>CAWUFW010000336.1:3027500-4227500 GCA_963921515.1 Calotriton arnoldi
TACTGTGGATGCTGGAGCAGCGTGGATTTTTTCCCCTGCAGTAATGTTTCCAAACCTTTAACTGCACATGGGTCTACGGCAGTGGTTCCCTGCAGTTAGCCTCGCATTGTCTCACTTTTCCATCTCCATGCTGTAATCTTTCTGTCTCCCTGGCAGACTTCCTTTCTGCTCCCAAGGCCTGCTTTATGGCAGTGCTTCTTTTCATTAGCCCTCTGCTGGAACTCCCCCACCTTTGGTACACTTCAGCTTTTTGCCAGGGGAAGCCATGGCTCAGGCTGAGAATAAGTATCACAGACCGATTGAGCGGTGCTCTTTACTCAAACTTTGTAAGGACACGGAGCCTAAGGGCCTAATCCTTCTTGGGGTATTTATCCACACAAACATTTTCGTTCCATTCTGATATTCGTTTTATCGTCGTTCCCATTATTAAAGGAGGAGTCTACAAGTACCAGAATGAAGAAGGAAGAGGAAGAGCACTGCTATATATACCCCGCACCCAGGCAAAGGAAAGCTTGTGAATGTTTGGGCCATATCGTCTCGGTGTGCTGGAAAAAACCTGTTTCTGGTTCTAGGTTTAAGCTAACTTGATGTCTGCTACCTTCCTGACGAAACAGAAAAAGATTCTTTGACTTGTTTTTTTTTTTTTGTAGGCACGGGGAGAGCCGATGCCGAGACTCAAACCCGATTGACATACGTGTCAGTGTGTTTGTCTGGGATTGGCCGAGTTTCATAATTAATTTTTTTATTGCTTGTTTTCCTGTAGTCGCCCTGAGAGGGGAGAGTGCCTGGGGCTGTAACAGTTAATAAACTGAGTCGTTCACGCTGACCCCGTGTATGACCTTGGGCTAAGTTATATCCCAGTTTAGCTACCGCACATTTTGGGAAGAGTATCAAAGTGTGTCTCAAGTTGGGAGACTGCAACACCCCAGAGGTGGTTTCATGCCATTGATAGATTGCTGGCATAATAAAGCTATGTCTGGAGAATGCAACTACACATTAATATTTAAATCCAAAGCTAATGTGTGCACATTCCAAAGTTTAGAATTCTTTAAAACAAACTGAAAGTTGTATGACAGACAAAGCTATCCACAGTGTTTTAGTTGGTAATTGTATTATATTGGAATTATATAGCGCTTACGATCTTGACAAGGCGTCTGCGCACTTTATTATGTCTTTCTTGCTCCCTAGGAACAGTGAACCGAAGAATTGCCCAATCACCACCAATGCCTCCGTTTAGATGGTTATGAAATTGCCCCTCGCTCTCATTATTTCATATCGACACTTTGTGTGGAAGCCACTAATGTGAGCAGGCACTCCGGATAATGTGCTGCATGGCTAAAAACTTAAAAGGTCCCAAAGGTGATACCTATTGGCTTTGCCAATGCTTGTTGTGATTTGGTTTAAATCTGTTCAGTAATTTTTGGGCAATTAATGCTCAAAAACTTTGTATAGGTAGGGACGCAGAGCCTCTGTGGATCCCAACAGATCTCAAGCGGAGATCTGATTGGCTGCCACCATCTCTACCAGGAAGTGTTGGCAGCCATCTTAGGACTCGGAACTCCATCCCGAGTCCTAAAAAAACGTCAAAAGAATAGACCTAAGGGCGGGTAGGGATGTTTTTTTTTTTTAATTAATTTTACTGAAAATTTGTGGAGTATCCACTAATCTGCAGCAAAATAAAAAAAAAAAGGAAACAAGTGTAATTACAACCCCACCCCCCACGGGGTGTGCCAGGGCCCGGCGGAACTAGGCGTTATTGATTTGGGGAAGGGGGGCGCACGGCCCTCCTTTCCAGGCCGTATTTAGCCTTGGGGGCCCCATCACCCAGGGCCACTTAACTTTTGTGGCCCCACTCCCCTTTAATAAATAAAAAAAATAGCCTTAGGTGATGGGGTCTTCAGGGCCTAATAAGGCTCAGGAAGGTGGGGCCGGGCGTCCCACCTCCCATTTATTTTAAGTAGTGGCCCTGGGGAATGGGGTCCCCAGAACCTAATGAGGCTCAGTGTGGGGTTGGCTGCCATTTGGGGGGTTGGCCGCAGTCCAGGCCATGTGGTCAACCCTCCACCGTGCAAGACCGAAGGCCCTGCGCAGTGTGGGGTTGGCTGCATGCAGGGGGTTAGCCACAGGCCAGGCCCTGCACCCAACCCCCGCCTCACACGGTCTTCGGCGATTTGTGACCCTTTTTCTCGGCTTCCGCTTAACAAATCACCCTGAAACTTTCCAGACAGCAGTTGAAATGAGTAGCAAACTAGTTTTGAAATTTTTCTGAAGATTTGCCTAGTGGCGCCATAGTTATTAACAAAACAAAAATGCTTTTCCTATAGAAACTAGGTCCTAACTATAGGAAAAGCGTTTTTTTGACTTGCCTATATTTTTGGAGCTGCTTGACGAATCTTCACAAAATTTTCCAAAAGAAGCGCGCCGCTGATTGTAGTTGTGCATGGAAAGTTTCGGGGTGATCTGTCAAGAGGGAGGGGGGGGGGGGGGTAAAAAAAAGTGTGATTCCCGTGTTAATTCCGATAGGAATTTTAGACATGACTACAGCCCGAACCGCTCGACTGAATTGCACCAAATTTGACAGAAAGGTAGCTCTTTGTCCAGAAAGCGCCCTTTCTGTTATTTGGTATAAATCCGTTCAGCATTTTTAGAAATATTAACCGAAAACCAAATTTGTATATAGGTGGATTTGCAGATTCACGTGCCAAATGCAATGCCGTGATTGGCTGGCCGCAATCTGACTGACTGCCATTTTATGTATTGGGAAATTGTCCCCGGGGCTGAAAATTTCTGTGCAAAGAGATTAAAGGAGCCAGGGTAGTGGTACACATGGATGTGTTAGAAGTGTCCCAGAAGGACCCATAAAGGCCAATAAATTGCCTTATAACCATTTTTTCTCAACTTGCGGGAATCCACGGATCGCCTACGGTGCTCAGTGCGACCCTTGTGGGTCCCCTGTGGAACCACTAATCCTGTCGCAGCTCATCAGAGGCCCTGCCCCTTTCTAAACCACTCTGCAAACGCGCCTCCTGGCACACTTCTCAATGGGGGATAAAGTCCCCTTGGATGCTGAGGGTTTTTGGGGACTAAGAACCACTCCTGTTACCACCAGTAAGTCCCACACAGCGGTATTGCTGAGAGCTCGTCAGAGGCCCTGTCCGGTTACTCCACCCACTGTACAGACGCATACAGCCACTCACACACCCACTCACAGACCCATACATTCACTCACAAAACCACTCACACACCCACACAGCTACTCACATACCCACGTACCCAAACACCCACGTAACCACTCACACACCTAGTCACAGACCCATACAGTCTCTCACACACCCACTCATTGACCTTTACAGAAACTCACACACCCTCTCTGAAAGGTTACAGGTAGGAAATAAAATTTAAAAAACCTTCAAAATTCACTAAAAAAACAAAGGTTACTGGTATGTTATAGTTTGGAAATAGAATTGAAAAAACCTTGCAAATTCCCTGAAAGAAACGAAAGGTTACAGGGACGTTATAGCGAGAAAAGAGAATTAAAAAAGCCTTCGAAATTCAATGAAAAAGACAAAGGTTACCGGGGTGTTATAGTTAGGCTCAGATTTCATTCGTACAAAACCATTGAAATTCAACAGTTAAAGCAACCTGAACAAACTATAACTTACACCCCGCAATGCACTGTTTATGACCTCACATATTACGTCACTGATGAAATGGTCAGGGACATCACTGATGACATCTCAAATGACATCATCCACAGAACCACTCACACACCCACACAACCACTCACACACCCATAGAACCACTCATAAACCCACTCACAGAACCACACAACCACTCACACACCCACTCACAGATCCATAACCCCACCACTCACACACCCAGTCACACACCCATACAACCACTCACAAGCCCACTCACTCACCTATACAGCCACTTCCCGCCCCCTACACATGGGTGAAAGGTCGTGCCGCGCTTCTGCTTCCGGGATGCTTTACTCCAACCGGATCTTGCTCCCTTCTTCCTCCTTCTTCTCAAAACTCATCGCGGCTAAGGTGTAACTCTAGCCTTGCCTCCACCACTTGAGTCTCCTCGTTCCCCGCCAGCGCCGCCGTCATGGGAGTCCCGGCCTTTTTCCGCTGGCTCAGACGCAAATATTCAACACTAGTGACGCACGCTGTGGAGGAGAAGCCTAAAGAATGCAATGGCATACAGATCCCGATAGATACCAGCAAGCCAAATCCGAATGAAGTGGAGTTTGACAACCTGTATCTGGACATGAATGAAATCATCCATCCTTGCACACATCCTGAAAACAAGCCAGCTCCTAAAAATGAAGATGAAATGATGGTTGCAATTTTTGAGTATATTGATAGACTTTTCAACATTTGCAGACCAAGGAGACTTCTTTACATGGCGATTGATGGTGTGGCCCCTCGTGCCAAAATGAAACAACAGCGCTCTAGAAGATTCAGAGCATCAAAGGAAGGTGTAGAGCTAACTGAGGAGAAACAACGTGTCCGGGAGGAAGTGCTGAAGCGAGGTGGTTATCTTCCTCCGGAGGAAGTAAAAGAGAGATTTGACAGCAACTGTATTACTCCAGAAACCGAGTTTATGGACAATCTTGCAAAATGCCTTCGTTATTATGTTGCTGATCGTTTGAACAATGATCCCGGATGGAAACATTTAACGGTTATTTTGTCTGATGCCAGTGCTCCTGGTGAAGGAGAGCACAAAATCATGGATTACATTAGACGCCAACGAGGTCAGCCAAACCATGATCCAAACACACCATTGTCTATGTGGAGCGGACGCTGATCTCATTATGCTTGGGCTAGCCACTCATGAACCAAACTTTACGATCATTCGAGAAGAATTTAAGCCAAACCAGCCAAGGCCTTGTCCTCTGTGTTCCCAGGTTGGTCATGAAATCAAAGACTGCCAGGGTTTACCCAGAGAGAAAAAAGGGGAGCATGATGAATTTGCTGACAGCTTCCCTGGATCAGATGTGGAGTTTATTTTTATTCGTTTGAATGTCCTGCGAGAGTATTTGGAAAAAGAACTAACAATGGCCAGTTTACCATTCCCGTTTGACTTTGAGAGGAGTGTCGATGATTGGGTCTTCATGTGTTTCTTTGTGGGAAATGACTTCTTGCCACAATTGCCTTCCTTGGAGATTCGGGAGGGTGCCATTGATCGTCTTGTTACCATCTATAAAAATGTTGTGCATAAAACTGGGGGCTACCTCACAGACAGTGGGTTTGTCAATTTAGAACGCGTACAGATGATCATGCAAGCGGTTGGAGAAGTAGAGGACAACATATTTAAAAAGAGAAAACAAAATGATGAGAACTTCAGAAGACGAAACAAAGAAAAGAGAAAAAGAATGAAGAGGGAACAAGACCGGCCTTCTTTCATGCAATCTGGTCAGTTTGCTCCTCAGGCTTTGGGTATGAGGAATAATTATGGTCCTCAAGCGGTAAACAATCCAAGACAGACAGCCTTTCAGATGCGGATGCAGAATACGACTCCTACAGGATCTCCTAATACAAGTTTCAACTCTGATGGATCCCCATCCCCATCGGGGGTTAAACGAAAACCTGAAGACAGCGACCCTGAGCCAGAGGACAACATCAGGTTGTGGGAAGAAGGTTGGAAACAGCGTTATTATAAGAACAAATTTGATGTTGATTCTACTGATGAGAAATTCCGTCGCAAAGTTGTACAGTCTTATGTTGAAGGGCTCTGCTGGGTTCTTCGATATTATTACCAGGGTTGTGCCTCATGGAAGTGGTTCTTCCCGTTCCACTACGCACCATTTGCTTCAGACTTCAAAGATATTACCGACATGTTTACAGAATTTGAGAAAAACACAAAGCCGTTCAAACCTCTCGAACAACTTATGGGAGTATTCCCAGCAGCCAGTGGTAACTTTCTACCTCCAACATGGCGGCGATTGATGAGTGATCCGGATTCCAGTATAATTGACTTCTATCCCGACGATTTTGCTCTTGATCTGAATGGAAAGAAATATGCTTGGCAAGGTGTAGCTCTGTTGCCGTTTGTTGATGAGCGTCGCCTGAGAGCCGCCCTCGCAGAAGTTTACCCAGACCTCGCTCCAGAAGAAAGACGGAGAAATAGCCTGGGAGGTGATCATATATTTGTTGGAAAAACCCACCAGCTTTGGGACTTTCTCCGTGAACTCTACAGAACAAACACTTCAGAGCCAACAGATATTCCTCCAGAACTTTGCCATGGGATTGGGGGGCAACTTACAGTGCACGATGGAGCAGTTCTTCCAGATGAGGCAGTATTTTCGCCTGTTCCCATGTTGAGGGATCTGACTCAAAACTCTGCAATCAGCATCCTATTCAAAGATCCGCAGTTCGAGGAAGGCTTTGTTTTCAAAGCGGTGGTTTTACCTGGAGCAAAGAAAGCTGCCCCAACGCTGAAACCAGGAGACTGGGAAAAATCAAATAATGGAAGGAATTGGAAGCCCCAGCTTGGTTTCAACCCAAACAGAAAACCAGTGAATCTAGATTCGTCAGCATTCAGAACCTCAGGACATGTAATACCAAAGGACAACAGAGGACAAGGGAGTGGACTGTACAGTAATGCACCTCCTCCTGGAGCTTACAATCCAGGAAATGCATACAGATAAGGCTCAAGAGGACATCCACAAATTCCCAGTTTGTCTAATACCTGGCAAAGTAGAGCACCAAGTTACAATCCTCCACCCCAGCAAAGAAATTTTGGGAATGATCCTTTGATGTCATGGAACCGCAGTCTACATTCCCAAAGTTCTTCATACCGCCAAGAGCGACATGTGGACCAGGGCAGACAAGGCAGTTATCCGCCAAGAAGGGATGATCGTGGGGACAGAGATCGACAGCCATATAATTCTGGAAGGAGTTACCCCTTACCGCCTCCACCAGGAAGATACAACTGGAAATAGTCTTGGGATGTCCGGCAGGACCTTTAGTCAAGAAGTCTGCATTTTTAAACCACTTTTGAAAGTGTCATCTTTATAAAACACCAGTGTCCTTTTAATACTTGATTTAAGTATTTTGTACTCAAGGTATTTTACTTGTGTTTCTTGTGTACTTTAAGTGTATAGCTGCAGTATGTGATGAGCTATGTACTTTGATTTTAGAATGCAGTGGGTGGTTTTTTAAATCACTGCTTTTGTTCACTAGCAGAATCTTAACTATGTTCATGTTGTGTCACCAGTTTGGACTAGGACTCGTAAAATAGCATTCTGCTGCAATATGCTAAAATCCTGAGTAGCTGTTTGCAGAGCAACGGCTTGTTTTATCCTAGACGCTGTACTATGTCCGTTTATGTAAGAATTTGATTTTCTTTTTCTGGCTTGTTTTATAAAGATGATTCAACTAAAAAAAAAAAAACAGACACTTACTGTGCAAAACAGCCACTTATACACTCAGTCACTTACCCATACACCCACTCACACAGCCACTTATTCACCCATACATCCACTTACACACCCAGCCACTCACCCAAAGAGCCATTCACATAGCCACTCAGTCACTCATACAGCCACTTAGTCACACACCCACTCACTCACCCATTCAGCTATTCACCTACGCACCCATACACCACTTACCCAGACACTCCCCCATGGAGCCACTCTCACAGGCACTCAGTCACCGATACAGCCACTCACACATCCACTAACCCACCCATACAGATATTCACACAGCCACTCACTCATCCATACAGCCACATACCCACTCATACAGCCACTCACACACCCATACAGCTACTTTTACACCCACGTATTCACCTATACAGCCACTCACACACATCACACTCCCATATAGCCAGACGCCAGCCACACACAGATTCAGACAGTCTCACAGCCAATCAGATGACATATATTAGAAATAGTATCACCCTTACACCTACTGGATGATTTCATTTGAGATGCCATCAGCGATGTCACTGACCATGTCATGAGTGATGTAATACGTGAGGTTATAAGTAGTGCATTGCGGGGGCACAAGTTATAGCTCGGGTAACTATACCTGCTGAATTTAAATGGTTTTTGTACAGGTGAAATCTGAGCTTAACTATAACATCCCTGTAACCTTCGGTTTTTTTTCTGTGAATTTGTAAGGTTTTTTAATTCTATTTCCTAACTGAATGTCCCTGTAACCTTTGGTTTTTCTTAGTGAATTTGTACGTTATAAAATATATATGTGTGTGTGTGTGTGTATATATATATATATGTGTGTATATATATATTCAGTGAAAAAACCATAGGTTTCAGGCCCGTTATAGTTAGAAATTAGCATTTAAAAAACCTTAGAAATTCACTGAAAAAACCATAGGTTTCAGGGATGTTATAGTTAGTTGGACATTTCACTCGTATAAAACCATAGAAATTCCCACGTTATAGTTAGTTCAGCTAACTATAACTCGCTCCCCCGCAATGCACTGCTGATGACGTCACATATTACATCATTCATGACATGGTCAGTGACATCACTGATGACATCTCAAATGACATCACTGATGACATCATCCACGTGAAAATCTGATGCACCTCCTCACACTCTATTATAACCTTAGATACACCCACTGTAAAATACAGACTACCATTTTCGAAACCATCGACACACCAATACCAGTTACTACATCTCACTGATTCCTAGGTCTACACACACATCCACCCATACAGTCACTCATACATACAGTCACTCATCAATACAACACTATCATATGCACTCATACACCTATACAGACACTCATACACCGCCACTCACCCATGGAGTTACTCACACACCTAGTCAGTCATGCAAAGAATCAATCACACTCCCATTTCCTCAGCTATACAGTTATACACACACCACCTCACTTATTCAAACATATACTAACACATACTTACTCACTTATACAATCACTGAGACAAGTACACACTCATCCATACAGCCACTCTCACAATCACTCACTCTCACATATAGTCATTTATATACTCCAACTCTCACATACACTGCCTTTTACATATGTAGTTACTTGGACATGTACCACTGAGACATCCAATCTCTCACCAACACACCCATACACACACCCACCCATACAGCTGTTTCCACATGCAATCTTGAACCCATACATCCAGTGAATCAACCACTCACACATCTATGCACAGAGTCACACACCTCCCACCCACACACACACACTCAGTCTCCCATACAAATACTCAGGCAACCAATCAATAACCCATATAGACACTTATGTAGCTACTGACCAACACATGCAGCAGCTTACACAACAACAGACATACTGATGCACACATTCAGACCGTTTAGTCACTAACGCATGTGTTCAGTAAGACACATTTAATCACTCACTTATACAGTCAGTCACACACCTACTAAATCCTTCATCCAGACACTTATACACCCACTCATTCTTCAATACACCTTGGCATATATATAAAACATATTTAAACTTTACAGAAACACACAGTCACTGGATGATGTCATCAGTGATGTCATTTGAGATGTCATCAGTGATGTCATCAGTGATGTCACTGACCATGTCATGAATGATGTAATATGTGACGTCATCAGCAGTGCATTGCGAGGCGCAGAGTTATAGTTAGCTGAACTAACTATAACGGGGGAATTTCTATGGTTTTATACGAGTGAAATGTCCAACTAACTATAACATCCCTGAAACCTATGGTTTTTTCAGTGAATTTCTAAGGTTTTTTAAATGCTAATTTCTAACTATAACGGGCCTGAAACCTATGGTTTTTTCAGTGTATTTCAATGGTTTTTTAAATGCTAATTTCTAACTATAACGTCCCTGAAACCTATGGTTTTTTCAGTGAATTTCAAAGGTTTTTAAATGCCAATTTCTAACTATAATGTCCTTGAAACCTATGGTTTTTTCACTGAATTTCAATGGTTTTTTAAATGTTAATTCTTAAGTAAAACGGGCCTGAAACATATGGTTTTTTCACTGAATTTCTAGAGTTTTTTCATTGGTAATTTGTAAATTTAATATTTATACAATCTTATATGCTTTTCTGAAAATTGCAAGTTTTTTTTATAAAGTTTTTGAAACTGTAATATTGTATAATTATTTTCTTTTTTCTTTTTTATTTTAATATAATTATGTAATGTCCTTTGTCTTTTAAAATATATATATTTAAAAAATATATATATATTGAAGTCGAATACCCAACGTGTTCACACAGGGGGGCCGCGCTGAGAGCCGCGCACCCATCGCGTTCACACAGGGGACCGCGCTGAGAGCCGCGCACCCTTCGTGTTCACACTGGGGGCCGCGCTGAGACCCGCGCTAGGGTCGCGAATCCAATTTTTTTTTTTTATATAAATCGTTCACTTTCACTAATTTACATTTGCCTCGGGGACCCCATCTCCCGAGGCATGTCCACTTCTTATCCGTTGGGGACCGTGGGGGGAGCCCCAATGCCCCCACGGTCCCTGCCGGCTCCCCGCCTCCTGCGGGAGCTGGCATTGCTTTTCCACATGGGGAGCTGCTGACATGCAGCTCCCCGTGTGGAAAAGCAATCTGGTTTGGATTTTGGAAGCGAGAGCAGCTTTCCTTGCTCTCGCTTCCAAAATCCAAACCAGTGTTTGCTATGACAGGGTGGGAGCTGCACGGCTCCCGCCCTGTCATAGCAAACAGCAGTGTCCCGGGGTGGGCACCCCGGGACACTGCAGGAGCCGGCCCTGGGGGTGGCGGTCCCCAGGGCCATCACGGCCTCCAGGAGGGGGACCGCGCGGCCCGCCTCCCTTCAATTAGAAAGCCCCGGGGAGGTGGTGGTCCCCGGGGCTCGGGGGTCTGTAACGGACCCCCGCATTTGCATTTTAGTGCCCCGGCGAGGTGGCGGTCCCCGGGGCTCGAGCCCCCCCACACAGGTTTATATATTTTTTTTTAAAACAAGCCCCTGGGGGTGGCGGTCCCCAGGGCTGCGAGGGGGGCCATGCGCCCCCCGCAAATATTTTAGAAAAGCCCCGGGGGGTGGCGGTCCCCGGGGCTGCGGGAGGGCCGCATGCCCTCCCGCATATCATTAAGAGAGCCCTGGGGACGTGGCGGTCCCCGCAATTAAAAACTATACATTGGGCAATGCCCCCGGGACCTGGCCCACCCGGGGGCCTCATTTAAATGAAGCGCGAAAGCCCGTGCTTCGATTTTTTTTATTATTTTTCGTCCGGATTCGCGCACCCAGCGCGAATTCCGCTGATTTAAAAAAAAAAAAAAAAATTCTTTGGGCCCTGTGGGTCCTTGTGGGACCCCCTGAGCAGGCCTAGGGGGTCAGGGTGTTTCTACCCTGCTCCCTTTTCTTGTTTTTCGCGTTTGTTTCACTGTTTTCTTCTGACTCGGTTCTACCGAGTCACAAGATGGCTGCCAACACTTCCTGGTTTGGAGTGTTGACAGCCAATTAGAATAAAGCTCGTGGTCGGGAGGGTCCGCGGATCCACCGCGCCTCTAGATATCAATATTTTTATTTTTTGAATTTCTCAGCAACTACTGAACGGATTTACACAATTTTTAAAAAGGTCGCTTTCTGAGCCAAGCAGTACCTTCTTGCCAAATTTGGCGTAATTTCGTTCTGCAGTTCGGGCTGTAGCCTTGGCTAAAGTTTCCTATGGGAAATTGATTTTTTTACTCTTATTTTTTTAATTTCTCAGCAACTACTGAACGGATTTAAACCATTTAAAAAAAAGGTCGCTTTCTGAACCAAGAGCTACCTTTTGCCAAATTTCATGTAATTCCGTTCAGCAGTTCGGGCTGTAGCTCTGGCTAAAATTTCCTATGGAAATTAACATGGAGAAAACACTTTTGGGACCCCCTTTTTCTCAGCCCCCACTTGACAAATCACCCCCAAACTTTCAGGAGAGGAGCTGACCTGGATTAAACATTTTTTGGGAGAATTTCGCGAAGATTTGTCAAACGGTGCCAAAGTTATTGGCAAAACAAAAACGCATTTCCTATGGAAACTAGGTTCTAACTATAACTACCTACTGGCGACCGCCAGTAGGATATATATATATATATATATATATATATATATATATATAATCTTCCCAAAAACTTTTCGCCGCAGCTCTTTCCTGGAAAGTTTTGGGGTTATCCGTCAAGTAGGGACCGAGAAAAAGGCGGGCTCAATTTTTTCCCCCTTTCATTTTTCTGTAGGAACTTTATACACAGCTAAAGCCCAAACTCCTGAATTGATTTACACCAAATTTGGCAAAAAGACTGCTTTTGTGATTTGGAGTAAATCCGTTCAGTATTTTTTGAGCAATGAATGCTCAAAAACTTTGTATATATCATGCCGCGGAGGATCCACGGACCCGACAAATCTTAGAGAGATATGCTTGGCTGCCACTATATGAATACTGATGTGCCAGGAGTAAGTCCTGAGCCCTAAATAAACATGAAAAAAGACATAAGGGGCAGAGTAGCCGAATAGGAATACTTTGATCCCTAGGCCTTGGGCCAAAAAGGTTTTGTTTTTTTAATTTGCTCCAAATTTGCAGAGGACCTGCGAATTTGCAGCAAAATTAAAAACAAATTTTTAAAAACCCAGGATGGACCAGGGTCTGAGGAGTAGCACAAAATATTTATTTAGGGGAGGGGGAGTCTTGGCCCCCCTCCTAGGCCTCTGTGAGGCCCTGGGGACCCCATCCCCCTGGCCGAGGTAGAAAATGAACGGCTCCTGGAGGAGGGCCACGTGCACCGGCACGTGGCGCTCCTCCAGGAGCCTTATGGAACCCCTGGGACCTCATCCCCCGAGGCTGGCTTAATTACCTGCCGGGTGGGAGCAAACATGCCTTCCCTACCTGCAGGAGCACGGTCAGACGTGATATTTAAAAAGGCTCCCTCCGGGTGGGAGCTACTTATGTTTCCCTGCCTGTGTTCCTGCAGAAGTATAAACTGCTACTCCCAGAGGGCAGGAGCAATGCAGTCTCCTGCACCATGTGAGGAGCCGGCTTGGACAGTGGGGTCCTGGGCTCCCTCCCGTGACCCCCAACTAGTGATTTGTAGGTGCCTTGGGTGGGCACCGGGACACAGACCTCTGGCCCCAGGGGATGTGGTGCCCGGGGCCCACTAAGGCTTGGAGAGGGGGCGCTGCACCCCTCCCTCCCCTTAATATTTCAATTCAACACCATGGGATGGGGTCCCCGGAGCCTACTAAGGCCCTTAAGGGAAGGGGGAGGGTACGAAGCCACCCTCTCCTTTTTATTGCATTTGGCCCCAGGGCTTGGGATCCCCGAGACCTAATCAGGCTCGGGAATGGGGGCTGCATGACCCCTCCCCATCATAATTGAATTCTGCCTCGGAGGATGTTGTCCATGTGGCCTAATAAGGTTTGGGGAGGGGGGCTACGTGGCCCAACTCCACTTTTAAATGATATTTTACCCCTAGGGGATGCTGTCCCGAGAGCCTAATAAGGCTCTTGGATGGGGGTCACGCAACATTATCCCCTTTTTAATGGCTTTCGGCCCCAAGGGGGTGGGGTTCCAGGGTCATATTAAGGCTCTGGGAGGGAGGTCACGCACCCCCAACCACTATATTTAAGTAATGGCCATGAGCAACAGGGTCTCCAGGGCCACTATTGGCTTGGGGAGGGGCACCGTGGAGTCCCCCCCCCCCCTAAACACCCTGGGTATTGGGGTCCCCGTGCGTCTCGGGAGGGAAGACATGCGCCCCCCTCTCGTTTACAATTATCTTCAGCCAGGCTCTGCGGCCAAACTTCTGCTGCACATGGCCAAAGGCTGTGTGCAGCGTGGGGTTGGCTGACTGTGGGGTGTTGGACGCAGGACTTGGCCGCAAGCCATTGGATGAAAGCCTGGAACCCTATGTCCCCTTTGGACAGCGTAGAAATTGGGTTGCCACTACAAATCAAGAGTTCCTTCTGTCACTTACGGCAGTCCAATCACTCGGATGTTTTTCCATGGAGTGCAGCTCTTTTATCAGTCCTTCCTAAAAATGAATGAGGTATAACAATAGAAACCCTTGAAAGGCATTTCCAAGGTAATGTTTACACTTGTCCTTTGTCTCTCTCATCCAGTGGTCTTGTTTTTACAGAACTGTTCTGGATATGGTGCATTTTTGCTCACTTTTTCTCTGCTATATGTTTTTTACCCTGCACTATCTCTGCAAGAACTGATATACATGGTATTCACCTTGACGGGCAAATTTTAAGTGCCAGTCATGTGCTCTGTGACAGAAAATGAAGAATTTCATTTATTTTTCCAGGTAGAATTGCAGTGATGGATCAGTGTATTTCTACTCATGCTTTTGCCCCATACTCCTTATACTCCACTTTGTTCAACAGACCTGTTCAGTCCTCTTCTCTGCATAGCTAACTGTTCATCCTCAGTGCAAAGACATCTCTGTGCAGGGGCGCAGCTACCATTGGTGCAGCAGGTCCAGTCCACCGGGGCCCAGAGCCCTCAGGGGCCCTTTGAACACTGATAATTGCTGTAATTTATTAACCCCACCAGCAGTCAAAGGGGGCATTTTCTGACTTGCACCAGGGCCCATGGTATCCTTTCTACACTAGTGTTTCTGTGTTGTTTTAGGGTTCCAGCATGGCACAAGTCAAGTCTCCTAGACAGGAGGCAGTGTCACTTTTAATAGAAGCTTCAGTCACAGGTGGGCCTTGTTCACCATGGTCTCACACTAGCCTTATGAAATTATTGTATACTGTTGTATGCATGTGCAATACATATGTTATGAAATTAGATTGCAGCTAATTATACTTGCCTGTCATTTTCTTCAGTGTTCGGATGAGCAACAGCACTAATCAAGAGAGACTTTTACTTGTTAAACATATACATTTTAAGCATAATTATTATATATTTAAATGTGCAGGAAAAAATAAAATAAAACGGTACCTCACATTGTTTCATATCCCTGCCACTGTAGTCAATGGTCGTGCCACCACAGGTCCCCCTGCCTTTCCTGTAAGTCCCTTCTCGACTCTTATGGCTCCTGCACTTTTTCTCATGATTTCCATATTTTTTTAAAGAAAAAATGAGACATGAGCGCAGTACAAGTAGAATATCCCTAAGGAAGCAGTGGGCAGTTGCTAAGCTTAAAAGATATGTAGTGCAAAACACAGATAAAACTGCTCAGCACAAGTAGAATCATGTGTAGAGGAAAAAATACATCAGACAGAATGCTATTCGTCTTTGCAAAGCCGACACCTTTTATCGCACAAGAAATATCACTGTTTGCCGAAGAGAATAAATGCATTAGTCCTCAGAACCAAATAATTAAGGGTAAAAAACTGAGGGGAAATTCAATTAATTGATATTCTTTGTTTGCTCAACATGCACGCGTCAGTAGTCCCATTATCTGAATAATTCTTATTAAATAATTATCCTGCATTCCCCTTTGTCAGTTATTATTGATTGTGTTCTTTAAGGGTTAAGTCACCACAGGCCAGCATTTCCTTTTTGTTTTGCATAAAAATTGCTGCAGCAGAATGGTTGCTATTTTGTGTTGGAGGTGCAATTATACGCTGTACCATACTAAGTGTTCAGTAGGGGGTGCAAGCGCATAAGGCTTCTTAGTCCTCAGGCAGAACAGGTGCAGTGAGCATACATTTGTGTGGTTCTCTGCGCTTGTTAAAAAATTCGCTTAAAGAAGTATATAGCTACCCCCACTCAAACCACTTCAGACCCTCCACATATTGTGATCGTGATCATGCAGAAGTGCCCCGATTACAAAATTTAGAGCACAAAAAATTGATTTAGAGCCAGATCTTATGACTGTCGAGCAAATAGGAATTAAATGTTCTGCCCAACTTACCTCAGTTTGAAACAAAATGAGTCAGTTTCTTCTTTTTACTGTTCAATGAATGCAATGCAACTGAAATAGCTGTTATATTTTTCTGCACTATAATATTGTTGTCAATCTTTGGTGCGTGCCCAGGGTGGCTCTTCTGTTCTGATCAGGAGAAACGACAGAAACTCTCTGAAGCAGCCATTGAGTCATCATGTAGTTCTATATAAAAAGCACAATTGTAATTAATTGTAGAGAAAACGTGTGGACGTATTTTGGTGTATTTTTCCGTTTCAGTCAGGAGCTCACCAGTCCGTCATGATTAGGCCTGGGCTGAGTTCCACTACGCGGAACTCCGCAAAGTGACCAAAAAACTCTGCTGTGCTACGTGGAGTTCCGCAAGCGGCGGAGGGCGTTAGGTCGCGCCGTTCGTGCTGATTTTTAGCGCCTGGTGTTTGTACTGTGCTGGACAATCAGCTCGAATAGCACTGCGCAGGAGGGCGCTGCTTCTTTCTGCTGCTCGAGTAGATGTTCTACACGAGTGGCAGCTTCCTCAATGCGAACGGAAGGTTTCTCAACTCGAGCGGTCGCGACCATCCACGACCTCTTACGTTGAGAAATCTCGGGAGGTAGTGTAGAATTGGACTTTCCTCACTCGCCGACAATGTTGGCGAGCGAGGAAAAGCAGAGCAGAGTTTTTCAGAACTCCGTGTGCTCCGCCGAGTGCAGAAAACTTCAGGAACTAAGCGAAGTCCATCACCCAGACCTAGTCTAGATGACAAAGTTGTGATATCACTTGCTTCATGTCTCTAGGAACACCGTCTTTTAGTCCCTGGCGTTCATTTAAAATATCATCCTTTCGGGGGCGAAGCCAAGCGGCCAATCATGGCGGACGCTCTCTGAGTGAGCTCCGCTGGCCCGGACTAATATCCTCCCGTAATCCTCCTGAATCGAGCTTGTTCTCCCTGGGGCGGCGGTTCATGCCTTTGAAAACCCCCCCCGGGGGCATAAAAACTACATTTCAGGCTGAACCATCGCTGTGGAATGCTGCATGGCCTGTTACGCGGTGGCCCGGCGCACACTTTAGGCTGCGCCCGCAGCAGAGTTACATGAGCCTCCCGGAGGAGGCAAGGCGCGTCCGCGCAGATTTGTCTTTGGGCTCCAGACCGCAGCGCTGCCGAGCCCGACCCAGACAACTCTTTGGAGGCCTGGTGAGAGACGGGCGGGCCGCTGATGCTGATAGAGGCCCGGGCGGAGCCGGTGATCCGACCTTCTCGGCTGACGGCGCCTATCCAGGGGAGGCGCGAAGATGTGGTGGCGAACCGCACGCAGTCCCAGATGCGAGGAGCCGGCGAGGTCGTGCAGGATGAGGTGAGGCACCTGCTGGGGGGTGGGGGGAGCGTACTCCCAGTCGCAGAGGGGGCTGGGCTAGGTCCCGTTGCGGCTTACGGCCAGGGGAGGCGTCCCTCAGTCCTCCTCGCTAGCGCACCGCCGGCTGCTGCCCCCTTGACCCACTGGCTAAATTGCTGTGTGCGGTGATCTTGGCGTGGTGATCAAGGGCAGGGGGTCTGGACCCAGAGAGACCCCCTGTACATAGTTGTTACAATATCTGAACTGCAGGATACGCTGCGGTGAATCCCCCTGACCCACGGAACATAGTTGGCTTGGCTGGAAGGAGCAGCTAGACGGTCGGGTGTCGACACTTCTGGGCCCCTGAAATCCTCTTCCGCCTGGGGCTGGTGGGGGTGCCGGAGGCCCTGGCTCCTCCTGACCGAGGGATACCTCTTCATTTAGACTCGCATTGTGAAAACACACGTGAGTCATTTCCTTATTTATATAACGATAGGTTGGAGGTGACACACTAAGTAGAAACACTGGGTGTACGGGGATAAACCATATCACCATGTCAAGATATTCGACAATGCGACCTCTTCACAAGTAGGAATACCAGCATTTCGCATGTTTATTTTTTACTTTTGGAACAACCCAAAGTAAGTATGGAGTGTTTCAAAATGATTGCACAAACGGGATTACAATAGGTTGTCACTGCATGCATACCTTCACGGGAGAGGGCTTTTGTATGATATCTTATAATTCCATCATATGGCTGCTTTGTTTAGGTACTGAGTATTATATATTAAATAATTTTCTAAGGTATGGAACCTAAATGGTTTTATAAAAAGACAGCAGAAACATAAGTTGTATTATTTGTTTGTTAGGTCCCCTTCGGCTTGGATGCCTGTGTGATTTTGTGCCCCATTTGGACAAGGTCCTGATGAAGGTGGTCTACAAATTGTATTAAAGCCACCGAAACGCGCGTCGACCTCGTGTGTCCAGACCTGTATTTTGTTTAGTCACCATCTTTTGTGAAAACTTTTGACATCTGGTTGTTTTCCCTGTTTTCCAGATGAGTACATATGTTTTGTATGACTGTGAACGAGTGGGTTGAGTGTATGTATGAGATATATATTGAGTGTGTTGTTTGGGGACTATGTTATGTTTAAATGTTTGTATAAAGTGAAAAATTAATTTAAAAAAATGTGTTATTATTGACAATTGATGTTTAAAAAAAAATTTGTTTGAATTTTTATTAAATTGCTTTTTATATGGAAAATTAAAAACTACTAAGAAAAATAAATTCTTTTAAAGTAAATTCATTTGTGTTAGTAGCACTATGTTTGGTTCCATACCTAGCCAGGATTAAATCCATATAGAAGAAATACAGGTCATAGGGGAGTCTTTTGTTCTGAACACTTATTGCTTGTTCCCCCCTTACTCCCAGACCTTACTTACTGATAGGGGGGTCCCTTGTTCTTACAAGCTCCTCCTGACAGATGACTTGGAGCAGTGGTGACGTGCCTCGGTGTTCGGAGCTAGGGTGCAGTGGGACTCGAGGGGACCGCCAGAATTAGGAGTCTCAGCCTTGATGACAGAAAACCCGCTGTGCAACATGTCTAAAGACAAGGCCCCCGGGCCCGGCCCTAGGCAGAGCACCATAGATGCATTCACTGCGACAGCAATACAAACCGCCAAAGCCTCGGACGGTGTGGCAAGCTTACCAGCCAACTCTGCCCTCCTAGCTGCCATTACCCAGTCCAGACAGGCACTTGAGACCCAAATTGGCATGGTGGGTATGGAGGTAACGTTGCTACGCCAAGACCTCTGCAACCGCGTAGATCGTATAACAGAGGCTGAGACAAGGGTCACGGGAGGGGAAGATGCAATGTCCACACTACAACAAAAAGTGGCTTCTCTGGAGAAACTGACTACGGGTCTGGCCTTGCGGGTCGAAGACGGGGAGGGTCGAGCGTGACGAAACACCCTCTGTTTTGTGGGCTTTCCCGAAACTGCAAGGGAGACTACGCTGGCAAGTTCCTCATGTGATGGCTCAACTCCTGGATCCCAGAGAACGCACTCTCCTTGTGCTTTGTGGTCTAACGCGCACACAAGGCCCTGCAACAGCGGCCTCTACCCGGGGCTAGACCACGTTCCATGATTGTACGCATCCTTAACTTCCACAACCGGGATGTCATCTTGCAGCAGGCGAGGCTCAAATCGGACTTATATTATGACTCCCACCGTATTATGATCTTCCCGGACTACACAAAAATAGTCCAGCAGCAACGCCAGTCTTTTACAGCCTCGAAGGCTCGGCTTCGAGATCTCAAGGTGCCATACATGCTTCTATATCCCGCCCGTCTGCGGGTGTTTTTTAATTCCAGCACCATCTTCTTTGACACCCCGGAGGAAGTCTTTACATGGACAGATGAACAGCGGACCCTGAAACCACACACTCCTCCACGTAGAAGCTCTGACTCTTCGACGGGAGAACCCAGCCGCTAACGTCAAAGCCTGCAGATAAACAAAGACATCACTGCAGATCTACATGGCGCTCCAAAAACGACAACAACTGCTCCCACAGCAGGCCGCCCAACAAGAAATGATACCCGTAGCCCTGTTGACTAATCCTCCTCGTAGGGGACTACCCCTGTTTTATTTAGTACATATATGATGGTACTCAGGACAGTATGGGCCATTTGCTCAGAAGTGCTCCAGACCCTCACAGAACTTGGGATATCATTGGGACTTTGGGGATCCATTGGAGAGTCTGTCCCTCGCCTCCCTGTTGGTGGTGGGGGGCAGTGCTCTCCGCGATAGATACTTCAGTCGTTTTGAGGTATTGGGGAGGGATGGGTGGGGCCGGGGGGGCTAATGTACATGTTCTTGTTTGTAGGGTTCATTCCCAGTTTCGCTGCGTAGCTTTAATGTCCCTGAATCCCGCTGCCATGCCCTCCCTGATTCTGCGCACCAACACATTATGGCGCGATGGCGGCAGACCCTGTAGCACACTCCTCTGGTCAGGTGTATGTGTTGAGCTGGAATACGAGAGGCATGCTGGACAAGATTAAGCGTGGTGCAGTGCTCCGCCAAGCTAAGCATTTAGGTGCAGATGTCCTCCTATTGCAAGAGACACACATGCTAGGTACCCAAATCCCCTGCCTGGCTCGATACGGGTATATACACACTTTACATGCAGGCTTTGCGCGGGGATCGCGGGGTGTAGCTATCCTAATCCACTGTAGGGTCGCGTTTACACTGGTGCAAAAATGGGTGGATATCCATGGTAGATACATATTCGTACATGGGATTATTGCGGGGGAACATATAGTACTCTGCAGGGTTTACGCTCCTCCGCCACTTGGCCAGAGCTTTCTAGATCACTAGGTTGGGATCTGGGGCGATCTTCCCGATGGGTTTGCACTGGTGGGTGGTGATTGGAATGATGCGATGTGCCCCATCATAGATAGGTGGCGCCCCGTTGGCGGTACCACAAAACCCCCTGACACCAAGCTATGAACCATGGCCGATATGGTGGGATGGGTGGACACCTGGAGGGCGCATAACCCCTCGGATGCCGGATATACATTCTACTACCATACACATTCCTCCTATTCTAGGATCGACTACATATTCATTCCCCGCGATTTTATGCATGGGGTGGCGATGGTGACAATCCTCCCCAGGGGTCTCTCGGACCACTCCCCCGTGGCAGTTCAACTCCTGATAGGCCCGAATCAACCCCCGTTCAGATGGCGGCTCTCCGTGTGGCATCTGCAGAGTCCGGCATATCGCACACATATCCACGCAGCACTCCTAGAGTACATGTCACATAACAAAGAAACTGCGTTTTCCGCCTGCATCCTGTGGGAGGCAATGAAGCCCACAATGCGAGGTGTGGGCATCAGCTTTTGCGCGGCAGAGCGCAGGCGGTGGAGACAGTCACTTATCCAGCTCGAGGCGCAACTTATGATATTGGAGCACGGTGCCCAGGGTGAGGGTGGGGCTGTAGTGTGTCAACAATTGTGCCTGATGCAGCAGCAATTGTCACGACTTGCTCCCTGCATTCCCGTGTCCACCACCAGGGGGCTGAACTGGGGGACTTTCCAGTCTTCTAATAAGCTTCCAGACCCTCCCCTGCATGCATATCCTGACTTCCAGCCATTTGGACACATATTGGGAATAGACATCCATTCCCAATCCATGCCGGGTTTTGTGAAAGCCAGCCTGCTTATATTTGAAGCCAGCCTACTCATGCCTGAAACTCCACTACCTAGAATTCCCTGCTCACTGCTTTGTCTCCACCCCTGCAGGCCAAGGATGGGTGGAGGAATTCAGCTCACCTGTGGCTGGCTGCTGCTAGCCTGCTCACACCTGCTGCATATGATTACTGTGAGCTCTTTTAAGCCCCAGCTCCCTTCAGCCCAGGGTTGGTCATTGTAAGCTGTTTACCGGTGAGACCGATCCTTGTTTCCAGTGCTTCCTGAGCTTTTACTATTGTTTCCAGTGTTTCCTGACCTGCTGCTGTTTTCCTTGTTCCTGAATTAGCACTGCCTTCAGTGCTACCTTGACCCCTGAGCCTTAGTATTCCTTGACCTGCAGCAGTTTTCCCTTCTCCTGAATTAGCGCTGCCTGCAGTACTACCTTGTTTCCTGAGCTATAGCTATTCCTTGTACCTGAATTAGCACTGCCTGCAGTGCTATCTAGTCTCCTGAGCTATAGTTAGTCTCTGTTCCTGTTCCTGGGCTTCAGCTATTTCTTGCGCCTGAATTGCACTGCTTGCAGTGCTCTCTTGACTCCTTGTTTCCTGAGCTGTAGCTATTTCCTGTTTCCTAATCCAGCTCTACCTGCAGTGCTACTTTGATTCCTGAGCCTTAACATTTCCTTGTTCCTGACCTGCAGTGCTACTTTGACTCCTGAGCCTTTGCTCAATTCTTGCCCCAGCACTGCATCCTATGCTACTTTGTTTTCTTGATTCCTGACCCTGCACTATTCTAGTATACCCTTGTAGCCTCCCTTTCTGTATATCCTTTTCCAGTCCCTGCCTTTCTTCCCATTTCCTTGGTTCCAGTTCTAGTTTGCTATCTTTCTATTTCTGCTGTCTTGCTTCTGTTGCCTTGTATGTTTGTTACCTGCTTTCTGCCAAGTGTGCCCTGTGATTTCCTTCCTTTCCTGTTAAGCACTCCTCCTTGCTAGCTCCTTGTCTATTGTGCTTGTGTTTAGTTCTACCCCTTTGCTGTTACTGCCTTGCGTGTTCCTGTTTGATCACCAGGATCCGTGGGCACAGCTGACTACCTAGGTGGTGTTTCTTGTTCACTGTGAGTATTGTCTTTGAGTTACTGTTATAACATCACCATAGGTATAAGCTCCACAGACCCTGCCTTTGTATACATATCCTATATGTGGGTATTTCCAGTCAGTATCTGTAACAGCAATTGTGGGTGAGGAACTTACTGAGCTTCAGTCTTACCGTGTGGAGCTCCTGAGTGCTTTACCCCACATCCCCTTTATTGTTAATGTTGTTTTATATTTAAGTGTATTGCACATCCGTCCTGGGTTTAGTGATTCTGAATGCTGAGCCGCCTCATGAGTGCCTGTCCTTTCTGAGTCTCACCCTTCTTGTTCACTTGTACAGGCTTTCCCTTGGATCCCTTTGTCTCCTCTTTCTGTGTACGTTTCCTACCCAGTTCCCAGTCCTTGCCCAAGTCCCTGACTGTGTTCCCCACATAGTCCCGGACAGACTCTGACAGAATGACCAACCCTCATTTCCAGGGTCACTTGTGAGGTTCCTTTGCGTTCAGTTAGCTACCACTTTTTCTCAGAACCCACCCTGTCAGTTCTTGCCAAGATGTTTAGCAACAGATCCAGAATGTCCTTGAACTCTAGAGATCAATTCCTGGAACAAAACAGACTTTTACGTGCTGAATATTATTCCCTGTGGTTGGCTGATCCTTCTATGTTAGATTTTCATTCAATCTGTGACCCTGATCTTCACCTGATGTCAGCCAGTGACTTGCAGGATGAAAATGAATTTCTGCAAATCTTGTTAGCAGCAGAAAGACAAAATAGCCATCCTGAAGAAAGAACTTCAGCGTGTTTTAAAGTGCAAAGCAACTGTGAAAATGTTCACCCTAGTCCTGAGACAATAAATCCTCTTTTGAGAAATGGACACTTACGTTCACAATATTTCGCTCATTGGCTTTCAAACACCTCTTTGCCAGATCCTGACTTGCTTTTCTGTTCTGATCCAGGTTTAATGTCTGTGTCAGCATTGCAAAAGGAGAATGATACCATACTCAGCTTGCTGAATAAGAATTCTGGTTCTAGCACGTCTGCTCTTCATTCACACAAGGTTACCCAGTTCTGTAGTCCAGTAGATATCACAGTCCCGGATACAACAAGGATCTGTGAAGATGTCCCTACTGACAACAGCAAATCTACTTTTCACAGTCTACTACCATACTCAGAGCTTAAAGTCTATGAACCATGTGTCACTCTGCCCTTAGCTTGTTTTCATGTAAAGTTTTCAGAGTCCTCAGTCGGCCGCCTGCCTTCAGCACCAGGGCTTCCAGGCCGCCTGCCTTCAGCACCAGAGCTTCCAGGCTCCCTGCCTCCAGGACCCGAGCTTCCAGGCTCCCTGCCTCCAGGACCCGAGCTTCTAGGCTCCCTGCCTTCCGCACCAGAGCTTCCAGGCTCCCTGCCTCCCGTACCAGAGCTTCCAGGCTCCCTGCCTCCCGTACCAGAGCTTCCAGGCTCCCTGCCTCCCGCACCAGAGCTTCCAGGCTCCCTGCCTCCCGCGCCAGAGCTTCCAGGCTCCCTGCCTCCCGCGCCAGAGCTTCCAGGCTCCCTGCCTCCCGCGCCAGAGCTTCCAGGCTCCCTGCCTCCCGCGCCTAGAGCTTCCAGGCTCCCTGCCTCCCGCGCCAGAGCTTCCAGGCTCCCTGCCTCCCGCGCCAGAGCTTCCAGGCTCCCTGCCTCCCGCGCCAGAGCTTCCAGGCTCCCTGCCTCCGGGACCAGAGCTTCCAGGCTCCCTGCCTCCGGGACCAGAGCTTCCAGGCTCCCTGCCTCCAGACCCAGAGCTTCCAGGCTCCCTGCCTCCAGACCCAGAGCTTCCAGGCTCCCTGCCTCCAGGACCCGAGCTTCTAGGCTCCCTGCCTTCCGCACCAGAGCTTCCAGGCTCCCTGCCTTCCGCACCAGAGCTTCCAGGCTCCCTGCCTCCCGTACCAGAGCTTCCATGCTCCCTGCCTCCCGGACCAGAGCTTCCAGGCTCCCTGCCTCCAGGCCCAGAGCTTCCAGGCTCCCTGCCTCCAGGACCAGAGCTTCCGGGCTCCCTGCCTCCCGGACCAGAGCTTCCGGGCTCCCTGCCTCCCGGACCAGAGCTTCCGGGCTCCCTGCCTCCCGGACCAGAGCTTCCGGGCTCCCTGCCTCCAGGACCAGAGCTTCCGGGCTCCAGGCCCAGAGCTTCCGGGCTCCCTGCCTCCAGGCCCAGAGCTTCCGGGCTCCCTGCCTCCAGGACCAGAGCTTCCGGGCTCCCTGCCTTCAGCACCAGAGCCTCCGGGCTCCCTGCCTTCAGCACTTGAGCCTCTATTTTTCCAACTTTCTGACCCTGTGCTTCCAGTTTGCCAGCCTTCAGAGGTCTCAATACTCATACATTCAGAAACTGAGTCTCCAGCATCAGAGACAAAACCCTCCAGAATGTCACACTTTTCCTGTAGTCCTCTGGCATCTTGCACTACATCTATGATGGAAATGGACTTACCTCTTAGGAGCCACGGCTTTGAATCCAGTTCCAGATTCAGGGAGAGGGTCTTTGGAGGGGGTGTACTGTCACGACTTGCTCCCTGAATTCCCGTGTCCACCACCAGGGGGCTGAACTGGGGGACTTTCCAGTCTTCTAATAAGCTTCCAGACCCTCCCCTGCATGCATATCCTGACTTCCAGCCATTTGGACACATATTGGGAATAGACATCCATTCCCAATCCATGCCGGGTTTTGTGAAAGCCAGCCTGCTTATATTTGAAGCCAGCCTACTCATGCCTGAAACTCCACTACCTAGAATTCCCTGCTCACTGCTTTGTCTCCACCCCTGCAGGCCAAGGATGGGTGGAGGAATTCAGCTCACCTGTGGCTGGCTGCTGCTAGCCTGCTCACACCTGCTGCATATGATTACTGTGAGCTCTTTTAAGCCCCAGCTCCCTTCAGCCCAGGGTTGGTCATTGTAAGCTGTTTACCGGTGAGACCGATCCTTGTTTCCAGTGCTTCCTGAGCTTTTACTATTGTTTCCAGTGTTTCCTGACCTGCTGCTGTTTTCCTTGTTCCTGAATTAGCACTGCCTTCAGTGCTACCTTGACCCCCGAGCCTTAGTATTCCTTGTACCTGACCTGCAGCAGTTTTCCCTTCTCCTGAATTAGCGCTGCCTGCAGTACTACCTTGTTTCCTGAGCTATAGCTATTCCTTGTACCTGAATTAGCACTGCCTGCAGTGCTATCTAGTCTCCTGAGCTATAGTTAGTCTCTGTTCCTGTTCCTGGGCTTCAGCTATTTCTTGCGCCTGAATTGCACTGCTTGCAGTGCTCTCTTGACTCCTTGTTTCCTGAGCTGTAGCTATTTCCTGTTTCCTAATCCAGCTCTACCTGCAGTGCTACCTTGATTCCTGAGCCTTAACATTTCCTTGTTCCTGACCTGCAGTGCTACTTTGACTCCTGAGCCTTTGCTCAATTCTTGCCCCAGCACTGCATCCTATGCTACTTTGTTTTCTTGATTCCTGACCCTGCACTATTCTAGTATACCCTTGTAGCCTCCCTTTCTGTATATCCTTTTCCAGTCCCTGCCTTTCTTCCCATTTCCTTGGTTCCAGTTCTAGTTTGCTATCTTTCTATTTCTGCTGTCTTGCTTCTGTTGCCTTGTATGTTTGTTACCTGCTTTCTGCCAAGTGTGCCCTGTGATTTCCTTCCTTTCCTGTTAAGCACTCCTCCTTGCTAGCTCCTTGTCTATTGTGCTTGTGTTTAGTTCTACCCCTTTGCTGTTACTGCCTTGCGTGTTCCTGTTTGATCGCCAGGATCCGTGGGCACAGCTGACTACCTAGGTGGTGTTTCTTGTTCACTGTGAGTATTGTCTTTGAGTTACTGTTATAACATCACCATAGGTATAAGCTCCACAGACCCTGCCTTTGTATACATATCCTATATGTGGGTATTTCCAGTCAGTATCTGTAACAGCAATTGTGGGTGAGGAACTTACTGAGCTTCAGTCTTACCGTGTGGAGCTCCTGAGTGCTTTACCCCACATCCCCTTTATTGTTAATGTTGTTTTATATTTAAGTGTATTGCACATCCGTCCTGGGTTTAGTGATTCTGAATGCTGAGCCGCCTCATGAGTGCCTGTCCTTTCTGAGTCTCACCCTTCTTGTTCACTTGTACAGGCTTTCCCCTTGGATCCCTTTGTCTCCTCTTTCTGTGTACGTTTCCTACCCAGTTCCCAGTCCTTGCCCAAGTCCCTGACTGTGTTCCCCACATAGTCCCGGACAGACCCTGACAGAAATACCGCAGTGAGCTGATGGAGGAGGCGCTGGACACGTGGCTCGCCACACAAAGTAGAATCAATCAATGGGGGATAAATCTGGCAGACTCCTCTATAGGCTGTGCCAGCAGGCTCAGGCGAGCGTTAGCCTCCCGGGAATCCGTGATTCCGACGACATGCTGATGACAGACCCGGTGGCGCTTGCCAACAGCTTTGCGACATATTATCAGTCTCTATATGCACATCACGAGGCTCTTGAGGCGTCTGAGATTGAATAGTTCTTCGACGACATTCTCCCGAAGGCCCTCTCCGAAGAGGCCCGACGATCTCTCGATGCCCCTCTGACCCTGGAGGAATTGACCGCTGCTCTGGCCGACCTGCGCACTGGAAAGGCACCCGGCCCCAATGGGTTCCCCAGCGAATTCTACGAAGCCTACATGGCCCAGCTGGGCCCCCGTTATCTAGCTGCGGTGCAGGAGGCAGCCCAGACCGCGTGTATGCCCCCGGATTGGAGACACGCAGAAATCGTCGTATTCCAGAAACTGGGCCGTCCCCCGGAGCTCCACGCCTCCTACCGGCCGATCTCCCTTCTACAGGTGGAGGCGAAGCTCGTCGCCAAGGCGCTCGCCATCAGACTCATGGCTCATCTTCCTGACTTGATCCACCCAGATCAGGCGGGCTTCATGCCTCGGCGAGCCCTCGCGGCATAACATACGCCGCATCCACAATGTGCTTGCCATGGTGGACTGTCTTCATCGCCCAGCTGCTCTACTACTAGCTGAGATCGACATGGAGTTTGACTCCGTCAGCTGGACCTACTTATTCATTCTCCTGAAACGTCTAAACTTCGGACCGCAATTCTTATCATACATACGCATGTTATATCAGGGATTGACTGCTTTGTTACGTATTGCAGGCAGTGTGTCCTCATCATTCCCGATTGGCCAGGGCACCAGACAGGGCTGTCCACTATCTCCATTGCTGTTTGTCCTGGCCATTGAGCCGCTGGTGACCTGGGTCCGCCTAGACGCCCAGATCCGGGGCTTTGAGTGGTCCACTGAAATCTCTGACTGAATAGCCCTGTACGCTGATGACGTAATCTTTTTCATGACGGACCCTCATCGGACGGGCCCCCGAATTCTCCAAATAATGCGGGTTTTTGGCAAGACGTCAGGTCTCTTCATGAATGGGAACAAGTCCACATTGTGGCCTCTACGGGGGTCTCCCGGCGACTACAGATGGGCTGCAGATCTTTCCCAGACTCAAGATGGCATGAAATATCTGGGGGTCTTTATTACAGATAGACAGGAGATCTCTAGGTCACACAATATAGAAACGGTTCTCGCCAAGGTCAAGGCTGAGTTGCGGTCATGGGCGGGTCTCCCCCTCTTTTTATACGGCCGGTCGGCTTTTTACAAGATGATCTCTCTCCCGCGGCTCCTGTATCAGCTGCAAAATCCCCCCTACCCCATCCTGCAGACGTGGTTCAGACAGATCAACTCCCTCCTGAATGAGTTTCTGTGGGGGGGCGGGACGACCAGACTGGCTCTCCACACCTGCTTTCTCTCCATTTACTGTGGGGGCATCGCAGCCGCTGATATACAGTCATACTATGCGGACTCTCACCTGCAAATAATAAACGACTGGTGGTATGGCTCGCGAGATGAACCTGCATACGCCCTGGAGAGATGCTTGCTAGGAGATCCCTCGCTTCACAAATACTTATATGGCAGTCCGAACATTTAGACCCTCCCCCCGGCCACCAAAGTGGTACTGACAACATGGAGACAGTCCCTCAGTCGCATAGGCTGGCACAACCGTCTCACACGGAAGGCCCCGCTCTGGTGCAATTGCCTCCTTCCACACCTTCAGCAGCTGCAGGGCTTCCATGGGTGGGACCAGATTGGGATCTCCTCTTTGGGTGATGTCCTTCAAGGACCCATCCTTAAATCCTTTGCGGAATTACAAGAAGACTACTCCATGTCGCGCACACAATTTTATAAATATTTACAATTTTGCAGTGCTCTAGCGCCTAGTCTTAGAGGCCTCTCGTCCCTCCCCGAGCTCAGTCCACTGGAAGAGAAGCTCCTCATGGGAGATCTCGGGGATCATAAAATCTCCAAAATATACCAGAGACTAGTCACACATAGCGCCCCTACACTAGAGAACCTGAGAGATACCTGGCAAGCTGACATAGGCCCCATCGACCATGACGATTGGAGGGGGGCCCTAGAGTCCCCCCGGGGGGGCCGCAGTCTCTTCGCATCTGCGGCTGATCCAGCTAAAATACCTACACAGAACATACTACACTCGTCTGAGGCTTTGGAAGGCAGGGATTATAGGTTCCCCAGCGTGCTTGAGATGTGGTGCCGAAGAGGCCACATTCCTACTTTCGGTGTGGATGTGTCCAGCCTTGGAGAGGTTCTGGAAGGGAGTATTCCGGTGCCTGTCAGAGGTGCTAGGGTGGTCTTTGAATAGTACACCAAGGCTTGCACTATTGCATATCTCTGCAGATATTGGGGGTAATAGGTACAAGCGCCACTTGTTGTTTCTGGGCCTGAACCTGGCTAAACACGACATAGCTCGCTCTTAGAAGGCTGAATCCCCGCCCTTGCTGGGCGTTTGGAAGCGGGGACTAGACTTCTGTATGGGGCTAGAGGAGCCGGTGTTCAGGGCTATGGGATGCCCCCAGAAGCATACGCGCATATGGCAGTGCTGGGCTAATTATAGGGGTATGGTCTTGGCCCCACATACACCACAGTCCGCATTGTTGGATTCAGAGGTACTGCCCCATGGCTAATACACCGCTTTTGATCACTGTTAATAAAGGGATGACAGGGACTGAGTTCCAGGGCAGCGACACAGGGACATGGTTAATCCTCTGTGAGATTGCTTTGTTCCGTATCTTTCTACTTCTGCATGTTTATTATTAAGTTATGTGATATTATTTAGTATATTTATACCTATGCTATATCCTAACACGTATATGAATAATATGGCTCTTCGAGCACGATATTGGCAAAAATCGATTAAAATGTTCTTTAAAAAAAATATATTCCTTTCATGTACGCCCATTTGGTTCAGTTGAAGTGAACCAGGACACTAGGCCTAAAATGTGTGCAGTTGTTAAACCGATGTAAATGGCGCCTCACTGTAGCATTCTTATTCAAAATATGCACTCTGTTTGTAGCTGTGTGCTGGTCTGATGTATTTTGTTCGTGACATAATTGGTTTCATCTCCAAGGAAGGTGTGACCTCGTGCTGGCCAATTTTCACATTGTAAAATCTGTGGATTACCTCTGTCTGGTTTTAGACAGCGGGATCCCTTAGTTTGAAACGGAGGTTTTCATCACTGCGGCTCTAGGCTCTTTACATTGGCGACACGTGTCTGTACCTAGCTAGATGTCATCTGGAGGCTGCCTTGTGATTGTCGCCCTGCCCTGTTTCCCTGTGCTGCCGACTGGCTCTGTGTCGCTGCTCCATGTTGATTAGGTGCACTATCCAGAATATTAATTGACGGGCTGTTGTGTCAGGGGGGAGACAGGGTGTGACCTCCGTGCGCTTTGGAATGCGGGCGAGGGGCGCCGGGCCTCATCACACGGTGCCAGTATTGCTGTATCTATGGCTCTCGCGTCAGTGCGCCAAGTGACGTCACGTTCGCGGTTGCCAGTTTATTAAACGGAGGTCACATGACCTTGGGGCATACCATGCGGCACCACACCCGCGGGGGAAAATGCTTTACACACCCCTCTCTTGTGGCCGGGGTCTGCACAACTTGCGGGGCGCACCCATTGCGTCATGGGTGCGACATAACATTCCTCCCCAAAAAGAACAAAACAAACTCAATACTCCCTCCCAACTGTTCGCTGCATAGAGAGTCAATAACACTAATACCCCTGAGGAAATTGGAACAGTCTTACGTGAAGTAGTCTCGCAACCTGCGAGTCGGCTCGGGGTTTTGTCGAAGGCGATACTGAGAGCTCCCACGACCACTCAGCTCTCCCTCCGCCTCAGCGGTATGCAAAGCACCTGGGACTTCAGAAGGACACCTGGGTACCTCTAGGCTCTCGTCCGCTGATGACGCACTCTCTGGGGCCAGGCCCACGTCCGGTGTCAGTCCATACTGGTGAGTCTCGGCTGCTCCTTTTTCCGTGGCCGTTTCCACCCGGGACTCCATTCGGGGCCTGTCTGAGTTCTCCAGGGCACCAGACAATGGTGATGATGATGAAGGATGGAATTTTTTTAAGTGTGAAATGTTCCGAGTCACCATCTCACCCCCTCTCCTTGCAATGACCCGGGTGCCTTTCACATCGACGATGGTCCAGGGACTTCTTTCATAGGGGAGATGAAATTTTCTGTTGGTCATTCTATTCTTCAATAAGACTGGATCACCCCTTTTCAGGTGCGCCAACCGGGCCCGCCGGCGTTGGCTGATTTGAGCATGCGCACGTTGCCTGTGCGCCTCTACCTGAGCGTCATCTGACGTTGTCGGGCACCATTGCGGATGGTGGGGAATGGAGTTGGTGACCACTCGTCCCATGGAGAGATGTCCAGGGGCAACACCCGTGGTGGTGTGAGGTGTTTGACAATAGCTCCGGAGAAACGTGAAGAAGGCGAGTTCTACTGACTGTTGGCGTTCGTGGGCAATGCGTATTACTTTGATCAAAGTCCGCATGAACCTTTCCACTTCCCCTTTGGCTTGCGGCCAACGAGGGGTGATTCTCCTGTGCTTGATGCCCAGCGACGTCAGGTATGTGGCCATCTCCTGTCCCTGGAATGGAGGCCCATTGTCAGTTCTCAACTCCTGAAAAATGCCATGTGTAGCCATTATCTTCTCTATCTTTGGGATGACCTCGGTGGCACTTAGTGTGTTAATGATCTCAACTTCCGGATATTTGGAGTGGTCATCGATGGCCAAGAACATGTGTCTCCCGTCCGGGAGACTTCCAAAGTCAAGGCTGACGCATGTCCAGGGCCGCTTGGGCCTCGGCTCTGTCATTATTGGAGCGGGGCGAGGAGCCTCTCCGGTCGCCTGGCACCACTGGCACGAACGGACTGTTGCCTCTACAAGCTCGTCCATCAAAGGGAACCATACTTTGGTCCGCAGTCTTGATTTAGTTTTGACCATTCCCTGATGTCCAATGTGCGCCAGTTGGACTACTCGAGCTGTCAAAGACGACGAGATTACTAGCCGATGTCCCCGCAATAGGCATCCGGTGGCGTCTTCTGTGAGTTCATCCCGGATGTGATACAATCCTTCCATGATGCGCCGGGCATCGGCTGTGAGTATCTTCCACTCTTCTTTCGCCCTGTGCCAATTTCCTTGCTTCAGGGCTTGTTTTGCTCGCTGCAGGCGCTCATCTTTGCCCGTCTCTTCTCTCAGCACATCCATGGAAAGTGGAAGTGGGCAGGATCTCGCTGTAATGCAGCGGACGTACTCCTCTGTGTCAGCAGCATCTTCCTCTTCTTGGGCCGTGGCCGCTCTCGGGTGGCGAGATAGATAGTCCGCTGGATTCCGAGATCCTAGCTGATATTCCACCCGGCAATTGTAATTTTGTAGTTGTAACATCCATTTTTCTATTCTGGGAGGTGGTTTTGACGACGTCCCTGAAAATAGAGCCAGAAGGGGCTTGTGGTCAGTCGCTACCACAAACGGCTTACCATACACATAGAGATGGAAGTGACGGCACCCCCAGTGTATAGCGATGGCCTCCTTCTCTATCTGGGAGTACCGCTGCTCGGTGTCCGTGAGAGAGCGGCTAGCGAAGGCCACCGGGGCCCAGTCCTCGTCAGCATGACGTTGTTGCATTAACACGGCTCCTAATCCTGTCGGACTAGCGTCTACTGCGACCAGCGTCATCTTCCACGGATCGAAGAAAGCTAGGGTGGTGGCGGCGGAGAGAGCCTCTTTGATGGCCTGGAACGCCTTAGCCTGCTCCGCATCCCACCTCCATGGGACAGAGTATTTAGTGAGCTCTCTCAGTGGTTGAGTAAGGGTCGTAAGATCTCGAATAAACTGCCCACAATAGTTCACCATTCCGAGGAGGCGGCGGACCTCTGAGACATTGGTGGGGGCTGGGGCATTCTTAATGTCACGGACTTTGTCGGGGTCCGGATTCACTCCCTCGGCAGTGGATGTGTAGCCAAAAAATTGGAGCTTCCTTTTGAGGAACTCGCATTTTTCCTTGTGTAGTGTAAGTCCAGCGTCCCGGATTCTCTGTAACACTTGGGTGAGGCGAGAGTTGTGCTCCGTTACGGTTTTGGCGTGAACCATGATATCGTCACTAACGTTTATGACCCCAGGGATGTCCAGGATCAGCTCATGAATTACGTTTTGAAAAACCTCGGCTGCGCTGGACACCCCGAAGCTCAGGCGAGTGTATCTTCTGAGTGTGACATGAGTGGAAAACGTCGTTATGTTCCTGGAGGCCTGGTCCAGTACTAGCTGGTGATATCCGGATCTCAGGTCAAGTTTTGAAAACCAGCACGCCCCAGCCTTTTCCCCGATCAGGTCGTCAATGGTGGGGGTGATGTGGCGCTCCCTTTTGATGGCGGCGTTGGGCAGTCTCATGTCCACGCAGATTCTCACCGCCCCAGGTTGCTTGGGCTTCCGGGTGACGACGATCGGGGATACCCACGGCGTGGGTCCTGTCACCTTTTCGATTATACCAGCATTCTCTAGCTTTCGCAATTCTTCCTCCACTAGGGGGCGTAAGTGGAACGCAACTCGTCGATGACGTAGAGCCACAGGTCGCACCGTGGGGTCTATATGGAGGTGTACTTCCTTGCCTTTGAATTTTCCAATGCCTTCGAATACTGCTGCAAACTCTGCCAGGATGTGCTGAACAGATTCCTGGTGTACTCCAAAAGTCACCACTCCTAGGTCTTCTGCCGCCCGGCAGCCTAACCGCATGCCCTGGCCGTCTTCGGTCATGTACACTGTGGTGGTGATGGAGCGTGCTCCATGGGATATCGACGTCTTGAATTTACCTTGTATTTTCAACGGCTTGTCCTGGCCATAGGCAAAGACCGTGATCATCGTGGAGGTCAACGGGGGAGCTGGGTCAATGGTCCTGTACAAGGCTGCTGACATGATGTTGATCGTGTCCCCTGTGTCCACGACGGCCGTGACGTCGTGCTGGCCCACTTGGATGTGACATTGGGGCAGCTGCCGAGTTTTCCTGGTCGCCGTTCCAATCATGTGGATCTTGTGTACCGTCCGTTCCTCCTCCTCGTCCATGTCACTTGTTTCACCACCTCCTTCCGGGATTAGGTTGACCTTCTGTCGGGGCCGTCTGTATTTTTTTGAGCGGCATACCTTCTCGAAGTGGTTAAACTTCCACATCCAGTACACCGTCTGCCCTTCGCCAGGCAGTCAGCCGCTTTATGGGGCACACCTCCGCAATAGCCACAGTTACGCGGCTGCCACTGTGGGGCATTCCCGGGTTCCTTCTTGCTAGGTCGGGGCACGGGCTTCGACGTCACCACGTTCACTGGTTCCATTTTGACGGGGGATTGCAACTCTGCCTCCATGTGGGCCGCTCTGGCCTTCGATAACTCCTTGGTGCGCCCCAGTGTCAGTATGTCTGTTAGCGATTTCCCTGACTCCTCCAAAATTCGCTCTCGGAGTTTCGCCGACGCGCAGCCCTGGATGATCTGTCCCCGGATCTCTTCTATCTCATCTCGGAATCCACACGTGGATGCTAGATTCTTGAGCCTGGTATGAAATGTGTCAAGAGATTCTTCGGGAAGTTGTCGCGCCTGTCGAAAAATAAAACGCTCATAATCTTGATTGGCCATTGGCTCGAAGTATCCAGCGAGGGCATTGATGAGTGTGTGGTGAGTCTTGGGCGTGGCTTCTACGAGCGTCTTTGTGATCTTGTGAATGTCCTTCCCCCCCCAGATGTAGCAGCATGGCCCTTTTCTGATCCTTGTGGACCTTCGTGCCCTCGAAGAAGATTAACAGCACTTGGGTGCCTGAGCGGACGGGGGCCCCTCAATCACGAATGGCTCGATGGGGGGGGAATGGAAGACATGATGGGCTCTTGGCCTGTTGCTCGCCGGGGCACTGGTCATGGATGTCGCCCACGTTCAGCCGTCCAACTGCGCGCGACCCGTAGTCTGGGCTTGGTGGGAGGATCTGTCCGCCACCTCGTGGCACGAGAGAGTCGTGTGTGCGCAGCCGCGCGGGCCTCCTGAGCGCCGGAAGACAGGATGGCACGGGAGAGGCTTGAGTGTGTGGCCACGTGGGCCCTTGGATCACCGTGAGACTGGAGGGTAGGTGGCCAGGATGCGCGGACGCACACGCGCGTCTCAGCGGGCCTTGCGCGTGGCAGCCTGTGGTGCGTGAGAGCCAACCGGGGTCTACCGGCAGCGTCGCTCTCACCGTTAGTGGCTGTGCAGCTCTCTCGGTCCGCTGTGACCTCTGGCACGACACACAGTTGGGCCGATGTCGCGGAGCACACCGTGTCCGGCAGTGGCACGAGTACCGCAGGGCGTAGGGCTCACCCTCGCGGCCGCCACAGAGTGTGAAGGCGGGGCACGCCCACCCTCGTCGCCAGTTGTTGTGTCGGGGGGGAAACGGGGTGTGACCCCCATGCGCTTTGGAATGCGGGCACGGGGCGCCGGGCCTCAATAATCACATGGAGCCAGTATTGCTGTATCTATGGCTCTCGCGTCAGTGCGCCAAGTGACGTCACGTCCGCGGTTGCCAGTTTATTAAACGGAGGTCACATGACCTCTGGGCATACCATGCGGCACCACACCCGCGGGGGAAAATGCTTTACACACCCCTCTCTTGTGGCCGGGGTCTGCACAACTTGTGGGGCGCACCCATTGCGTCATGGGTGCGACATAACAGGGACTATATACCCATTCAAACAAACGAAGGAGCAAGTGTCGCCTAGAGGATTGTGTCGCAAAATGACCCATGCTAGCAACCAATAACAAGATGACTCCAACATTAAAACCCTTTCCCCAGAGAACAGAAACCAAAATAAGCTGGCCACCTGGTGGGCGACCTTGTTTGGAAAGTTTAGCACTTTTCACTTATTGAAGTTGGGAGGTTAAGATGACTTTTCCCAGTGGGGAAAAAGGGGCGAGTGATTTGTTGTTTCGTGTTCAATCTGAGCACTTGGGTCTGTCTTGACTCTGGAGTGGTGGATGCCGATTGGGTCACACTGTTGCTTCTTGCATTGTAATAACTCGGGTTTTTGGAAGCTTCAAGTCTCTTTATTTCTGTTTGTGGAAATCAAGAGTAGATCCTGAGAACCGAAGGTGAACGACTGTCGAAAATTGAAAGCCCTCCGTTACCTCGTGATACCAAAGGGGATGATGGACGGGAGCGCTTGAGCTAATCAAACACTCACCCCCAGTCAACTGATCTGGGTTTAATCCATCATCATTCTTTAGCTCACTCCACCACCCCAGTTCAGACATGGCCATATGCAAATCAGTCTGAGCCTGTGCCTCATGGGAACAGTCCAGCCCGAACTGCCAAGCCATGTCTTCCCTGGACCGGAAACAAGCATCCTAGGACCGGTTTCTGGCATTTCAGCCGTCATCAGCCAGGCTAGCTTGAATCCAGTGGCAAAGTGAGCAAGGGACCCACGTCTGGGCATACCCTGCCAACTTAGGGCGAACAAGCGATACCAAAGGGGATGATGGACGGAGCGCTTGAGCTAATCAAACACTCACCCTCAGTCAACTGATCTGGGTTTAATCCATCATCATTCTTTAGCTCACTCCACCACCCCAGTTCAGACATGGCCAAATGCAAATCAGTCTGAGCCTGTGCCTCATGGGAATAGTCCAGCCTGAACTGCCAAGCCATGTCTTCCTGGACCGGAAACAAGCATCCTAGGACCGGTTTCTGGCATTTCAGCCGTCATCAGCCAGGCTAGCTTGAATCCAGTGGCAAAGTGAGCAAGGGACCACGTCTGGGCATACCCTGCCAACTTAGGGCGAACAAAGCGATACCAAAGGGGATGATGGACGGAGCGCTTGAGCTAATCAAACACTCACCCCCAGTCAACTGATCTGGGTTTAATCCATCATCATTCTTTAGCTCACTCCACCACCCCAGTTCAGACATGGCCATATGCAAATCAGTCTGACCCTGTGCCTCATGGGAACAGTCCAGCCCGAACTTGGTATCGCTTTGTTCGCCCTAAGTTGGCAGGGTATGCCCAGACGTGGGTCCCTTGCTCACTTTGCCACTGGATTCAAGCTAGCCTGGCTGATGACGGCTGAATAGCCAGAAACCGGTCCCAGGATGCTTGTTTCCGGTCCAGGGAAGACATGGCTTGGCAGTTCGGGCTGGACTGTTCCCATGAGGCACAGGGTCAGACTGATTTGCATATGGCCATGTCTGAACTGGGGTGGTGGAGTGAGCTAAAGAATGATGATGGATTCAACCCAGATCAGTTGACTGGGGGTGAGTGTTTGATTAGCTCAAACGCTCCGTCCATCATCCCCTTTGGTATCGCTTTGTTCGCCCTAAGTTGGCAGGGTATGCCCAGACGTGGGTCCCTTGCTCACTTTGCCACTGGATTCAAGCTAGCCTGGCTGATGACGGCTGAATAGCCAGAAACCGGTCCCAGGATGCTTGTTTCCGGTCCAGGGAAGACATGGCTTGGCAGTTCGGGCTGGACTGTTCCCATGAGGCACAGGGTCAGACTGATTTGCATATGGCCATGTCTGAACTGGGGTGGTGGAGTGAGCTAAAGAATGATGATGGATTCAACCCAGATCAGTTGACTGGGGGTGAGTGTTTGATTAGCTCAAACGCTCCGTCCATCATCCCCTTTGGTATCGCTTTGTTCGCCCTAAGTTGGCAGGGTATGCCCAGACGTGGGTCCCTTGCTCACTTTGCCACTGGATTCAAGCTAGCCTGGCTGATGACGGCTGAATAGCCAGAAACCGGTCCCAGGATGCTTGTTTCCGGTCCAGGGAAGACATGGCTTGGCAGTTCGGGCTGGACTGTTCCCATGAGGCACAGGGTCAGACTGATTTGCATATGGCCATGTCTGAACTGGGGTGGTGGAGTGAGCTAAAGAATGATGATGGATTCAACCCAGATCAGTTGACTGGGGGTGAGTGTTTGATTAGCTCAAACGCTCCGTCCATCATCCCCTTTGGTATCGCTTTGTTCGCCCTAAGTTGGCAGGGTATGCCCAGACGTGGGTCCCTTGCTCACTTTGCCACTGGATTCAAGCTAGCCTGGCTGATGACGGCTGAATAGCCAGAAACCGGTCCCAGGATGCTTGTTTCCGGTCCAGGGAAGACATGGCTTGGCAGTTCGGGCTGGACTGTTCCCATGAGGCACAGGGTCAGACTGATTTGCATATGGCCATGTCTGAACTGGGGTGGTGGAGTGAGCTAAAGAATGATGATGGATTCAACCCAGATCAGTTGACTGGGGGTGAGTGTTTGATTAGCTCAAACGCTCCGTCCATCATCCCCTTTGGTATCGCTTTGTTCGCCCTAAGTTGGCAGGGTATGCCCAGATGTGGGTCCCTTGCTCACTTTGCCACTGGATTCAAGCTAGCCTGGCTGATGACGGCTGAATAGCCAGAAACCGGTCCCAGGATGCTTGTTTCCGGTCCAGGGAAGACATGGCTTGGCAGTTCGGGCTGGACTGTTCCCATGAGGCACAGGGTCAGACTGATTTGCATATGGCCATGTCTGAACTGGGGTGGTGGAGTGAGCTAAAGAATGATGATGGATTCAACCCAGATCAGTTGACTGGGGGTGAGTGTTTGATTAGCTCAAACGCTCCGTCCATCATCCCCTTTGGTATCGCTCCGTTACCTCGTGGCACTGATGCTCTGGAACACTGGCGCCATCTGGTGGAAAGGAGGGTCCAATACAATCAAAGTGTACACCATAAATTGAATTGTCCGTAGGTGCTTGATTGAAAGCGTATTATTCTGAGTGGATATGATAAAATACCTTAAATACTAACATAGTAGAAACTGTTGCAAGCAAATCATGGATTTATTTTGGGAAATTATAAAATGTTCTTAATCGCAAGAGAGTCGAGCATAAACTTGAAGCATGCCCTACAGTTATCCACATAGTGACGAGGCAAAGGAACATGGCTGAGTATTGTCCACTGCGCACTTATTTATTGTACTGTGTACCCGCAGCGTTACTTTAATAAATTTACAAGTTTGAAGAGGGCAGGGTACATGACGTCGAATATTTTGTATGAGGTAGGCAAGGGGCATCAAAATATCATGCCTAGGTGGCAAAACTCCTTGCACCGGCTCTGGACCAGGCATGGGTACAGTTTCCTTCCAACTCTCCTTTCTCAGGGGCTTCCTGTAAGGGGGCGGAGTTTACTTTGATATATTTTCTTCCTTGTTGGCTGATTCAAACTTTTTATAATCACCGAAACAGCAAATGGAATGTAGTTATCATGTTCTAAACCGAGATAAGAAATTGTGGCTTTCCCTTTTGTTTGAACTCTCCTTTGATTTCTCGCGGCCCGCTGCGGCGTTCAGAACTAAGATTCGACAGTGCGCTTCTATTTGGAGTAGCTTTAGAAGATGCTTTAATCCACTCTCTCACAAAGGCGCGTCGCCGCTCTTTTATCCCGGGTATGCTGTTTGTTGTACTGCGCGTTCCAGGCTTGGGTGTAGGTCGCCCACTGAGAGGACGTTATCGCCACCACGATCATTGGTTTCATTGTAGTTGGAGCCAGACTCCAGCGGGCTGGCTGTTTATGAGGCCGCACTGTACTCCCTTCCAGCCAGCTCGGTCTCAAGCACATCACTGTGCTCGGCATCTCCGAAATCTTCCACGGAGCCATGTAACTACAGACTGCGGCTTTACAAGGGTGCCGATGTTTCCCGAAATAAGATTTAAAAGAACAAGGGGTCGTTAACTCCGGTCATTATAAGAAAAACATTAGTCTAAAGACTCTTTAAAGGCCTACTCAGACTTGATAAGATCATTCTTCCGAGAAGCTGGTCGCGGTTTTTACCAGGTTATGTATAAAATAGGAACCCCGGTGTGTTCATTTCGTGCATTCCATAGACATAACTCTTTCTACTTAAATAGTGCCAGACTAGGCTATTCTCTTTCTATGTTCCTTTGGTTTTGCGACATCAGCAACATTCTTGTACTTTCTTCTTTGTAAATCATTGTAGTCATTAAATACGCACTTCCATAATAACATTCTGTGCACGGAGACAGTACGCAGGCTGGGGAGTCACAGCCGAACCAGTAAGGGGCCCGCTACAAACCCATACCGGGGGCGGGAACCGAGTAGCTGTGCCCAGGAAAATGCTGGGAGCCGATTGGTCAGCTTGGTTTAAAGCGAGCAATCGGCGAAGGGGCCCCCTAGGTGCGCCACAAGGTTAAAAGGGCGTGGGGTGCCCCCTAAGAATCATGTGCCTACGCCGTTGACCCATCCACCCACACCGGTAACGCGGGTGTTGCGGATGGGCTAAGGCAAGCACAGCACAAAGGAACAGCAGAAGGAGCGCTATAGCCACAGGTCGTTAAAGCATGCGGCAAGGCAGGGTCATGGGGAGCAGGATATGGGGCAGCATGGGGTCAGCAGAGGGCGGACAGAGCTCTTGCAGTTCGGCGCAGGCCTGAGGGCCACCTACAACACTTTGCAGCAAGGTGTAGCCTAGAAGTCAAAGGAGAGGTGCTAGACCCTGGCTGAGAAAAACCTTTCACTCATCGTGCTGTCACAAGCTGCTGTTATAGACTAATGACTACTGGATTTGAGCTACAGACATTGTGGGGCAATGACAGCATTATGCATGTTTTTAAAAAAATGATCTGTGAGTTTTCGCATGTTAATATGTAAATAAAGAGGAGCTGCTGCCCTTTTGCACCATCAGAGGCTTGATTTATCTGTGACAGCAAAGGGGAAGGTGGGGTGCATGTAGCGGCCGGGAAGCTCGAAGGCGCTCCCCCTCTCGAGAGGGCTTAGCTGCCTTGCTTAGAGGGGATTTCTCCCCAGAAAGCAGAAACAATTAGACCCAATGAGTATGCACATGTTCGTTGAGAAACACTCCCTCTTTAGGTCTCGCCTAAGTCAACGCATGCACTGTCTCTTGCGAGACCTTTTGTTACCTTACAAGGGGCTTAGAGCCTGCCCATTGATTACCATTGATTGGTTGGCTTCATTGCTACTCATTTGATTGCTTCCTATTTGTCAGCTTCGGTAACCTTCCTTCCTCTTCATGTGTTTGTCCCTTTCCTGGAGCATGGACGCATTACTGTGTCCTTCCACTGCTCACCTTTTCAGGCTCTATGTATTTTCTTTTTAAGCACTGCATGAGAGTGTGTGTGTTTTTCAGCTGTCTCTCTCGTGTACAGCTCCCCCGTGTCCCTTGCCTAGTCCCTAACACCCACCTTCCCTCTATTGTCTATATGCTTGCTCTAGCACTCCTGGCTCAACCCTCCATTGTCAGCCTGCTTGTCCCAGGTCCTCCTGCTCACCATCCGTGTGCTTGCACTCTGCCCTTTTTGACCACCCTCCGTTGTCTGTGTGCTGGCCCCAGCCCCTCCCAACCACGTTCCATTGCCCGTCTGCTTGCCCCCCAGCCTCACCTGCCCGCCCTCTGTTGTCTGTTTCCCTTCCCCAGCCCCTCCCGACAACCACTGTTGTGTGTCTGCTTGCTTCCAGACTCTCATGCCCACCCTCCATTGTCTGTATGCTTCCCCCACCCCTCTCTCCTGTCCTTTTCCTCCACTTACGTCCTTTCCTTCCGCCCCTCTGTATTACTTCTGGGGAGCATACAGCTAAAAAGAAACAAACAAGCATTGGCAAAGCCAATAGGTCTCGCAATGGCTTTGTTTTTTTAATTTCCTGATACGAGTTGGCTTTGTAAATGATATAAAAAAGTTGGCACAAAGTTGGCGCTGCGCTAGGCTCGACCTAAAAATGTAGGTGCACACTGATAAGGTGGGCACTGCTGTGTGCGAAAGGTAAAAATAAATAACTCTATTTGAAATAGATGTAGTTGTAGGCTAGGACACATCCCCACAGGTCAATAGTTGATTTTCTCGCTCTCATTTTCCAGCACATGAGTATGTTACAAATACTAAAATTGTCCTTGTCAGAACTACCACTAGAACCCGGGCAGCTAAGGGAGTGCTGCCCTGCCTCAGTGTTCGACCGGGCTTCACCGAGCTACAAAGGTGCCACCCCTTTACCTACGTGCATAGCGGTGACAAAGCATCAAGGCACATAACCGCGCTAATATCACTGAGTGACACCATAAATTAAATTTGCTTGTAATGAAAATGCCATTTAACCTTACTTATGGCACTGCTGCTGACTTTCACACTGCTATATGCTCTATAAATATTCATGTTAACATCAGTCGAGCCAATATCGCGGCTTTCAGAATATCGACTGAATTTATACGCTCGCTTTGACTTGTATTAACAATCCAGCAACAGCAGACCGGTGCTGTATTTCACTCGCATTGCTCGAGGTATACAATGAAAGAAAAAGCCTTTCCTTGCGCACACTTAAACCACAAATATGTGCCTGCTGTAACCTCGTGAGGCACGGAAAAAATGATTTTAACATTTTGCAGAAAAGCAATGAAACCATAGCTCCACACACCCGTTCTTTAATAGCAACAATGGCTAAAAGTAAACGCAGCTGTTAATGGTTCAAACATTTAGCACAGGCGCCTTGACGACGCTGTCCTGATTGGAAACCAGTTCTTCCAGAAAGTTGCTTAATTGATAATGCGAGCATACACAAAATGTTGCTTTCCGTTCACAATGACACTATTTGGCGATGCTGTTTAAAAATGTGCATGTCATCAATTACTTGGGCTCCGAACATTGGTTGTGTAGTTTGACGAATATAAAGCGGAACAAAAAGTTTCTTGTGCACACTTAAACCACAAATATGTACCTGCTGTAACTTCTTGAGGCACGGAGAAAATGATTTTAACATTTTGCAGAAAAGCAATGAAACCATAGCTCCACACACCGTTCTTTAATAGTAACGATGGCTAAAAGTAAACGCAGCTGTTAAGGGTTCAAACATTTAGCACAGGCGCCTTGACGACGCTGTCCTGATTGGAAACCAGTTCTTCCAGAAAGTTGCTTAGTTGATAATGCGAGCGTACACAGTAACCTGACCCACGAGGAATGCAGCTGCCACCCTGCGCGCCGCTGCTCGCTCCCGAGAGCAAAACGCCACAGGAGTCAACATTACAAAACTAGCCAGTCCAATCTGAATTGTCCCAGGTGCTGGTGTCTGCTGCGGTACATGAAAGCACTGTTTATGTCTTGGCCTAGGTTGGCGTAATTGAATTCCATGGCGCATATTCCTTTTGGCGCTTTTTTGTGTGTATGAAACCGATTTCTTATAAACCAGTGCGTGTGCAGACAACTGGATAATTGCAGAGGCCTGTACGCTGCCGAAAAGCAAGCCGTCAGCATTCGATGCGCTCATAGAAAGCAGTCAATAACTAGCAAAAGCGAAAGCACGGCGCGTTGCGTGTAACCTGACCCACCAGGAATGCAGCTGCCACCCTGCGTGTCGCTGCTCGCTCCCGAGAGCAAAACGCCGTGGGAGTGAACATTGGAAAGGAGGTGGGACATGCACCCGCCTTTGGCCATTTGCGTGCTTTCATTATTGAAAGACACACGCAAAGGCCAATCCAATGTGTGGGAGGAGTCAGACTCACACAGAGAAGTTTAGAGTGCTTACAAGAAGCCTCCCATAGAGCAGCGCATGCGCACTGCGCTAGGCTCGACCTAAAAAAGCGCTATGGAGCAGGCAGTACTAATGCACTTAAAAAAAACACACACACACATTAGCGTTGGTCATATCATAGTTCTTTATTCAATTAATTTTAGCCATGCTGTGCAGGAGCCGCACTGCTGTACAGCATGGCTACAACAATGCCAAAGCCTGTAGCTCCTTTACGCACAACCTATTGGCTTTGACAATACTTCTGGGCTTTAGCGATACCAATCAAAAGTTCAGAATAACATAATTGTTCTGATCCCTTTAAATATGAATTATAGCTACAGACTGCTGTGTCTCACACGTTTAGGGGTTACCGAAGCCTTTCACCCTGACTGATCATCGATGTGATGCAGTTCATATTGAGGTAAGAGTAATGAAGTTTGAAGAGTAGCCCATGCAATACCACCACGATTTTTCAGATTTCAAATTTAAATGGAAGGGTACTGTCTAGGTCATGCAAGTGTTCAGCAAATTTATTTAGACAAGAAACCAACCTTTTTTGTTTTCGTGATCCTAAATATGTAGATTTCTGATTTAAAAAAATAATTTTTAGGGTCAGGGGTGGATCTTGCCTGGCTCGGAAATGGCTGCTCTCTCTTGAGGCTGCGGTGGAGCTCCCTATCCTGGACTTCTGTCAGCTGCTTTTCTGAGTTCGAGGAACTGCATGGACTGGTGGAGGGTATGCACAGCTATGGCGCACCCGGGACCTGTCGTTGGCCACCATGAGTACAGTGGGAGGTTGGGCTAAACCAGTGAGGAGATGTAAGGTAACTGGGAGTTGAGGTGATGCTGCCTTTCAAGATAGAGCTGCCCCCATAATGTCCAAAAGAGAGAATAGGCTGAGATTGCGTGTCAGGAGTCGTCTCAATACCGGTACTGTTGGAAGACATGCGTAGGCGGGACCTTGCTGTAACTTCGAGTTTCCCGGGCAAGAACCAGACCCCTGGGAGAGGTTTAGCAGCAGTGTCAACCAAATGGCCAAGGGTCCTGAGGTTGTTAAGGTGCCTGGTGAAGCTACAGCTGGCAGGCAACCTGGAAGTGAGGGGGCAAGGCCCTTCCCAGGGGGTCAGTAACGCTCAGGCAGATGCCCTCTCTCCTTTGCAGATGGAAAAGTAAGGGGAGCTGGCCCCCATGGCAGAAGTAGCAGTGTCCCTTTTTCCAAAGGAGCTTTGGTCACTGGCAGATGTGACCTGTCCCATTTGGTAGAGCACACCTTGGCACCCAAGACAGCGCAGAGGTATGCCACTTTCGGGAAAACAGTGCAGAGGGTCACAGGTTTGGAATCATTTGGAGATGGCCAGAACATCAGTGGCGGCAGAACAATTAATAAAATGGGCATTTGAACAAAACAAGACCAGGACATGGGCCCAGGTGCACCTGGCAGCCATGGCACATTTCTCCAAAATGGCCACGGGGAGGATCCTACCACCTCCCACTACATTAAGGCGGCAATCAACGGCTGGCGGCGCCTGGAGGGGAAGAGGGAGGACAAGAGGCGCCCCATCGAATTCATCACCTTTGCACAGCTGTTGGGGGCTCTGCCCTGCACCTGCAAGGACAACACAGAGGTCATGCTTTTCAAGGCGGTGTTTACAGTGGCGTTGTTTGGGGCGTTTAGGATAAGCAAGATCGTGGCAGAATCCAAACAAGAGGCAGCGGAGGTCAGCCTCCAAGCTTGTGACATTCAACAAGGCCCAGGTCAGGCGGTCCTTACACTGAAGAGGTCCAAAACTGACTAGCAAGCAAAAGGGGCCCTAATAACGCTACAGAGCCTGGCAGACAGAAGCATATGCCCAGTGCACTGGATAAAGGAGTACTGGGCAATCCGCCCTCTGAGGGTGGACCTCTTTTCAAACACGCCATTGGCGACTGCCTGAGTAGGTTTCAATCCAAGTAGTGCTGAGGATGGGGCTCAGCAAAGCAGGGCTACCATCAGAAGAGTTTGGCACACACTTACTTATTCTGCATTGGGACAGCAACAACAGCAGTAAGGCTAGGGGTCAAGCCAGAAGGCATAAAGGGGACAGGCAGATGGCGCTTGGCGGCTTACAAGCGGTACGTGGGAATCCCTAAAGAGGGGGTACCATAGTGGAGCAGCAGCAATGGTGTGGCAAGGGAAGGTGCACTTGTGAATTTGTAAGCAGGCTCAGGCCGCAGCTAGTGGTCGAGATGGCCATTGGCAACGCTCCAACAGTAGGACTATGACATATTTTAGAACAAGAGATGAGCAATGGATACCACCCTCTTAGTTGATTTTGATTACTTTGGTAGATCCCAGCATGTTTGGACAGGCTCTGTCCAATCCATCCACCGATGGCATACAGTGAGAATTTTCGCCCCCTCCCCTCGCAACCTCAACCCATGGGGACATTGGATCCCAATTACTAACATTCTTTTACAATCTAGAGGTCTTTGGGAGTTCTTCTCCGACCCTGATGAAAGATCTAAAAGCAGTTACATTTCCTACCAGAGGGTAAGGATTTCCTTAGCTGGAGGAGAGCCGCAGTTGTGGACTTGGAGGAAGCCAGAGTGTCAATTTGCCAAGATTTGTCATGGGCTACTAAACATAGGTGACCAGATCGGCATATTCTTAAGGAAAAAAAAAGCAACTGATTGCACCAGGCGCCAATGGCTATGCTGTGGCACCTGGAGAAATTGAGGGTGGAATGTTGGTACAGGACTTCTAAACCTACAGAGCCACAGGCGACCACGGTTCTCCTAGGTCAAGGGTTCACTTTTTGTTCTAGGAGGCATTCCTTTCTTGCTCCACTATGGGTGATTATAATTTGTGTGATACTAAGCTCCTGCTAGGAGGCGGTCGCTTGAGAGATTCTTCTTGAGTTTCATACTATGTTACTGACAATTTTTGTTCATATCATACCCTGTACAAACCCATATCCCCCTACTATTATTCTTGGGGAACAGGTAGTTGATATTTCTTAACTGGGAAAATTCTCATGTTCTTATACTGAAAATCGTGATATGGTAATTCTTTTTTCTCATGTTCTATTCTGTCTGCGTTTAAGGTTCATTGTTGTTCATGTGTTGTTTTATTGCTGGTGTATCAATAAAAATGATTTAAGATAAAACCGTGAGTTTCCTTTGCAATAAAATGTCTTTGTATTTCAACCCCTTGAGTTAATTGCATTACAAACCTATAGTGTGGTCAGTCCATGTACGATTGAAGTACAATAAGTTTGACTGTTTTTCTCTCTTTCTCTTTTAGGCATTATCCTATAGGGTTGCTGTTTGACCTGTACGCCTCAAATACAGCTCTTCCTTGGAACATCACAGTACACTTTAAGGTAACGCTATAAATTGATGTAATATCAGCATTATTTCACAAAACAAGTGTTTCTCAGAAATAAAAAAAATTCTGCCAGATTTGAGCTGCTGCTTCTCATGTATAAGTGGCACTGTTTTTTTTCTTCCAGGCTGAAAGCAGTGACAATAGGAAACCTTTTTTTCTAGTGAATAAATGCTTAGGTCTTGATTCGCAAAGGTAGCTTACACTTTTGAGTACGTTTACCACTTGTTGGCATTCAATAACTGCACTTTTTTTTTAGTAACATACACTTTAGTAGTAAGTTCAGCACTGCACATGGCCAACCACGGGTACTGCAACACCCTCTCCTGGAAAATAAGGTAATAAAGTAGGGACTTGCTAAAAACGTGTACGTTTCTACAAAAGTGCAGTTTGTAAATTCCGAAAATTAGTGAACTTTCTCAAAATGTAAGTTACTACAAAAGTGCAGTTTGTGAATAGCACTTTGTAGTAAGTTTTGTAGTATTAAAAAACTTACTACAAAGAGCAGTTTGTGAATTAGGCCCTTAGTGTTATGTTCTCATTGTAAGAGCACAGCATCACCATATTTTAAGTTCCCTTTATTCAAAGCATCAGCGTCTTGACTTTTTTCCTGGTAGGTGGCTTGGGACCGTCTAGAATGTTTACAGCAAGCAAACATCTCAGCAGGCTGTTATCCATTTTGTAAGGTTCCGTATGGCTGCATTGTGTTTCAAAGTCCTGCATTGTTGGTGCACCGGTGGCTTCCACTTGCTGTAATTTGACAAAATGTCTTCTGCAGCCAGTACTTCCATTAATACTACCCCTCCCTGATGTAGAGAGTTTGGTATTTCTCTTCCTTCTTCATTTGGGATATGTTTTCTATGTTAGGAAAATAAGCTGCATTTCTCTCTATGTTTATGGGTGGTAGAATGGTGTTTAGTGTGGTGTGTGTTAGAGTTACATCCTTTCAGAAAAAAATCAGGTGATGTGGACATTTCTGCTCTGTGCCGAGATCTTAAGGTTGCACAGTAGTGATCTATCCTCCTTTGAGCACTATTTTTGTAGATGAATCATAACCACAGTGTGTAACAGCACAGCTTTAAGATAATTTTTCATATAGCATTAGACACAGATTATCTACCACAGCGGCATACTTTAACCAGAAGCTCAGTGATGGCAAATAGTATCCAGATCGCTGACCAAGCAAGCAAGCCTTCTGTTTGAAGGTAGATGCTTGAAAGGTTTCAGCAATTAAAAACTGGGTCAACTAGAATTTTTTTCAAGCCATGTTTACCAGTTAAAAAGTGAACTCACTCTCTTACTCACTCTAACTTATTCTTTCCACCAATTCACTCTACCTAATACTGTATGTTAGTGAAAATGCAGTCCTATAAATTCATTAAGTGCCCATCCCCACTTTGAAATTTTCCAACAAGGACCACGAAATGTCCAAAATATGTCCACAATACGGAGAATATGGTCCATCTGTGCCATATTCCTATGACTAAATATTGCACGCTTCTAGATAGAAGGGGCCTGCCACAGAAATCTTTGCACAAACTTTGATGTCACTGGTTCATATCTTATACTTACAAAGTTGATGAAATTATTTCATTTGAGTCACAATTATTGGGTGATCCTAACATTTGTTATCATTGCTTTGAGACCCAGAAGTCTAAACATAACGTAAAGGGTCAGCTATTGCAAGTCCTGCAATTGATGTGAAAGTCATTGCAGATAAGTGAAAATTAACACCGTGGAAAAAATAATCTAAAATTTATTAAAATCAGTGTTTTTCTGTTTCTCGTTTCATTACCTCTCATTCCTCTCTCACAAATGTCATTATATTTGTCCTCTTTCCTATGTTTGCCCAGCAGCAGTTTTTTTGCTCTCATCTGGGGGTTATGTAGCTTTATACTTAAGTGTGTGTGTGTGTATATATATATATATATATATTTATATATATATATATATAAGTATGTTTGTATTGGACTTTATGTGGCGCAAAGCTAGCTGTGATGCAACAGAGCGCTGTACGGGTGACAGTCTACAAGATTGCGTACATTAAGTGGGGCGGGGGTGAGATTACACAAATAAAATTCACACATTGCATTACAGGTATTTAGGCACAGGTAGGTTATGTGATTTGCCCAGAATCACACAATGTAGAGTCAAGCGCCAAGGCTGGGTTTTGAACCTTGGTTCCCAGGTTCCAAAGCCGGTAGATGGTAGGTCACATCTCCTCCCTAAAGGCATCATATTGCTTTACTAATGTGGACACGTAATGACTGTGATTGAGACATTGGAGGGTACAGAGCAACAAGTGCACATGTGGGTTAGCTTTCAAACCATCACCTAGCAGCTCAGCAGATAAATGGAAACACGTGGTGATGGAGATTTCTGCTACTTCCCCTCCAGAAGCTTTCTCTTTATCAGAAAGCAAGAAATATAAATGTGTCTCATAATGTCTTTTAACCTTTCTACTGCTGAGGTAGAAAAGCACCCCCTCAGCGACTCTCCCACTTGGATTTCACTCACACTGGCCCGTGCACGTGCTACAAGTAACTCCAGTGAATGCGAATGTATCTTATAATGACTGTTTCTCACCAGGATGAAACAATGTGCTTGGGAGGTTCTCTTCCACCATTAAGTTGAGCCCAGATCCTTGTGTGGGCATGGAGGTCTCAAGCTGCCATTTCTGTAAACGTTTGAGGGTGTGACTCTGCATGACTGTTGCACCTAGAGGTCATGCCAGTTTCCTTCCTTGAAAAATCCCCAAAATAATGGACGGATTGCTTCAATTAATCTCTGCCACTGGTAACTTCTCGGGCCACATCCTAGTTCATTGTTTTTTTTCCCCACCATGCCACCTCAAATAGTCTAATCTGAAAGAAACACGTTAGTTATAGACTCCTTACCTTAGAATTACCCCCAGGCGTCAGACTGGATCCGGAAAGTTTTTTCGGCAGCAGTACCTCTGGTGTTGGTTGGCTCTGCGTCCGTCGTCGTGGTCGCCGGGATGACGTCGCGGCAGCTACTTAGACGCCGCCCTCGCGCGCTGACGTCAGTTCTTTCTTTTTCCGCGCCAGCCAGCGCAGATCTGGGAAGAGCGGTACCTCAGTCAATTTTTGACTAACTTTTTCGAGTCTTCGACTCCGAAGGTGCACGAGGAATGCCCGGTTTCAAGGCCTGCGGCTCCTGTCATCGCATGATGTCGGTGACTATTCAAGTCCCCGGTAGTTAACCGTTTCTTAAAAGGCTTAACACATATTTTTCCTCCAATCCCCTTCGATATGCCTCAGTGGGACTTGAATCTTATACTAACTTATTTAATGTGCGCTCCCTTTGAGCCGCTTCATAGCTGTCCCTTACGGCTCTTGACTCTTAAGACTGTTTCCTGGTAGCCATCACTTCTGCTAGAAGGGTGAGTGAGCTCCAGGCCCTTTCTTCAAAACCTCCTTTCCTGTCTGTTCATCCGGAAAAGGTGGTTCTCTGAACCCGTCCATCCTTTCTTCCTAAGGTGGTCACTGCCTTCCACATTGGGCAGACCATTACTTTGCCCACCTTCTTTCAGCCTCCGCATCCTTTGAAGGAGGAAGAGAGGCTCCACCGTCTGGACCCAAAACGTGCGCTCTCCTTCTATCTGGATCGCACAAAACAGTTCCGGGTGGATGATCAACTTTTTGTTGGCTACGTGGGCGCAAAGAAAGGTCGGGCCGTACACAAACGCACCATTTCTCGATGGGTCGTGTTGTGTATTAAGGCTTGTTATTCTCTGGCTAAAAAGGAGCCACCAGTCGGGCTAGGCGCTCACTCCACCAGGGCGACGGCAGCCACTACTGCCTTGGGAAGAGGAGTGCCTCTAAATGACATCTGTCAGGCGGCCACGTGGGCATCGCTGCACACGTTCACCAAACACTACTGCCTGGACAGCCAAGTCCGGAGAGACGGCTTCTTTGGCCGTTCTGTTCTCCAGGACTTTCTGATGTAATCTTGGTTCGCAGACCCAACACCGGGGTTGGTATTGCTGGGGTATCTATTCTAAGGTAAGGAATCTATAACTAACGTGTTTCTTTCCGATGAACAAGTTACTTACCTTCGGTAACGATATATCTGTAAGAAACATTAGTTAGTTATAGATTCCTTACCGCCCCACCCATCCTCCCCGTTCTGCGAACTGATTTCTAGGGTTAAGGACATCCTTTCAGGGCCTTAGTTTTGTGCACCAGTGGTCAGTGTCTTGCATGGCTCTGCGTTTCTGGCGCGGAAAGTCGTGTACAGAACTGACGTCCGAGCGCGAGGGCTGCGTCTAAGTAGCTGCCGCAACGTCATCCCGGCGACCACGACGACGGACGCAGAGCCGACCGACGCCACCTTCCGACGCGCAGAGGTACTGCTGACGAAAAAACTTTCCGGATCCAGTCTGACGCCTGGGGGTAATTCTAAAGTAAGGAATCTATAACTAACTAATGTTTCTTACAGATATATCATTACCGAAGGTAAGTAACTTGTTCGTCTAGCCTGAACTGCCATTCCAAGTCCTCTGTCTGCTGGAACATTGGCAACCCAAGACCAGTTGAGAGAGGACCTGGCTTGGCAGTTTGGGCTGAAATGTTCCTTTGGAGCAGTACCAACGCTGATTTGCTATGGCTGGTTCTAATCCAAGGTGGCATGGTGGGCAAAAATGCAATGGACCAGGTACAACCCGGAGTAAATACTAGGGGCTGCTATTAATTCAAGCATTCCTTTTATCACTTTTTGTGAATTCAATTTTCCTCCTTGGTGCAGGTCTTGGGACGAAGTGTCACTTTGTTCCAGTGACTCCTGAGATTTGCACCCAGGAGTTGGGCCAAGCTCCTCTTGTAGACGGTCTCCGTCGTGGTAGCCTGCTCATCATGCTCATGCTGTACCTCCTTGATTGTGCACAGCTTCTGTGCTGTCCTGATGGCAGTGGGGAGGATGTGTGCTACCAAGTTAGAAGATGCAGATTCTCAGTGCAAAAAGTAGAGCAGGAGATAGACCTCTGCCATCATTTGGGAAAACCAACAGTTCCTCTGAATCACAAGAGGTATAAGAAGAAGAGGAAATCTGAGAGGCACTAAACACTGTAGCACTAACTTCTCTGAACATTCAGCTGCTCTGGTCTTTACGAGCTCACCTCGACACGGGAGACACACAGCACCAGGGAGTATGTAACACTTCCACTTTCTCTGCCCATCTACTCTTTAAGGAGTTTCACTGACACTGGGGCAAGGTTTTTAAGTATCTCTCCCAGTACCTTCCTTTTTCTCTTGAGGATTCAGACTCCTGTGGATTCTTCCCTGGCTCTGCAGCTCTTGGTGTTGTGGACTCCAAAGTGGATAGATCAGATGCCCCTGACCTATCAAACGGGGCATTGCTGGGTCAGCAATTAATCAACCTTTCCCAGCCCCTCATGGATCTGGCTGCAGGTTTTATATGCTAAAGGCGCATGCCCCCTTTATGAGCCGATGCTGCGTGCCCCAATCCAGTTGCTGGTCCCAACTTCATTTCTGGCCTGTATAGGTAGACCGTCATAGATGGATAATTCTGCAATAGATCCACTCTGAGGCTCAAATCTTGCAGGAAAGCTTCTCTAGAGATAGCAGACATCGATCAAAGGATCGTTTTTGGTCACTATGAAGACCTGCATCCAACCAGTTGCTTCCATGTTGTCAGGGCCAACACTATATAAGCGCAATCCATTAAAGTCCTCGGTTCCCTGACCAGAAAATGAGTGCATCCACAGTGGCCGCATCATCGCCCCACCAAATCCAGTCCTGGCCTCAAAGCCTTTGGTTACATGTACTGTGCCACTGATGACTTTCCATTCTTTTTTTCCTATAATTTCATTGGTTACTGAAGTGGTGATGAGTGCTGCCCCGGGGGGGTAAAGCTATATCCTCCCATATAGACAATGAGGCAAAGTTGCTGGGCTCCTGAAGGAAGAGAATGTAGCTGTCAGGAGTTTCTCCCTGAAACAAGCAAACTGTGGTGTCGCAGTCTAGTCGTCAGGCACCCACGTGACCTCGCGCGGTGCCTGACGGGTGAGCGCGCTGTGACGAAGAGTGGGAGTTCGGCATAGTGGAGATCGGACGAGCTCCTTCTCCTATAATAAAGAAGTTACTTCTCTCTCTACCTACGTGACCCTGTAGTTCATGTGACGGGGACACATTACAAACTGGCGACGAGTGGAAACGAATCCCGTTGCTGCTGCCGCCCGACGCGCCACATCTTGAATGGGCTGTATCCTGTCAATGTGGGCGTAATGCGGTATGCCCATATCGTGTTTTTGAGTTCCGTTTCCCAGTTCTTGCCCACGTTGATGGCAGCTTGGACTGAGCCCATGATGACGCGGTTGAAGCGTTCAGCCAGACCGTTGCCAGCGGGTTGATACACTGGGGTGTGCTGTGTCTTGATCCCGTTCCTCCAGGTGAAGGCCGTCCATTTTTCGGAGGTAAACTGGGGTCCGTTATCGCAGGTGATGACTCTCGGGATGCCCTCCCTCAAGAACGTGCTAGTGAGAAACGCGATGATTGCATCCGTGTCCACCCTCTCACAGACCTCCACTTCCGGCCATTTTGAGTACCTGTCGACAAGAACGAATACATATTTGGGCACGCCCCACGAATCCAGGATGGGACCCAATATGTCGACTGACCGCTCTTCCCATGGGTTGGCAGGAGTGGCAAATTCACCCATCGGGGGCCGCAGCAGAGTAAGCGATTTGTCCGTATTGGTGCAGTGCTGACACGCCCGTACGTACTTTTCCACGTAGGTGTCGATGGCAGTCCACCAGTATGACTGCTTTAGCCTCCTCTTGGACTTTACGGTCCCTAAGTGGCCTTCATGCACAATGCTTAGGATGCGGTCCAGTAACGTCTTCAGGGGAACCACTTTGTCACCCCTGAGTAAAAATACGGTGTCGTCGCTGAGGGACAATTCATCTCGCACCTCCCAATACTTTCGGGTATCGTCTGTCATGTGCTTCTTTTCGGGCCATCCTTGCGTGACGAAGGTTTTGACACGGGCCAGTGTCGGGTCGTTGTCGTAGGCGGATGCCCAGTCCTGTGCACTGATGATGGTCTCGTGGTCTCCAGTGAACGCCACCTGGTACTCATCCCAGTCACTGGGCGTGGGTGCTGCTTCCATGGCTGCTGAGCGGCTGAGGAAATCGGCAACTTTGGTCTTCTGGCCCGGTAAGTATTCCACGTCGTAAACTAAGTCCAGGAGCTTGAGGGACATTTTCGCGATGCGCTGTGTGGCAGTCGCGTGGCCACTGGATGTCAGGACCTTTATCAGCGGTTTGTGGTCCGTTCTGAGGCTAAAACGGGAACCCCAGAGGTACTGTCGAAACTTGTCCATGGCCCAGATGGCTGCGAGCATCTCCTTTTCGATGACACTGAATTTCTCCTCGTTGGGGGCGAGCGAGCGCGACGCGAAGCCTATCGTAGTTTCTGTGCCGTCCGCGGCTCGTTGTGACAAGACAGCTCCCAGCCCCTTCTCGCTGGCATCAGTGGTTAATATGCTGGGGGCCGAGCAGTCGAATCCCTGGTGGGGAACAGCCTCGCAAATGTCCTTTTTAATGGTTTCAAACTCAAGCTGTGATTCCGGCGTCCAACTGAAACTGTTTTTGTCCTTCAAGAGTTGGCGCATGGTGTGGGTTTTGGTGGCGAAGTTGCGGACAAATTTACTGTAGAATTCTGCTAAGCCCAGGAAGGAGCGGACTTCTTCTTTGGTTCGCGGTTGGGGCGCCGACTTGATAGCCTCCACATTTGCCTGCTTCGGGGAGATCCCATTTACACCGATCTCATGCCCCAGGTACCTGACAGTGCGCAGTCCAAATTTGCACTTTTCCAGTTCCGCTGTGAGGCCGTTGTCTGATAGTGTCTGTAACACTTCTCGGAGAGTGGCGTCGTGTTCCATTTTGGTCGTACCCATGAGTATGTCGACCTGGAAGTATAGAACGTTTCAGCTGTTCTTGAATAATTTGTACATGAGTTTTTGAAATACCGACGCAGCGGACGCCAGGCCAAATGGCAATCTGTAGCAGCCGAACGGGGTAATGAAAGAGGTAAGTTTCCTACATGAGGGGTGGAGCAGGATTTGGTGGTAAGCTGCAGTAAGGTCTATTGTAGAGAACCACTTAATACCCTTGGTCTGGGCCAACAGTTCATTTATGCGTGGCAACGGGAATTTGTCCACCAGGATGTTTTTGTTAAGTTCTCGAAGATCAATGCACAACCTCACCTTCCCGTTCGGTTTCCGTGCTACGACCAGGGGTGCCAGCCACTCTGCGCTGTCGATGGGCTTTATAATGCCGCCATCTTCGAGACGTTGCAGTTCTAGTTGTACGGCTTCCCTGCAGTTGAACGGGATATTGCGCACTTTGTGGCTGACTGGTACGGCCCCCTCCTTTAGGACTATCTTGTGCGTGAATTTGGATAGTTGGCCGATGGTGCCACCGAAGACGCTCTGGAAGTCTCTCCTCAAGTTGTCTAGATCCGGTTTGGGAGGATCGTCTGTCATGAGGACTTGAATTTCTCCACTGGGATTGAGTTGTATGCCTAATGCACCTTGGTCAGCCCATCCTAGGACCGAAGGGCCTTTTTCTGCCACCTATAGTTTTCCAGTGGTTACTTGCCCTTTGAACTCAAATGTAAGGGGTCTGAACCCTACCATAGGGATCCTCTCCCCCGTGTAAGTGACCTGGTGTACGTCTGTAGGGTGTAGTTGGTTCCCTAATGTGTTGGCAAAATCGCTGTCCCAAACCTCCCTTTGTATGATTGTAAACGGGGACCCTGAATCTGCTACCATTGAAATCTGAACCCCCCCCGATAGTCAACAAACAGGATGGTTTCTTTCTAGTACTGCAATCAATGCCGCAGACCTGTTCATCAATACACAAAATGCAATCTTCATCCCCGTCTCCTTCCGCTGTTTCGGGTTCTGAGTCATACATGACGCACTTCACCGAAACGTTGCTGGGTCTCCGTCTGCAGACTTTGCCAAAATGTCCCACAACTCCGCAGAAGGAGCATTTGTCACGGAAAGCAGGGCAACGTCGGTCATTGGCCATGTGTGTGAGGCTGCCACATCTGTAGCAGGAACCTTTCTTTCTTTTCTGGAGGAGTTTTAGCTGGTCCTGGAGGGGTCCGCGTGGGCCGCCTGCTATTTCTGTGTACTGCGGAGGAGGCGGGTCTGTCACTGGAAACTTTGGAGTCACTCACTTTACACACTGTGGGTTTGGTTTCAGAGTCCTTCTTGGCTGGTGCAGCACAGCGTTTGGATAGTTCGGCTCTTTTGACAATTGTTATGATCTCATGTAGGGGCGCTTCTCCACTCACCCACAACTTTTCTTGAATATTGGGGTTGGTTGTGTGCATTATTATTTGGTCATGCACCAAGTCGTCATGAAGGTGGCCAAATTTGCAATTGACAGCTAATTTCTTGAGTGCTGCAACTTACTCTTCGACAGTCTCCGTCTCGCTTTCTTTCCGCTGGAATAAATTGTATCTATCTATGGCCGTACACACAACTGGCTGGCAGTAGCTGTCTAAGTCTTCCAAGGTGTGCTGGAACACGTCTTCATCCGTCGCGGCTCTCGGTTTCTTGAAGCAACATCGAAAAGGCCCAGAAAATCTACAAAGACAACTACGACAGGAGACATGGGATACATGAGGTCTCTTTGGCGGTAGGAGACTGGGTCAGAGTGAAGCGGGGCCTCCTCTGCAAGAAAGGTGACGGCAAGTTCAGCAAGCCACTACAAATCAGAGAACTCTATTCGCGCTCCGCTCTCCTGAGTGATGGCAAAGTGTGGTCACACGGCCGCATTGCAAAGTGCAACAAAGTCCTCCAGTGGGCTACGGACCGCAGTACCAACAGAGCTGGTTACGATGGTGAGGAAGCAGAGGCCGATGTTGCCCCTCCACTGGACAACTCCAGAGGCTCCGACACCTTGGGGGGGGGACAGGGGGTGACACAGGGCCAAGTAACAACTAGAATTCCACACAGCACACACCACCTCAGCAGACCAATGACGCAGCCAACCTACACAGTGGGCAGAGAGCACCGAGTGCACATAACGAGAATCTAGCAGAGAGCGACACACAGTCCACATCTCGGGCACGGGGGACACAAGGGGAGCAGGCCTCCTTCACACGTACCCGCACAGGCAGGTTAGTAGTGCGTCCCAGTAAATACAGCGAATTTGAAATGTAACTCCTCTCTAGGGGGCAACCCCATGACACCCGTGGGATAGCCTCCGCATAGTTTTTCTCTCTCTCTCTCTCTCTCTCTCCCCTCCGTTCTCATTCTGCTGAGGCGCCACCACGCTGGTCATCCTTATACCTTTGTCCAGATTGTTTGGACCTACGCAAAGACATTGCATTGTTATGGAATTCATATTGTGTTGTTTTAAAGGGGGGAGATATGTGGTGTCGCAGTCTAGTCGTCAGGCACCCACGTGACCTCGCGCGGTGCCTGACGGGTGAGCGCGCTGTGATGCGAGAGTGGGAGTTCGGCGTAGTGGAGATCGGACGCACTCCTTCTCCTATAATAAAGAAGTTACTTCTCTCTCTCCCTACATCTCCCTGTAGTTCATGTGACGGGGACACATTACACAAACAGCAGTTCCATCATGCCCAGCTGTGTGCTTTATCTATGACACAAATGTGACCAATACACTTCTTTGATCCCTAACTATGTCCAAGAAGAGTAAGCTCTTGCTCATTCTGGGCAAAGGGGCAGTGGAGAAGAAGCTGTTGATTTTCAGAGAAGAACCTTCCTTTGAAATCAAAAATACAAAGCCATGTTTCAATAGTAAACATGTTAGTGTGTCTTTATGTCCTTCATCTAACAAAACATTAAAAGAAACATGATATGATAACTAAATTAACAAGTAGGAAAATGATGGAATCTCAGATCGTAATGCGGAGCATGGGTTAAAGAACCTATAAGGAGGCACTTTTTGTAAAGCAGTTATTTGTCGAAAATATGCCAAACAAAGTGCAGTGTGCAATGCAGTGGTACAAAAAAATCCATACGGGAAGCATGGGTCCAGCTACATTGAGCGAAATGTCTAAGATCAATTAATTGAAAGACAAATCAATAAACAAATAAGGCCAAAATCGAAAACGGGTCCTGCAAGGTCTACAGAGCGTCTTGGGCTTGTGGATAAATGAGCAAGCCACAAGAAACAGAACATCAAGGGACAGTTACCCAAAACAAAGCAAACGGGTGGCAGGGAAAGTGTGAGCCATCTATGTGTGAAGTGCATTGATTAATGATTATTGAAAATTTTATTTGGAACAGTACGTTTGTTGATCGGAAACCTTCTTTGACTTTATTGATCGCTTACTTCCAAAGATGTTTCCCCTAAACACGCAACAGTGTTCTGTGATTCTTTTAATAAACAAGATTGTGTCCAGCTGCTACAACTTGTGCAGTCTGGACATTCTTATAGATCAATTGTGGCATTGTATGATAGGTCTTTCATGTCAGAACCCCACACCGGAGCACCAGATACATTAAAGATACCTTCAGGTTACATGAAGGCACACTCTATACACTTTTTGGTGTGTTGCCAATGGTTGCATGAACCGTGTTTTTCAGAACCAGAAACTCAGACAGAAAGTACTCTGCTGTCGTTGGATGTCAAAGAGGTTCTGAAATACTATCTGGTCATACATAAGACTTCAGAGAATCCAACTAATCGTTGGTAACTTACCCTTCTTCCATTAAGGTTTAAGCCTTATCAGAGCAAGGCATAACAACATCGGGTGTATGTTAATAAAAATATTTTTTACGGGGAAAAAAATGATACCAGGTAAACAGATCCCCACACATGCAAGAGTAAAGACTCAACCGACCGCATGCATGGCTTCCCTGGCAGCCCTTCATGATGAAGACGTTCCACATGTTTGCAAGCACTACTGTTAATATTGGCACGCGCTGAGTTACAAGTGGGACTGACTCAAGGCACAGTTTCGATGAAAACTCATATATTCTCCATCCTAGGTAACAACTGCTTTGTAATTTATTCTGGACATTTGAATCCATGGAAGATGCAATGCTGGAGAAGGATAAACGTTGCTTAACTGCAGCTGTGTTTGTATCTACCGGTCACCTTTCCCAGTGAGGAGAACATTGCTGGAACGGTACTCTATGTGCTTCTAAAATTTGATGTGCGCCTGAGTGACGGACATTAAAGCCCCTTCATTCAGTGACAAAAAAGTACCAGCCCAAGCAATGATGTGGATTGTTGAAAGTGGTCTATATTTATTTAGGAGGATTTTCCGCCTGACTCTGAAAATACGAAGTATGTGATTCCCTGAAAGATGGAAATGCTAGAGAACTGTAGATAATTCATGTTGCGTCGTTCTATGGATGCGTAAAGATATCAGGATTTCTGGGATATTCCTTTTAAGATTAGGCGAATAAAGCCAAGACTACTGTTAGTGCCCACATCACTTATGTTTATTAAATATTTGCCAGTGTTGAATCGGTGTTGCCATATGAGCTGCATGTCTCTGCTTCAAATCAAAAAGGTTCTTCAACCAAACTGGAATGGAGGCCTCAAGGTAGAGGGTGACACTAGCATCCGTATAAATAGATTTAACTTAGCCCTCCTCCCTGAAAAATTTCTGTCTTCTGAGGAGAATGCTGTCATCACTGCTAGAGTCCTACTTCAGTCTCCACGTTTTCAAAGAGTAGACCATTCCCTCCCTTCCATGGGCCTGACAGAGGTCACATAATTTTTCATGTCTGTTTAAAATCGTCTCTTGGGAACTGGAGTTTACAACTCCCCTTATTTTCAGGGAACATGTGTTCAAGTAGAATCAAAGAGACGTCCATTGAATTGCACACAGATGCGGGCAAATGCAGAAAAAGAGTGGTGGTGTTCTAAAAAAAAATGTATAACTTATGGTGATGTAAGTATCCACCGATCACAAGTTAATAGTCTGATCGAAAGAGCATACCAATATTTAAGGAATCCAACTCAGTGATAATAGTGGCCAATAGGTATCTCGTGATGTTGGAAGAAACTAAATCAGAATGCCAACTGTATTCATCAGCATCCAAATGACAATACACGCATTGAGGCCACAAGTATATAAAAAAAAGTAGCTGACATTTTTAATATAAATTTATTGCTCTTTAATGTACGCAGTGTGAATCTGATGCTCATGAGGTAAATGTGCTTGACTTGAATTAATACATTTGTGTAGCAGACTATCTTTCTGAGAACTGTTGATGGGTTATGCTTTATATCCTATATTTTCATATCTTGCATTGTTCCTACATGTTTTGAAATGGATGTTGTGATTTCCTATTTTCACTCCTGCCTTTGATGGGATTTTGTTTCTAGAATTTTCCTGAAAAAGACCTTCTCCATTGTCCTTCCAAGGAAGCCATTGAGGCCCATTTCATGTCTTCGATTAAGGAAGCAGACGCCTTAAAGCACAAAAGTCAAGTCATTAATGAGATGCAGAAAAATCACCACAAACAACTGTGGATGGGTTTGCAAAATGGTAGGCTTGTACTCTCTCTCTACGTTCTTGATAACAATTTTATGTGTTATATATATATGTGTGTATGTGTGTGTGTATATATATATATGTGTGTGTGTGTGTGTGTGTGTGTATATATATATATATATGTGTGTGTGTGTATATATATATGTGTGTGTATATATATGTGTATATGATCCAACAAAACAACGAAACGTGGCACACACCTTAGCAGTTTAAAAGGTTTTAATTCAACAAAAGCTCTCCTCCTCGTGTGGAGATCAAGTTGTTTTGAATATATGTGTATATATATATATATATGTGTGTGTATATATATATATATATATATATATATATGTGTGTGTGTGTATATATATATGTGTGTGTGTGTGTGTGTGTGTGTGTATATATACATGTGATCAAGGCCGCAGGTCGGCGGCCGAAACGCGTAATGTGGACCATCTTTGGCATGAAATAAACTTTTGATGACATCTGCTGCTGTGGTCTGTGCCCGCCCGTGTGTTCCTTGTTGGGTGCCGACACTACGGGACTTTGGTGCTGATATATATATATATATATATATATATATATATTCACTGAAAAAACCATATGTTTCAGGGGCGTTATAGTTAGTTGGACATTTCACTCGTACAAAACCATAGAAATTCCCCCGTTATAGTTAGTTCAGCTAACTATAACTCGCGCGCCCGCAATGCACTGCTGATGACGTCACATATTACATCACTCATGACATGGTCAGTGACATCACTGATGACATCTCAAATGACATCACTGATGACATCATCCTTGTGATAGAGTGGCAGACCTCCTCTCACCCTAATATAACCTTTGATACACACAGTCAAAAATACAAACTAACATTTTCAAAACAATGGACATACCAATACCAGTTACAACACACCTATTCAGTAATTCCAAGATCTACACACACATCCACTCATTCACCAACAGTCCCTATACAGTCACTCATACATGTACTCACTCATCATATGTACTCATACACCTATACATCCTGTTACACACCGCCACTCATCCATAGAGTTACTCACACACATAGTCACACATGCAAACAAAGTATCAAACATCCATTTACTTGCATATACAGTTATACACACACTACCACACTTCTACAGAAACTTACACATACTTACTCTCTTAAACAATCACTTATAGAAACACCTACTTATTTGTACAGGAACTCTTCCAATCTCTCACTCTCACATATACTCACTTATATACACCAATACTCACATATACTAGTTTAAAACATATGTAGTTACTCATAAAGACACTATTGAGACAGTCCTTCACTCACTAACACACCCATACACATACTCATCCACCTATACAGTCCTGCACACATGCTGTCTTCAACACATACAAACAGTGAGTCACTCATTCATGCATCTATGCACTAAGTAATACCCCCACCGAACCATACAGACACTCAGACACTCATACTGATACTCAAAAAACCAACTAATAACCCATATAGACACTCATGTAGCTACTCACCAACCCATGCAGCCACTTATACACAAAGTGAGAGACTGATACAGATATTTTCATATTTAAACATTACTCACTAACCCATGTATTCACTAAGATACACTTAGTCAGTTATACAATCAATTTTACAAAACAAAATCATCCATTTAGACACTTATATACCCATTTATTCTTCCATCGACCTTGAGATATACATATATAAAACATATTTAATTTTCAGAAAAACACACATTCACTGGATGATGTCATCAGTGATGTCATCAGTGATGTCATTTGAGATGTCATCAGTGATGTCATGAGTGATGTCACTGACCATGTCATGAGTGATGTAATATGTGACGTCATCAGCAGTGCATTGCGAGGCGCACGAGTTATAGTTAGCTGAACTAACTATAACGGGGGAATTTCTATGGTTTTGTACGAGTGAAATGTCCAACTAACTATAACGCCCCTGAAACCTATGGTTTTTTCAGTGAATTTCTAAGGTTTTTTAAATTCTAATTTCTAACTATAACGTGCCTGAAACCTATGGTTTTTTCAGTGAATTTCTAAGGTTTTTTAAATGCTAATTTCTAACTATAACGTGCCTGAAACCTATAGTTTTTTCAGTGAATATATATATATTTATTATACTATGTATACATGTGAAAATGTCTCGGTCCCCTGTTTGCCTCGGTGGCACGGAAAAAATGGGTGGAACTGACGTCAGCACGCCGACGAGGTTCTCTTATGGCTCCGATGACGTCATACGGTGTCGCGAGCGGAGCCGTGCTATTATGACGTCCTCGTTGACGTGGGAGAGCTAGGAAAGAATTTCCGTGGAATGCTGGTGCAGGGGATATTCACCTAAGTGTTCAGGCTAGTCCTTTGGGAGCAACTGTTTATGTTGCCACTCCAGAAACCGAAACCAGTGATCCGAGGGCAGAGGCCCTGCAGATGGCACACGAGGTGGGGTGCCCAGTCGTGTGCACCGGCGGGGCAGCGAAGTGACAAGCACCACAACCCACAAAAAAGGTAACGAGGGCACAGAATAACACAGGATCTTCTCTTTGTATCTGGCAGGAACAACGAAGTTAAAATGCCCTAGTACCAAAATGTAGAATTAGTGCTACAACGGTCTTCAAGAGGACCTGCGATGCCGCTTCTGCCTCCCGTACCCTGGAGGTGGCACATTGGTCACGTGGTACGGTCATACTGCGGTGGGACGCACACTCGTTGACCTCTCATGGCACTGCTCCACACTTCAGGGAGGACGCTTTCCATTAGCTATGTTTTCTGATGACATGTCGCGCCGGCCCCGTCCAACAACAGAACTCCTTTAGATCCAAACAGACTCTTCCACTCTCTCACCGGAAGTGAAACCAGGCCACGCGGACACTTTCACAATACAACAGCCGGGAATGCACTTTTCGGTAAAAAAAACACATTCCTTCCTCCTAATTAATCAAATAAACGTCTCACTGAAGAACAGGGGCCAGCTTCGATCGGTAAACAGCCGTTACAACGACTTTTTACTTTGCGATACCATTACAACGCATGCATTACCACGCATGCGTTGTACATCACGAAGTCATTACTACGCATTTTTTAGAACGCATGGTCATTTACCACGCATGCCTTTACAACAAATTTTGTTGTAAAGGTATGTATGGTAAATGACCATGCGTTCTAAAAACATGTAGATCGATCCATGTCGTTGTAAGGAAACAGAGGCTGTTCCGTTTCCTCACAACGACGTGCACCGCCCCTCAGAGACGACGTGAAGCAGGAACCACGAGGAGAGAGGAACCACGAGGAGTGAGAGGTAAGGGGGATTGGGCATGGGGTGGGGGTTTCTTTTCTAGGGTTTAGGGTAGTGCAGTGGTGTTTGGGGTGGTGTAGGAGGTCGTGCTGGGGGTAGTGTTTTAGGGTTTAGGGTAGTGCAGTGGTGTTTGGGTAGTGTAGGGGGTCGTGCTGGATTAGTGTTTTAGGGTTTAGGGTAGTGCAGTGGTGTTTGTGTAGTGTAGGGGGTCATGCTGGGGGTAGTGTTTTATGGTTTAGGGTAGTGCAGTGGTGTTTGGGTAGTGTAGGGGGTCGTGCTGGGGGTAGATTTAGGGTTTAGGGTAGTGCAGTGGTGTTTGGGTAGTGTAGGGAGTCGTGCTGGGGGTAGTGTTTTAGGGTTTAGGGTAGTGCAGTGGTGTTTGTGTACTGTAGGGGGTTGTGCTGGGGTAGTGTTTTAGGGATTATGTTAGTGCAGTGGTGTTTGGGTAGTGTAGGGGGTAGTGCTGGGGTAGTGTTTTAGGGTTTAGGGTAGTGCAGTGGTGTTTGTGTAGTGTAGGGGGTAGTGCTGGGGGTAGTGTTTTAAGGTTTAGGGTAGTGCAGTGGTGTTTGGGTAGTGTAGGGGTTCATGCTGGGGGTAGTGTTTAAGGGTGTAGGGTATGGCAGTGGTGTTTGGGTAGTGTAGGGGGTCGTGCTGGGGGTCGATTTAGGGTAGTGCAGTGGTGTTTGGGTAGTGTAGGGGGTCATGCTGGGGTTAGTGTTTTAGGGTTTAGGGTAGTGCAGTGGTGTTTGGGTAGTGTAGGGGGTCGTGCTGGGGGTAGTGTTTTAGGGTTTAGGGTAGTGCAGTGGTGTTTGTGTAGTGTGGGAGGTCATGCTTGGGGTAGATTTAGGGTTTAGTGTAGTGCAGTGGTGTTTAGGTAGTGTAGGGAGTCGTGCTGGGGTAGTGTTTTAGGGTTTAGGGTAGTCCAGTGGTGTTTGTGTAGTGTAGGGAGTCGTGCTGGGGGTAGTGTTTTAGGGTTCAGAGTAGTGCAGTGGTGTTTGGGTAGTGTAGGGGGTCGTGCTGGGGTAGTGTTTTAGGGTTTAGGGTAGTGCAGTGGTGTTTGTGTAGTGTAGGGGGTCATGCTGGGGGTAGTGTTTTAGGGTTTAGGGTAGTGCAGTGGTGTTTGTGTACTGTAGGGGGTCGTGCTGGGTTCTAGTGTTTTAGGGTTTAGGGTCAGTGGTATTTGTGTAGTGTAGGGGGTAGATTTAGGGTTTAGGGTAGTGCAGTGGTGTTTGGGTAGTGTAGGGGGTCGTGCTGGGGGTAGTGTTTTTGAGTTTAGGGTAGTGCAGTTGTGTTTGGGTAGTGAAGGGGTCGTGCTGGGGGTAGTGTTTTAGGGTTTAGGGTAGTGCAGTGATGTTTGGGTAGTTTAGGGGTCAACCAACATGAATTTGTCCTTGTGTGATGTAACCAATGCTCATGTAAAGCACTCCAATACCTGACCAGTCTGCACTATATAAAACTGCAAAAAAACAAAAAATAAAAAGTGTTTTGCACACTTCTGTCATTGGGCTATACCTGGGCTACTTCTTGGTGATATTTGTGCTACATTTGGGCTCTTTTTTCTCTGGTGGCCATCTTGGGAGACTTATTTGTTATGAAGTTTCCTAATTTCCTCATTTACTACAGTCTCCTCAGTAGGAAATGCTTTCAGTTTTTTACTTTGATTCCATCAAGAAGGCATTCAGATGTGTCACACATTTGCCATAAATTCAGAATGTTAGCACTCTAGTTGTTCATTAGATCACTGTAGTAAAGCTACTGCTCACCAAGGAGTTAACTGGAAGTCTACTACTGGTATTGAAAGTGATTGTTTCAGTCTGCATGTCAGAATTTTCTAATGAAATAGAAGAGGATTTGAGATCTCACTTAAAACATGCCCTAAATTTTCTTTTTGCAGCACTAACCATAATTTCTATGGCAAAATGAACCCCTCATTTTGTTCCTTTTTAAATTAAATGTTTTAAGTGTTACCAGTTTATTCCAATCAAGATGGCTTCAGGTGTGCCATACTTTTGTCATAAGTAAGGCTGTTAGCACCTAGTTGTTCTTTAGAACACTCTGGGAAGCTGCAGTAGAACACAAAGGCATCAACTGACAGGCTGCTCCTGTTGAAATATAACAGGAAGATATTTGAGATCTCACTTAAAACATGTCCTAATTTTTCTTTCTACAACACTAACCATAATTTCTATGACAAAATGAACCCCTCATTTTGTTCCTTTTAAATTAAATGTTTTAAGTGTTACCAGTTTATTCCAATCAAGATGGCTTCAGGTGTGCCATACTTTTGTCATAAGTAAGGCTGTTAGCACTCTAGTTGTTCTTTAGAACACTCTGGGAAGCTGCAGTACAACACAAAGGAATCAACTGACAGTCTCTGCCATTGTTGGATGTACATGTTTTACTGAGAATGTCAGACTTCATTCTCACATGACTGAGAAAGATAATGTGAATTTACAGAAAATATGCTCTCATTTTAGCTTCTGGAGCACCTTCCAAAACTGTATGGGACAAGCATGTGAAAATAGTTTTCTCTCAAACATGATTCATGATATCCCAGCAGAAGGTTTTTCACAGGGTAAAATCACCTTAGCACACACCACAATTCCTGAAATTAGTATGGTACCATCAACAAATGAATTCTAATGTAACTAAAGTCTGTTATCACCCTTTATAGTTCTCCTTTTGGTAACCCTCAAAATCTTCGATTCACTACAATGCATTTTAATGGGGTACTATCATTTATATTGGTCCCAAGATGGCTGCCAGCAATTCCAGGATGAAGTGCTGACAGCCAATCAGATCTCACGATGACGTGTGGTTAGGCTCCGCCCAGATATATATGTGTTTTTACTTTTGATTTTCTCAGCAACTACTGAACGGATTTACACCATTTAACAAAAAGGGTTCTTTCTAAACCAAGAACTACCTCTTTGCCAAATTTGTTGTAATTCCGTTCAGCAGTTCGGGCTGTAGCCTTGCATAAATTTTCCTATGGGAAATTGATTTTTTGACTCTTATTTTTTTAATTTCTCCGCAACTACTGAACGGATTTACACCATTTAACAAAAAGGGTTCTTTCTGAACCAAGAACTACCTCTTTGCCAAATTTTGTGTAATTCCGTTCAGCAGTTCGGGCTGTAGCCGTGGCTAAAGTTTCCTATGGGAAAATGAATGGGGAAAACACGTTTTGGGACCCCCTTTTTTCTCGGCCCCGCTGACGAATCACCCCGAAACTTTCAGGGTAGGAGCGGACCGGAGCGGGCCATAAAGTTTGAAAATTTCGCGAAGATTCGTCAACCGACGCAAGAGTTATTTCAAGTAGAATGTTGCGGATTTCCTATGGAAAATAGGTCCTAACTATAACTATCTACTGGCGACCGCCAGTAGATAATATATATATATATATATATATATATATATATATATATATGTATGTATGTATATATATATATATATATACACACGCCATGTGACGCATAGAGATGCCTATCCTGTCGGGGCATGTAGGTAGCGTCAATCCTACAATATTCCAAATGAGAACTCATCCATCACATTTCCATGACGTGCAAACAGGCCCACCAGTCAGTGCATTAATAACAGTTCTTTAATTTGGCACCGCAACCAGCATAACGTGTTTCAACTCCAAACGAGTCTTAGTCATATGCTCCTACATGGGTGGTGACTTGTTGAATATTTAAATGTTCTTATATCAACAGTGAGGAAGGGCAACAGGTAAGGTGAAGTACCTCTAGTATTTAAAAAAACGAATCATTTTAAACGATGTTCTACAGAGATTGTAAATGAAAACAGTGATTCTGCAAACAATTTGATGCCCTGTTAAATCAGTTTAAATTCGTTTTTACTCGCATCCACACTTATGCATCACTGTTCATAGTTCATCAGATTCAGAGGACCACATTATCCATAATGCTTTGTTTCTCCTGATGTAAAACCATGTCCTTGCACTACCACTGGCTGCTCCGTTAATATAACATATGATTCATGTAAATAATTTAATACTTCCTCAGTGCCTTTAAAGGATTCAATTCCATTTACGGCACAATGTAACAAATCATAACAGTTTCAAAAGGTCACACCGCTTCTTTAAAACAACTGAAATCACTCACAGTTCCTTCATGCTGGTGCCATTACTGGTTATTTGTAGTCACTGTGTGCAAGGCCAAATTGCCCTTGCAAACCCTGGCTGTTTTCAAAAGCTTTCCGTCATGCCTGGCGGGCTACATGCCCTTCCATGAAACACTCCGTCCATCTATAGAATGCAGCCGGCGGGCATCTCATACCTTCGTATTCCAAACTCAATGTGACGCATAGAGATATATATATATAATGTGTGTGTGTGTGTGTGTGTGTGTGTGTGTGAATATATATATATATATATATATATATATATATGTGTGGGTGTGCATATATATATGTGTGTGTGCGTGTATATATGTGTGTATATATATATATATATATATATATATGCATTTACAAATGTGTGTGTGTATATGTATGTGTGTGTGTACGCACATATATAAAATATATATGTATATATATATATATATATATATTATACACATCAGAAATGGAACGTTGGCCATATATCTAGATGTTGATAAGGTTGATTTAAATCAATTAGCATGTGTAGCATCTCCCCCCGAGCTACACTATATCTGTTCTTACAGAGCAGCAACTAGACTTTGTATATAAAACCTGATGCCTGCTTTTTGCTGTGGAGAAAATTGTTACTAGAAAATCTGTTCTTGGATAACAAAAAAAGTGAAAGGCAACATACATTAATAATATATAATTGAAGTTCGGTACAAAATGCCATTGTAGCAATGCAAGTATTCCCGAAGGTATCAGAGCGCTTTACATGAGCACCATTTGCGTTCCAGACGGACACATTTATTTTGTTAGGCACAGGGAGGTTAAGTGATTTGCCCAGAATCACAAGATGTTGAGCTTCCCTGCCGAACTCGAAACCGGTTCCCCAGCTTTGGGGTCGACCGCTCTAGCCATTAGGCCACATCCTCTCCGCCACGAGTTTTACAAGAATGCCACTTTTCTCCCATGGCCTTATGATAAATATTTAATCGCTGTATTAGGAACAGGACCCCACAAATTACACTAATGGGACCATAGTGAAATTGACTAATTACCTGCCCCTTCTTTTGAGAAGTATTTTGCAGCAGTTCAGCCATGGGTCCGCCGTCCCCACTATACCACGTGATGGCTGTAGTTCGGCATGTGAGGCTTCCCCGTCAGTAGTCACTGGCTATATGTAGTTGGACCTTTTTTTTTTTCTTCACAACATAATTTTATTGTTGACAGCCAAGGCGAAAAGAATGCCTCACACGCCACCCATGGTGCATAGAAAAGATATCAAAAATGGATATCAACATTTTCAGCAAGAACACGACAATGGTCATACAAAGGATTAATTACAAAAAAAGATAATAACAGAAAAACTAATAACTGCGCCACGTTGCTTCCGCCTGACAGGGAGAATTGTCGCATATATACGGAGAGTCTGTGCCACCTGTAATCACATCCAGCGTGTATATCGCACATAGTCCAGTGCGCTGGATTCACATCAAGGAGTTTACGATATCAGGCAGGGGGAGGAGGCTCTAGATATAGACCTCTATAGTCGGCCCACCGCTTCCAAATCTTATAATGTTTCCGGGGGCACCCCCTTGCTTTAAAGACCGGGATTTCCAGGCCCATACAAAAGTCCAGACCCCTTTTCCATACCCCAATTAAAGGCGGGGATTCCTCCTTCCAGACTCGGGCGATGTCCCTCCTTTGCCAATGTAAGGCCTAAGAATAAAAGATGACGCTTATACCTGTTACCACCCAAGTCTTCTGTAATATGTAGCATGGCCAGTCTCGGGGAGGAGGGGACGTCCCACCCCAATACTTCAGATAGGCATGCAAACACTCCCCTCCAGAACCTCGACAGGGTAGGGCAGGACCACACCGTATGTAGGAAGGTACCCTCCAGTGACACAGCGCAGACAATGCGGAGATGCAATTAGCCCAGCACGCCACAATCTGTGCCTTGTGTAGTAAGTTCTATGGAGATATTTAAACTGGATAAGGCGCAGGCGGGCCGCGATTACTGCGCGGGGACTCCAGGGCCTCCACCCAATCGTCTTCCTCCAGGGGACCCAGATCTTGCTGCCACGCCTCTCTAGTCCTATGTAGGGCGGTAGGTGTGTTATTGATGATCGTACGGTATATTTTGGTAATCTTGTGGTCTCCCAACTCCCCCATAAAGACTTTAGCCTCAACGGGGTTAAACTCTGGTATCTCTGTGAGGCTGGTTATGTAGGGGGTGAAAGCATGCCTGAATTGTAGGTAGCGGAAGAATTGCGTGTGGGGCATGTCATATTCCGTTTGAATGTCGAGGAAGGACTTAAGGGCACAACCACGCACGACCGCCCCCACCGTGTCTAGTCCAATGGCTCCCAAGCCCCGAAAGCCAGGCAGTCGTGCCAGCTCTGGCAATTGCCCATTATTCCATAGTGGAGTTTCCCTGGTGATTCTCCCCCACCATCCCATCTGGCGGAGCGCCGACTTCCAGATCCTAAATATCGTGGCAGTGGCAGGCGGTAGCTCCTTTAGCAGCGCCGTCGAATAAAGAACCATGTGCAAGGTATTGTCTCCCAGCAGCCACCATTCCACGGCGTATGCCGGGTCACCGCGATCGCCATACCACCATTCCTTGAGGACAAGAAGGTACAAGGCCAGGTAGTACGCATGGATATCCGGGGTAGCCACTCCACTGGAATAAGTAGATTGGAAGCAGGTCCGCAGCGCGACTCTCTATGCACCACCCCCCCAGAAAAACCGGGCAAGAATAGCGTTCAGTTGACGAAACCATGTCTGCTTGATTGGGTAGGGGTGATTTTGTAATTGATAAAGGAGGCGGGGGTTGGACCTTTTTATATGCGGTATGTCGATGTGCATGAATGGTTGCATCTGGAACATGATTGTTGTATCTGGGATGGTGAAACCAGGCATATAATATATCTTAGCAATGTCTAGCATGTGTTATCTTTTGTTATATTGTGTTAAACTAGATTTGTATGCTTTAGTGAAATTAGTATTGACTAATATCACTTTCTGGCTCATGTACGTTCACTCCCTGGTCTTGAAAATGCCATCCGAGATCGGAGTTCGTTTTTTGTTTAAGTTATGTGGGTGCGGTCAATTTTTCGTGTATATGCTTGTAAGTGTGTTGTATTGGATAGTGTTGTTTGGTGGGTGTAGTTTGGGCACCTGCCAAATGGCAGTAACTGGATGTGTGACCTCTACTGGGGTATTTGGGGCTGGATCTGGGTACACTAGGACGCCTTCTGTTTGGATAAAATGGGCATATGAGTTGCACTTAAGGCGTATAAGGGTGTACTTGAGCATCTTATGGGAGAACCTGGAGCTATATGGCGGTAACCGGCATATCATGGCAGTACCATAGTACCCTGCATCTGGCCATGCTATGATCTCATAGCCTATAAAATATTGAGGCGATACTGCAGGGACAATGAACATTGATTGTGGTGAGCAGTACTGGTAAAACGAAATCCAAATTTGTCCCCAAAATATAGCAGTTTCCTAAATATCTGGCACTTTATTTGAATTAATCAGAGTCTGACTATCAACCAAATCTTGAACTTTTAATTTTGATATTTCTTTATCACCACTTATGCTTAGAGTTCTGCCATACTTCGGTTTGTCAGATTTTGCATCAAAACAGTTTTTTTTCATTTTGATTTCCTGGTGCACTTGAGCAAGTCAGTTTGTGGTTAAAAATATTACTCTTCTCGCCTCTGTTCTCGGTGCAGCCTTTTTGCTGTAATGAGTGCATCTTTCCCTAAGATGGCAGTACACCTGTATATGAGGTTGAATCTAACTTACAATTGCAGTTGTATATGAGGCTGGTCTGGCATATAATCGTCTGTCTGGTATATGATTTCTGTACTGTGTGTGTAATTACTGAAGACCTGAGCCTATGCTAGCTGCAGATAGATGGACCTATTTGGCTGCACTTGGCATGTGCTGGGAGGAGCTCAGCATATAAGGTTCATCATGGTGTGATTGAAGAGCCCATACATATGATGTCCGTAGCCGGGCATTTAAAGCTTCAAGAACTAAATGAAGTAGTAGAGCAATGTTTGCTCTGGTGCAGTTCCCTCCTATCCATGGTCCCTGCTGACAATTTGCTGCCACCTTGTACCTTGTTAAAAAGCAAATTTCATTGCTGTTAAAAATAAAACCTAAAATAAAAGACGCAATTAAAATGACCTCAGACCTCACTGTGCAAAAAATAAAGCATTCAAGTCTAGCACCCCTAAGTGGCCATCTCTCAGTTTAATGTGGGGGATGGTTTAAATCTAATATGCTCACTCCTTGTATAATCATTCCCTAACTATGATACCTATCAGTGTCCATGATCCTATTTCTTTCCACACCAGAAAATCTACACTGAACACTATTTAACCCTTTGATGGTTTTTGTCACATGGTAAAATAGCTTGTATTCCCATTTTAATAGTTCAGAAATCAAAGATCCACGTGGGAGTACATTTACCTAGCTTTCAAGCCCGTTATACAGACTTTTGCCTGATGGACCAGTTAAGTCATGATCCAAGCTGAACCAATCATGGTTCATCTTCATTATTTGCATTCCATCAGATGCACCGATACCCTGAAAGTAACTAATGCCTATACATCAATCAGTGAAAGAGAAAATTAAAAAACAAAAAAAACAAAGCTACATGAAATGCTCAATGGTACCTGAAGGATGACTGTTTAACTCTGCCTAGTTCATTTGAACAATATAAATCATCTTTACGATGAAAACATTTGCTGAACTCACAGGCCGTTGTCATTTGTGAAATGAGAACTACGCAAATCTGTTGTAATTAATATCTGAAAGAAACACGTTAGTTATAGATTCCTTACCTTAGAATTACCCCCAGGCGTCAGACTGGATCCGGAAAGTTTTTTCGTCAGCAGTACCTCTGCGCGTCGGAAGGTGGCGTCGGTCGGCTCTGCGTCCGTCGTTGGCATCGTGGTCGCCGGGATGATGTTGCGGCAGCTACTTAGACGCCGCCCTCGCGCGCTGACGTCAGTTCTTTCTTTTTCAGCGCCAGCCAGCGCAGATCCGGGAAGAGCGGTACCTCCAGTCATTTTTTGTCTGACTTTTTCTCGAATTTTGTCGACTTCTTTTTCGAGTCTTCGACTCCTAAGGTGCACGAGGGATGCCCGGCTTCAAGCCATCCGGTTCCTGTCATCGGATGATGTCGGTGACGGATCCGCACCGCTTGTGTCTCTTTTGCCTGGAGCACGACCACGACCCCAAGTCGTGCTCCGACTGCCGATCGATGGCGCCGAAGGCTTTGCGGGAGCGGTCCCAAAAGCTGATTGAGCACCGGCAGTCGGCTCCGCGCCGTTCGAGGGCACGAGGGAGGTCGAGGGACCGGTCGCGGAGACACCACCATTCGTCCAAGTCTTCGAAGTCTTCGCACTCGGGGTCGGGTAAGTCGAAGCATAAAAAGAAGTCGAAGAAGCACCGTTGCCCTTCGACTTCTCCTCGTCGGTCGGCCGATCCGACGAGGGACGCGGGTGGTGCCCCTCCCGCAGCTCCGCGCGCGGAGCCCTACGAGTCGACTCCGCGTTTCCCTCCCTTTCCGGGACCCGGAGTGACTCCCGCCCAGCTTCGTACGTTCTACGAGGCGATGCATGCCATCTTTGGGCGGACCAAACCCGCTGGCGTGCCTTCGGGCCCTGCGGACTCGGTTGGGGGGCCTTGGCCTTCTCCGCCGTCTGCTCCGGCCCCGGCACCGCAGGTCTCCCTTGGATCCACCGGCACCGCTTCCTCCGGCACCACTACAGCGTTCGACGCCGGTCGGCCCCCCTGCCGGCGTCGACCCCGGCCTCCATCCCGACGTGGAGCCGATCCGGCACCGAGAGGGGTTTTTGTGCCCCTGTTCACTCCTGGGGTCCCTTTTCAACCAGAATGGCACTCAGAGGATGAGGAGGAGGACTGGGAGGGGTCAGGTGACCCTCTGACTGACCAGTTGGACAGTGAACAGGACTGGAGAGAGGAACTGGGGGATGCCAGTGGTTTGGACAACTCCCCTGACCTTGGCATGTTGTCTCCTCCTACCGTGGCTACGGAGGAGGTAGCGTCATACGCAGTGGTGTTGCGTAGGGCGGCCGAGGCTCTCAACCTCGTGCTTCCTACGGTGGCGGTCAGGACTAACCTCCTGACAGAGGTGCTTCAGCCGGCTGCGAGCTCTTCGGAGCCCTTGCTGCCGTTCAATGAGGCCCTCACCAACGCCCTTTTGGGCACATGGTCCAGGCCCAACACGGGGGCTCCCGCGGACAGGATGATTGCCCGACGCCACCGCCCAGCCCCGGGCGACCCCACTTTCCTCTCCCAACACCCCACCCCGGAGAGCTTGGTAGTCCAAGCCTCCACTTCCAAAAGCGCTTTCCCTACCGCTCCACCAGAAAGGGAATCCAAGAAGCTGGACGACCTTGGAAAGAAAATGTTCTCTTCCGCCAGCTTAGGACTGCGGTCGGTAAACACTGCATGTCTCTTGGGCCGTTATTCCCACTCGGTGTGGGATACGGTGGCGCAGGTGCTGCCTCAGTGTCCGGAGTAGGTCCGGGCAGTGCTCTCCCAGGCTGTTGCGGCCGGGAGGGATGCAGCGAGGTTGCCATACGTTGTGGGCTGGATACCGCCGACTCTCTGGGCAGGACCATTTCAACGTCGGTAGCACTTCGTCGCTACGCCTGGATGAGGTCGACTGGCTTTTCAGGGGATGTCCAGAACACCTTGATGGACATGCCCTTTGATGGCCGTCGCCTTTTTGGCGACAAAGCAGACAACGCTCTAGAGCGTTTCAAGGACTCCCGGGCTACGGCCAAGTCCTTGGGCCTCTCCACCCGCCCTGCGCAGTCTGCTTTTCGCCCCTTTCGTAGCCACGAAAGGGGTGCCCCGCTACGTCCCGCCCAGAGCCACAGGCCGCAGCAAGTTACCCAACATTCGCGCGGCCGGGGACGTGGGAACAACCGTTGTGGTTCCAGGGGCCAGCGGGCGGGCCAGTCCACCAACCACCCCTCCGCAGCAGCCTCCAAACCCTCCTAGTCTGACCTTTCCGGCCCATCAAACGCCAGTGGGCGGCAGGATTCGCCATCACCTCCCCCACTGGTGCACCATCACGTCGGACAGGTGGGTTTTGCAAATAGTCCGAAGGGGCTACTCCCTCCCCTTCGAGACTATCCCTCCAGCCATGCCACCTCAGTACCACCGCATGTCGGAGGATCACCTGGGCCTTCTCCAACAGGAAGTTTTGGCACTCTTGGCCAAGGGAGCCATCAAGCGCATTCTTGTCCCAGAAGTAGGTCGTGGTTGCTACTCCCACTACTTTCTGGTCCCCAAGAAGGACAAGGGCCTGCGTCCTATCTTGGATCTCAGAAACGTCAACCGCTTCCTCCGGAAGGAGAAGTTCAAGATGTTGACTCTTGCTCAGGTCTTGTCTGCCCTCGACCCGGAAGACTGGATGGTAGCGTTGGACTTGCAGGATGCTTATTTTCACAACCTGTCCTGCCGGCCCACCGGCGTTACCTACGGTTCACTGTAGGCCACGAGCATTTTCAATTTACCGTGCTCCCCTTTGGCCTTACCAGCGCCCCTCGGGTGTTCACGAAAGTGATGGCGGTGGTCGCAGCTCATCTGCGCATATCGGGGGTTTCAGTCTTCCCCTATCTCGACGACTGGCTGTTGAAGGCGGGCTCGCCCCAGGCAGTTGTCTCCCACCTCCAGACTACGGACGACCTCCTGCATTCGCTGGGGTTCTCCATCAATGTGCCGAAGTCGCACCTGATTCCCTCTCAGAAGCTCCTCTTCATCGGAGCGGTTCTGGACACAACGCGGTTTTGGGTCTATCCTCCCGAACAGCGAGTCCGGGATATTCAGTCTATGATTCCGATCTTTCAGCCTCTATCCCGGGTTTCGGTCAGAATGACTCTGAGGCTGCTGAGCCTCATGGCCTCCTGCATCCTGCTGGTCGATCATGCCAGGTGGCATATGCGGGCTCTGCAGTGGGACCTGAAGTTCCAGTGGGCGCAGCATCAGGGGAATCTGTCCGATTGCGTCCAGATCTCGGAGGGCACTGCACGACAACTCCAGTGGTGGCTCACAAACCAGGATTGGGTCAATGGCAGATCCCTCTCCCTTCCCCAACCAGACCACACTGTGGTGACCGACGCGTCCCTTCTGGGATGGGGCGGCTACATGGGAGAGGTGGAGATCAGAGGCCTCTGGTCTCCGGCGGAGTCCGGGCTTCACATCAACCTTCTGGAACTCCGGGCGATTTGTCTTGCACTGAAGGCATTCCTTCCCTCTGTCCGGGGAAGAGTAGTGCAGGTGTTCACGGACAACACCACTGCCATGTGGTACTGCAACAAACAGGGCGGGGTGGGGTCGTGGACCCTATGTCAAGAAGGCCCTCCGCCTCTGGACATGACTGGAACATCAGGGCATATCCCTGGTGGTTCAACACCTGGCAGGGTCACTGAACGCCAGGGCAGACGAACTCAGCCGTAGGTGCATGATGGATCCCGAATGGCGTCTCCACTCGGAGATGGTGCAAGGTCTCTTTCAACAGTGGCGAGAGCCTTGGTTGGATCTATTCGCCACCGAAGAGAACGCGCAATGTCAGCAATTCTGCGCGTTGGAATTTCCAAGGCGGCACTCGCGAGTGGAGTTGCGGTCTATTGTACGCCTTTCCGCCTATACCACTTCTGCCCAGAGTGCTGAAGATGATCAGGCGCGACTGGGCCCAAGTTATTCTTGTGGCTCCGGATTGGGCACTAAGAGTCTGGTATCCCGAGCTGCTCAACATGGCCATCGATCCTCCGATCAGACTGCCTCTTCGGGAGGATATTCTGTCGCAGCAGCAGGGGACGGTCCTCCACCCGAACCTGTCCAGCCTCCACCTCCTTGCGTGGAGATTGAGCGGCGGCAGTTGACGTCTTTCGACCTGCCTCCTGAAGTCTGTGATGTAATCTTGGCAGCCAGGCGTCCCTCCACTAAGACGGAATACGCCTGCCGGAGGAACAAGTTTGTGGCATGGTGCACAGCAAAGGCTGTGGATCCCCTTTCTGCCCTTCTTTCTGAGGTTCTCTTGTTTCTTCTTTCTCTAGCCCAGCAGGGCTCTGCTCTGGGCACTATCAAGGACTATCTTTCGGCCATCTCTGCCTTCCTTCGGCTTCCAGATCAGCCTTCCCTTTTCAAGTCTCCAGTTGTAAGCCGCTTCTTGAAAGGCATAACTCATCTGTTTCCTCCTATTCCCTTTGTTATGCCTCAGTGGGACTTGAACCTGGTTTTAACTTATTTAATGTGTGCTCCCTTTGAGCCGCTTCATAACTGTCCCTTACGGCTCTTAACTCTCAAAACTGCGTTCCTGGTTGCCATCACATCTGCCAGGCGAGTGAGTGAGCTTCAGGCGTTTTCTTCTAAGCCTCCTATTCTCTCTGTACATCCGGACAAAGTTGTCCTTAGAACTCGTCCATCCTTCCTGCCCAAGGTTGTCACTGCCTTCCACATCGGGCAGACTATCACTTTGCCCACTTTCTTTCTGCCTCCACATCCTTCGAAAGAAAAAAAGAGGCTCCACCGTCTGGACCCAAAACATGCGCTTTCTTTCTATCTGGATCGCACAAAACAGTTCCGGGTGGATGACCAACTCTTTGTTGGCTACTGGGTGCCAAAAAAGGTCGGGCCATACACAAGCGAACCATTTCTCTATGGGTCGTTTTGTGTATAAAAGCATGCTATTCTCTGGCTAAAAAGGAGCCTCCAGTGGGGCTACGTGCCCATTCCACCAGGGCGACGGCAGCCACTTCTGCCTTGGGGAGAGGAATTCCTCTGAATGACATCTGTCAGGCAGCTATGTGGGCATCGTTGCACACGTTCACCAAACACTACTGCCTGGACAGCCAAGTCCGGAGAGACTGCTTCTTTGGCCGTTCTGTTCTCCAGGACTTTCTGATGTAATCTTGGTTCGCAGACCCACCACCGGGGTTGGTATTGCTGGGGTATCTATTCTAAGGTAAGGAATCTATAACTAACGTGTTTCTTTCAGATGAACAAGTTACTTACCTTCGGTAACGATATATCTGTAAGAAACATTAGTTGGTTATAGATTCCTTACCACCCCACCCATCCTTTTGTGCACCAGTGGTCAGTATCTTGCATGGCTCTGCGTTTCTGGCGCGGAAAGTCGTGTACAGAATTGACGTCAGCGCGCGAGGGCGGCGTCTAAGTAGCTGCCGCAACGTCATCCCGGCGACCACGACGCCAACGACGGACGCTGAGCCAACCGACGCCACCTTCCAACGCGCAGAGGTACTGCTGACGAAAAAACTTTCCGGATCCAGTCTGACGCCTGGGAGTAATTCTAAGGTAAGGAATCTATAACTAACTAATGTTTCTTACAGATATATTGTTACCGAAGGTAAGTAACTTGTTCAACGGTACTAGCTCGAAATGCTAACATAGCACAGTCACCTTTACTTTTGTTGTGCTGCAGCCCATAATTCAGGAACTTCAGTGGATCCTAAAACTTGATCTAAAGTAATTATTTTAAAAAGCCCCTATTGACTACTATACAAGGTTGTCTCGCCATCACTAAACACATGAGCATAATTTTGGTTCCTATCCTTGAGTCTGCCTTGTCATGCTAGAAGGACTCTGAATGCCCACCATCCCCATGCATACCATTCAATTTGCAAAATAGTGGAACCTCCTATGTATAAATCATAAATGGGAAGTTCCCAAATGTGTTGCCAGGATACCAAGTGGAGCAGTAGCCATACTTCTTTACCAAATCTAGTTTCTGATTCAGCGCTACAAACCCTTACTTGACCAGAAGTTAACAAATATTCATGAATAGCTTCCGATGACTTCATTTGGGATTTACCCCAACATCATCTTTTTTTATACAAAAAAACGAAGTTAATAATTAAATTATATCATTGTTGTCTCAATGTCACCACCAACATTTCTTTTTGTGTAACCCTTTGCTTACATGCTATCCTCTCTGTCGCTGGTCCTATAATACTATATGTCTACCCTCTCCATGTTGTTAACTTTTATAATTCTGAATTCCTTGTTGGATGTTCCAAAAATTCTTTCATGTGAATTATACCTTACCTTACATTTTTCATAGTTTTTCGTACTTTTTTTTTAAAGTAACCATGCATTGCTGCCTACTGGAATTTGAAAAGGGTTCCCCATCATTTTTTAGAGTCCTGAACCCAGCATCTCTGACGTACTTTGTTTCCATGGTGGGGTCTACTTACTGGCAGCCTCTGATACTTAAGTTGGGTTCACTGCATGCAGTCTGACAGGAAAACTGAAGCTTCTCAGTTGTTCAAATAAAATCTGTAGAAATCAAGGGGCAATAAGATCACTAGTAAAAATGAGTGAAGGTTTTCTAGCTGCCTGATGCCCACATGAGGGGAGTGATGCCTTGAACATTCATCTGGTGTCTCCTCCTCAATCAACTCACTTTGTTATCTTGGAGATTTCCATTCAATCCACTCCGAAGAGGAGAACTTAGAATGCTGCAACTTAGTAGCAGAAGAGTTATGTACCTTATTTTGTACTCCCCATGACTCTGGTTGCAACTCAGTGGAGTGCTTCAGCATTGGCAAGTCTCTTGAGACACAGACCTCAAAGCAAGTCATCTGCCCCACACTATCTTGACAGTAAAATAAAAATTGTTTTTTGTATTCAATAGCTATAAAGGGAGATTATAAAAACTACAACACAACCCAGTATTTCATAGAGTGCATTGGTATTCAGTAATATAGCTCAGGGTGTTACCTTTTAGATTTTTCAGTCATTCAGAAACCTACATCAAGACCATACAAAGTTCAAAGAAGCAACCACATTTCTTAACATGTTCCCAGTTTGAAAAAACAACAAAGTACATAAAGTTATTCATGTGCAAGGTTTTTTTAATTCATCAAACATGTTCATACTAGACTCAAAATATTAATTAAACATTCACAGAAAGCAAGCAGTGGGCAAGGGTGCAGAATTGTATACAGTATCTTTCCCTAAGTGACAAGATGCTTCATACATCTACTGAAACCCGCTTGTCCCTTTTTGTTGTCATGGTGTGACATGCATTTCATCAGAGCTCGAACAACAGTCTGAATAATTATGATAGCGCTCACATTATATCAAGGTTTTGATCTAGTAAGGCTGTAATTTTACCAGCTTTCCACAAATCTACATACAGAGAGTGGACGCAGGTAGAAAACAGTAGTTCACAAACTCTTCTCAATCTTTTACCACATTGAAAATGTGTTCCTGTTAAGGGCAGGAGCAAACCCTTTTCCAGGGTAGGGAGAAAGGGGATGTAGGGAAAGTGAATATGTAAATGCTCAGATGTATATTTGCGCTTGTGAAAATTAAAATTACAAACGTTGCAGTAGTACAGGTATGAGAACTACTTCTGTAAACTCTTGTGAATTTCTGAAACTTTTAAATCTGTACCAGTGCAAGGACATATGCATGTGAGTTCAATTTGGTGACTTTAAGAGTTGGGCTCCAAAGCTGTTTTCATGTTGCCCATAATTGTTTTATACTGATTCTCTAATATTAGTATTTTTTCCAATATTGGCATGCATTGAACATGTTTTACTTAACAATGCCTTTGATAAATTGTATTTAAAGTTGCATTATAATGTAACCAGACATCCTTTTATTCAAGTAAAAGAAATGTTGTAATATTTTAATTGAAAGCAAACATTCACAAATGTTGCTTTCTTGTTTCTGTATTTATTTGCATTCAATCTGGAAGCATAATCAGCCTCAAAGTGTTACATTTAGATAACGTGAAAATATGTTAATACTGAAACTGCTGTTAGTGATTGCAGGTTGAACTCACAGCTCGCTGCATTGTCTTAGTGTGTACACCCCAATAGCAAAAGCGTTTGCATTAATGAATCAAATATACAAGTCTGAACAAATTATACACACACAGAAAAATCTTGCCTTAGTGTTGTAATTTGGTACTGTTTGTGCTGCAGGGGGTTGGGCCTAGTTGTCCAGTTGACAAAAAAACATGAAAACTTGTCCTTGACCCAAATGAATATGTCCTGGGTGTCAGGCAATAGTAATTCCCCACCCCTGAGTGTGGTAGTATGCTGCTCTGAGAAGATACACGGAAAAGTAAAAAAAATGCAGTTGGGTAAGACACAAGTATTTATTTTTCGAATTGGTTTACAAAGTAGAATGATATAGGCTTCACTGCTGTAAACAAAAATATATTTTCTAGTAGCCAACAAGAGGTACCAGTAGGTCACTGCTACTTAATTGCTTTCTGAATGCCAATTATGGGCATTTCATGTGGACAATACATTTGTAACAGATGGAGACCCCACATATCCACTTTTTTCTGTCTGTCAGACACAGACCTTTGCTTCTGTTTTGCTTCTGCTTTGGGCAATACTGTTTTTTCGTTTCCTTTCTTTGTACTGGAGGGAGCCTGTTTGTGCTTGTGTTTTGTCGGTTCTTATTTAGATCTTAAAAAAACTTGCCTCCCTCCGCCTCATGTTAGTTAGTGATGGACATCAAAACAGTGTATTCCATTCAGCAGGCTGTTCATGCCAGCTGGCCATCATAAGGCTTGGGTCTCGTGTCTTGAGCAATCAGCATCTAGTGAAATGTTTCATTTTCTTTGCTGGAATTTCTCCAGTATTTCTAGGAAGCCTGCGTATTTTGATGTCTAAATGGGGGCATGTGGTTCTGTGTTGTAGACCTATGGGCCCCTATTTGGACTTCGACAGAGGTCGGCTTCCCAGAAAGGTGTAAGCTGGCGAAAGGCTTGTAGTATATGGTTAGTCCTGAGGAACGGATAGAGCAAGCATTGGTAAAGCCAGTATGTCTCGCCTATAAAACCTATCGGCGTTGACAATGTCTTTACCCATTCTGTACTGCATCACTGCTGCTTTACAGCATTGGTTTAAAAAGACTAGCAAATACCTGACTGCTGTGTCATTTGATAGGCACACACATGCATTCACTAAGCATGCGTGCATCTACATAAAGAAAAAGCTACGTGCAGCGAGGAGGGTGGGTTGAGGGAGAAAAGCACCTGGGCGAAAGAGAGCAAAGTGGAGGGAAGCATGCAAGGGAGACAGCTGGAAAACACATGCACTCTCAAGGAGTGCTTAACAAAACCTAAGAAGTAGGAAGCATAGAAGCCAGGCAAAGATATAGCAAAGAGCCTGTGCTCCATGGTGGAGACAAATACAAGATGGACAGGCACAAGCAAGGAAGCCATCCAATGGAAGCAAGCAAATAAGAGTCACACTAAAGCCAACCAATTGCAAACAATAGGCAGGCTTCAAATCCCTCTATTTTCTTGGTAACCCACAATATGTCCTTCACAGCTAGACAGCTTGCTCTGTCTGTTAGGCTAAACCTAACAATGGTAACAGGAACTGATTAAAAAGTGATAAAATGATGAAGTAATCCATCAGAATGCTAGTGCTAGCATAGCACTTTTTAATAGGTACGTTCTAAGAGCATAGTGGATAATGTAGAAAATCATGACTGATCCTCACATTGAATATAGCCCAGGTCAATTCTTTCCAGAGTGTTACTTCATAAATGTGTGGAATTTATCTTTCTTGATATTGATGGCTGGGGCTAGGCCCAACTCTGGTGGGACTTAGTTTAATATTTTTGAAGGCTCTCAAAATAGGATGTTATCATATTTGCATTTCCAGAAGATCCAGTGGGCTAGATGGAACTCATTGAGAAGTGCATAGCACCTTCAGTGGTTCAAAGTTGTTCAGCTTGGTGTTTGGTGCCAGCAGCTTTGCATGTGAAGCAGTTTTCCTAAAAGAAAAGCTGCATTTTCTGAAGCATTTTTGGTTTCAGTAGGCAGCCGTTGCAGGAAGCTCAGATCAGTTTGATGTAGTCCATTAACCCAACCCGAGACCAGCCAGACCATCACATTACACTACCTTTAGCAGAAGTGGCTGGCTTTTTGGGAGGCAAGTCAGGAAGGACAATAACATTGTCCAGCCTGGAAAATATTAGTCTTGTGTTACTGTACACTCATTTTTGTAATGTAATGAATGATGTTTCTTGGAAAGCGAAGAAGGAATTTTGCGTATTTTTTTGATCTGCTTCTCACTCTCAAATAAGACATTCGGTGATTTTGTGATTAAGACTAGTTTCAGGTAGATGCCATCTTCCACATGAACATTGAATAAGCTGTGAATGGGTGGTCTAAAAGGGGATAGTAGAGAAGCAGGAACTCTATTTTTTCAGGTGTTTATTTTAGGTGGCTGTATGACGTGATTCTGTCATGCATCCAAGCATTCACAGAGATCGGCGAAGACCTGCTCTCCTGTTGCTTAGAGCTGCTGTTGGTATCACCGGTGTAATGTTGGATTTTAATTCCAAGGCTTTTGATAGGTGGGATATTTGATAGGTTAGGGGAGTTTGATAGAGATGTTGAGATGCATGGGGTGCTGAGAAATGTAGATCCTTGTTGAGCATCCACATTAGGTTTTAGAATCTTCAATTCTGAAAAAATTAGCATAATTATGTAACAGTAATGGGCCCAAAGTACTAAGGGCCGACTGGATTACGATCTGGCATTCCCTTTACAATGTAACCAATGTGCTAATTAGTTACATCTCAAAATGGATTTGCAGCAAGTAGCAAAACCGCCTACCTCATAAATATTAATTAGAAGAAGGCATTTTCGACCCTTTGTGAATGCCTGCAGCTCAGGATTGTAGGCCTACATTGGGTATCAGACTGCATCCCCTTCTTTTTTAGGTCTCGCCTGGCGTGAGCAGCGCATGCGCTGCTCTCGCCATGCAAGGGCTTCTTTGAATCGATACGATTCCAGAAGTCGTGTCGCTGCTCCGCCTACAATTTTGATTTGTGCGCGTCGTTTTGCGTCATGGATGATGCAAAACACAGTGTAATGATTGCACCGGAGGCAATCATTACACTGAGGGTTGCCACCCTGTCCGCTTTTGGCCCCGCCCACCGGGATTTGATCTTTTACTTGCGGCGGGAGACAGTGTCTCTTAATTAGCCGCTAAGCACTTTTTTTTCCTATTACGGCGTTTATCTGCAACAATGGCTGACGTGCCTTTCATTTCTCTGCGCGGCTTGTTTCTTTGGCTTTCACTTTCGCGCGCGCTACATTGTTAATAATGCCGCGCTTTTGTGCCCACACTTTTGTGTCCGCTACACTAGTGCTTTCACTTTCGCGTGCGCTTTTCGCACGCGCTACATTGTTAATAATGGCGTACTTTTGTGTCCGCTACACTAGTGCTTTCCCTTTCATGCACGCTACATTATTAATAATGACGCACTTTCATGAGTTGCTTAAAAAGTGTCCCACAGGCCCGTTGCTGAGCCTCTCCGCCTCATAAGCATTTCAGTGTGCTCTGGGGCTTGTACTTCTCTGTCCCCTGCCCCTCTCGTTGCTTCCCCCTCCCTCCGCTTGTTGCAGTCAGCCGTTCACCCAGCGGCTAAAAAGGAATCACAGTCCATTTCTCCGCCTGTCTATCTGCGCGCGCCCACTCGATGTCCACACCTCTTTGCACACCACATTCCCTCCATTTATAGGCTCGGGGGAGGCATCTCCCGTGTTCCTGTGGGCGCTCTATCAGTGCTTGGCACCCCTCCAACTGCGGCTTGCTGCATTTATGAGGCGCACCCCCACCCCTCCATGTGCACATTCAGTGTCCGGCATTCTCTAGTCCGCGTGTCCAGCTCGGCACACACTGCCTGGCACCCTCACTGCCCACCTCCCCGTGTCTTGGCCTGGCACATAACGGTTCTCCGCCAAGGCCTTCTGTGCGTACCCACTCAGTACGTGGTACCTCTCCAGGCTCCCCTTGCTGGTTCTCGCTGCTCGTACACGCTGCGCCTGGCACCTCTCTCGATCCCCTTCGGTGCTCCTCGCATGCACAGTGCCTGGCACCCCTATTGCCCATTCCCTGTGTCTCGCTAGGCCAACCGTTCCTGTGCCCCTCTGCTCGTACACTCCGTGCCTTTGCACCCTACTGTCCCTCTCCGTGCATGCCCACTGTGCCTAGCACCTCTCGCTTTCCGTCCCTCTTCATACACTGCTCTAGCACCCGCCTTCCAAACTACCACCCAGTGTACCTCTGCGAACACATACTGAGCCTGGCACCGCTCTCGGTCCCCTCCGGTACCCCTCCTTATGCACACACTGTGCGTGACACCTCTCATGCCCTTTTGGCATCCCTCTGAATGCACACAGGGCCTGGCACCTCTCTCGTGCCTCTCCCGGTAACCCACTGCGTGCACAGTGCCTGACACTGTATCGTCTCCTCTCCTTTTGCACGCACGCAGTGCCTTGCACATCTCCTGCCCTCAGCCCCTCTACATGCATCGCTGTAGCATCTCCCCCCCTCTCTCTCCGGGCACACACTGTGACTGGCACCTCTCATGTCCCTCCGGTACGCCTCTGCGTGCATAGTACTGTGTTGCCCATCTGCTTATGCACGTGATGCCTACCACCTCTCCGCCCCTCCGTGTGTGTATAGCTGTAGCCCTCTCTGCAAGCACACGGTGCCTGGCACTCCTGTTGCCCCCCTCTAGCTGTACATGCACGTCGTGCCCTGGCACCTCTCGGGCCCCTCCCCGTGCCAAGGGCGCCCCCTCCCCGACGGGCGCAGGGTGCGAGGCCTGTTTACAACTAGTGCAAACAGTGTGACAGCTGCTAGCCCCGCCGGCCGCTCGGCTCACAAAGCGCTCATTATGGGGAAGGCAGCGGCGAAGCTCCGGCACTTTACCGCTGCCTGCCTGTGTGGGTTCATTTGAAAGGCAAGCCGACGTGCCTGCTCCTTCGGGGCCGCCTCTCTCTCCCTCGGCTGCAGCGGGGTGGGAACAGCCCCTTCTCACAACTTTCCCCCTATCATGGGCCGCCTGCCTCCTGTAGCACGTCTCAAGGCTTCTCCGTGAAAAACAAAACCCACCGCCCCTCCCCCCAACCCACCTCATGGGGACAATACCACTGAATTCTATGAGACTGTGCCCCATAAAAGTAGCATCCACAAACATTACAAGCATATGTGGCAATTTAGAGTAGTTTCTCAGTTACTGAATGTTAAATTTTTAGATAAACATATTTATCTCTGGGCCGATGTGTGTTTGTAGGGAAGCCGGTGGGTTGGTTCTTTGAAGTGTTAAATTATTGGGCAGTTTGAGACCGGTCCAATTAAAACAAGCATTTGCAATGCAATAGGTCTCGCATTTGCGAGAGTTTAAGCTATTAGCATTGCAAATGACAATGCCTTTTATTTGTTTTACAAACCAAAACATAAATAAGACATTGTCATTTACAATGCCAAAAGCTCAAACTTACGTAAATGCGAGACCTATTGCATTGCAAATGCTTGTTTTCCTTGCAGATTATTTTTTATTAAAAGCAGCCCTTGTCCCTTAAAAATGGCATGTGCTTCTTTTATAAACGGTGTTCCAGCTATGAAAGGCATTGTAGTGCCCATGGAGTGGCCCTCTGTACCCATGTCTTCTCCCCCACATGCCTGTAATCATGATTCCCTAACGGGACAGTTACACCTTTCTGAATCACTTACCACCCCAATCTGGGAGTGAGTAAGGAATCAATTGAGGTCACAAACCATTGACATTTCCCTTTAGGACGTGCCTCTTTTTTGCCCGCTCCTGTATGTGAGTCAGGAAAGGTCGCAAATGCCCTTTTGCAAATCAGAAATACATTTCTGATTTGCAAAATAGTTTTGGTGAATTGTAAAAAGGTGTCTTATTGTAAACCCTTTAACTTTGTCAGTCATAGGCTTTGAGCCTTCAAAACACCTTTGTTCATTAGGACCAAAGCAGTGGCGTCGCCCCACTGCTATTTCAGCAGTGCAAAAAATAAAAATAAAATGATAATAACAGGATGTTATTAATATTTTATTTATCTATGCGGGGCTCTGAGCCAAGGCGGGGCGGGGCGGGGCTGGGCTCTGTGCTGCCAGAGCAGAGTGAGGAGTGATTTGCTCTCCTCTAAGTGCGCATGACGATTTGGCCGGCCTTCTTGGGTCGGCCTAACCGTCATGCGCACTTAGCATGTTCTCCACCGGGTTGTGTTGCACAGCCCTGTGGAGAGCATGCCCAGACTCCCAGGCACTGTCTGAGCAGCCAAACAGGCCGCTCAGACCAATCACGATGCTGCTCATGCAGCGTTGCGATTGGCTGGGAGACTATGGGAGCCTGGATGCTTCCGGTGCTACCAGCAGATGAAGAGGCGGGGAGAGGCATGGGGCGGCGAAGGTAAGTTTATTTTTTTTATCCATCCCCCTCCTCCCCCTTCTCCACCCCGTCCCCTTCTCCCCCCCCCTCGTTCCGAGGCAGCTGCCACTGGACCAAAGAGAGACGTTTGGGAATTAGACTAGCAATTCCGTTGCATGTCTTCATGGTGCTTATAAGATTCTTATGGAGAAGTACCAAAAGCTAAGGAGAAGCCTCATTAACGAGCAGAAATGTTGTTGCCTTTGTCCAAGTTTTGAGGAAGAATCTAAACAGTGTTCATGGGTACTGTTTCTGTTCTGTATACTTGCCAGAGTTATGACTACTGATATTCACCTAGTGCTTTGTAATTGATTTTGCCAGGAAAGGGGAGCGTAATAAAGCTGCAATTATTGAGCTCCGAAAAGTCGCAAAGGCTGTGAATTAAACAGGAAAAAGAAAATCAATAAGGAACAGTTGAAGTTAACTACACCTCACCGTTAAGCAAGAGTTCTAAAAAATGTAGATGACTATACAGCAAGTGAAAGTTTAGTTCTCTTCTAGGCCATACAGGTCTTTCTTCAGGCAGAGGAAACTGCTCTGGGTTCGTAAAATCTGGTGTTCCTGTATTAAATCAGCCACCATCAACCAGCGAGGAAATGTGCAATAACATACCGTAGTTCTTGTTGCCACTAGTATGTATTGCAAAGCCATACAAGAAGCTGAGCTGTCTAAATTTGTTTGCCAATAGCAATGGATCTGCTAAAATCTTGCTGAAGATGGGTCAAGGCAGTATTAAATAGCATAAATGCAACTTTCCCTCATGTAATGATTGTCTGCAAAATTCTGAGTATGAAGCAGTGGAAAAAGGAAAGAAATGCAGCTTTCATTTTAAAAAGATGAATATAAATATTGATCTTCTCAAACACAAAATGCTACATAACTTTGTGTGAAGGAACACATTGCAGATGCATTCCCACATATGTTTTTTTATTATGATTTCTTACATATTTTGGAAATGGTTCACAGACTGTTCGTGGCTTTGAACTATACTTCAAGACAATTCGAAATGGCACAGCACTACTTTATGTGGATCTACTTTTAGAGAGAAAAGATGAGTATAGCAGCTTGCTGCTGTCATTTGCACACAGCACTCCTTCGAGCAGTTGTAGAAACAGACACAATTTAAAACAATGTTGATACCTTCCATGTTTTCTTGGCCAGTAAATAAGCAGATTAGTTATAAGATTAATTCAGTGAGGTGAAGAAAGGGAAAATGTTGCTAGAGGCTTGTATCGGTGGGGGCGGAGGGGATGGGCAGCACACTGCATTATCATCCTTATGTGCAAGGCCTACAGTACCGTGCCTCTTTCCTTGTAAACATAATCCAGATGGTATGGTCTGCTGTCAAGCAGCATGGTCTGTGTCAAGCAGCATGGCTGCTTGAGAAGAGAGCTCTTGTGCTATATCGAATACAGTGGTACGTACAAACAACACTCACTAAGACGCTCTGATTTCTGTCTGGCACCATGCATCCACATCGGAACTCCTTCAGTCCCTAGAATGCAACTTTTTTTTACTAGGAAGAATGAATCCTACAAACTACTATTGCAACCTGTGACCTTTCTGGCTAAGTAAAAAAAAAAATCCCAACCTTCATTTCGGTATGCTTTTTACTTGTACTGTTGTAAACTAATTTGTTGAGCAAGGACTGGCCAATAACCTCCTTATTGCAAAAAACAATATTTTAATTCTTCAACCCAGCCCGACCCCTCAACCAACCTGGAACAAACATTCAAGAACTTCACCACTTGGATCACCAGCGGCGCCGACTGAATCTCCCCCATCAATCAAGCCAAGACCTGCAGATCCACCAAGCAAGCCAGTTGGTGCACACCAGACTTCCAGACAATGAAACGCAGCTGCAAACAACTGGAGAGAAGATGGCGCACCAGCAGAGACACCTCAGATCTAGCCAACGTCAAGTCAGCCCTCAACTAATACCACCAACGACTCAAAGACGCAAAAAAAGCCATCCTAGCAAACCACATTGAAGCAAGTGCCAACCACACCAAAGAGCTCTTCAGCGCCATCAGGGAGTTCTCCTGCCCTACAGCCACCGAGAACACAACCTCCCCTCACAGGAACTCTGCGATGCTCTAGCGGACCACCATCTACAAGAACTTCGGGACCCAACCCATCAACCTCCACATCCAGCTCACTCCAGTGGAAGCCTCCCATAAACAACCACTCGCTGCATGGGAACACTCGACCACCATGAACTCCATCCACTTGGGAGGACCCATGGACCTCTGCCCCCACCACCTTTCCAACTCGGAGGCAAAGACATCAGCTGCCGACTCAACACCATCGTCAACGCATCCATCGCCACAGCCACCTTTCTCAGCCCATTAAAACACACAGAAGTCAGACCTCTCCTCAATAAGCCCTCCACCAACCCCGGCAAACTCCAGAACTACCGCCCCATGTTGCTGCTCCCTTTCCCTCCCAAAGTCATTGAGAAGGCCATTGACCAGCAGCTCACAGAACACCTTGAAAGAAACCATCTGGACGGCGCCTCCCTGTCCGGTTTACGCACCAACCACAGCACCGAGACCTGCCTGTTCGCCGCACCCTCCTTGACAAAGGAGACTTTGCGGCCCTGATCCCCCTCCACCTCTCTGCAGTGTTTGACACCGTATCCCACCACACTCTCATCAAGAGACTGCACCACATCGGGATTTAAGGAGACTACCTCAGATGGATCGCATCGTTCCTCACGGTACACACTCACAGAATACGCCGACCTCCCTTCGACTCAGAACTAAATAGCATGATCTGCGGCATCCCTCAAGGTTCATCCCTGAGCCCCACCCTCTTCAACACCTACATGACACCTCTAGCGGACATCATCAGAACCCAAGACCTCAACATCATATCCTACGCTGACGACACCCAGCTCATCCTCTTGCTCTCTGCACACCCCACCACCACCAAGACCAACATCCACAACTGCATGAAGAGCATCGCCGACTGGATGAAGACCAACTGTCTGAAGCTCAACACTGACAAGACGGAACTGCTGATCTTCAGCAAAACACCTCTCCTTGAGAAGACACCTGGTGGCGTGCAGGACTTCGATCTACTCCCACACCAACAGACCACACCTTCCACCTCGGCATCATCCTGGACAGCAAGCTCACCATGAAGCTGCAGATTAACGCAGTCTCCTCCGCTTGCTCCCACACTCTCCGCATGCTCCGTAGAATCTTCCAATGGCTCCCCACCGACAAGAGAAAAACCATCACTCAAGCCCTAGTCACCAGCCGGCTGGACTACGGTGACACACTGTATGCAGGAACCACCAATGAACTCATGAGGAGACTGCAGACGATACAGAACTCAGTGGCAGGACTCATCCTCAATTTGTTCGAACAGACCCACATCACCCCACACCTTAGGAACCTCCACTGGCTCCCCTCCCCGTTCAGAAAAGATGCCAATTCAAGATATTGATACACGCATACAAAGCTCTCCGTGACCTAGGACCATGACACATCATCCACCGCCAGAAAACACCCTTTACAATGCGGGCTGAGCCAAGCATGCCATATCAACGAAAGTGGAACAAAGCTTGCCTGAACCATGCATATGCCTTAACCACGCAATTGTGTGGTTAAGGCAGTCAGCGGTCTAGAAATGCAGGGAGAGGAACAGGAAGGATCGGGACAGGAAGCTCTGGGAATCAGCCTGGTAAGTGGGGCTGGGGCCTGGGTTTTAAGGCTCGGGGGAGGGGCAGTTTTCAGGGCTGGGGGCCGTTTTACGGCTCAAGGCAGAGGGGCTGGGGTCGGTGTAGTTTTTTGGGCAGGTGCCAGGTTTTAGGGCTCAGGGTGGGGAGTCAGGGTTGTTTTAAGGACTGGGTGTATTGCAGGGCTGGGGGTATCAGGTGTTAGGGCGCAGTGCGGAGGAGGCTGAGGTGTGCACTTTACCACGCATAGCCTTTTAGCAATCATGCCTTTACAATGAAATCTGAAAGAAACACATAGTGATAGATTCCTTACCTTAGAATATCCCCAGGCGTCAGGCTGGATCCGGAAAGTTTTGCGTAGCAGTACCCTTGCGCGTCGTGCGGCTCCGCGTTCGTCGTCGGCGTCAGGATTACCGGGATGACGTCGCGGGCAGTACTTAGACGCCGCCCCTGCGCGCTGACGTCAGTTCTTTCTTTTTCCGCGCCAGCAAGCGCAGATCCGGGAAGAGCAGTGCCCTAGTCATTTTTTTACTAACTTTTTGTGATTTTTATCACGCTTTTTTCTTCGAGTCGTTCGACTCCGACGGTGTCGATAGGGATGCCCGGCTTCAAGCCATGCGACGCCTGTGGTCGAATGATGTCGATCACGGACCCGCATCGGGACTGCCTTTACTGCCTCGGCCGCGACCACGACTCGAAGTCGTGCCCCGACTGTCGGGCCTTGCAACCGAAGGCTTTGCAAGAGCGGTCTCGAAAGCTCCTCGAGGTCCGGCAGTCGGCTCCGCGCCAATCCAAGCCCCGGTCACGAGAGAGGTCGAGGGGCCGGTCGCGGAGTCCTCATCGGTCGTCGGGGTCGAAGTCTTCGCACTCTTCAGGTAAGTCGAAGCACAAGAAGTCGAAGAAGCGTCATCGCTCAACGACTTCCCCTCGCCGGTCTCGCGACTCGGCTGAGGGTCCTGTCGGCACCGTCCCCGCCCCTGCGGCTCCGGGAGTGCCTGTGGAGTCGCCGCCGCATTACCCCCCTTTTCCGGGTTCGGCGGCGACTCCGGCCGAAATACAGGAGTTCCTGTCGGCCATGGCCCGCCTCTTCGGGCCTAAAGGTCCCCCCGGTGCCCCTTTGGGCCCCGCGGGCCCTTTTGGGGTGCCTACGGCGCCGCCGGCGACTCCGGTCCCAGCGACGCCAGCCTTGGTCCCAGCCCTGGCCCCGGCCTCGACCCTGGCTCCGCTGTTGCCGCGACCCCCATCGGCGCCGGTTGACCTCACGACACCTCCACCGGCGCCGATGTCACCGGTGCTGTTCCCGACGACGCCCGGGGCTCCGGGCGGCGTCGTGCCCCGGTTCTCTCCGGATACGGCGCCGGACCGGCGTCGCTCGACGCCGATGCGGCCTTGGGTGCCGCACGTCCCTCCTCCTTATTTTGAACCTACTTTGGAGGACGAAGAGGACTGGGAGGGGTCTGAGGACCCTCTCACTGCCCATTGTGAGTTCGAACAGGACTGGGCTGAGGAACTTGGGGATGCCAGTGGTCTGGACACCTCCCCTGACGCTGGCATGCTGTCTCCTCCTTCCGTGGCAACGGAGGAGGGAGCACATTTTGCAACGGTGTTGCGTAGGGCAGCTGAGGCGTTACACTTTCAGTTGCCTACGGTGGCAGTCAGGACTAACCTCCTGACGGAAGTGCTTCAGCCGCCGGCTACCTCTTCGGAGCCACTGCTGCCTTTTAACGAGGCACTTTCTGACGTTCTTTTGGGCACCTGGTCCAGGCCCACCACAGGGGCTCCTGTGGATAGGAACGTCGCCCGACGCCATCGCCCTGCTCCGGGCGACCCCCTGTTCCTCTCCCAACACCCCACCCCTGAGAGCTTGGTGGTCCAAGCCTCTGCTTCCAGAGCGCCTTCCCTACCACTCCCCCGGATAGGGAATCCAAGAAACTGGATCAGTTTGGGAAGAAGGTGTTTTCTTCCTCCAGTGCTGGCTTGCGGTCCGTCAACACCACTTGCCTCTTGGGCCGTTATTCCCACTCTCTGTGGGATTCGGTGGCGCAGGTCCTGCCCCAGTGTCCTGAGGAGGCCCAGGCACTGCTTTCCCGCGCCATTGCGGAAGGAAGGGATGCGGCAAAATACACCATACGATGTGGCCTTGATACCGCCGACTCGCTGGGCAGATCGCTTGCAACGACAGTGGCGCTACGTCGTCACGCCTGGCTGAGAACCACTGGTTTTTTGGGTGATGTCCAAAACACTCTTATGGACATGCCCTTTGATGGTGTCGGCCTGTTTGGCAACAAGGCAGACCATGCGTTGGAGCGTTTTAAGGACTCACGGGCAACAGCCAAGTCCCTGGGCCTTTCTGCTGTGCGCCCTCCGCAACAGTCTGCTTTTCGCCCCTTTTGTGGCCACGGAAGGGGCGCCCAGTCACGTCCACTGCCCAGCCACCGGCCCGCGCAGCAGGCGTCTTCGCGTGGCCGAGGACGTGGCTCTCGCCGTGGCGGGTCAGCTCACCAGCGTGCGGGTCAGGCCACCACCCCCGCTCCGTCCGCGGCCTCCAAGCCCTCCCAGTCCTTCTTTTCAGGTGCACAGCACGCCAGTAGGGGGCAGGGTTCGCCATCACCTTCACCACTGGCGCGCCATCACCTCGGACAGGTGGGTCTTGGACATTGTCCGAAGGGGCTACTCCCTCCCCTTCGTGACCACCCCCCCAGCCATGCCACCTCAATACCACCGCATGTCGGGGGATCACTTGGTGCTTCTTCAAAAGGAAGTTGCGGCCCTCTTGGCCAAGGGGGCCATCGAACGCATTTCGACCGCAGAAGTAGGGCGTGGTTGTTACTCCCACTACTTTCTGGTGCCCAAGAAGGACAAGGAGGACATGCGTCCTATCTTGATCCTCCGGAACGTCAATCGCTTCCTCCGGAAGGAGAAGTTCAAGATGCTCACCCTAGCACAGGTCTTGACTGCTCTCGACCCTGGAGACTGGATGGTAGCGTTGGACTTGCAGGACGCATATTTCCACATCCCCGTCCTGCCGGCCCACCGGCGTTACCTGCGGTTCACGGTAGGCCACGAGCATTTTCAGTTCTCCGTGCTCCCCTTTGGCCTCACCAGCGCCCCTCGGGTGTTCACGAAGGTGATGGCGGTGGTCGCAGCTCATCTGCGCCGGGCAGGGGTTCCAGTCTTCCCCTACCTCGACGACTGGCTGCTGAAGGCGGGCTCGTCCCAGGCAGTCGTCTCCCACCTCCAGACTACGGCCGAACTCCTGCACTCGCTGGGGTTCTCCATCAACGTGCCGAAGTCGCACCTGATTCCTTCTCCACAGCTCCTTTTCATCGGAGCAGTTCTGGACACGACGCAGTTTCGGGTCTATCCTCCCGAACGGCGAGTCCGGGATATTCAGGCTATGATTCTGATCTTTCGGCCTCTATCCTGGGTTTCGGTACGGATGACCCTGAGGCTGCTGGGCCTCATGGCCTCCTGCATCCTGCTGGTCAATCATGCCAGATGGCATATGCGGGCTCTGCAGTGGGACCTGAAGTTCCATGGGCGCAGCATCAGGGCAACCTGTCCGATCACGTCCAGATCTCGGAGGGGACTGCAACACAGTTGCAGTGGTGGCTCTCGAACCGGCAATGGGTCATGGGCAGATCCCTCTCCCTTCCCCAGCCAGAGCACACAGTTGTGACGGACGCGTCCCTTCTGGGATGGGGCGGTCACATGGGAGAGGCGGAGATCAGAGGCCTCTGGTCTCCGGCGGAGTCCCGGCTCCACATCAACCTTCTGGAGCTCCGGGCCATCCGGCTTGCACTCAAAGCATTCCTTCCCTCTGTCAAAGGGAAGGTGGTGCAGGTGTTCACAGACAACACCACCGCCATGTGGTACTGCAACAAACAGGGCGGGGTGGGGTCGTGGACCCTCTGTCAGGAGGCTCTGCGCCTCTGGACATGGCTGGACAGTCAGGGCATTTTCCTGACGGTTCAACACCTGGCAGGTTCCCTGAACGCCAGGGCGGACGAACTCAGCCGCAGGTGCATGATGGATCACGAATGGCATCTTCACTCGGAAGTGGCGCAAGGACTCTTTCTTCAACGGGGAGAGCCTTGGTTAGATCTATTCGCCACCGAAGAGAACGCGCAATGTCATCAGTTCTGCGCGTTGGAATTTCCAAGGCGGCGCTCGCTCGGCGACTCTTTTCGTCGCGAGTGGAGTTGCGGTCTGTTGTACGCCTTTCCGCCTATACCACTTCTACCCAGAGTGTTGAAGAAGATTCGGCGCGACCGGGCCCAAGTCATTCTTGTGGCTCCGGACTGGGCTCGAAGAGTTTGGTATCCCGAGCTACTCAGTATGAGCGTCGATCCCCCAATCCGTCTGCCTCTTCGGGAGGATCTTCTGTCGCAGGAGCAGGGGACGGTCCTCCACCCGAACCTGTCCAGTCTCCACCTCCTTGCGTGGAGATTGAGCGGCGGCAGTTGATTCCTTTCGACTTGCCTCCCGAAGTTTGTGATGTTATTCTGGCAGCCACGCGTCCCTCCACTAAAGTGGTATACGCCTGCCGGTGGAACAAGTTTGTGGCATGGTGCGCAGCAAAGGCTGTGAATCCCCTTTCTGCCCCTCTTTCTGAGGTTCTTCTGTTCCTTCTTACTCTGGCCCAACAGGGTTCTGCCCTGGGTACCATCAAGGGCTATCTTTCTGCAATCTCGGCCTTCCTCCTGCTTCCTGATCAGCCCTCCCTTTTCAAGTCCCCTGTTGTTAACAGATTCCTAAAGGGCATCGCACACCTCTTCCCTCCTGTTCCGTTTGTGATGCCTCAGTGGGACTTGAACTTGGTTCTTACCTTTTTAATGTGCGCTCCCTTTGAGCCTCTACACAACTGTCCTCTTCGTCTTCTCACTCTGAAGACAGCCTTTCTGGTGGCCATCACCTCCGCTCGGCGGGTGAGTGAGCTCCAGGCTCTTTCTTGCAAGCCCCCCTTTCTGTCTGTCCATCCAGACAAGGTTGTTCTTAGGACGCGTCCGTCCTTCTTGCCAAAGGTGGTTACTGCCTTCCACATTGGGCAGACCATCACTTTGCCCACCTTCTTTCCACCTCCGCATCCTTCTAGAGAGGAAGAGAGGCTCCACCGTCTGGACCCAAAACGTGCGCTTTCTTTTTATTTGAACCGCACACAACAGTTTCGGGTGGACGACCAGCTCTTTGGCTACGTGGGCGCCAAAAAAGGTCGGGCGTTACACAAGCGGACCATCTCCCGCTGGGTCGTCTTTAGGGCGTGGTGTCCCCTTGCAGGACATTTGTCAGGCAGCTACGTGGGCCTCGCTGCACACGTTTACAAAACATTACTGCCTTGACAACCAAGTCCGGAGAGACGGCTTCTTTGGCCGTTCTGTTCTCCGTGACTTCCTTGTCTGATCTTTGTTCACAGACCCACCACCGGGGTTGGTATTGCTGGGGTATCTATTCTAAGGTAAGGAATCTATCACTATGTGTTTCTTTCAGATGAACAAGTTACTTACCTTCGGTAACGATATATCTGTAAGAAACATTAGTAGTGATAGATTCCTTACCGCCCCACCCATCCTCCCCGTTCTGCGAACTGATTTCTAGGGTTAAGGACATCCCTTTCAGGGCCCTAGTAATTTTTTCAGACACCAAGGTCAGCTTCTTGCATGGCTCTGCGTTCCTGGCGCGGAAAGTCGTGTACAGAACTGACGTCAGCGCGCAGGGGCGGCGTCTAAGTACTGCCCGCGACGTCATCCCGGCGACGAACGCTGAGCCGCACGACGCCGCCTACCGACGCGCAAGGGTACTGCTACGCAAAACTTTCCGGATCCAGCCTGACGCCTGGGGATATTCTAAGGTAAGGAATCTATCACTACTAATGTTTCTTACAGATATATCGTTACCGAAGGTAAGTAACTTGTTCATTCGTTGTAAAGGCATGCATGGTAAAGCTGCGGTCGTGGTTCAGACCGCGTTGTTAAGGCATGCGTAGTTTCGGCATGCGTGGTTGTATCTGACAACCACCAACTCCTGAGCTTCCCCCCCTCAACCATACAGAGACCTTTGCTCCGCCGCACTTGCACCGACACAGTGTATCTACTGAAGCAACAGCGGAGGCCATTCCTTTTCCTACCTTGCCTCTATGTCCTGGAACTGCCTTCCCCTCCGGACAACACCCTTGATGGTGGAATTCAGGAAGAGACTCAAGACCTGGCTCTTTGACTGAGCCCTGCAACCTATTTCTGGATACCATCACAGGTGATTGTAGCGCTGTACAAATGGTGCCTGATTCAACAAAGAAGGGTACTTCTCCATAGTATTGCTCTGTTCTTGCCTAAAATTATTAAAGATAATTGTTTCTTCTGAGCTGCAGCAGAATTTGCCATTCACATAATGGCATTTGACTTAAAAGATCAGATCTACATTACTATCATGTTCACATTATGATTGTTTATTGTTCTCAGATATTTCTTATGGCAGTGACCCTCCTGGTGGTGTTCCTTGAGTTTTCCCATGGCAACTACAGGCCTCCTGGTGTTTAAGGATGGGTTGAAATCTGAAGGAAGTTAATTAATTCTGCCTCTAATTGGTTTATTAGGGAGTGTTTCTTCATGGGCACAAATGATGAACATATATATAGGTAGCCGTTTTTAGAAAGGATGTACCTTTCCGCCGCCTGAGTGCGCCTAACAGCCAAGGTAGATTTTTCCCTGCATTGAATTTTGACCTACTTTAAAAAACATTTGCTTGTTCTCGTATGCTATAATTTGTGTTGAGTGATTTACAGTGGAGCAACATGGCTCCCTTTTTACGTTCAGCATTAGACAAGACCTTTTAATTTTACTAATATTATATTTGTAATCTACTTTGTATTGAGGCTTTCAGCTAGCACTCTTCCTTTGTTGTTGTCATCACATTTTCCCCCCATCCATTACAAATACAGCATGGGGCGCTGGATCTGCCCATTTCAGTCATTTGCCGACTTCACTGTGAGTGACGGCATTCTGATCTTTACAAGGAGCTCATCTATACCCTCAGTGCCAGGGAATAACATGACAGTGTTTGCTTTTTGGGAACACAAAAATATATTTGCTTTTAGCCATTTTTAGGTCGAGCCTCGAGTAGCGCGCAAGCGCTGCTCTGGCAAGACTTTGTTAGGGGGTTTGAAAAGCTGACCAGACGCTCGTGCGTCATGGCCTTTTCCCTGCGGTTACGCGCAGGGCAGACATCTGTTTCCAATTATCGTGCCCAGACGCGGGCGCGATAATTGGAAACAGATCGCTCGCTGTGGCGCGCGCTCTCGCGCCTGGCGTTATTTTTCATTAGTGCTGCAAAGAGAAAGGTTCACCTGCCCCTGGGAGCAGCTTCCGCTCGGTGCTGTTTTTGTTGGCTGGGAAACCTTTTTAAAATCCTACAGTGTTTTCTTTGATAGGGTGACATAGTGTCCTGCTAAAATCATCCATTTGGCTTTATTTAAATTCATGCTAAGCCCCACCCCTTTAGAATCGTGAAAGATACCGGACTTGGTGTTAACACTATATGTGCCACGGAGTGTCTGATGCACCATTCACAAGAGGGCTCGAGGCTCCAGGGATGGATGGAAGGCGCGTCCTTGGGAGCATGTCAGAAGGGCCTTTGAAAAGCCAGTAGGTTTGGGCAGAGTCAGTCACATGACAGGATGCATCCCCGTAGAGGCCAGAGTAGTGTCAGTCACGTGAGTCACTCCTTCGACAGAGCAGGCTAGAGCAGAGGGAATAACCTACAGGTTGCATGTCTCAGAGGCCGGGGGGGCTGGAGTAATGTCTGTCGCATGCCAGACACGCCTCTGAAAGGGATGCGGAACCTGAGTCAGTCATGTGTCAGCTGTGGCTTTAAGAGGTAGGTAGGGATTAGGATGAGTGAATCATGTTAGTAACTTCCCTGGAAGTCCGGTGGGGCTGGGGTCGATACAGCTGCATGCCAGGCACGCACACCTCTTACAAGTCTCATGACTGGGACTGAATTAGACAGGTAAGACACATCTCTGAAAGGCCAGTAATGTTGGGACAAAGTCACTCACATGTCAGACACCCCTGAATGGGCAGTAAGGTTGGGACGGAGTCACTCACATGTCAGACACGCCCCTGAATGGCCAGTAAGGTTGGGGCAGAGTCGCGCACACACCCCTGAATGGCCATTAAGTTTGAGACACAGTCACTCACATGTCAGGCATGCCTCTAAAAGGACAGTGAGGTTGGGACAGAGTCACTCACATGTCTGACACACCCCTAAATGGCCAATGAGGTTGGGACAGAGTCACTCACATGTCTCTGAAACACAGGTAGGGTGGTAGGAGCACCAGTCACATACCAGGTAGACATACGAAAGGCCACCTTGGCTGGGGAATAAACTGGAGCCCCGCTGACAAGCTACTTTAGCAACAGCAATCACACATTATTACACTTTTGGCAAGAAGAGAGAGGTGGGAGAGAGGCAGTCACTGTCAGGTGCCTCTCGGACAGGCGCTGGGGGACGAGGCCAAGGGGGCTGTCACGAAATCACTTAATACACCTATAATATTGTTCTTTTCCACTGCCCAGCTGTAAAATGCATTGACAAAGGCAATAGGCTTGTCTTGTCTGCAGTGCAATCACAGAAACACATGCACACAGACCTGTACACAGCTGTGTCAATCTGCACACAGAGACAACACACAAGCAGACGCAGTCAGACAACAAGTAGTCTGGCACCTGTGTGTGCTAATTTACACACAGACACACACACACACACCCATGGCTTCGCGGTACCTGGTGTGTGAAGGCTGCCTTCTCGGTTGATGCCTGTGCGTCCTGTTCTGTGTGTATTTGGGCGTGCGGTGGGGGGGAACCTTTTATCCCTGATGCCTGCACTGCACCCCTTCTCTCTCCCTGTACCTTTCTATCCTTCGGGTGTTGGTTTCCTCCTGGTGCAGGCACTCCCAGGAGCAGACCTGCCTGTGTAACAGGGAGAGAGCAATAAGCAGCGCAGCAGGTGCAGTGGCACCGGAGCGTGAACGGCTCTTTGCTGTTCTACGCTGGGACATAGCGGACGTTTATGTCATTCTACACCAATCTAGGGGCCAAAATACCGACTTCCAAAATATTGTCAATGAGTAGTTAAGTATAGATTTACAGCTCTTGATTTCTCTGTACTTTGAAGGTATGCACATTGGGCCCCACTGGGTAGTTATGAGTAGGACCGCATTTCCATTGGAAAATATTTTTTTGTTTTACTCACATCTTTAACACCGTTTGACGAATCTTCATCAATCTTTCCCAAAAAAAAGTCCATCCACCACAGCTTCTTCCTGGAAAGTTTCGGGGTGATCCGTGAAATGGGGGGGCTGGGAACAAAAGGGGTCCCAAAACATGTTTTCCTCATGCAATTTTACATAGGAACATTGAACTACAATACCGCAAAAATGGCTGAACGGAATGTAACCGAATTTTATATAAAGCTAGATTTTGGTCCTGAAAGGGTGCTTTTTAGGTCTCGCCTACGCAGCGCGCATGCGCTGCATAGGAGGGCCTTTAGCCGTCGCTCTGCTCATTTTCAAGCACACACTCGTGCTTGTGGCGGCATCCTCCTTGCGGGAGCGAGCAGCGGCGCGCCACAAGCACGAGTGCAGTGCTTGAAAATGAGCAGACTGCTCTCCCAAGCGCGCGCGCGCACACCACTCGCGAGCTCACCTCCTGCCTGCATTCCGCAGTCTCTCGCTAACCATTTGCTTTCAAGCTTTCAATTACCCTTTCCTCCTATCGCAGTTTGCCTTTTTCCATCAGTCTTTCAACTCTGTGTTCCCACTCTGCCTCCTCAGTTTCCTCCGCCTGTTTCACTGTCAGTCTTTCTTTTGCGACTTTCTCTCCCTCCCTCTTTCCTTTCAGTCTACCCCTATTTTATCTCACCCTCATTTCTCTTTCGTCATGTGCCTCTCGTCTCTCCCTTCCTATCTTTCCTATTCCGTGGCCTTGAACCTCTCTCCATCCTGTCTCACTTCCTCTGCCTCTTTCTTAGTCACTCTCCACGTGAAATCCCCTCCTTTGTTTCTTCCCCTTCGAATTCTGGAGTTTTCCACGTCTTTCTCTCAGTCGGCTCACGGTAACCTCTATTTAATCATTCATTTGTTCTTTCTTTCTCTCTATCTCATCTCTCTTGGCCCCATCTTTCTTTTCCTCTTTCTCTCCCTGCCTACTTACTACCGACTCTTTAACATCTCCGCCTCTATATAATCCATTTTACAACATTCATCTCTTTCGGTCTTTCTCAATGTTTCACCTTACACTGTCTCCCGTCCGTCTAGGTGCGGTAGTTATCCTCTATTTCAGTTTTCCATACATTCTCTCGCCCTCATTAGGACGATGGGCACCAGTCCTGTCTAATTAAGGTTAATTCCTACTACCCTGTCGATAGGCACCAGCCCTGTCACAATAATATGCACTAGTTCTATCACGACAATAGGCTCCAGTCTTTTCATAATAGGATACACTATTCCTCCTATCACGACGATTTACTCCAGTCGCGTCAGGATAAAGTGTACCAATCACAAGCTGACAGTAAGGGGCACTCACGGCACAGTGAGGCGCACTGATCCTCACACAATCATAGCCACCCACCGTTTCATCGTAGGACACGCTATTCCTATCACGACAATAGGCGACATATAAATGCTACGGGAATGCGTATTACTCGTAGAATGACTCTGAGCACCAGCCCTGTTACAAAACTGCTCTTTAGTCTTTTCGTAATTGTTGGAACATGAATGTGCCCTGCTCGTTAAACAGACGCATGCCCCTGCCCGAGTGCCTGACAGGACTGCACGTGAAACTGGTGTCCTGTCATTGGCTTTGGCTCTTTTGTCACGCTAATCTAGCGTGTATGCAGAGGCCTAGGCGTGTCCTTGGTAATGGCATACCTGCACGAGCCACTCACTCAAAACAAGCATTGGCATAGCCAATAGGTCTTGCCTTTGGGACCTTATAAGTGTTTAGTTATCCAGCACAGTATCCTTGGTGCAACAACATCAAGTGTTGCATGGCTAAACACTTATAAGGTCCCAAAGGCGAGACCTATTAGCTATGCCAATGCTTGTTTGTTCTTTATTTTAGTGAGAGCCTGGGTGTTGCCCCGACAATAACATTTTACAAAAAGCATGACAAACAAGAATTGATAGAGCCAAAAAGCTGGCAGCCAACATCAGACGTATTGACTTTGCCAGTGCTTGTTTCACTGGCTGCCTGGCCCAGACTAAAAAAGATTTTGAAGAAAGTTTGCACCCATTAATGCTTTTTTAGAGTCTAGAAAAATACAGCTTTAGCTGTCGGACAAGACCTTAATGTGACCACTGCACAACTCACGCAGCACTCACAAATATTCTATACAAAATTCAAAATATGGATTGGGGCTTTAACCATTCGTCTTCAGATCTCAGCATTTGGTTGTTTCATTGCCTTAAGTCGATGCTCACATTTTTCTGCAGCCTCTGCTTCAAGCAGTGGGGTGACAGAGTAGTTATGTTTTATGAGTTTTTTGTTTGTACTAAGACCTGTTTTGCTTTTTAGGGTCGAGCCTGTGAGTGCATGGGCCATCGCGTCGGTTTTTAACCTTTCTACTTCTGTAGACCACCACTGAATTGTTTCTGGAATCCGGGTTCCCCACTGAGTCATTATTGGCAGGCAGAGACGCCTGGCCTAAGCAATTTCTATGATTTGAACTTCAAAACAATACACAAAAATACAAAGACAAGTATACTCCAAACACATATTGAAATATTTCATTTAATTCACAAATATAGAAAGTTTTCATTTTTGCTCTTTATTTGTATATACTTTATTAATTCTAATTTATTAACTTTAATATTGTTTGATTTTGTAAAACCGTCGCGGATGCCCTGAGTAGGCCTTGCGGACCACCAACGGTCCTCAGACCACAGGTTAAGAACCACTGCGCTAGCACATGCCTCTCTTGCAAGACACCATTGTTTGCAAAAAGGGCTTGGAGTCTGCCCATTGCTTACCATTTGTTGGCTCCAGTGTACCTCTTCTTTGCATCCTGCTTAATTGTCCAGTTACTTCCAATCCTTTCAGGGGAGCAGGGACAGCTTCATCTGTCCGTCCTCTGCTTCTGACATGATTGAGGTACTACTTCTTCCCAGTCGCCTGGCTCTGCCTGGTAATCCCTCTACCCTCCCTTGTGTTATTTTCCCTATGCCCCCCTCCTCCCGTTCTCCGTTTTTGTTGCTCCCTTAATCTCCCCACTCATGATACTGCACCCCCCATGTTTTTTTTCTCCACATTATTCCTATATTCTTTTTTTTAATAAAGGTTGTTGTTTTGTGTAGCCCACATCCTGTTGTCACATATGGGCAAGTGCTTTCAGATGTGTTAAGGACCTCATTGCCACAAAGGATAGCGCCTTGAAATACGTGAGCTTGGGATGTGTGCTATACAAAAAAAAAACATTGGAGCAGCACACATCCTGCGCTAATGTATTGCTAGGGGTAAACAACCGTCACCCCGCATCCGTAACCCCGCATGCTGTTACAACGCGGTCGTAACAACGACCGTGTTGTGACAACGCATATCATTACCCCGCAAGTCATTACAACGACTTGCGGAGGGGGGAGAAGGTGTTGGATTTAAAATTCAACACCTTCCCTAAGGTCCGCACAGACTGGAGTTGGAATAGTAAATTTTACTATTCCAACATCCAGCACCCCCCTTCCGCAAGTCGTTGTTACGACTTGCGGGGTAATGGTATGCGTTGTTACAACGCGGTCGTAATGGTATGCGGGAAAAAGAGGCATATTCATTGCTAGGTGTTCTCTTATGCGTTAATGATTTTATAAGGAAATATGAGAGCGCCTTAAAATACTTAAGATTGCGATGTGTGCTATTCCAAAAGAAACTTTTTGTACTGCGCATATCCTGAGTTTATGAATTGCAAGGCGCTCATGTCTGTTAATAACCTCATTAGCATATATGAGAGCGCCTTGAAATTCTTAAGCTCAAGATGTGCTCTGTACAAACAAATCTTGTAGGTCTCGTCTGAGGCAGTGCCTGCGCTGTCTCTTTGTGATCTATTGTATCTTAAACAATCCTAAAAAAGGAATTAGCGGCCACCCATTACTTACCATTGGATACAGCAGCTTCGAGACGACACATATCACGATTCACTCCACACAATGTCACTCTACAACACTCTCTTCCACTACATGCCACTCTACACCATTCTACTCCACTCCACTCTACTCTACTCTCTACTCTACAACACTCTACTCGATGACACTCCTCTCTACGGCACTCTAATCTACGCCACTTCACTTCCCTCCACGACACTCTGTTCCTCTCTGCGCCACTCTACTCTAAAACTCTCTGTTCCACTCTACAACACTCCACTCATGACAGTCCACTTCACTCTCCTCTGCACCACTATATTTTAGCCATGTTGAACAGCAGCCACGATGGTGTACAACATGGCTAAAGCACACTGGGAAAGCCAATAGCTCTCACAAAGGTAAGACCTAAGCTTGTTTTAATTGTTTGAATGTATGCTGCTTTCAGCTTTGGTAGCATGATATGTGTTTTGAAGACAACAGTATCGTACCGCTAGGCACAAAGATAAACAAGCACTGGCAAAGCCAGTAGGTGTGGCTTTAAAGTGCCAATGCATCCAAACAGAAGCATTTACAAGTGTACATTTGTGCATGCTTTTGTTTGGATGAGTTAGCTCCCTAAAGCCAGACCTGTTGACATTGGGAATGGTTGCTTTATGTAGAAGGAAGTCCTTCTGCCGACATACCTCCAGTTGTTTAACTTTTGGTTTGCACTGTCTGCTCTAAATACCCTCGATGCGTATGTCCTCCGTAGGCAACTCATGCAGTGGTTCCCAATTTTAAGACCGCTTTCCCTGGTTTCTGTTGCTATTTCGGAGAGAACACCTTCCTTATGAATCAACTATAGGCCTGCTACTGTGGAAAGGTAGACCATTCATACCAGGTCTCTTTTTTTTTTTTCTTACGTCTTTTCTCACAGTGGGCACCCTCACGCTTCATTCTAAGGCCCTCTGTAAATGCACGTAACTAGGCTCATGGTATGCGCTGTTCATAGCAGGTGAGTAGCTCCCTCTTTTTTTTCCACACGGAATGCTCTTCCCTGTAGATCTGTTTGGCCAACAGCCCGGAAACTTGAGCTTTTTGTTTTTCTTCTGCCATTTATGCAATATGTCAGTGAACTAACTGTATGGTGACCAAGAGTCAAAGATTTGCTGGCACAATCCAGTTTTTTCACCTTCTGCCCCAGCAGATAGCAGTAAATGTAGAACATGACTGGTTTCAAGATGGGGTCTACAGAATACACATGTAGGCAAGTTTTTATGTGTTCCAGTGTATGATAGTAAGCACCCCTTAAAAAACAATTGACTGAACACAGTTAGTGTGTGCAAAGGTTACGCATTACCCCTTGTGCCTGATTGTCTATGTTTTTATGGTAGCGCAGCTGTTGCCAGATAATTATTTATCTGAGCATCTCCAGGAGAGGGACTTTGACTCCGCCCACTGTTGGGAGCCAGGAGTACATGTTTTAATTGAATAGAGGTTGTGTATTTCCACCAAACAAATGCTTGCCTTCCATTGAATAGAGGTTGTGTACTTCCACCAAACAAATGCTTGCCTTCCATGCAGGTGTGATCATTTTATTTATTTGTCCAGCTACCTGAGCTCGAACTTTCAGGGGCAGACACATGACATTGTAATGCTGCTGAAGTGTCTTAGATAACTAGATAATTTGTTATTTTTCTCTGGTTGCAGCAGGGAGGGGGAGGAGGGCAGTCTTAACCTACACGTCTGGTTTGGCAGTGCAACTGTCACCTGACCTTTTAACCTACACCAATATTACTCTGCAGTTCTTTGCTTCCACACAAATAAATATCTGTTCCCATTCTATTTACTTGTAATGCTTTACATTACCATAAAACATTCCTTTAACCCCTTCCCTGCGCATGACGGAACCACGCTGTCATGAGCCACGGGCGGCGTGTGCTCATGACGGCGTGGTTCCGTCATGCTGCGGCCGCTCCACCCACGCGGGACTGATTCCCCGCCTGTGCGGGCGAATTAGTGAGTGGGCGGGGTCGTAACGGAACCACGCCGTCATGAGCACAGCTCGCCCGTGACTCATGACGGCGTGGTTCCGTCACGAGCATGGCGGCGCCGCGCTCACCCCCCCCCCCGCGCCGCGGTGGAATTACCGCCGCGGCCAAGGGGTTAAAGACAGACCTATTGGCATTGCCAGTGCTTGCCTATGTTGGTGAGTGCAGTCAATTAAGTCCTTCTGTGGCCCTCGGCCCATGCAAAATTATTGTCCTACATTACGTATGTGGAATATTCCTATTTTTGTTTTTCGAAATCTGGAAATCTGGTCCCGTGTTTTTCGAATTCTGGGCACGTGGTGAATTGGTATGCATGAGGCTATCTCCTTGCCCTGACCCTCAGTGGAGTCAGCCATCCTGGCACACCTGTTTTCCTTGTCCTCGTGGTGACCCTTTAGAACTGTGCACCAGGCGACAGGACGTTGCACAGCGCGCGCTCTTCGGCTGCTCCCACCTGTTGAAGACCTGTGACTAAGACGGGGAGCACTCTCCATGTGGTGGCAGTTCCAGTATGACAGCCGCCGCCCTCGCAGGTGCCCCAGGAAGCAATCTTTTCTGAAATACTTTCATCTTACACATTTGCCACCTTTTTAGTGACCTAATATTCACTCGTTGAGATGTCACCACAACGTCCAAAAAGAAAGTCATTTCCTGTCCAATTGTCTATGTATATGGGCTGTTGAACTAGAAGTACAGAAAAGTTGCACTGAAAGCTATAATCAGAGCTGGAAGAGTGTGAGGTGGATTACTCATGAAAGAAGAAGTGATTGTGTGGTTTTCACAAGTTTGTGAGAACACATTTAGAGCGCATATCTCTCACACTTTACCAGCTATCGGTGTCCGAGCGCTGACGCACCACTTACTTTCTCAGCAGCGGCTTCTGTGACACGTTAGCAGGTTAGTGCAAACCATACGTGACAGGTCTGTCGAAATCCTTCATTTGCTAATGTTATGTTTTTTTCAGTTTTCTGTAACAGAGAAATAAGAACCTAACTTGAAACCAAGAAAGCTGCCATAGGAGCGGTTCTGCCTCTCGGTGTATTTTTATAGATTTTCGTTAAGCTTTTAACGATTACTGCTCTCTCTCTGAAACAGTACGACGACCGCAATTTCTGAAAAGAAAGTACCATTTGCTGCAACTGCTCAGGGCATTCTACCTCCATCTGCAAATTTGGTTTTCGTTTAAACCTGAGGCCTTTTTCTTTAGATCTGAAACAGTAAAAAACATTTACATTTCTCATTGTGGTTCCTGTGCACATAACGGGCAAGGGAGCCTTTTTGGTTATGTTGGTAGATAGATTAGATGTTCGTACCCAATCTTTGTTTTTTAACCTGGCCTTTTGTTGTCTTCCTGGCCTCTCGTATCCTGCACACTCCATCTTAAACTCAACGGCAGTTTACCACAGTTTAATTATTTCATAGTAGCTTTGTTGCGTGTCTAATTGACCAGCAAAAACACCAACATCGTAAATTAGAACATAGTAACTCACACAAAAATAACACTTTGACTCTTTCCCTGCTGTGCGCTCCAGCAACTCACTGGGGTGCTTAGATCAGCAAGTCTCAGTTCTGCCCACCGAAAAAGGCATGGAGAGAGGTTCGTGTCTAAGAATTGGTACGTCTAATGTTTATCTTTTTTTATTTTTTTATTTTATTTTGTCCAAATCTCTTTGGTGCTCTACCGCCCACACTTAACTCTGGTCAGAGTTCACAGCTGTTGCAAGGCTTTTGTCCTACCCAGAGCTTTTCCACGGTGTCTGCTGCAGTTACTTAGAGTATTGCCTTCATCCTGAAGAAAACCTGAGTCCCTGCTTCTCACGACCTACTGCCTATCACCGGAGTCGCTGCTGTTACATACAAAGTCTGGAGGATGGGCCCAGCTGTTGCTACATTAAATACATTGTGTGTGCCTATCCATTTGTAAATGGGCCCTGCCTCGTACACAGCGTAGTTATTTGGTTTCTTTCTACAAGTAGTGTGATCATTAAGTAATTCACAGATTTTCTGAAAGGTATTTCTAACTGCAGATTCCTCACCTTTAGGATACTACCAGGTGCCAAACTGGATCCAGAGATTTTCAAGTAATAACTCCTATGCTCCACCAGGTGGCACCACATGGCTCGGGTGACCTCGCACCGACCTGGAAGTGAGAGAGCAGAGCCGCATATAGGTGTCACCCATGCACGTTGATGTTGGTTCCTTACTTCCCTGTCCTTTCGAAGTAGACCCAGAGCTCCGCTCACTGTCAGTCTTCTGACGCTTTCTAAATTTTTCATCGTACCAGGGAAAATGTGTCTCTGAAAATGACATGATTTAAACTGTACAATGATTGCAGCAAACACAAACTGTACCAAGACTTCAGGAAGCAGATGTCAGTTACAGGCCCCAATGACATATGTCTATGGTGCATGGAGTGCGGTCACCACTTGAAGTCTTGTGTAAAGCGCGCCCTGATGCACCCAAAGACGATCAGAGAGCAGTAAGCAAAGTTGTACTTTATATAAGAAGAGGTCATTTCCATACAACTGTACTACTCCCTCTCCAATCACTGACTGCTCCAGTCCAGATTGAGAGGTTGGTCCCCTGCTAAATCTTAGTCCCACTCAAAGGTCTCAGGCAAGTCAAAATTGAAAGCAAGTCGCAAGTGCAAAAAGTCCAAGCGGGATTCGATCCCCCTCTCGTCACTTGAAGTCAGGCAAGAAGTCACACAGATGGACTCTAGGAGCCCTTTGCCTCCAGCAGTTACTAATTCTGAGCCTGTTCCACAATTATTCAAGGTACGCCTCAACTTTCCCAGGCTATCGTCGACCCCCACAGTAGATAGAGGCCTTCAAGGAGGGCATTCCTCCGATTTTATGGGATGCTGTTGGCTTCCACTGGAGTCTCTGTGGGCTCATGGAGCCACAGTGATCTCCAGTCGCACATCTGCCGATGGGCCCATCCCAGGTGCCAACTATCCCTTAACAGTCACTAGCCCCATGCTGACACTGATACTGACATCCACTCCTGCCCCAGGATCCACACAGGTGCTGTCTGTACCGGCATTAATACCAACTCTGTTGGCATCTGTACCATACCAGACCCGATGCCAACACTGATCTTTCACCCCAAACAGAAGTGACCCACACTAGACCTATATTACGTCATGAAATCACTAAGGCACAACCAAACATGAATGAACCTTACTCCCAGTGTCTTCCACTCCACTAGTATTAAAAGAGGTAAAAAGCAGTGTTCAGCTCCGAATGCAGTCCAAGGCTCGCAGCTTCTTCCCCATGATGGTGATGATGATGATGAGGAGGCGGGTAAACTATTCTCCCCTCACAACTGATGAACGACTTCAATTAGACCTGTAGAATGAAAGTATGCTGAATACTCCAGACACCGAGCTTTGCTTTCCACCTGATCCACCAATGGATGGAAGCGCTTCCTTCGCAGATGTGTGCGCAGAGCAGCAGAAGTCCTAGACTCACAGCTGCCTACTGTTGAAACTTAATCAAATTTACTTACGGAAATCCTCCAGCTCGGTCCATCATCCACTGAGCCCTACTGCCCTTTAATTAGGCACTCTCACACACTCTTATGGCCACTTGGATAAAACCCTAGTCAGTTGACCTGTTGCCAGACGACCCCGACTTGTCTTTGGTGACCCAACATTCCTCAAGCACACCTGATGCTGGAAAGTCTGGTGTACAAGTGTCTGCCAGTAAGGTGAATCCTAATGTCTTTCCTGCAGTTTTGGCCCGTGCAGGTAAGAGCAGTGGGGCCGGGTTGAAGGGGGATTTGGCAGACGACCACGAGGGAACATTAAATTAAATAATTAATTTTCCCTCGTTGTTGTCTGTCGAAACCACCGCTCTTACCTGCATGGGCCGCAGCTGCTTTCCTTCTACCCTTCCAGACAGAGAATCTTAAGTGCTTTTATACTTTCAGGAGAAAGCTGTTTTCTTTAGGCTAACTTTACGCTCACTAATTGCAATTTGGCTTCCGGCCAGGTACCCCCCACCCTGCTTTGTGGGACTTGGTCAGCACAGTCTTGCCGGTTGACCCGGAGGACCTCAGGGCAAATTTTGCCCGAATTATTCAGGATGGTCAAGATGATGTGAAGAATGGCCTGCATGCTGGCCTTTAAACCAGTGACACCATGGCTACTAGCGTAATGCTCAGGTAGCATGCCTGGATAAATGAAACTTGTTTATTGGGGGATGGACATCCCCTTTGATGGCGCAAGACCTTTCACTGAGAAGGCAAATTCTGCATTTGAGAGTAAGGCGGTCACCATTGTGACCAGGACCCTAGGGTGGCTTTTGCTGACCCGTCAATTTCACCAGCAACACCGGAAATTCATGGGCTACTCATGAGGTCTGGCATACAGGCAATGACAACCTTCCTACAGAATACAGCAACCTACTTCTCCTCTGCTGCAACACATGTCAAGCTGCTCTGAGCCACAACCAGCTGGTGGATCAATAGGTATTGCAGATCATTCAAAGGGGCTATGGCCTACTATCTGTTTCAACACCCCGCACGTATCCACCCTGTACCAGGACGTGTCTCACTAGACCATGCCAGAATTTTAATGCAGAAAGTCAACCAGCAGAGGTGCTATTGAGAGGGTGCCGAAAGCAGAGAGAGGTGAAGGGTGTTCTTTTTGGTACTTCCTTGTGGCTATATAGGATGGCGATCTCATACTCGTCCTATATCTTCAACTTCTGAATAGCTTCTTGCGAAAGAACACATTCAGAATTCTAATTCTGGCTCAGGTTCTTTTTGCTCCGAACAGAGGATACTGCATGGTGTCCTCAGACTTGAAGGATGTGTATTTTCATATACTTGTCCTCCAGTCCCACAGGAGCTACCTGCAATTCACTGTGGGGTCAGAACACTTCAAATTTGCCCTTTGACCTCACTTTGTCCCTCAGGTGTTCACGAAAGTGAAGGTAGTTATTGCAGTCTGTTTTCGGAAGTCGGGGATACATGTACTCCCATACCTAGACAAATCGCTGCTGAAGGCGGGCTCCCCGAAGGGAGTTGAGAACCACCTCTGGATAACCATCGCCCTTTTGACATCTCTGGGGTTTTTCATCAGTGAATGAATGTTCCACCTGATGCCTATGCAGAAGAGTCCCTTAATATTTACTATCTTAAGCTATAGATATGATCACGATGAGTCGGGCTCTATCCTGGGTCTCAGTGAGTGGTTGTGAGGCTTCTTGGGCTCTTATACTCATGCATTCTCCTTGTGTCGCTCACCAGATGGTACATGCAGGCCCTGCAGTGGATCCTTTGTTTTCAGTGGGTTCAGCATTGGCGCAGTCTGCCTAACACTATCTGTATCTTGGGAGAGAGAGTCTGGGAACTTTTGTGGTGGTAAGCGGACACAACCTGACTTGTGCAGGCCGTTCTACACACCAATCTAATGGAGCTTTGGGCCATTCAGCTGGCTCTCCCTGCCTTTTTACTGACCGTCAACGAAAGGATGGTGCAGGTTCTCATGGACATTACAACCACCATATGCTACTGCAACAAGCATCGCAGGTAGGGTCCTTGGGCTTGTGCCAGTAGGCTTTGCGCCATTGAAGTTTACTGAGCTAGCAGGAATTCTTACTGGTTGCCAATCACCTGGCAGGGTGCCTAAACGCCAGAACAGATGAACTGAGGAGAGCTTCTGGACCACAAATGGTATCTTCATCTAGAGGTCTCAAAACATCTTTGACCAGTATGGCATACCCTGGCTGGGTGTTTTTTCATTGCTGAGAATGCGCAGTGCCATGATTATTGCTCACCGGAATTTCCATGTATAGGTTCTCTGCAAGATGTGTTCTGCCTGTGGTGGAACACAGGTCTCCTGTACATGTTACCACCATTACCCATTTTGCCTTGAGATCTGATGAAAGTCAGGACAGACTGGGACGAGTAATTTTGATTGCCTCCGATTGGGCCAGGAGAGTGTGATACCTAGATCTCTTTCCCTGAGCAAATGCCATCTGATTCGGCAACCCCTTCGGGAGGGCCTCCTGTCTCAGCCACAGGAAAGGGTCCTCAACCCATATCTCCACTACGTACATCTCCATGTGTTGAGACTGGATGGTGGCATCTGAGCAGTTTTGATTTGCCATCAGAGATATGGATGTAATCCTTTCAGCCAGACATTCTTCAACCAAGTCTGTCTATCCTGGATTCTGGGAAAAGTTTGTGGTCTGGTATAGGAACCATAGACTTCATCCTCTGCAGGCAAGACTTTTTCTTATGTTATTTTCTTTTATCTTGGGCCCAGCAAGACTTTACAGTGGCACAGTTAAAGGTTACATATTGATAATTTTGCTTTTTCATGTATGCTGCATCGGCCTTCTGGTTTTAAAATCTGATGTGATGCGTTTCCTGAAATGACTCGTACATTTGTTTCCCCTGAAATCTTCCATAGTGCCTCAATGGGAACCTTAATTTGGTTCAGACATTCCTTATGTGCATGCTTTTTGAGCATGTGAACAATTGTTATTTGCGGCTCTTGACTTTTAAGACGGTATTCCTCATTGTGATAACCTCTGCACTTTGCATAAGTGAGCTGCACTCTCTTCCAGACATATTGGTGCTGAGGACCCGGGACACCTTGCTGACTAAAGTGGTATTGACCAATCAGTCACTCTATCTGCTTTTTTATCTCTTCGCCTCATTCGTTGAAAGAGTAAGAGAAACTTCATTTGCTTATAAGCTTGACCCTAAGAGAGTATTGTGTTGTTGATCAGCTCTTTGTGGGATTTGCTGGTGTACAAAAAAGGGAAAGGCAGTACAGCAAAGGACACTGACAGAATTGATCATCCAGTATATAAAAATTTGTTATTTTCTAAAAAGCAACTCCCGCAGGCCTTCGAGCTCATTTCAACAGAGATAAGGCCGCCATGATCACATTAGCAACATGTGTTTCTGTGATAGACATCTGCCAGACTGCAGCATGGGTGCACAAATTTCCTAAGTGAAATGGCCTTGATAGCCAGGCCTACAGAGATGGGCAATTTGCCTGCTCAGTCCTGCAGGATTTTTTTAGTTTGAATCTACTGCTCAGACCCTACAACTAATGGGAGGTACTCCTTGGATATCTATTCCAAAGGTGAGGAATCTACTGTTCGAAGTATCCATCAGAAGAGCAAGTTACTTATCTTTGCCGACGCTCTTTCTGGTGGATACTCAAACCGCAGATTCTTCACTGTCTTCCCACCTCCCCATTCTTTGGAGTGGGTATCTTCACATTTTAAAAGGTCCCAAGACTTCGGCACACTGTTGAATGCAATTTGCCTCATTTGATCCGCTTCTGAGGACACGGAAATAGAACAATGCAAAAACTTATATCTGAAAGAAACAGTTAGTTATAGATTCCTTACCTTAGAATTACCCCCAGGCGTCAGGTTGGATCCGGAGAATTTTTTCGTCAGCAGTACCCCTGCGCGTCGAAAGGTGGCGTCTGTCTGCTCCGCGTTCGTCGTTGATGGTCGCCGGGATGACGTCGCAGTAGCTACTTAGACGCCGCCCTCGCGCGCTGACATCAGTTCTTTCTTTTTCCGCGCCAGCCAGCGCAGATCCAGAGAGAGCGGTACCTCAGTCACTTTTTGACTGACTTTTTGACGACTTTTGTCGACACCGTTTTCGAGTCTTCGACTCCTGGTGCACGAGGGATGCCCGGTTTCAAGGCCTGCGGTTCCTGTAGCAAACTGATGTCAGTGACGGATCCGCACCGCGTGTGCCTGTTTTGCCTGGAGTGCGACCACGACCCCAAGTCGTGCTCCGACTGCAGGACCATAAATCCGAAGTCTTTCCGGGAGCGGTCCCGAAAGCTTCTTGAGGCCCGGCAGTCGGCTCTGCGCCGTTCGAGGTCCCGGTCGCGTGGGAGGTCGAGGAACTGGTCGTGGAGCCATCGCCATTCTTCTTCCAAGTCTTCGCACTCTGGGTCAGGTAAGTCGAAGCACAAGAAGAAGTCGAAGAAGCATCGTCGCTCTTCGACTTCTCCCTGTCGGTCGGCCGACGCGACGAGGGATGCGGGTGGTGCCCCTCCCGCGGCTCCGCGTGCGGGAGCCCGAAGGGTTGACTCCGAGTTTCTCCCCTTCCCGGGACCCGGAGCGATCCCTGCCCAGCTTCGCCAATCTTACGAAGCGATGCATGCCATCTTTGGGCAGCCCGACTCCGCCGGCGCACCTTCGGGCCCTGCGGACTCGACTGGGGGCCCTGGGGTTTCGGCGGCCCCGGTGCCGCAGGGTCCCCTTGGATCCAGGCCTGGATCCGAATCGGCGCCGGTCGACCTGACTACACCTTCCCTGGCGCCGAATCCACCGGCACCATGTCCGCATTCAACGCTGGTTGTGTCCACAGCCAGCATCGACCCCGGCCTCCACCTCGAGGTAGACATGGAGCCGGACCGGCGTCAACCGATGCCGGATCCGGCTCCGACGGGTACTTTTGTGCCCTTGTTCTACCCTGGCTCTTTTAGACCAGATTGGCAGCCAGAAGAGGGTGAGGAGGACTGGGAGGGCTCTGGTGACCCTTTAACTGACCAGTTGGGTTACGAGCCGGGCTGGAGAGAGGAACTGGGGGAAGCCAGTGGTCTGAATACCTCACCAGACCTTGGCATGTTGTCTCCTCCTACCGTGGCTACGGAGGAGGGAGCGTCTTTTGCAGTGGTGTTGCGTAGGGCGGCCGAGGCTCTCAATCTCGAGCTACCTATGGTGGCAGTCAGGACTAGCCTCCTGACAGAGGTGCTTCAACCGGCAGCGAGCTCTTCGGAGCCCCTGCTGCCGTTTAATGAAGCCCTAACCGACATCCTTTTGGGCACCTGGTCCAGGCCCAACACAGGGGCTCCTGTGGATAGGATGGTTGCCCGACGCCACCGCCCGGCCCCGGGCGACCCCACTTTCCTCTCCCAACACCCCACCCCTGGGAGCTTGGTGGTCCAAGCCTCCACCTCCAAAGGCGCATTCCCTAACGCACCACCTGATAGGGAATCCAAAAATCTGGACCATCTTGGGAAGAAGATGTTTTCTTCCTCCAGCTTGGGACTGCGGTCGGTAAACACCGCATGTCTGTTGGGCCGTTACACTCACTCCGTGTGGGATATGGTTGCGCAAGTGCTGCCTCAGTGCCCGGAGGAGGCCCGGGCCGTACTCTCCCGGCAGTTGCCGAAGGGAGAGACGCAGCAAAGTTTACCATCCGCTGTGGGCTGAATACCACCGACTCACTAGGCAGGACGATTTCCATGTCGGTAGCCCTTCAACGTTACGCCTGGTTGAGGTAGACTGGTTTTTCAGGGGATGTCCAATCCACCATTATGGACATGCCCTTTGATGGCCATCACCTATTCGGCGACAAGGCAGACAACGCGCTGGAGCGCTTTAAGGACCCTCGAGCCCGGGCCAGGTCCTTGGGCCTCTCCACCTCCCGCCCTGCGCAGTCTGCTTTTCGCCCTTTTCGTGGCTACGGAAGGGGTGCCCCACCACGTCCCACCCAGAGCCACAGGCCAGCGCAAGCTGTTCAGCCCCTGCGCGACCGGGGACGTGGGAACCACCACCGTGGTTCTGGGGGCCAGCGGGCGGGCCAGTCCACTACAGCCCCCGCTGCAGCAGCCTCCAAACCCTCCTAGTCCGACCTTTCAGGGCCACCAAACGCCAGTGGGCGGCAGGATTCGCCATCACCTCCCCCACTGGCGCACCATCACGTCGGACAGGTGGGTTTTGTGAATAGTCCGAAGGGACTACTCCCTCCCCTTCAAGACTACCCCTCCATCCATGCCAACTCAGTACCATTGCATGTCGGAGGATCATCTGGACATTCTCCAACAGGAAGTTTCGGCACTCTTGGCCAAAGGGGCCATCGAGCGAGTTCCTGTCCCAGAAGTAGGTCGTGGTTGCTATTCCCACTACTTTCTGGTGCCCAAGAAGGACAAAAGCCTGCGTAATATCTTGGTTCTCAGGAACGTCAACCGCTTCCTCCAGAAGGAGAAGTTCAAAATGTTGACGCTAGCTCAGGTCCTGTCTGCCCTCGATCCTGGAGACTGGATGGTAGCTTGGGACTTGCAGGACGCTTATTTTCACATCCCCGTCCTGCCGGCACACCGGCGTTACCTGCGGTTCACGGTAGGCCACGAGCACTTTCAGTTTACCGTGCTCCCCTTTGGCCTTACCAGCGCCCCTCGGGTGTTCACAAAAGTGATGGCGGTGGTCGCAGCTCATCTGCGCAGGTCAGGGGTTCCAGTCGTCCCCTATCTCGACGACTGGCTGTTGAAGGCGGGCTCGCCCCAGGCTGTTGTCTCCCACCTCCAGACTACGGCTGACCTCCTGCATTCGCTGGGGTTCTCCATCAACGTGCTGAAGTCACACCTGACTCCCTCTCAGAAGCTCCTCTTCATCGGAGCGGGTCTGGACACGACGCAGTTTCGGGTCTATCCTCCCGAACAGCGAGTCCGGGATTTTCGGGCTATGATTCCGATCTTTTATCCTCTATCCTGGGTTTCGGTCAGGATGACCCTCAGGCTACTGGGACTGATGGCTTCTTGCATCCTGCTGGTGGACCATGCCAGATGGCATATGCGGGCTCTGCAGTGGGACCTGAAGTTCCAGTGGGCACAACATCAGGGGAACCTGTCTGATTGCGTCCAGATCTCGGAGGGCACTGCACACCAATTGTAGTGGTGGCTAACGAACCAGGATTGGGTCGACGGCAGATCACTCTCCCTTCCCCAACCAGAGTTCACAGTGGTGACCGATGCATCACTTCTGGGATGGGGCGGCCACATGGGGGAGGCGGAGATCAGAGGCCTCTGGTCTCCGGCGGAGTCCGGGCTCCACATCAACCTTCTGGAGCTTCGGGCGATTCGTCTTGCACTCAAAGCATGCCTTCCCTCTGTCCGGGGAAGAGTAGTGCAGGTGTTCATGGGTTCACGCCATGTGATACTGCAACAAACAAGGTGGGGTGGGGTCATGGAACATATGTCAAGAGGCACTCCGCCTCTGGACATGGCTGGAACATCAGGGCATATCCCTGGTGGTTGAACACCTGGCAGGTTCGCTGAACGCCAGGGCGGACGAACTCAGCCGCAGGTGCATGATGGCTCACGAATGGCGTCTCCACTCGGAGGTGGTGGAAGGTCTCTTTCGACAGTGGGGAGAGCCTTGGTTAAATCTATTCGCCACCGAAGAGAACGCGCAATGTCCGCAATTCTGCGCGTTGGAATTTCCAAGGCGGCACTCGCTAGGTGACACTTTTCATCACGAGTGGAGTTGCGGTCTTCTATACGTCTTTCCGCCTATTCCACTTCTGCCCAGAGTGCTGAAGAAGATCAAGCGCGACCGGGCCCAAGTCATTCTTGTGGCTCCGGATTGGGCACGAAGAGTCTGGTATCCCGAGCTGCTACACATGGCCATCGATCCTCCGATCAGACTGCCTCTTCGGGAGGATCTTCTGTCGCAGCAGCAGGGGACAGTCCTCCACCCTAACCTGTCCAGCCTCCACCTCCTTGCGTGGAGATTGAGCGGCGGCAGTTGACGTCGTTTGACCTGCCTCCCGAAGTCTGTGATGGTATCTTGGCAGCCAGGCGTCCCTCCACTAAGACTGTATACGCCTGTAGATGGAACAAATTTGTGGCATGGTGCACAGCAAAGGCTGTGGATCCCCTTTCTGCCCCTCTTTCTGAGGTTCTCTTGTTCCTTCTTTCTTTGGCCCAGCAGGGCTATGCTCTGGGAACTCTTAAGGGCTACCTCTCGGCCATTTCAGCCTTTCTTAGGCTTCCTGATCAGCCTTCTCTTTTCAAGTCCCCTGTTGTAAATCGCTTCCTAAAGGGCATTACTCATCTTTTTCCTCCTATTCCATTCATAATGCCTCAGTGGAACTTGAACTTGGTTCTGACTTACCTTATGTGCGCTCCCTTTGAGCCACTTCATAACTGTCCTCTTCGTCTTCTTACCTTAAAGACTGCTTTTCTGGTTGCCATCACCTCTGCTCGCAGGGTGAGAGAGTTCCAGGCTCTTTCTTCAAAACCTCCTTTCCTGGCTGTTCATCCGGACAAGGTTGTACCAAGAACCAGACCTCCCTTTTTTCGCAAGGTGGTTACTTTTTTCCACATTGGCCAAACCATCACTTTGCCCACCTTCTTTCTGCGTCCGCATCCTTCAAAAGAAGAAGAGAGGCTCCACCGTCTGGATCCAAAACGGGCGCTTTCCTTTTATTTGGATCGCACCAAACAATTCCGGGTGGATGATCAGCTCTTTGTGGGCTTCTTGGGCGCTAAGAAAGGTCGGGCCGTGCACAAACGGACCATCTCTAGGTGGGTCGTTTTGTGCATTAAGGCTTGTTATTCCTTGGCAAAGAAGGAGCCTCCAGTGGGGCTGCGCGCCCATTCCACCAGGGCGATGGCAACTACTACTGCTTTGGGACGAGGAGTCCCCCTTAATGACATCTGTCAGGCAGCGATGTGAGCATCTCTGCACACGTTCACCAGACACTACTGCCTGGACAGCCAAGTCCGGAGAGACGGCTTCTTTGGCCGTTCTGTTGTCCAGGACTTTCTGGTGTGAACTTGGTTCGCAGACCCATCTCCGGGGTTGGTATTGCTGGGGTATCTATTCTAAGGAAAGGAATTTATAACTAACTGTTTCTTTCAGATGAACAAGTTACTTACCTTCGGTAACGATATATCTGTAAGAAACATAGGTTAGTTATAGATTCCTTACCGCCCCATCCATCCTCCCCGTTCTGCGAACTGATTTCTAGGGTCAGGGAATCCCTTTCAGAGCCCTAGCTTTGTGCACCAGTGGTCAGTGTCTTGCATGGATTTGCGCTTCTGGCGTGGAATGTCATGTAAAAGACCTGACGTCGGCGCGCAAGGGCGGCGTCTAAGTAGCTACCGCGACGTCATCCCAGCGACCGCGACGCCAACGACGAACGCGGAGCCGACCGACGCCACCTTTCGACGCGCAAGGGTACTGCTGACAAAAAAATTCTCCGGATCCAGCCTGATGCCAGGGGGTAATTCTAAGGTAAGTAATCTATAACTAACCTATGTTTCTTATAGATATATCGTTACCGAAGGTAAGTAACTTGTTTGTCAGCGCACAGTGGTGGGTCGTACATGATGCTCCACTTCGTCACTTACGTGAGAGGTGCAAGCCCACAGGGGAGACATGTGACACCACCTGGCAGCGCGCTGCAGCTATTGCTTAAATCTCCAGATTCAGGCTGGCGCCTCAGAATATTCTAAAAGGGATGAATCTTCAGTTAAATAGAGCATCCACCAGAAAGAGCATTACTGAAGCTTAGTAACATGATATTCACAGCTATTGTAGCTGAAGGTCGAATTAGATCTTTGTTTTCCCCATCTTCCCAAATCTTCTCTGCCCCGGGCGCTCAACATCAGGGGGTTGGTTGGTGCAGTTCCTCTGTTAAGGAAGAGGGGCAGAGAGAGACAGTTCTGGAGGCAGCATGGTCTGTACTCGCTGCTCGACTCCCACTTATATGCAGCATGCATAGAGACGTCCGAATGCAGCAATGGAAATGCTGAGCTGGCTGGTGGACCATGGAGGAGCCCTGGGAGCAGTACTAGGCTTTCGTACTGGTCCCAGGTTTCAGTAGAACCCCTGACTCCCGAGATGACCCAGATAGAAGGTGAAGCCTACTTAGAAGATCCAGGAGGCACAAGCAAGAGAAGAGCCATAGAGAGGACCTGTGTGCCTCTTGTTTCAGCCACAGTATTGCTCAGCATAAAAAGTTCAGTATTGCCGCTTTGGCTGTCCGGAAGTATGTGGAGCACAGAAGGTAATGGTTTCACTACCAGGCACCCAGCATGTGGTATCTGAATCCACAGGTGGTGCTCTTACCTGGGAAGCGTGGGATGAAACGTTTGTGGTGATTTGCAAATGCTGTGGATTGCGTGGTCTTTTTTCCCCTCACACTTCACCTCCCACTTGTGTTCCTTGCCTGTTTCTCATCCCCACATGTGCTCCCCACGTGTACCTTTCCCTGTCAAGTAACTAACAACAACATGATCGAAAAAAAATCCTTAATAGCTCCCTATACTCTCTTCATCCCCAATAACCATTGAATGAAAACCAGGAAACAGCAACATGTATTCCTGCTGAAGTGTGTTTGAAACACCCACTTCTGCTGTATTCATTGAAAGTGCCGATTCCCTTTGTTGAAGAATCTGGTTGAATTGTCTCAAAGCACTTTCTATCCTCTCACACAACAATTGTTTGAGCACCAAGATCTAAGAAAATAACGAAGTACCTCATTCTGACTCGAGATCTGCAAAGTGTTATTTTAAATAAGAGAGCTTGTAAAATGTCCTGTAAACATTGGAACAGATTGAATTCTTCAGTATCATGGAAGGGCGCTGGTTTGCAGCAGGCTACTCAGTCATAACTACTGTACATGTGGCTAACGGTGCTCCTAGGATGTGTAGGCAGTGCTTAATTTGATCCATCACTCATTTTTGGTGACCGGCACTTATTTTCCTGCATCAGACATTTGTGAAAAGCAAGAGGGGGAAAAACAAACAAAGTAGAAAGACCGAGGAAGACTGACAAACCGTCAAAAAAGGAGAAGGCAGGAACGTGCAAAAGTGAGAAAAAGGGGCAGGGAGTGTCTGGTAGAGGATTAAAGAGGTGTGAGGTGGATTTAGGACTAGGCAGCCTTGGTATACCTTGCACTAACATTTAATTGAACCACCCGTGGGGTTCTGAGCAGAGCTTTGAGCACTGACTCTTATTGTTTTACAAATTTATCACCGGGCGTGGGTATTATGTTAGTGAGGTACGTCTGGCGAAAGATATAAGATCACATTCATAGTTTAGGTGGAAGTACTTAAAAAAAAGAAAAAAGTCGTAGTTGTTCACCATTTTTAGGTCTGGAGCTAGCCAAGCCCATAGCAAGCCCTCTTCATCAATTGTCTTTTATTGTGCCATTCCCATTTTCCTTCTGTCCACTACAGCATACTGCTTTGGGCAGAGGGTCAGGCTGCTTCACCCATTGGCTAACTTGACTCTGAGTGGCAGCATTCTGCCCTTCCACAAGGAGAGCATCCACATACAAAGTAGTTCCTATCAATGCCAGGGACTCCTCTGACATGAGAGCATCTCTTTGGTTGGGGTGCGCTGGCCTCTGGGACCCTCTGGCATTCTCCTACAGGAGGTTGCAGTTGTATGCATCACCTTCCTGGCGCGGGACCCTTGCCGCCCCTCAAAATCAGCCACTCGGCTTGCAACGAGAGACATCCTGGAGGTTTCAAAGCAGTCCTGATATCACTTCAGTACTGCCCCAAGTATAAGCGAGTCTGCGCCTGCGCTGGTAACAGCGCTTTTATTTTCATAATTGGATGCACTGTCCTGGTCTGCCCTGGGTGCTTAGCGTATCCTACTGTGACAGATATGTGTTTGTGTTTTACGCGTCAAGTACTGCACCTAGGAGCTAGATATATTTATGAAGCTGATAGGAATGTGCTCAAGTGGAATTGTTAGCATAGTTACTATGGTATGGCAACCTCACTTGGGTGCCATTGTGAGAGACACTTCCGCCGGGAAAACTTTGGGATCTGTAGTCCTACCATGTTCATGGATTTCAGGGCTTCAGTAAGCTCCTGTTCTGTCAGAGTCCTGTTCAGTTCCAAGCATTCCTCATCACAACGGCTTGTCATAGGTAGGTCTGTCGGTATCTCTGCCATTATGCCTTGATCTATGTGGCGGTGCTTTATAAAATTCACAATAGTACATGGCAAATGCAGTAATGGATTGTAGGTCTACAGTCTTGTCACGCTCTATTCTGTAATTCATGGGCTGAAATGTATCCTTACTGCTTCATTACCAGCCATTATAATAATTTCTCTGCATTGTCACTTAGTTGATATATGCGTAATTGTGACAATAGCGAGATCGTCCTGGCTGCATCTACTAGCATTTCTCTAATAAAGGAACTTTTATCTCTGCAGACAGATGTCTTCATCATGTTATGCGTTTGTGACTGAACTGTTGTAGAACAAGGCCTCTATCAACTCTGCAAAGTATGAGGCAAAAGTGTAGCTCTTACGCTTCGCCACTCTTGCCAAGCGCGGTTCCTGTGGGTATGTTTTAACATTTGTTATTTTCCGTGCTGCATGAAGGGCTTGGTCACGGCTCACTCTTACCTATAAGGTTGGATGAATGTTTGGCTTCCAGGCGCTGTCTCCAGAGCAGTCACATTTAATTGCTCTGAAGCTGTTAGTGAGGCGCATTTAAAGAAGATTTATTGAGTATTCTGGAGAGCCTCAACTAATGGTGCTTGGATATAATTCATGTGAATCTACAGCAAATGTACACATCTTGTAACCCCCCCAGCTAAAGTCATTTATCTTTCTGTCATATGTGGAATTCGGCTTACCAAGGACTCATTTTAGAGTTTACTGTACCATTATCATCGAAATCATTGCATTTATGTAGCTTGCACTGCGGATCAGGGTATAGAAATATTTACTCACCTGTCGGACACCCATGAGTAGGACCTTTTTGTTTAAGGAGAATGTCTCTTCTTGTACTCCATTATGTGACTAGGAGCCAGGCTTTTGTATTATTAGACGAGATTTCTAGTCTGGAAATAAGGACATGATAGAGCATTGCTAAATCTTGTTCATTGCTGAATCGTTTTTTCTTAAATTCGGTAGAATGATTGCACCTACTTTTCAACTCGCAAAATGCAGGGATATTGGTAATGTGCTAAAATTATTAGTCACTAAAAAAGATTGTTGAAATCTTCATACTTCCCTGCTCTGCAAGGCAGTGAGGTGGAAGCAGTGATGTGATATAGGGACATGGTCTACATTTGGTTTTTAACATTAATGACGAGTATTCTATTTTCCTTTCAGATAAATTTGACCAGTTTTGGGCCATAAATCGAAAACTCATGGAGTACCCAGCAGAAGAGAACGGATTTCGATATATCCCATTTAGAATATACCAGGTAAGGTACTAAAGAGATCTGTATACACAATGGCGAGAACCAGGATATGTTTTAAATTCTTGGTGGATACAAGTGATTAGTAGTAGCTGCTAGCTACCCGGGGATAGAATTGCCTTAAGGTCGGTGGTGGCTTTTGGGAGAGCAATAGCAGTGTTAGGTAATATTCTTGTTTTCTGACTTATCAGATGTGTAATATATATTTCAGGTATGCTATTAAATTAGGAACATGGTGTTTAATAATTTTCACTCGTATGCCATGACGTTGCAGTCATTGCGAAATGGATTATATGTGATACTGCACTGACTGTTAGCATATATAGGGATGTACAGCCCTATTAACAAAAAAGTAGAAATCTCAGCCCTCCATTAATCTCTCCTTTCCATTTGCAAATATTTATAAGTTTTTGGTGAATTCAACTAACTCTGGATACAAACTCAAAAAAATTGATGCAAATAGCAGATTTTCATGCACAGTATGAAGAACCTGTATGAGTAGGTGTGGCAGATTTGCACATTTGCCAGAAAGACTGTTTGTCCCTCCACCTCCATGAAATATGCAGTTTTCCTTCCCTTTCCCAGCATGGAAATTCACTTGTTTCTGACTTTTGAATGAGTAGTTTAAGAACATTTCAAGAGAAGAAAATGACCTACTAAGTTTGGAAATGTAGAATTTGCAAGTGTTTATTTAATTTTGTGGTTTTCTCTCAAGCACCCTTTCCCTCACTACTGCCTCTAAACGTGGTACCGTAGATAACTTGCTGTACTAGTATGCTGTGTTTAGTATCTGAAAGAGACACGTTAGTGACAGATTCCTTACCTTAGAATATCCCCAGGCGTCAGGCTGGATCCGGAAAGTTTTTGCGTAGCAGTACCCTTGCGCGTCGGTAGGCGGCGTCGTGCGGCTCCGCGTCCGTCGTCGGCGTCGTGATCGCCGGGATGACGTCGCGGGCAGTACTTAGGCGCCGCCCCTGCGCGCTGACATCAGTTCTTCTTTTTCCGCACCAGCAAGCGCAGATCCGGGATGAGCAGTGCCCTGGTCATTTTTTGACCAAACTTTTTTGGTGAATTTTTCACTGTTTTTCTTCAATCGACTTCAAGGTGTCATAGGGATGCCCGGGTTTAAACGTTGCGGCGCCTGTGCTCGGATGATGTCCATCACAGACCCGCATCGGGAGTGTCTCTTCTGCCTCGGCCGAGGCCACGACACAGAGTCTTGTTCCGACTGCCGGGCCCTCAACCCGAAAGCTTTGCGAGAGCGGTCTCGAAAGCTCCTAGAGGCCCGGCATTCGGCTCCGCGCAAGCCCCGGTCGCGTGAGAGGTCCAGGGGTCGATCGCGGAGTCCACACCGGTCGTCGGCATCGAAGTCTTCTTCGTCCGGTAAGTCCAAACACAAAAAGTCCAAAAAGCATCGTCGCTCTAGGACTTAGCCTCGCCGGTCTCGCGTCTCGGCTGAGGCCCCTCCCGGCACCGTCCCCGCGGCCCCGGACATGCCTGTGGAGTCGCCCCCGCAATACCCGTCCTTCCCGGGTTCGGGGGCGGATCCGGCCCAAGTACAGGAATTCCTGTCGGCCATGGCCCGCCTCTTCGGGCCTCCAGGTCCCTCCGGTGCGCCTTCGGGCCCGGCGGGCCCTGATAGGGTTGCTCCGGCGTCGCCGACGGCTCCGGCCCCGGCGTCGCCCGTGCCTCCAGCCTCGATCCCGGCTCCGGCCCCGGCCTCGATCCCGGCTCCACAACCCCCATCGACGCCGGTCGACCTAACGACACCTCCGCCGGCGCCGATGTCTCCGGTGCCGTTCTCGACGCCGCCTGGGGCTCCGGGCGGCGTCGTCCCCCAGTTCCTTCCGGCTCCGGACATGGACCCGGACTGACGTCGCTCGACGCCGGTTCCGGCGCCGATGAGACCTTGGGTCCCAAATGTCCCTCCTCCCCCTTATTTTGAACCAGAGGAGGACCAGGAGGACTGGGAGGGGTCTGATGACCCTCTGGCACAACAGTGTCAGTACGATGAGGACTGGACAGAGGGTCTAGGGGATGCCAGTGGTCTAGATACTTCCCCTGAGACTGGCATGCTGTCTCCTCCCGTGGCTACGGAGGAGGGAGCCAATTTTGCAACGGTGTTGCGTAGGGCGGCTGGAGCCTTACATCTCCAACTCCCTACTGTGGCGGTCAAGACTAATCTCTTGACAGAGGTGCTTCAGCCGGCAGCCTCCTCTACGGAGACTGTGCTGCCGTTTAACGACGCCCTCACTGACGTTCTTTTGGGTGCCTGGTCCAAGCCCAACACAGGGGCTCCTGTGGATAGGAACGTGTCCCGACGCCATCGCCCAGCTCCGGGCGACCCCTGTTTCTCTCTGTCCACCCCACTCCTGAGAGCTTGGTTGTCCAAGCCTCCGCTTCCCAAACCGCCTTCCCTACCGCCCCTCCGGATAGGGAATCCAAACGCCTGGATCAATTTGGGAAGAAGGGTTTTTCTTCCTCCAGTGCTGGCTTGCGGTCCATCAACACCGCTTGTCTTTTGGGCCGATATACCCACTCCTTGTGGGATTCGGTGGCGAATGTTTTGCCCCAGTGTTCTGAGGAGGTCCAGACACTGCTTTCCCGCGCCATTGCGGAAGGAAGGGATGCGGCCAAATACACCATACGATGTGGCCTTGATACCGCCGACTCGCTGGGCAGGTCTATTGCAACGACGGTGGCGCTGCGACGCCACGCCTGGCTGAGAACCACTGGTTTTTCAGGGGATGTCCAGAATACTCTCATGGACATGCCCTTTGATGGAGTCGGTCTTTTGGGTCCAAAACAGACCATGCGTTGGAGCGCTTTAAGGACTCACGGGCTACTGCCAAGTCCCTGGGCCTTTCTGCTACACGCCCTCCGCTGACTTCTGCTTTTCGCCCCTATCGTGGCCACGGTAGGGGCGCCCTTCACGTCAGCAGCCCAGCCACCGGCCCGCGCAGCAGGTGTCTTCGCGTGGCCGAGGACGTGGATTCCGCCGTGGCGGATCGGGCAACCAGCGTGCGGGTCAGGCCACCACCTCCAACCCGTCCGCGGCCTCCAAACCCTCCTAGTCCCTCCTTTCAGGTGCACAGCACGCCAGTAGGGGGCAGGGTCCGCCATCACCTTCCCCACTGGCGTACCATCACCTCGGACAGGTGGGTCTTGGTCATTGTCCGAAGGGGCTACTCCCTCCCCTTCGAGACCACCCCCCCAGCCATGCCACCTCAATTCCACCGCATGTCAGGGGATCACTTGGTACTTCTGCAGAAGGAAGTCACGGCCCTCTTGGCCAAGAGGGCCATCGAGCATGTTCCGACCCCAGAAGTAGGGCGTGGTTGCTACTCCCACTTCTTCCTGGTGCCCAAAAAGGACAAGGAGGACATGCGTCCTATCTTGGACCTCCGGAACGTCAATCGCTTCCTCCGGAAGGAGAAGTTCAAGATGCTCACCCTAGCTCAGGTCTTGACTGCCCTCGACCCTGGAGACTGGTTGGTAGCGTTGGACTTGCAGGACGCATATTTCCACATCCCCGTCCTGCCGGCCCACCGGCGTTACCTTCGGTTCACGGTAGGCCCCGAGCATTTTCAGTTCACCGTGCTCCCCTTTGGCCTTACCAGTGCCCCTCGGGTGTTCACGAAAGTGATGGCGGTGGTCGCAGCTCATCTGCGCCGGGCAGGGGTTTCAGTCTTCCCCTACCTCGACGACTGGCTGCTGAAGGCGGGCTCGTCCCAGGCAGTCGTCTCCCACCTCCAGACTACGGCCGAACTCCTGCACTCGCTGGGGTTCTCCATCAGTGTGCCGAAGTCGCATCTGATTCCTTCTCCACAGCTCCTTTTCATCGGAGCAGTTCTGAACACGACGCAGTTTCGGGCCTATCCTCCCGAACGGCGAGTCCGGGATATTCAGGCTATGATTCCGATCTTTCAGCCTTTATCCTGGGTTTCGGTACGGATGACCCTGAGGCTGCTGGGCCTCATGGCCTCCTGCATCCTGTTGGTCAATCATGCCAGATGGCATATGCGGGCTCTGCAGTGGGACCTGAAGTTCCAGTGGGCGCAGCACCAGGGCAACCTGTCCGATCACGTCCAGATCTCGGAGGGGACTGCAAAACAGTTGCAGTGGTGGCTCTCGAACCGGCAATGGGTCATGGGCAGATCCCTCTCCCTTCCCCAGCCAGAGCATACAGTTGTGACGGACGCGTCCCTTCTGGGATGGGGCGGTCACATGGGAGAGGCGGAGATCAGAGGCCTCTGGTCTCCGGCGGAGTCCCGGCTCCATATCAACCTTCTGGAGCTCCGGGCGATCCGACTTGCACTCAAGGCATTCCTTCCCTCTGTCAATTGAAGGTAGTGCAGGTGTTCACAGACAACACCACCGCCATGTGGTACTGCAACAAACAGGGCGGGGTGGGGTCTTGGACCCTTTGTCAGGAGGCTCTGCGCCTCTGGACATGGCTGGAACATCAGGGCATGTTCCTGATGGTTCAACACCTGGCAGGTTCCCTGAACGCCAGGGCGGACGAACTCAGCCGCAGGTGCATGATGGATCACGAATGGCGTCTTCACTCGGAAGTGGCGCAAGGACTCTTTCTACAATGGGGAGAGCCTTGGTTAGATCTATTCGCCACCGAAGAGAACGCGCAATGTCATCAGTTCTGCGCGTTGGAATTTCCAAGGCGGCACTCGCTCGGCGACGCTTTCGTCGCGAGTGGAGTTGCGGTCTGTTGTACGCCTTTCCGCCTATACCACTTCTACCCAGAGTGTTGAAGAAGATTCGGCACGACCGGGCCCAAGTCATTCTTGTGGCTCCGGACTGGGCTCGAAGAGTTTGGTATCCCGAGCTACTCAATATGAGCGTAGATCCCCCGATCCGTCTGCCTCTTCGGGAGGATCTTCTGTCGCAGCAGCAGGGGACGGTCCTCCACCCGAACCTGTCCAGTCTACATCTGCTTGCGTGGAGATTGAGCGGCGGCAGTTGATTCCTTTCGACTTGCCTCCCGAAGTTTGTGATGTGATTCTGGCAGCCAGGCGTCCCTCCACTAAGGTGGTATACGCCTGCAGGTGGAACAAATTTGTGGCATGGTGCACAGCAAAGGCTGTGAATCCCCTTTCTGCCCCTCTTTCTGAGGTCCTTCTGTTCCTTCTCTCTCTGGCCCAACAGGGTTCTGCCCTGGGTACCATCAAGGGTTATCTTTGTGCTATCTCGGCCTTCCTCAGGCTCCCTGATCAGCCCTCCCTTTTCAAGTCCCCTGTTGTTAACAGGTTCTTAAAAGGCATTACACACCTCTTCCCTCCTGTTCCGTTTGTGATGCCTCAGTGGGACTTGAACTTGGTTCTTACCTTTTTAATGTGCGCTCCCTTTGAGCCTCTACATAACTGTCCTCTTCGTCTTCTGACTCTGAAGACAGCCTTTCTGGTGGCCATCACCTCCGCTCGGCGGGTGAGTGAGCTCCAGGCTCTATCTTGCAAACCTCCCTTTCTGTCTGTTCATCCAGACAAGGTTGTTCTTCGGACGCGTCCGTCCTTCTTGCCAAAGGTGGTTACTGCTTTCCACATTGGGCAGACCATCACTTTGCCCACCTTCTTTCCGCCTCCGCATCCTTCCAGAGAGGAAGAGAGGCTCCACCGTCTGGACCCAAAACGTGCGCTCTCCTTCTATATCGACCGCACAAAACACTTCCGGGTGGATGACCAGCTCTTTGTTGGCTACGTGGGCGCCAAAAGGTCGGGCGGTGCACAAGAGGACCATCTCCCGCTGGGTTACCTTGTGCATCAAGACCTGCTATTCTTTGGCTAAGAAGGAGCCTCCTGTTGGGCTGCGTGCCCATTCCACCAGGGCAACGGCTCCTACCACGGCCTTGGGCCGCGGTGTTCCGCTGCCGGTTATCTGTCAGGCAGCTACGTGGGCCTCGCTGCACACGTTTACAAAGCATTACTGCCTTGACAGTCAGGTCCGGAGGGACGGCTTCTTTGGCCGTTCTGTCCTCCAGGACTTCCTTGTCTGATCTTTGTTCGCAGACCCACCACCGGGGTTGGTATTGCTGGGGTATCTATTCTAAGGTAAGGAATCTGTCACTAACGTGTCTCTTTCAGATGCACAAGTTACTAACTTGTGTAACGATATATCTGTAAGAGACAGTAGTTAGTGACAGATTCCTTACCGCCCACCCATCCTCCCCGTTCTGCGAACTGATTTCTAGGGTTAAGGACATCCCTTTCAGGGCCCTAGTATTTTTCAGACACCTATGTCAGCTTCTTGCATGGCTCTGCGTTCCTGGCGCGGAAAGTCGTGTACAGAACTGACGTCAGCGCGCAGGGGCGGCGCCTAAGTACTGCCCGCGACGTCATCCCGGCGATCACGACGCCGACGACGGACGCGGAGCCGCACGACGCCGCCTACCGACGCGCAAGGGTACTGCTACGCAAAAACTTTCCGGATCCAGCCTGACGCCTGGGGATATTCTAAGGTAAGGAATCTGTCACTAACTACTGTCTCTTACAGATATATCGTTACACAAGTTAGTAACTTGTGCATTAAGTTAGTCTGGGTACAAACTAACCAGATTCCGATTGTGTGAATTATGTATGATGTGTATGCTCATGCCAACACATGGCTTGGTTTTGCACTGAAGTTCTTAACAGCTGCGCCAAAATGTTTGAGAGTTGGGCCCATAATCCATATATAGAATGAAGTTATATAGAATGAAGTTATATAGAATGAAATAATTAACAACAACTTGCTTCAAGTTAGATTCTAAACGCTGTTAAATCCGCTTTTCCAGTTAGTTCTAACTTTAGGATTCAAGTATTGGAAGAGCAAATAGGTATGGCATCGGAAAGCATGCCATGCCGTGTTTTTTTTTTTTTTTTTTTGCGGGCGCATATAATACAAATCAAAGGCTTAAAAGTGGCAGACATACGTTAGCAAAGAAAAATAGCTCAAATGGGCACTCCTTTTCCGACGGCTATGCACATGTTGTAAGGCAAAATGCCATCACTCGATGCCAAACAGGCAGTAGATAAAGTGGGCTGACGTCTTTGACCCATGCTGTATTCAGTGCCGGGTGCAATCAGATTGTGAATGACACTGAAGCATGCCAGTGGATGATGAGACCTGACTGCAAGCCTGTAAATGCATGTATATGCGTATTTAATTTTATTATGGATTTTATTGAAAATTTGAGGCTGACAAAGCAGCTAAAGCTGTGTCTAGGCCAGATAAACGGCCCAGCCCTTCATGAAATTCATAGTCAAGCCCCTTCTGGTAAATACAGTTGTGCAAGCCAACTTTTTAGCATGTTAATTAATTTTTTTGTTTGTGTTTTTTAGTTAGCAAAAAATAATATGTTCGTGTTGGTTAGATTGAATATGTGCTCCATAGGTTGAAAGCAAATGTATGCATCTCTGTTTTTTTGTAGAAAGAGCCAGAGCTGAGACACATTTTTTAACAGTTTTTTCAACGTATAATAGAAGGCATTATTGACATAGGACAGGCATCCTTGGTGTTGTGGTGTGCATCCATAACCTATGGCTGTAACACCGGGGCATTTAAAGCAGAATCTGTCAATGTGAGGGTTTGTACTTGTAAGCACTCAATGAAAATGACAAGCTGATGTTTGAGGACTCTATTTCCTAAACATGAAGACTGATATTTTATAGGCAAAAATTATGTTTTTTTCCCTGAAAAATTTAGTTTTTTGTCCAAAATGGATTTGATAGAGAAATGTGTATTTTCAGAAATAGATATGCTGCTGAAGACAAAAGGTTGCAATTCCAAAACACATTTAAAGTTAATATTTGATGTTACCACGGCAAATACCCGAGCGGACACACTTTAAGGTGTCATGTGCCAAGCCAGCTAGAACAGCGCTCAGTGACTCTGAAACAAGGAACCCCTCTCTCCCCCCTCCCTTCACCCCACTTCTCCTGATGTTTTTTATAAGAGTATTGTCTTAGTGTTTATAGTGATTCGTAGATTATTATTTTATGTTTGTGTCCTGTCAACAATTTTATTATAATTGAATTTTGTACTGTAATGTCTTTATCTTCAATAAAAGCTTTAAAAAAAAAAAATGGTATTTGATAGATAATTCAAGCTAAGTTGGAGAGACGCATTGCCGTTATGTCCTTTGCCGCTGTGGGCATTTGCTGCTTTGGCTATTATTCCTTTAGTCAGATGGTAATTTACAGTGATAAAATCTGCTGGTAGATTGAGAGGACTTTCACTGAGCAGAAGTAGCTGTCACAGAAAAGGTTGGAGACCCCTGCTCTCAGATGTTCCGCCCAATCCTTAGAATATTGATATAGCAGTCGACACAATCTTCTCCAGGTGTGGGCTCGTCTGCTGTCCTGACTGCACTCATGTCTGAGGAGCAGAATGAACGTCCCATTTTTAAATAAACTGCTCGGACTGTAAGTCACCCATCTTTCTGCCCCAGCATCACACAGTGCAGGAGAGGTGGAGCAAACTTCTCTGTCTCGATTATTGCCTCCTTTGCAAACACTCCTCAAATGAAAGTCCAGTTAGGACCATCATTGTTTGCAGTCTTCTCAAGTAGATCTCATTTTCAGAGGGGATACTATGTTGTGCTCCTTCCTACCAGATCATGTTTTCTGCACTGAGCTCTCTTAGAGCACATCTGCCTTGTCGTTTGCCCAACCACGCACATACACCTTCCATTTATAATACCTGAACTGCAGATAAACTGCTATATGCAATTGGTCTATATTTGAAAAGCTAAACATTTGTCAGGAATTGGATAAAAGAAAATGAATGAGTAAAAAATGAGCAACTACAAATACGTACCAAGAAGCAAGAAACAAAGAGAAAAGAAGCCACATTTGCTGCTGATGCTTCAGAATTCAGAAAAAATCTGGTGTAAATGTTGTCACACAGTCGTCTAGCTTGATGGGCTTCCACGGCCTGGTGGTCTACCCTAGCTAAGGTGCTCTTTGCAGGGCTACTTTGTCACTTGCGATTTACGGTGACTAAACTGGTGAGTACCATAATGTGAAGCTTAACATGCATAGATAAGGAACCACACTTCCTTATCCTTACTGAAGCCACAGTCTTGAAGCTGCCTTTTGATTGCGTTCAAGTAAATAACATTTGCAAATGCCCATCTTAGATGACTTCCCATTCCAAAAGATAAGCCAGTGGTGACGGTGCAGAGTCACAGAACAAATGCCAGTGCTCTGACCCTGAAAAGATAGAAGGCCAGGTCCAAAGAATCAAAAATTATTTGCCATTGCATTCAATATCAGACCAAAATCTATGCAAGCCACATGCATTCCTGTTCTTAGGGCAAATGCAAAATTCACACGAACCCTTCTCATGCAAAACTTATTTTCTCTCATTTTCGATGGGAGTTGTTTCTTTTGCAGCATCCGTGGTGTGCCATATGAAGGTGGGTAGAAGAGAGCTCGCCTTCAGCATCTCTCGAAAGTCATCCACAAACCTCTAAATGAGCTACATCTTGTTCGATATGTTAGGGACTGCAGACTTCTCGGGTTAATTCCCCTCTTGCAGTCCTACTTCTCTGATAATTCAGAGGATAGGGAGACTCGTATAATCAGGTGTTCTCTGTTTTCCATACTCTTGCTCAGAAGAGGGACCAGTCTTCTAAAATACCAATATCTTCTTTGTATAGCTCCCCAGTACCTCCATTCTGATGTATTTGCCATAATGGGTTGCTCCTTCAATAAATCCATGTCTCCCTTGATAGAGGTCTTCTGTTGTACGGGAGCAGGTTTGACTGGAAATCTCTTCTTTAAAAGCACTTCCACTGGTACCTCTGTCAACTGTTTCAACTGTCACAGGTGGTACAATGGCAGTCTATATAGGGAGAGACACTTGGCCAGGACCAGATTCTACTATTGGAGATGTTGCTGTAGCCATGTTAGAAGGGAAATCACTTCTTTAGATGTGTTTGGACCACTTGTGCTTATGTCTGCTTCAGCCTCTTCTTTTGCCTCAGTACAAAAGACAGAGTGACTTTATTCATTTACTTCAGTATTCAAGGTCAACTGAGGTATTCAGCCCATCAGCAGGGAAAACATGGATTTCAGCTGGTGTCCGCAAACAAAACTGAAAATGTTCCCCTTTTCAAATGCTTGGTAGTGTGTAGTGTTGTCATAGCTGCAAGATTTCGCACCTGTGCCAGTGTCTCCTCATCCAGAGGGGTTGGATTGTAGTTGGACTTCTCTGCCCCCACCGCTTCACTCTGTGTCCCTTATGGTAGCTGCCTTAGGTAAACATGCCAGTTCTTCACCATAGCATCTGTGCCAGCTGTCTTTCGGATTTGCAAGTGGTGAACAGGGGAATAAAGCGCTTTGCCCAATAGTCAACCTGCACATTAGTTGTCTGTCATTGTCCTTCCCAGGTAGCAAGGTCACATTATAGTTTTGGCTTACAGTGATAGAAACTATTACTCAACCCTCCCCACCAGTCCTATGCCTCAGAGGGCTTATTCAGGTACGTAAAAAGGAGAAGTAGTAGCAGAATCCTACCTGGGGGTTAAATAAAAACTGGGCAATAGCACTTTGATTTCCAAAAGTCAGGAGGAACCCTTTTACGTCATACTTAACTAAATGGGTATTACATTTGTGGATGCCAGACTGCCCCCAGTCTGGAAGGCTGCCATCATTTCTTCCCAAACCCTGTGAGAGGAGAAGTCTTCTCTGATGACTTGCCTCTTCTTGTTTAAACGCTCTGCTCTCCGCCCATATCTCCACCAACCAGCGCCACATGGAGGCCCGGCAGAGTGGGGGGCGAGGAGGGTACACTCACTTTCCAGTGTTGAGCAACTAGGTGTTTTGCAAGCATTAGAGAAAGGTCTAAGAAACGAGCTGTGAATTTAGTCTTCTTGGTATGCCTAAGCAAGCCAAGCGAACATGTTTTGCACTTGTATATTGTGGTATTGCCGATGATGTGGCAAAGGTGTGTGGTAATATCTGCCCAGTATTGTGTGAGATTAGGGCGTGCCCAAAGCATATGTCGCAGATTGTCTCAGAGTAAATGGTACCCTGAACAGCAGGAGCTTGCAATAGGAAAGAATTCCTTTATTTGTTTGGACGTGAAATAAGACATATGTACCAGGAAAAACTGAATAAGTTTGAACATGCCGTTTATAGACACAGTAGCTGGATATGCTTGTATTCTGTCCAATTCCTCTCAATTGAGGGCTCTTCCCAAAGGCAGCTTCTCATTTGCCCCGTAGCCTAATCAAATGCACTTGGATATGCCCCTAAGTCCATTGGCAAACCATCTGATGAGGCGTCTGCCGCTGTTTAGAACGTGAAGGTTCTGTAAAACTATATTCAGTGGCTGTGGTACTTTGCGCCTCTGGTGAGGGGATTTATCCGCGCAGGTCTATAAATTTCCCTTGGACCCTCTATCTATCTGGTATTATATAGTAGATATAAATGCCAAGTCAATGCAGCAGTAAACTGCGCACACAGGCCCTGCAATGGCCTGAGACAGATTTGAAAGTCTACTCGATGGGTGGCGCAAGTAGCATTTAATTTACAGGCCCTAGGTATATGGTATACCACTTTACAAGGGACTTACATGTAAATAAAATATGCCAAACAGGTACAAACCAATCATAGCATGTTTTAAGGAGAGAGCACCTGCACTTTAGCACTGATTAGCAGTGGTAAAGTGCCCAGAGTCCTAAAGCCAACAAAAAGAGGGTCAGAAAAATAGGAGGAAGAAGGCAAAAAGTGTGGGGATAACCCTTCAAAAAACGCCGGGTCCAACACTTGAGTATAAAAAAATAATCAGTAAATACATTACCCAAGATCACATTATCACTTTACCAGAGGTGGCTGGATGTTCCAACTAGCAATCGCTTGACATTACATCTGACTTCCTGGTTACTGAATGGCTTAGGTTCTAAAGAAAGAAAATGTTAAGAGAATGAGGCCTCTGCAACATTCATGCCAGGCAATGGAAGTCTTTATCTTTATGGTGATGGTGGAAAGCCTTGGTATCTCTTACTATGACCCTCTCACGGTTTTGAATTTCCTAAATCATAGATTTGGTTTAGGCTTAGCAGTCTCGAAAACTAAGGTATGAGTGTTCACTGATTTTGGGTATGGGGCAACTGAAGACATTTTAAATTTCTCTACCTATGATTCAGTCACTTTTTCAATCATTTGACCTTCCCTTGGTCTTTAGCACACTGCAGTTCATCCGTTTGAACCATTATGGGAACTAGGGCTCAAGATGTTGTCGACCAAACTCCTAATCTTAGTGACAGTCACATCTGCCAGAGCTGTGGTCCTACCTTTACAAGGATCCTGTTATTCACTTCCTGTCTGCTTTGTTGGCAGTCAGCCCTTCTCCTTCATTTCTTTCCAACGTTTTATTTTCGCCTTTAATCACAACATTATCCTCACCAGCTCTAGATTGACTTAATAGGTGATATAGTAGTTCGGGATCACTGTTAATCTCCTGTGGTCCACGCCACAAAGCATTCCATCCTACTTCTGACATTCTGAGCTTGGTAATCTGCATAGCAAACTAAGGCGACCCTTCCTCTGATTCAAGGACGCTTGACGAGGCGGGAATGATTACATTCATAGTCTCTTGTTAAGCAGCTGACATGATTGATATTTTTGGAGTGGTAACTTTGGCATCTGCGGATACATTGATCATTCACACCATTTTTCAATGTGAGGCTTCCGTAGTTGCTTTTCGGTGATGTTGGTCCTTAGTGCTGCTACTCTGTAGTGTGTATTTTTGTACTTTAATAGATATCACAGGTTTAGCATTAAGCATGGCTCAATTTACTGTATAATCAAATCAGTGTTTGCAGCTTAAACTGCCCTTTTAGTTAAGGTCTGTGACGAGAAATAGGAACGGAGTGGTAATGCCACGACAACGTGATAGTAATTTTCAGTGTTTCACTGTAATAAGCATTTACACTTTTTTTCTTTTTGCTTAATTAAGATTTTTTATGCGTGTATTTCAGCCAGATCTCACACTGTCGATCCATTTAACATCTTGATATGGGTTGGGGGTGTCTTTAATTCTTTTTGTGCAGATGACAGACGAAGGTGAGGCGAAAGATTCAGCCCGAGAAATCATTTTTGCCAGGGTTCTTTATTCATTTTCATAAGACATCCGTACATAAAGCATCAGGACCATTGGTTAACAAGTGTAAGCAATTCCGGCCCTTTCAGCTTACAGAAAGAAAAGTAAAGGCAATATTGTGTACAATATCTGCATCTGCAAAACAACTACGGCACTGCCTTAAATCTAACAGAAACAAGAATCTTTGAGCACACTGTGCTGTAGGAGTAGCTAAACTAATGAAAACGACAGTGAAGTGTGAGTATTGTGTCCAGCATCATGTTGATGCTGGCTTTGTGGTGCCCTCCCCCCCTCATACAACAGTCCCCATCAGAGCCCCCACTCCCACGCATACCAATGCCCAGTCCGGCACTACAATGCGCCTGATGCTCATGGGGGGTGCTCGGCTGATCTAGGTCCCAATTTTTCAAGGTCAGTATCCCATTCCACATAACACGTGTCTCTACCCCCCAACCACTGGGACCTGACATCATGTCAACCTCAGTTTAGGCCCATTTCCATAATTCTGTCACCCAGTCTCCTAGTGTTGGTGCCCTTGCAGCCTTCCATAACATTGCAATGAGTCGCTTAGCAAGCTGCAATGCCAGATCATTAAATCATGACACGTGTGTTTTTTTTTCCGTGCAAGTCATTAACCCCAACAAACACAGTGAGACATCTCTAGGCATACGTCTGCCCATGAGACCAGTTATGTATTTTAATATTGCATCCCAAAATCCCACTATAACTGTACAGTGCCACACCGTATGTGGGAAGTCAGTATCCTCTTTGCCACATCTGAGGCGCTCCGAGTCAGCTCCCGGTAACATGCGACCTATTCTATGGGGGGTTAAATATGTGTGATTAAGGTAATGAAACTGAACATATCTCATTCTGGCATTGCTGGAGACCCCTTTAACCATCGCTAAGCATTTCTCCCATTGTTGGTCCGATAAATCCACGTTTCGTACTCACTCCCACCATTCCTTACATTCCTTGTACAGTGTTATGCAGCAGTGCTGTATACAGTGCCGTGATAGCATGCCTACCGAATACATGCATCAGTAAGACTTGTAATGGTTTTGAGACTACCGGTTCTGAGGTTTTCCTCCCCTGATCTCTCCTGGAGTAGGTCGCTCATCGCTGCATGGAGCAGAAAAGCACCTGGTCCCAGATTAGTGGTGTCATGGTCCCACTAACCTTAGTATCCACAATTGCAGGAGTGAAAATGGCACAACCAGTCTCCCCCAGAACCAGCTCCAACACACTACTATAGGGAAAACATAAGTGTGGCTGGTAACCGTCCTTAGGGAGAAAGGAGGAGGAAATCGGAGAACCACACTGGACGAAGGATCTGTCACACTCAGCACAAGATAGTTCAGAGATTCCCCTTTGGTATCTGGCGGGTACTATCTATAAAGAAACAAGAAAACGCCAATTATTATTTCTAAGTATGCCTCCCTTGGAATCACCCACACTGACTATCTCTCTGTGTTAGATCCCTCGCAACAAACTCACAGAATAAAAAGACTCCAGCAGGTTATCATTGAGAGGCAAGTTATCCCACTCGTCCTCAGTAGAAACGAGCTGTCAATATCCGACAAAGGGATCAAAAAATAAGGCTCCTCCAAAGCATAACATGGCCACACAAACAGTACAGTATAAAGACACCACAGTCACATTTGTGGCTCCCAAAAGGTCCCGAACTTATTTCATCAGTGCACTGACCTTTTACTGTCGTAGAAATCCAGGGGTCTAAGGAAAGGAAAATGAGATAGGAGACACCATCCGCTACACGTGGTTCTCCCTCATGCGTGAAGTACTGTTGTCCGGTATGCTGAGCGGCCGAAAAACAATGCAGCAACACCCTGCCATTGTCAGGAAAATGAAGGAAGTGCACGGGAACAGTACATATGGGGAGGTGGCAAAACAAACGAAGGTCTGAGACCAAAAGCCCCAAAAGGTTCCCGCACAGAGTCACCTACGAGACCGCAGCGGGAACCACAGGATATCCGGAAGGACAGACGTGAACTAGTAACAACTAGACAGTCACCCTCCAGACGGGAAATCGGGAAGTAACAAGGGGGCTTGGACGCAGGAGACCAAAGTCTCCAAGCCAAGCACATCGTTGAGTCTGGCTGCAGTTTATATATCGCATCTTTGCCCCTCCGACCAGTAACCATCCCTCAGTTCTGCCGGGAGGTCAGCGTAAGAAGGGACCCAACACAGAGAAATACGGGTAAGTGTAATAGGGGGGGGTGTGGGGGGGGGGGGGGTTGTTAACACTACCAAAAACCCCAACAAGTAACCATGATAACGCCTTGTGCTTCCCTTCCTGAACGAAAGGCTGACTTTGTACAAGCAATGTTGCGCGAGGCGTAACAAGTGGTCTCTTGCAGGACATGAAAGGGTTGCCAAGTTCTGTCGTAGAACAGATCCCCCATACCGTGACGCCTGCCTGTGTCCAGAGGCATGTATCATGTATAGCAGCCTGCGACGCATTCTCCGGAATGGAACCAAGGGGCAACTCAGGTGCGTACGCCGGTTTTCCAGGAGCACCCTGTGCGTTCTTTTCCAGCACCAGCGAGCTGTCCTGAACAGCAGGTTGGTGGTAGTTCGCTTGTCATCCTCGCGCAATAACTACATTCCACTCTGTTACTTGAAGCGTAAAAGGCAATTTTATTAGGACAAGGTTGCAATCATTTAGACTTTATTAACAGTACATAAATGCAAGAAATATACTTTTTCCATCCCATACCGACTCATTCTCCCTTCAGCCTTCTCCAAACCATCTCACCTGTTTGACTCTTCCCCATTCACTCGGTGACCTCCTTCCTCTCCCCATTCTCACCTTCACTTGCCCTCCAAGCATCCTCTGTTGAATTTCCTTCATTGCTCATTGCCTCCCATGCCCCGCTATCAGTCACCTGTGTACCGTTCCCCCCCCCCCCGAGGGGTGGATCCACCCGTATGTGACTCACCACCCCTCCAAAGTACCGTAACGTCTCTGCTCTGCAACCTGCCCTAAACTGGCATGCTCAGACCAATCCAACCCCAAGCCCTTTGCCTAAGACCTGTAGGGTGTGTGGGTGGACAAACTTTCTCTCTGACCCCCTGGTGGTGCTAAGGTGTCAGGAAGAGGCTGGATCCTCCTCTCCTGACACCTTATATACCCTCCCAACTCCTGCCCCTTCCCTTACTCCTCTAATTCCACCCCCACCTTGTCCTTCCGGCCATTGCGCGAATAGCCCCGGGGGAAGACTAGTCTGCGACCTTCACTGCCCCCGGGAGCCGTCATCGCGCAATAACTACACTCCACGCTGTTACTTGAAGCGTAAAAGGCCATTTTATTAGGACAAGGTTGCAATCATTTAGACTTTATTAACAGTACATAAATGTAAGAAATATACTTTTTCCATCCCATACCGACTCATTCTCCCTTCAGCCTTCTCCAAACCATCTCACCTGTTTGACTCTTCCCCATTCACTCGGTGACCTCCTTCCTCTCCCCATTCTCACCTTCACTTGCCCTCCAAGCATCTTCTGTTGAATTTCCTTCATTGCTCAGTGCCTTCCGCGCCCCGCTATCAGTCACCTGTGTACCGTTCTCCCCCCCCCGCCCGAGGGGTGGATCCGCCCGTATGTGACTCACCACCCCTCCAAAGTACCGCCAACCAGGGAACCCCCGTAGGGCGTTCCCCCCTCCCCCCAGTTCCTGTGCACCTTTCGCCTCCCGTCAGCCGAACCTGCGGCACCATGTGGACGACCATCCACCACCTAAAACTTGCGTCCTGTGTAAATTAATATTTCTGTGACCGTCCCCGACCGCGAAAGGTGCACCATCTCTAAACAAGACCACTTGTTCCTCTCTAAAGCTGTCCCGTTACCTGCGGGCCATTACCTTGAAGCATGGTCGACAGCCCCCCCATTCCATCCTCTGCGAGGCACAATTCATTCACGTAACCAACAGCCCGAAGTTCCATTTTATTGAACCATATCCCCTTCCATGTATCTTTGTGTAATGCCAGACCTGACATACTCAAGAATACTTTCTCTCCCACATGTATCTTCATATCGGGGCAATTCCTTTTTCCTTTTGACACGGTTTCGCCCGTAATGGCAGCAACTCCCCCCCCCATTACATTCTACTTTTTCCCCCATCATATCACATCCTGGTGACTGTGTTCCCCGCCTGGTGACGTCTGTACACCTGCTAGTCTGCATCCTTTGCCGCCCAATGCCCGGGAGAATGGCCACCTATCCAGGCGACCGTCCTGGTTCCCGGCCTACTCCCACCTCCTGTAGTGGAAAAAGAATGATTAGTCCTGCAAGAAATACTTCCCCTTTCCCCTAGCCCTCTTTCACCATTTGTTCCAAACCCAATCCTAAAACCCCCTTTCCAGCACTTATCGTCACAGAACACCTTTTCTGTACTCCCATCTCCCCCATCCTTCAACTCCCTACCCCCCCCCAAGGTCCCCCCTGGCGCCACCACTGCTACAGCCCCAATGCGTAGGAATATTATGTCTCCGTAGGTTGGCCCCACCCATTCTACATGGCCCTTGTATGAGACCTATAATGGCCGGCAGAACTGTCATTCTACCTTCCAAATTTGGAAAACAAATTCCCCCAGCCAGAGGCCTTCCCTTTCTTGACACCAATCACCACTGCTTCCCCCTGCTCTGTTGACACACGCTCCACTTTCCTCGGCGGCTGCATCCAACCTAACCTACTCAACCATCCCAAATCGCCCTTACACCAGGCACACCTCCCCATCCTCACCTACGCCTCAAAAAGAGCCGACCCCGCTCTGCCCGAAAACCCTTTGCCACATTTTCCACCTCAAACACGCCAGGCACTAAACAAATCTGTCATCTCAGCCAATGCCCCCTTGCCTGCTCTCCACATTGAACCACATCATCCCGTCTCCAGGTTTTGCACCTCCAGACACCCCAGTTCCACCAAACCCTTGAAAAATTACCATATTGTCATATGTCTTTTCGAGTCGACCACTGTGTGATGGCCCCACCCTCCATACATCCTCAACCGTCCCCGCACATACCCCTCTTCACATATTCATGTTGCTACACCATTGTGCACCTGTCAAAACAACGTCCACCTCCGAACATCCTATGGCACCCTCGCACTCTGCCTCACTTTTCCCACACCCCCACTGTTCTCCCCACCTGAACCCCACTCTATGGTACAGCAAACCTGCCCCGGCCATGCCTTGGCGTCAGCACTGTCTCCCTGGTACCTCCTCCCCGCTTACCCTTTGTGTAACTCCCCCCAGCCCCTTATTCGCTGCCGTATACCCTCCCTTGTATCCTGCCCTTGGCTCAAGTGTCCTCCCGCCCCTATAAAGAAACTTTGTCACGCAACCACGCTCCCCCTTTTAAAATATCACCTTCAACAAACCCATTAGACCACCCTGGGCCCAACCGTTTCTTGCGACGCCAAGGCCCCTCCACCTGTTTAGTTCCCCAAAGCATTGTCCTGTCCCTTCCCCTAACTGTAGGCTCCCTGTCTTTCGCACCCTCTTGCGCTCAGTTACTGCGACGCCCCCAGAGCCCCTACTGCTCCTTCTGACACAAAAACACCCCCACTGAGTATACTACCCAGTTTCCGACAAGGTACCCGTACATGTCCGGCCCCCAGGCAAGTCCTCGCCTATATATAGCTGTGCCCATCACGCTGCACAATGCTTGCGCCCAGTTACTGTGACCCCCGGAGCCCCACAGCTCTTCATGACCCAAACCCCCACCAAGTGTGCAAAGCTTGTCAGTCAAGCAAGACCCGTGCCTTGTTAGCATTGTTGAAAAAACCATCTTGACGTACAACGCCATTTCTCCCTCATCTGTGCAGTTGTCCCCTCTGACAGACGTCCTCGTCCACCGAGACCCCCCCCCCCCCCAGGGGACCTCCACTACTCCCAATCTTTAACTGCCCCCTTACAGATGAACTTGACCAAGTTCTCCCTTAAAGGGGCCGTCCGTATTGAACAGCAACATCTCTCTCATTGACCCCTTTTCCCATAATCTGCCAGCCCTTGCCGTGGTCAACCTATTTCAGATCGCCTGCCTCTCTAGGCCCTCGTAGCCTCGTTGTCATACCCGACCCACTCCAGATAACATCCCTCTTCTTTGCTGTAGCACCGGCTTCCTCTTGGGAGACGTCTAGCGCCATGGACCCATGGCCTCAAGCTAACTGGGAAGGACCTCTTGGCCATGACTACCCCCCCCACACCCCCTCCCATGGCCTTCCCCTGTTCTTCCAGGGTGTCCCAGCTTGACCTCATATGAGTGGATGACTCTCCCTCCTGTGTACCGTCCTTCTTAACTTTGTTGGTTATCTGGCACAGGAACCTTCACCAGTCTCCCCTGTCCCCGAAGTGAAACCTGTCTGTTTGTTGATGTTCCAAAGAAACCCGCTCCCCCTCCCCCCCCAAGTCAGGCCTTTCTGCTCCTGGTTAAGTGATCCCTTTGTAAGGGCCGAAAAAGTCGCTAGCACGCAACAGCTGTAGGTAGAGGCTGAGTATTGCGTTGATGCCCCCCCGGTTTAGCCAAGTTTGGACTGACCTTATCCCTTCTCCCACATTTCTTAGCCCAGCGAAACCCCCCCATCCCTCGTGCCATTCAGCCGCTATCCATGGCTTTCTGCAGGGCAATTGCCCTGCCCCTGAGCCGCACACCGTAATATGCTGTCCCAATTTTTTGACACCGATGTCCTCTTTTGTGTCAACTGGCACCCCCGGACCATTTGTCACTCTCCTCCAACATGGCAAATAGTGATAAGTGACCCATTGCTTGCTCTCTTCCTTCCGCTTGTTACCACATTGTCCGTTTGGACCCATCCCTTGTCCCCCAAGTTTCCCTTTTTTTCTTGAAGCATGCCGCAGCTGCACCTGTATCTCCGCCAAATCCCTCACAGCCCCCTACATACCCCAGCCGACCAGCTGAATTTCTTTTTGCCCTGTGTTCCCTCGTCCCATGGCATCCGCCTTATTCCTTTACCTGAGTGTCCGTCTGGGACCTCCTCATCCTGACCGGAGCTGTTGTTCCCTTTTGCTCCTTGCCCTCAGATCCGTCTTCGGCCGCACGTGCCTCCTGCAAAAATACCAAACGGTCTGGTTAACTTAACTCCCCTCACCCACCCCCACGACAACTCCACTCAGCACCATCCCTCCTCGCACTTCATCTTCCATTCAACACTCCCATCCCCCTCACACACTGTCACACTCCCCCGTCTGTACCCTCTCAACACCCATGCCATCCTTCACCAAATGTATCCATAACGTTGTAGGATTCATAACGTTGTAGGATTCGCTGCTCGATCCCTCGTTGGACGGTAGGCCGCCGCGGACCCCCCTACTGCTTCCGGCCAGCATCCCGAGGCCGTTGTGCGCGGCGCCCCCTTTCCTGCCGGCCTCAATCGCCAGTCCGGATCCCCCTCCCCCCCCACCAGGTCGCTCCGACCTGGTGGGTCCCAAGCACCACCGGGCCTCGTGCCGTGCTGGCAGTCCCTCACCCCTACTCTGAGGACCGGCTATCAGCTGAAGTGCCCGGGCCCCCCGCAGTCCCCCTCCCCCACCCCCAGTCCCTTGTATTACTGCGCTGGCTGAGGGGACAGGGGGCCAAACCCCCTCCCCCACCAGGGCAACTGCCGCCTGCTACTTCCTGACAGCATCCCCAGGCCCCCCCCACCTCCTTCTCGAGCAGCAACTCCTGTTCATGGCCCTGCCTCGCCCTCCCCGGCACAGCCTCCCCCTGCTGGACCCCCCAGCACCCCTGCCTGGGGAGCGGGGGAGGAGGACTCCTGCCTCTGTCCCCCAGCACCCGTGCTCACCCTGTGCTAAGGAACCGCCCCCAATGCCCCCCGGGCGTCCCGCCCCCTTTGGGGTGCGTGTCCGCAAGTAAGGAGGCCCCCACTCCCTGCAAGGTCTGGGGGCCCCATCCCGGGGCTCCAAGACAGGTCCAATGGGGAATCCTCCCCCTGCCCTTCGTGGCCTGCCTGCTCCCTCCCATTACTGGACAGGTGCAAAGCCTGTTCCGCCCCCCCCCATGCAGCTGCCCCTGCCCACTCCATCACCCTGCCGGTCCCAGCGCCCAGTCGGGCCGGCACACGTTCGCCCTGCCCTCCCCCACCGCCGCATTCCAGCTCTGGGCCTCCCTCAATAAAGACGCGCTGCCGCGGGCAGACGCGCAAGCAGGCTCTGCCGCCTGCTCCCGCGCTTCCCGGCCTCCTTTTTGGGCTGCCCCCGCCCCCTACCTGATGCAGTCTTCCTTCCCGGTGGTGGCTCTTCCTAACAAGCCACCACAGCAGCAGCAACTCTCGCAGTCGCCATCCTGGGTGTGCGGGCCATCCTGGCCCCACGCCCGCCGCAACACACCAGGCCGTAGGAGGTCCACCCGGCCTGCCTGGACAAGCACCCTCAGCGCGGCACGGAGTCCTCCGCGTCGGATATCGCCATCGTGCACAGAAAACGGTGAGTAACTCTCCCTAACACTACCCTACACTACTGCCAATGAAATCCCCCGCCGATCGACAAATCGGTTAATTGCCTAACTTCACACAAACTTTCTCCACAAACTTTCTCTCTGACCCCCCGGTGGTGCTAAGGTGTCAGGAAGAAGCCGGATCCTCCTCTCCTGATACCTTATATACCCTCCCAACTCCCACCCCTTCCCCTACTCCTCTAATCCTACCCCCACCTTGTCCTTCCGGTCATTGCGCGAATAGCCCCGGGGGAAGACTGGTCTGCGACCTTCACTTCCCCCGGGGGCCGTCATTCCCCATAGTCGCAGCGGTTAGCCATTTAAGTGAACCATATAATCTGAGCCTCCGGGTCAGCAGACCTCGCTATCCATCGTATTGGTTGCTGCAATTGCGAAGCTGCGTAGTATGATTCATATCCTATAAACTTGGGAGGACGAGGAGGATTCCGATTGTATAGTATAAATTAGGGTATATTGTTTCACACTGACTAGTCACACTCTCAATTTGGGTCGGTGGTATTCACTGGGAGTGTTTGCTCGTAGAAGCAAGTGCCCTCACCCACCCGAAGGTGGCATGCTTCAACATTGGGCTTCCTCCTCATTGGTCTGGCGCTGCAATGCCCAACCGGCCCTTAGATGGCACTTTACCGGAGATCTTTTAATCGCCAAAGAGGGCCTGGAAAGTGAGTGAGTTCCAGTCGGTGAGTGAGAAGATTGGAGAAAGTGAGTTCAAATCGACTATAGACATGGTGAAGCTATCACTTTAATAGGAATGCAGGTATATGTCGAATTAAAAACCGTGTGAGAGACTTGTGGACACAATGATCCAAGTCTCTCAAGGAAAGAACAGATATAGAGGTATATTAAATGTTACAAGATCAAGTGAATTCACACTGATCTTAGTTATCTGTCGACATGTTTGCACCCTCAGCAAGAAGGGCCAGCAGAGGGTATCAAAGGCCTTTTCAAAATCCATTGAGGCTACCCAGTGAGGCTTTTGGTGTTGTCTAGCCTAGTCCATGATCCCAAACAAGCGATGAAGGTTTACGAAGGTATTGCGGCCCGGTGTAAAGTCATTTTGGTCAGTGTGGATCAGCGTCTGGATTAATGGTAGCAAGCAATTGGCCAGTACTTCCCCCCCAAGATTTTGTAGTCTAGATTCAACAGTGACAACAGCCGATAGGAGCCCACCCCTAGGGAGTCCCTATTGGGGTTCGGCAAGATCATGATTAACACCTCCCTCATTGGCTGGGATAGGCGACCAGCATCTCTTGCCGCCTCATAGGTTTTTAATAGGCGTGCCACAAGCCTCGGTCTGTAGGCGGCATAGATTTCTAAGGGAAGACCGCCTGGGCCTGCTGTTTTGCCCCTGGTCATTTGTGCTATCACCTCTTGTAGCCCTTGTGGTTGGAGGGGAGGTTGCCCAATGCAGTTGTTTGTGTTGCATTAAGGCAAGGAAGGGGAATTGTATTCAGATAAGCTTCCGCAACTTGTTCGTTCAGATCGGGCCCAGGAGTGTAGAGGGGCAGATAATTGTCTTGAAACACACTATTGATCGCGGACTGCACATTGACCAGCACTACGGTTGTGTCCCAGATAGTGTCCACTGGCGTTCTAGGGAAATCAGTATGTAGGAGCCATGCCAGCGAGCGTCCTGTCGTGTCACCCTCCCCATTTTGTCAGGGTGGGCTGTACTCTATGTTCGAGGCGTCCCAGTCTGTGTAATACGAGGCTGAAAGATCTTGTTGGACATTCCCCCCCAAATACTTGGCAAAGATGGGTCTGAGATCAGAAAGGAGGTGAGCGTGGTGAAGAAGGAATCCATCTGTGGGTTAGGGTCATATACCACTATCAATGCTATGCGCTCTCCATCGAGCAGCCCCTCCATAGTTACATACCGACCCTCCAGGTCTGCCCTGGATTGTGACAATTGTAACGGTACAATATATCAAAGAAGGGGACAGAAGGGCTTTTACTAGGTCCAGCATACATGCCCGGGACAATAATCAAAGAAGAGGTTATGCAGTTCCTATAGGGGTAAGGGGACAAGGAGGGAGAGATACACACTAATTCCTCGTGGAGACAGAAATGTCCCACAGAAAAGGGCGAGAGGAGATTCCTCCCTTTGGAATTAGGGCCCTCACACACCCAGCCAGCTAGGTGTCATGCTTCATCATTGGGTCTGCTCCTCGTCGAGTCGGCGCTGCAATACCGAGCGGGCACCAATGAGGGGCTCTTTAGCGGAGATCTTTTGTTCCTGCCGTTTGGTGCAGTGGGGGTGAAGGGCCTAGAAAGTGTAGATGTGGTGTAGTGGTGAAAGAAAGTGAATAAAACAGGCCAGTTAGTCCTAAAAATACCTTTATTCTGGTAGGCTGACTGCCTGATTAAAACTGTGGAGTGGCGGCTATCTAAGAACAATGTGTCTCAGTAACTACGCTCTACTCTCAAGAGGTCAACATGTTTCTTGCCTATGGTGTCTGGAGGATCAGGCAATTCTTCAGGACCATGTAAAATTACTATCTACACAGGGTGGTAAGGTGGGCGACCTACCTCCCACGTCGTAAACCTGTAGGACAGTACCCACAGATGTTGAGGAACCTATACGCTCTAGTAGCCTCGCCTTAACAGTATCCGGCGGGATGAATGACACCAAAAGTTAGTGTCCAGCACTCCAATGGTGTCATTCATACCGCCGGATACTGTTGAGGCGAGGCTACTAGAGCGTATAGGTTCCTCAACATCTGTGGGTACTGTCCTACAGGTTTACGACGTGGGAGGTAGGTCGTCCACCTTACCAACCTGTGTAGATAGTAATTTTACATGGTCCTGAAGAATTGCCTCTGATCCTCCAGACACCGTAGGCAAGAAACATGTTGACCTCTTGAGAGTAGAGCGTAGTTACTGAGACACATTGTTCTTAGATAGCCGCCACTCCACAGTTTTAATCAGGCAGTCAGCCTACCAGAATAAAGGTATTTTTAGGACAAACTGACCTGTTTTATTCACTTCCTTTCACCACTACACCACATCTACACTTTCTAGGCCCTTCACCCCCACTGCACCAAACGGCAGGAACAAAAGATCTCCGCTAAAGAGCCCCTCATTGGGTGCCCGTCGAGTATTGCAGCGCCGACCCGACGAGGAGCAGACCCAATGATGAAGCATGACACCTAGCTGGCTGGGTGTGTGAGGGCCCTAGTTCCAAAGGGAGGAATCCCCTCCCGCCCTTTCTGTGGGACATTTCTGTCTCCACGAGGAATTAGTGTGTATCTCTCCCTCCTTGTACCCTTACCCCTATAGGAACTGCATACCCTCTTCTTTGATAATTGTAACGGTACCCCAGGTGCAACCCAGATGAGTACTCCTCTGGCATAGCTAGAGTATGTGGTGCCCACCAGTGTGCCTCGTCATCGCTTGCGCAGCTTGACCATTTTTGTGTTGATCATCTGTGTTTCCTGTAGAAATGCAAAGTGCATACCTCTGCTCTTGAGGTAGGCATGAATTCTGTATCTTTTGGTGTGGGTGCCCATTCCTCGAACATTCCTGGTAAGAGGAAATGTTTGGGATTGTGTTGAGCATTATGTCCCCTGTATTAAGGAGTAGATATCACAGCTCCACTCCAGTAGGCCTGGCCGATTACGTATAGTGTTGGGTCAATCTGAGTTCCAATACATGCTGTAGAAGCATAAACTGCGAAAACCCCACCTCCCCTTCCCTGGTCGATGACCCAGAACTTGCCTCACCAAAAATTTGGCATCCGGACCTGGTGCCCATTTATCGTGCCCATGTGGTAATCGGACGGGCACTATGCATATCCACTCTCCACTCTCTGCGCTCCACCCCTGACTGTCCCTGACTGTCCTGCCTAATCACCAATGTCCCCGCTCCCCACACCCTCTACTCCCTCCACCCCTAATTAGTAGTGCTTACAATCATTGTTCTCCTCAGGTCATGTACAATGTATACAACCAACAAAGGATATATGGATGTCCATTAACTACCCAATCAAGTCCGCCGTCATTGGTGTCAGCAAGGGGCCATTTAATATCTTGGATAGCCTTTCGTATGTCCTTTAGCTGGGTGATGCGTTCCTGTGCTGCAGATTTGGGGGGCGTCGTGTACCCCTGTTGTAGGCTCATGAATCCTCGTTGAACCATCAGGGAGACCACTGGGCCCCCAGTGAAACCTGGGGGCTCAGTGGTCCCCAGGTGTCAAAGGAGGCCGTACCCACTCCAGCCCCTGGACAGCTCAATATTCCAAGCCTAGGGGTGTCTGGGAAGCTGGGATGCACCCATATAATCCGACTATGTGTCCGGAGGCCTTGACAGCCAATACCTTAATCACTGCACTGTCACACTCATGCACTAGGCCCTGCCAGGCCACGCTGACCCTCCAGTGTCTCACCGTGATCCCTCTGGCCTCTCAGATGGGCCAACTTGCCCCCCCCCCCCACCCCGGATGCCTACCGATGGCACTCACCAGTGGCGGAGATTGTCCACTGTTACAGCTCAAGGGATCTCAGATCTGCTCTCCCTCAGGATCTCTGTGGTTCTCAGTCCGCAACTCAGCCGGGGTGGAGGAAACGGCCACTACACCCCCAGCCCGTGTCCCTTGATGATGCTCAACTGGGCGCGTGCCACCTGGGTCCAGCGCTGTCATCTGTGGCTTAGGTTTGACTAGGCATTGCTGGACACAACAGCTCCCCGACATTCCCCCCTGGGGCAGGCATGGCAGCGTCAGCTCTCCCTCACGGTCCAAAGCGTTCGGGGGGAGGGGGTAGGGGGTGGCCACAGGCCGGCCTGGCAACCAGGATCAGTGTTCCGACCACAGTGCTTGCGCTCCCGACGGGGCCTGCTGCGGCCCATCCGGTATCCCAGCTGCAATTTATCAACAACACCGGGTCTCTGGCTTTCAGTTCAGGCGCCAGGGAGCATGGCCAGGGGGAATCGGGATGCCTGCGGGGGAAGAAAAAGCTGGGGCGCAGCGTTGAGTGCCATACTCGGTCGCCAACTTGGCCACGCCCAGCACTATAAAATATAAGTATGAACTTGTTTAATCATTACACAATGAAGTCCTTATTTGAGTATCAATAGCACTATTGCATTTTAAATGATGGAACCTCACTTGGAGTTGCACCGACCGAGTATAGCATCCCATTATAATGTCCTCCCAGATCCAGCACCAGAATTATGATAATAGAAAACATCCTGATAAATGTGCTGTTTTTGCAGGGGTTTGTAAATGTTATTATACGTACCTATGTATTGTTTTCAAAATGTTTGCATAGTCAATATGTTCCTACGTGTTAAAAAGAACCGCACAGACTGCATAAATAAATTGGTGAATGCACACACATTTTCCATCCTTGCGCAAAAACTTTGATGTGATCCCAAATTAAATTGCTTACAAGATGCTCCTCTCATCTTGGGGCAGTGAAGACAAAACAAAAGAACATCTGGTGGAAAATCTGATTGCAGCTAAGAAGGATTAGTTCTTTGTGTTTAGTCATAATGAACAAAAATACACATTGTCAAGAAAGTGCTTGGATCAGTTTAATCTGTCTGGAAAGGGCTCGAGATCACGTATATGTGTCTTGAGTTTGTGAGCTGAAGTTAGAATACAGTTTTCCCCAAAGAGCAGAGCCTGAAGGGCCGTTTTCAGTAGAAGTATACATACATTTTAATCTAAATGGTCTCAGTGTACATATAGCTGGGGATGTCCCTGGTAAAGCCGTGCACCCAGGAATCACATTGACAGCATTTATGAAAGCCTGTAGTCCATCTATCCTTGCATTTCAAATGGGTGAGAATGATAATACTGAATTGGATTAGGAAAAGAGCAGATCAGCATATGTGATTGATCGCACTTCTCATTGTCTGCTGAACTTAATTTGTGTTTCTTGCTGACACTAGTATTTGGAAGGCGCATATTTGAATGTGTGGTACAACAATCGCTGAAAGGCACAAAGTTGGCTAAATTGAAAATTGTACATTTTCTTATTTCAACCAGACTTCTGGCATGTCCATCCTCTGGCGCATTATGTACCTTGTATTAAGACCAGAATCAAGGTGCTTATCATGGCGTGTTAGATCTCTACCATGAATATCGAAGTGAGGGAATTGATGGCGTTTCATAATGAGCATAACCAGCAGTGCTGCAGCTAGAGAAGTAGAATAAGGACAATGGAGAATGCATGGAAGGATGTGAATATGCGAGCTCGGGGCTTCCCAGACGCGCATTCGGGTAAAGATCATACAATCCTGTAGCACTCCTTTGTTGTAGTGAATTGGACCCCGGTGGACTACTTTGGTCCTGATTCTGCATGCTACCAGAGTAGAGGCTGATGCTGATGCATCTTATATTTTGAATAGGAATTCATCTATTCCCATGGGGTGTAAAATGGAAACTGTGTGTTAAAATGTGGGGGTGTTCCGCCCAGACCTCTTTTCTTTTTCCTTTTTCTTCCCCCTCGTTCTTCCCCGCTTTTCTATTTCGTCTTTTCTCTTTAACTGCTTTGCTTTTCAATTTTTTTTTGCCTTTTTAGTGTTGTTTCTTCTTGTTTCAATATTTTCCTTCTATGTAGTGCATTGTCAAAGCAGTGGAGGGTCTCCAGCTTGCTGCCTACTGCTCCAAGTCTTTACGCCAGAGTACCCAGAAGGAATATTGCCTTTCACCTGCAAATTACTAATTCTGTGCATGCAAAGCAGAGTTTGGGTTAATATTCCCTCCAAACCACCTCTGCCCTCCCCCACGTCCCACACAGGCTGCACTCATTATTGTAACATTTTGCCGTCCATAGACATTACTGCGGTATGTGTCAAGATTAAGGGCCTGATCCACCTGCCTCTTTATTTCATGCAAATCACCCCAAAGCAACGTTGTATCTCACTAAATTAGTGCATAAATTGACTAGGGCAAGAGCTCCATGGGTTAAGATAGACCAATGCGTGAAGCTCGTCCCTTCAAAATATACTGAGGAATTTGTGTTGGGTATGGTGCAAGCAAGACAGCACTTACTCAGTAGTTGCATGTAACGAGATTTCATAGACACCAGTATTTACTCTTCTTTGCATAGACACACCGGACTCAGAGCAATTTTTAACTGGGTGTGCAAGACAGCGTCATTGAACTATGAATGGAAGACTCTATCCTCTCCCTTACCTGATGGTGTCCTTCAATATAGTTACAACATTGAGATGGTGAAGGAGAATTCTTGAAGTCTGTGTACTCTGACTACCTACTCTTCTGGTTTTCACTCAGGTCGGGCCTTTGAGGCAAAGACATCTAGGCAAATTTCAAAAGGAAGTGTTTCAGTCAAGTATAGCAAAAGCATTCTGGTAGAACTTGGGTTGTTGGTTGACTGGGGTATGATCCTTGGTCAAGCAGCAACCTAAATCCTTGTCAGGGTAAGAGGCAGGCAAACCCTAAACTAACCTGTGCTCAACCTCTGGAAGCTTGGTACAGAACAGTCAGGCTTAACTTTAGAGGCTTTGTATAAATTAGTTGTGCAACAATTCAAAAAGTAAAACAGTGAAACTCCATACAAAATGATTCCACACCAGGGAGGACCTGGCCTGGCAGTTCGGGCTGGACTGTTCCCATTGGGCACAGGGTCAAGACTGATTTGCATATGGCTGGGTTCAAACTGGAATGGCATGGTGAGCAAAAAAACGATAGATTTAGGCCCAGATCTCTGTACTGGGGTGAATGTATGACATTGTTCTGCATTCTGTCCATCAATTGTTCTTTTTGCATTTGTCACCCCGAGTGGGACGGGTATGCCCAGACGTGGGTCCCGTGCTCTCCATGCCACTGTAGTCAAGCTATCCTGGCTGATGATGGGTGAAACCCCGAAACCGGTTCTAGGATGCTTGGTTCCAGTCCAGGGAGGACCTGGCCTGGCAGTTCGGGCTGGACTGTTCCCATTGGGCACCGGGTCAAGACTGATTTGCATATGGCTGGGTTCAACCTGGAATGGCATGGTGAGCAAAAAAACGATGGATTTAGGCCCAGATCTCTGTACTGGGGTGAATGTATGACATTGTTCTGCATTCTGTCCATCAATTGTTCTTTTTGCATTTGTCACGCCGAGTGGGACGGGTATGCCCAGACGTGTGTCCCGTGCTCTCCATGCCACTGTAGTCAAGCTATCCTGGCTGATGAGGGGTAAAACCCCGAAACCGGTCCTAGGATGCTTGGTTCCAGTCCAGGGAGGACCTGGCCTGGCAGTTCGGGCTGGACTGTTCCCATTGGGCACATGGTCAAGACTGATTTGCATATGGCTGGGTTCAAACTGGAATGGCATGGTGAGCAAAAAAACAATGGATTTAGGCCCAGATCTCTGTACTGGGGTGAATGTATGACATTGTTCTGCATTCTGTCCATCAATTGTTCTTTTTGCATTCCACACCAGGTTAGACAAATAGCTCTGATTTTAATAAATAAAACAAGACTAAAACAACAAAAATCCAATTAGAACTGAAGATATTGAATTTTAAAGTTATTTTCAAAACCAGCGCCGTTAAGCAAAAAGCGCTATTGGGGATATCTGGCCGCGCCGGACCGGGACAGAGTCACAAGTTGAGGCTCACCGCGATGGAGGGCGGGCCAGCTACAGGGACCCAGTTAGCCCCGTTGAACAAAGTACCGGTTTGCGGAGCGTTGCATGGATCCGTGTCAAAGATGTGTCGTGCAGCAGAGGCAATGCATTGGTTCCGAGATGCGACAAGGCTGTGGAGCGAGGTCCTGTTGCTTTGTCGTTGAGGAACCTGCTGACGGGGCTTGCGATACGAAGTCTGGTGTCGAGGATGCGAGGTGCAGCAGAGGCAATGCGTCTGTTCCGATGAGTGACGAAGTTGCGTTGCAGAGTTTTAGCGTTGTCATCGAGGCTGCCGTCAGAGGGATGCGAGGAGCTTGCGCCAGGTGAAGCGCCACGCATCTGCAGGTCCAAAGGCGATGCATCGGTCCAAAGATGCAGGAGGTGGTGGAGATGCGAGTCTTTTGTGACGGGTCCAATCCTTGCAGCAGTGGCAATGTGTCGGTTCTGCTCAGGGATGCGCCACACAGCCGAGAAGATGCATCGGTTCTGCTCAGGAATGCTTTGCTCAGAAGAGAAGATGCGTCTGTTCCGCTTGCAAGCACTTTAGGCCCACTTCCAAGGGTCCAGTACTGGTGTGGCACCACTTAGCAGGGTAGACTCACAGATGGCAGAGTCCAGGTGCAGGGGTTGAATGCCTGTTATTTCCCTGAGGCTTCAGATCAGGAGACCATCCAGCTAGCCCTTGAAATCACTCTGGGTTCTGGCGTCAAGTGATGCAGGAACAGTTCTTCTCACCAAGGCAAGAGGGCAGCAGGCAGCAGATCAGCACAGCAAAGCAGGAGTCCAGCAGAGTGCAGTCCATCAGAGTGGCAGTCCTTCAGCAGCACAGCAATCCTTCTTACTTGTAGAGTATCCACAAATCCAAAAGTGTACTTAAGTGGTGATGTCGGAGGCCCAGTACTTATGCCCAGTGGTGGCTTTGAAGTGGGAGAGATTTCAAAGACATGCCTTTGAAGTGCACAGAGGTCCTCCCTTTCTGCCTTTGCTCCAGACTCACTGCAGGGGGGTATGCAGCTCTTTGTGTGTGGACAGGACACAGCCAACAGGTGTAAGTGAAGCTCCCCCCTCCCATCCTACCAAGATAGCCCATCAAGTCACACCTAAGCTCCTATTGTGTGTGGCAGTCTAGGAGAAAAGCCCAAACTGCCAACTAGGCCCAGTCATGTGATCAGAGACATGCTACAGGCATCAAATGGTTAAAGCAAAAAAACGCCAACTTTATGAAAGTGGCATTTGCAGAATTGCAATTTAAAATTCGACTTCAAATTGTGATTCCAGAGACACCACACTTGAATCAGTTATATCTTCCCATTAGAAATTACTCTTATGAAATGTAATAAGCTAACCCCAATGTAATCCTATAGGACTGTGGGACTGCGGGTCGGAACTAGAAGCTAGGAGGCTTGATGTGTTTCTCCATTTTCATGATTTACTAAAGAAAAACTTGAGATGTAATAAGGTGCTCTTCTGGAGTTGTAGTTCTGGTGTTGGTTCCACTGTTCCCTCTCTCCTGGATTCTCGGTATCTCTTTTCTAGTGTCCGTCACCAGGTGGCTCAAAGGAAAAAGAAAGGACGGTGAGACTCTCGGATTTGACAATTTAAGTGTCAGGAGATTGGATAGTATCCGTCACCACACCAAAAGTGGGGGGGGGGGGGGATTTGGTTCCTAACTGTCACTATGGCCAAGTGCTCAAAAGAGGAATAATAGAAAAAGAATAATAAATAACCAGGAGCACCAAATGTCTTGGGGTCCTCTGGTCTATTCCTTGACTTCTGTTCAGGTCCCTAATTAGCTATAGTCAAGAACACCTTGCTCGGCCCATATCTGGGTATATTATCTTAACTGCCCAGAAGAGATCTCTGTACACTTACGTCAGTGCCGATATATCTTTAAGAAATAATGTGAGTAAGGTGACCAACAGAACATTAAGTCCGGGCTTCCTCAATTAATCTCACGCACGTATGGGTAAGTCGATACTGTCCTGGCGCAATACGGAGTGGACACGCTAATCAAATTGGCAGGTACACTTGGGCGGTTATTGGCATGGAAAGTGCAAGATGCGGCTCATCTAAAAATTAGGGGAACATGCCCCGCTATGTCCCTCCCGCACCCTCTCTGTAGTTTCACCCTCCTCACACCCTTGAGGCACACTTTCCTTTGATGCGGAATCCACCCTCCCGGCCCGGTTCACTCACCGTCCTAGCCACAACTCTCCTGAGTTGCGGCGGCCTTCTCGCACCTCCTGTGGAAGGGGGGAATCCACCACTCTTCGGACCACTCTTCGTCTTGGACGTCTCCTGTGTCGCTGAACCATCTTCCCGATGTTTTCCCCGCTTTTCCATCTTCAGCATGTTCTTCTCCTTCCTCGTTCCACCTTCAGGCTCCTTCCACCCTCCGGCTCCTTCCTCCTTCTCCTCTGCGTCTTCCAGGTCCGCCTTTTCTCCTCCTCCCAGGGTTCCTGATTGGTCCTCCTCCCGATAGCCACCTCCTTCTTCCTGTAGGGGAGAGTTCGGGAGCAACGGATTAACCCTTGCTTTCCCCTGATGTTCCCCGCATTGTGGCGCTTCTACCTCCATCCCCGGTAGGCAACGGGGGGTCGGGGCAGCGGTCCCAAGGCCTTCCTCACAAGGAGATATAGATTTTGTAGTAGTGAAAAGCGACTTTGAAAGTTTTTCACCACCAGGACATATACAGCTTAAAAGTATGTTTCCTGCCTTTTAAATACCCTGCCCTCTGGGTTGTCCAGGGCCTACCTTAGGGGTGTCTTGTATGTATAAAAAGGAAAGGTTTGGGCCTGGCAAAAGGTTTATTTTGCCAGGTCGGCATGGCAGTGTAAACTGCACACACAGGCTCTGCATTGGCAGGCCTGATACATGGTTAAAGGGTTACTTATGTGGGTGGTGCAGTCAGTGCTGCAGGCCTACTAGTAGCATTTAATTTACAGGCCCTGTGTACAGGGAGTACCACTTTACTCGGGACTTATAAGTAAATTAAATATGGCAATTGGGGGTTAAGCAATATTACCATGTTTAGGGGAGAGAGCACAAGCACTTTAGGCTTGGTCAGCAGTGGCAAGTGTCCTAATGCCAGCAAAAAGGCAAAAAGTTGGGGGGAAGACCACCCTAAGGCTGTCAGGTCTAACACATTCTAAATCCAAACTAAGTCTCGCTGGCCAGTAGTCCAGTGAGCTGGATTTTTTCCAGAGAGTGGATCCTCAGAATCCCAGAAGGTGGCAGGGTGCACCATTCAATAAGTGAACTCTTGTTACCCAGAATAACTGGAACATCAAAATGTATTCAATTAGTGTGCCTAAGTCGCTCCTCACATGCTGTCTTGATTTCACAGAAACATCCCAAATACTCCTGGAGATGTATTAAAGCCCATTCTCGTAAGATTCATAGAATTGGATTTAGGGAGACAGAAGCATCGTGGTTACTTCTCTCCTTGTGGCACATTGCCAAAAACGCCTCAACAGTTAATTAAATCTGCTTTATCACACTTGTGCCATTAATCAGCAGTTTACTGTAGAATCCTTTCTACAGCGTTATCCCAAGTCTCATGACATTGCTCAGGGTCACTGCAGGAGGCCAACACCATTATTTCATGTGCCTCTAATTTGGCCTGTACACGGCACCTAGTGTTGAAGGTTTTAGTTACGATTCCAGCCCAGTTATAATCCAAGGAGATCTTTCAGTGCACATATCAGGCTGATCGTGTATCTTCTGGGCAACTAACCCTTCATAATATACAAGTAGTGTGATGAACTTGAAGGTGTGATGGCCAACACTTAAGAAATAGAGACCCTTTTTTCATAGGGGCTTTTACTGTTACATTAGATAGTATACCGTTTTAGAGTGAGCAGACATGTCCACCTATCAGTCGCAAAACGTTCTCCAATGTATGGCCTACTGCGTAGGTAGCTAAAATATCATACATGACTCATCAGTGGGATCAAACATCAAATGAACAAAAAATGGAAATTAACAGCATTCCACGACCCCTGTCAACACTGTCCTTGTGGACTGAGGAATAAAACCTCCTTGTCGGGTGCCTCTTCATGCACCACCTCAGACCTCAACTTAGATTACCATCACCATGAACTCTCCAAAGTATGATTGGGAATCCTTGGTTATTTATGTACTTGTCACAGGTGTCAATCCATTTTCTAAGCACACTCAATTTTTGCCAGATAGCGGACGTGAAATTATAGGACATGATCTTTCGCGCAATGCACAGTTTGTCCAAGTATACAGGTAGAGTTTCAGAATACAATGCCTGTCATTCAGCCATTAGTTATAGTTTCTCCTTTGTACAAAACATTGAGAAGTAGAAACTTTGAAAAATTCTGTCTGTGCAAAAATTTGAAAGTAGAAACCATGATAAAGTTATTGTTAGTCATTACAATATCTAAACATCCTTCTGAAGGAGAGGGTGCTTTGTTTTGTTTCCATCTTTTTTACTCTTGCTCCTTTTCCATGAAGACCATGCAAATTATCATTCCTATGACCATTTGTTGTCTTAGTTAGTAGATAGCGGGGGCCATGAGCGGGTGGGTAAACTTATGTTTTGCCACCCTCTTTGGTGGAAAAACTTCTTGGTCTCAGAATTTCTGCCCTATTTTGTAGATTTTCTCTGGAGTTAACCTCTAAAGGGAATTTTTTCCTCCTCCCCAAATTGGTTCATAATACTTCTAATGCATTGTGTCATTTTGCAATGTTGGTCTCGAAGTATTGATCATTCAAGAATAATGCTGTTTTAGTAAGTAGATGAATACAAAACTTGCACATCGAACCAAGCTGCCTGGTGTCCCATTGCATTCATGTAGATATTCATAATTTCACTTGCCACCAGCATATTGACATTCAGATCACATAAGGTGCTTGAACTGAGTAACTGCAAGAGGAGGGCCAGTTGTGAGTTTGGCATTCCAAATTTCGGTGGTATGCCTCATGGCAGTAGTGTGAGGTAAAGGTGGGTATATTGCACCTTCGGGCATAAAAACTTCAATTTTCTTTAAAACTGTTATACCTCAGTAAGGTGTCTAAAACGATTTTCACAACTTAATAACAGGTTGTATACTCAAAATGGCTTTTATATATAAGAAAATAAGCACTTTGAGTTTAAGTTAATTAAATATGGCCCAACAGAATTCCCACACTAACAGGTAAAATTGTCTGAGGTGGCAAAAACTTACATTCAAAGTAAAATGATTGCTGACACCTATGAATATGGCTACCGGGACCACATTACTTCACTAAAAAAGCAACTGTGGTACCTGTTTGTGCATGTATGATACCCCATACTCGTGTCTAATTTGTATCCACTGTTTTCTAGTCCTGCAATAGTTCTTTAGTAGCTTGAGAAGTTCTGGCAAGTTGGTGAAGATGGCGGGCTGATCCCGCCACAGAGACCGGCTCTTCCTCTTTGCCCCTATGAACACAGCTAACTGAAGTGAAGCTGCCCGGCTACGGTCCCGTGCTTAGGCTCCATTGTTGACTCACTGCTACCTTCCGGTGGCAAGCTTTGCGAGGATTTGCCTATGTGGCAGCTGTGCGACTGGGTACATCGCTGTTCTCCGGCATTTGCTTGCGGTCTTCCACGAACCGAACTCGGCGGACTACAGCACTGGTTGAGGCTGTTTGGCGGCAACATGACCCCGCCGCGCTCCAATGCACTCCGAGGTGGGCATGGGGCCTGCGGTTCAGCATGGATCCGTTCTGAGGAGTTGGAAGCTTCTGAGAGCAGATCTCGTGCTCAACTGCCGTGCCTCCCTGGTGGGACGACCTATCCTGAAGCCGCTGGTGTCTGGCATGGCAGCAAGCTTGCTTCAGGCACAGTCCAGGGAGATACCTGCGGCCGTAGAATAGGCTTCCTTGGCGGACGTTCTGATGGAGGCCCCTGCTGGGAGGACCATCTCACCCACAGCTACTATGGCCACAGAATGTAAAAATGTAGTTGAGGCAGGGGCCTTGGAAATCACAACGGTGCAACATAGTCGCAGCTTTCTGCCTCTTGCTCCTTTCAAGGAATAAGTTCAGCTGACTCCCTCGGGCTCAGCTACAGGCCCAGGTACTGACTCAGCGGCCAGAACTGTGAGTACTTTGGGCGCACTCTTAGGAGGGGCACAGGTGGGGGCTCCGGATCAATGGACCCTGCAGCGTCGAGGGGAGCCTTTGATTCTATACAGGCTTATTAGTTAGCTATGCTTCAGCATGCTGAGGATGTTCCAGATTCCAACAATCTTCTACCCTTACCAGTAACCCTAGCCGCTGATTCAGCTAACACAGATGGCCTTAAAAATGGTGAAGAAGCTGATATTGTTGTGGATATAACTCTACGGGCCACTAAGGAGGCTACAAGTGCATCTTCGATTAGACGGCTGTCCCTGAAGAGCTGGGGCAACGTCAAGAAGCTAAATGAGGTGCTGAAGGTATCTCAGTCTGGCAAGCATATGGCCTCAAGGGCTAAGAGCCGGACCACCAGCAGTAGCTTTACTGGCAGTCCATTTTGGGATTGGGTGTTGTCTAGGGGCGAAGCAAAAGCCTTAATTTCAAGCTTGTCCACTACCAATATGGAGGTTCAATCATCTCCTAGGGGTGATAGGCATCATACTGTGGAGTCATTCTCTGCAGTCACGCTCAGCCCAGATGCTGGTTTGCCTCCCCACATTAGCCCTAACTCCTCTGGCGGTGGTCACCCCTCTAGTTATCCCTCTCCTAGGGCTCTCAAAGACTCTCCAGTTATGAATGAAACATAGGAGCCATCTCTTCTGGTACATTTACAGCTGTTACAGTCACAGCTGGCCGAGGCACAGCAGCATCATGCACAAGTCAGAGCAGACAATGTGGCAATTCAGCAGTCTATAGCTGCGAGTTGCTGATGCAGAAGAAGTTGGAATGGCCACTGTAAAATCTATTAAGAATCATGATCGTCATCTGGCACTGGTCCAGACTAAAATTGTGGACTTGGAAAATCGCCAGAGGAGGAACAATCTGCAGGTGATCAGAATACCGTAAGGGAAGGAGAGCGACGATACCCGGCAGCTTATAGTGCAGCTGTTCGGGAAGGTTTTCCCTGACCTGGGCTTGGACATGGATTCACAGATTCTACAGGCGCATCGGCTGCCTATAAATCGAGACTGTAATAGGATTTCCTGTAATTCACCCCCGGTGCATCCTCGCCCTTTCCTAGTATATGTAGGCAATTTTATGTTCAGGCAGGTAATCTCAATGAAAGCTCGCCCAGCTTCACCTGTGGGAGTGGATACTATGTCAATCTTTGTCCGCTCAGATCTCTGTAAGACTACGATGGACAGACGATGGAAACTGTGCCAACTAATTGATCCTCTGAAAGCAGTTGGGGAACAAGTCTTCTCACAGGAGCCAGCTAGGTTTAAGATAATCCATAATGGGCAGACCCAGATATGTTTAACGGACCAGGATGCTACGTTGGCTCTCGGCAATCACAAGGGGACAAGAAACTGATCTAGACCTGGACTATTGAAGTGCTAGTGTATTATTATGGACATTGCTGACCTAAGTATGTTCATAATTATTCTAGGTCTGGGCTCTCACTTTTTGGCTAGGGTTGTTTTATTTTTCTATACTTCACAGGGCAGTATTCGCGGTTGTTCAGGTGGCAGTCTCTCAGGGCTGTCACAACCATCAACAGCCTTAGGGTGGGGAAGATTCCTTTAGCTAGAGACAGGGGAGGGTGGCTGCAGCAGGTTGGGGTTGGTTGTGGGTGGGGTTCATTTCTAAGATATGTAGATAAAATTCCCGCAATTGGCAGGTTATGGGTGCAGAGGTGTGAAACAAGTCCGATTAATCAGAAGTTACAATTTTAGTTGACACTTTTGGGGTGCACACAGATGTTGTTCTCGGGATGGGATTGTTTTGTTTGGGATTGAAGTAATGATTAGATTAAAGTGTATGTGCCGGCATGAATCTGGCCTTAATTCTTCCAACAAACAGCTGGTATGGGAGGAGATTAAAATGTATAGACTGCATATAATATCATTAACAGAGACACACCTTGCTTACAAAGTTCGTCTTTTACTCAGACAGCTTGGCTACAATGTTGTTGTAAGTGCGTCACAAACTGCCCCCATCTGGGTGTAGCCATCTTGGCAGCAAAGAATTTAGAGCTTAAAGTTTTGAAAATCGCTTCTGATGCCAGGGGCAGATGGGCGATTGCTCAGCTAGTTATATTCAGTCAGAAACTTGTAGTCTGTGCTGGTTATGGGCCAAATGTAGATGACCATGAGATGTTGAATATGCTTTGTTTGGATCTATGAGACTGGCCTGGTGAGATACTATTAATGGGAGACTTCAATTGTATGATTGACTACACTAGAGACTCAACGAATCATTCTGCCTCTCCTCGTATAGTCAAGACCAGGACATCCAACCTGGAATTTGATCGGCTTCATGGGCTTATAGATGTCTGGGGGGCATTTTATCCTACTATACCGGATTCTGCATTCTACTCATCTCCACATAGGCACTATTCTAGGATTGATATGATTTTTATTAAAAGGGGCTCCCTTCGAAACCTCGAAATGAAAGTCTGTCCCAAGGTAACATCTGATCATAATCCGTTATTACTGTTAATAAATTTTGCGAGGGGCGTTTGTTTTCGTTTCCTTGTCATCTTCTTATCAACCCTGACTATTGCAAGGTTATTTCAAGCTCACTTATAGAATTTCTGGGTGTTAATAATGGTACAGCCTCTCTGCTGGTCGTGTGGGACACAATGAAGGCTTATATTAGGAGTATCACAGTGCAGCTTATTTTTAGTCAAAACAAGGACATACAAAATAGTGTCAGACATCTTGGCCAGGCAATCTTGCAATTGGAAAGATCTCTCACATTAGCCATCAGGTCTGGGAGTCCTGATGAGCTAGCCCTTCGTGTTCAACTCATTAATAAACAGTCCCAGTTGAGTCAAAACTTCAGGGGGAAGGTGACAGTTAGTTATTCCAAAAATAATGCTCTCCAATATGAATATTTGGAACAGGTCGGCCAAGTTCTGGCCCATCAAATCTCAGATAGAAAGGCTAGGTGTCTGATTCAGTATCTTAAAGGTAGTGACGGATCTGTTCATACTCTGGCCCAAGTTATTGCCGAAGAGTCCTCTTCTTTCTACCTGGAATTTGTATAGTCCACTCCAAACCTTATGCATGTCGGGGCTTATGTTCGGGGTAATAGAGTGCTTAGAGGAATCTCAGGCATCAACATTTCAGATAGATATTGCTGTTGGGGAACTAGCAGCCGCTCTCGCAGCTCTACCCTAGGGTAAGGCTGCAGGGGAGGACTCAATTCCTTTGGAGTTCTATAAAACATTCAAGAATATTATAATTCTCCCACTCTTAAGGGTAATGCAGTGTGTTGATGAGGATGGAAAAGTGCCTGACAGCTGGAATATGACAAATATCACGGTATTTGTGAAGAAAGGTAAACCACCAGAAGAAATGGGTTTGTACCGACCCATCACTCTGATCAGTGCTGATGCAAAGATCTTCGCCAAGGTTTTAGCAATGAGGCTTGCCCCTCTTTTATAAGACTTAGTATCTAAACAGCAACATGGTTTTGTTCCAGGTAGAGAAACCCCCTACCATATCAACATGGCAACCGCCGCTTTTGATGTAGTGGAGAGAACGGGAAGGCTCCGACATTATGGCTAGTATGCTTAAATGATTAGTACGATTTATCAAGGGCTTGGTGAGCATAGGAGTGATGATGGCCTTCTTTTAGCTGCTAAATGATGCAAAGTGCTCTCTTGTGAGGTGTTACCATCAGAAATACATAGGGCCTCGGAGACAGTGGAGGGCTCAGTACATTCTGTAAATCTGAAACTGCAGCAATTCAAGACCATTTGCATGTTATATTACACAGCGGAAAATTCATGAGGTGGGGTGCAAATCCTAACGCTGATAAAGCTAGTTGTCCCAAGTGTGGTTGTCAAGATGCAGACATCCTCCATTTGTTTTTTGCATGCCCTGCTCTTAAGGAGTTTTGAGAAGGGGTGACTCAACTGATTACAGCATGTTTAGGTTATGAAGTTCAGTTTACCCCTGTGGAGATAATGCTAAGATATAGAATCGAGGGGGGCGTGGCCTGAGGCGTCAAGATGGCGGTCGCACTCTAAGAGTGCTCCGGACCCCTCCGTCATCCGCCTCGAATCCTGCCAGCAGCGGCAACCAACCGTGAGCCCTACCTGCATGCAGAGGACCCCCGACACGGTGGCGCCGTCCTCCTGTGCCCGGAACTTTGATGCGGGGCCTGTGAAGCCGACTGGAGCTTGCGGCCTGCAGCGGCCTGTCCATCCTGCTGCGACGGAGTCCCGCCGACGGTGCTGAGGCGCCTCCTGTGTGCCGGTACGGGCGGGAGCCATGTGAGCAGCGGCGACCGGGCTGCCTCTGATGCCCTGTCCTTGGGCGGATTATCCGCGAGTGGCGGGCAGGATCGGCCCTGAGGAGCTCCGGGAGCCCGGCCGCCCGTGGAGCTGACGGGGGCGGCCTCGAGGCCTGCGTCCTCTGGTGCTCGGCCAGCGTCTCGGCTGGCGCCCCCCACCCCGCCTGGCGCTGTGGGTACTCTGCACCCCCTCCCCGCTCTGAGGCTGATCTCTGGGCCGATGCGTTCTGGTGCGCTGTCTCCCGCTGGCCCTGCTGCGTAGAGGATGGCGAGGCCCGCAACGCGGCCTACTGTGTCCGCGGTACTGGGCCTGCTCCTTTCCTGCACTAGCGGCCTACCATAATAGGCCGACCTCCTGCCGGGGCTGAAGGTGGCGCCACCCCCGGTGGGTGAGGCGGGGACCGGCTGTCAGCTCGGGCAGCGGCGAGCGTGGTAACGTGTGCCCCCCCCCCCCCGGGCCTGGCGCTGTGGGACACTCTTCACCACCTCACCGCTAAGTGGCTGATTCTGAGGCCGGTGTGCTCCGGCGTGTTGAAGGGGCTGTCTCCCGCCGACCCCGCTGTGTGGAGGGCAGCGAGGCCTGCAGCGCGGCCTGCTGCGGGGGCGGTACCGGGCCTACCTGCTTGCTGTGCCTGTGGCCTACCCCACCGAGCCGACCTCCTGCTGGGCCTGAAGGCTGCCCCACGTCCGGTAAGTGGGGCGGGGACCGGCTGTCTGTTCGGGCAGCGGCGCGCGTGTATGGGAACGCGTGCCCCCCCCCTCCCGGGCCTGGCGTGGTGGGGCATTCTGCATCCCCCCACCGCTGTGTGACTGATTTCGAGGCTGGTGTGCTCCGGTGCGCTGAGGGGCCGTCTCCCGCCGGCCCGCCTTGTGGAGGGCACTGAGGCCTGCAACGCGGCTTGCTGTCTAGGCGGGGCTGGGCCTCTTCATTTCTGACGCCTGCGGCCTACTCCTCCGGGCCGATATCCTGCCAGGCCTGAAGGTGTCTCCATCCTCCTGTGTGTAGGGCGGGGGACCGGCTGTCGTGTCGGGCAGTGGTGCATATGAAGGGAGATGCGTGCCCCCCCCCCCTTGTTATCTACTGCTCCGAGATTGTCCTGGGGGCCGGTGTGACCCGGTATGCTGCAGAGGCCTTCCTTCCATCCGACTTGTGGTGTGGGGATTCGTGAAGCTTGCAGCACGGCCCGCTGTGTCACCGGGGCTGGGCCTGCCGTACCCTGTGCTCTCGGGGCCCGGCCTTTAAGAGCAAGTGTCTGCGGCCATCTCATCAGGTGGCAGTCGGGGGCCCCCACACACGGTCCCTGGGCAACTACTTGGTTCTATCGTGTGCCGGTGGGGTCTTGGCCTTCCGGCAAAGTCTCCGTACTTGTTGGGTTCCCCCCACACCTGGTCCTTGTTACCCAACCAACGACTGGAACTGTCGCCAACTATGGGAAGAGATAGGGCCCCTAAATCCACGCCGGCTCCCACGCAGACGTAAATGGACCGGTTCACTACCTCTGAGCAGGATCCCCCTGGGAGGGCAGCTGGGGGCCCTCCCCAGGACAGGGATCTCGACACCATCCTTTAGGCCATTAGTGCCTCGCAAGCGTCCGTTGAGGGGAAAATTGGAGAGATCAAGGTGGACGTGTCCCTCCTCCGGCAGGACCTCCGTAACGCCACTGCGAGGCTGACAGAGGCTGAGTCTCGTATATCCACTGCGGAGGATGATATCTCACAGTTGAAAGAACAGGTGGCCCACCTCCGCACTCATACCAAGGAGCTTCATCGGCGGGCCGAAGATGCTGAGAACCGTGCTCGTCGTAACAACCTCCGCCTGGTGGGGTTTCCCGAGGGGGTTGAGACGGGCCAAGTGGCCACCTTCGTCGAGGCCTGGTTCACATCATGGATGCCTTGAAGACACCCTTTCGTCATGGTTTGTGGTGGAATGAGCTCACAGGTCCCTTGCACCCAGGCCGCCCCCGGGTGCCCCGCCTCGCCCCATCATCCTGAAAGTTCTTATCTTCAAGGACCGGGACGCCATCTTGCGAGCGGCGCGTGTTACAGGCCCCCTCAAATTTCAGAACCATACCATTATGGTATTCCCGGACTACACTAAGGAGGTGCAAGAACTCCGGCGCTCCTATACGGATGTTAAACAGAAGCTGCGGGCTCTTGGCCTACAATACCAGCTTCAGTTCCCTGCACGCCTGCGAGTTATTTTCCAGAACAAAACACAGTTCTTTGATTCACCCCAGGCAGCGTGGACATTGTTGACGGAGGAACATCCCATCCGCCAGAGGCGTGACCCCTCTCCGGGACGCCGGCGCCGCACGCAATCTCGTAGGGGACACCAATCACAGGCAACAGTACCCAGATCCTCGAGCGTGGCGACCCGTGGATCTCGAGACTTTTCCAGCCAGTCGGGCTCTCCGCCTCGCACCAGGCACCGTTCTACTGAGGACTTACCCGGACCCTCCTCATCGCCAACCCGGGTGGGCTCACCCAGACCTGACTCGGATCTTTCTCGCACTCCTACTCTCTGAGGGCCTGTCGGACTCGGTATGCTGTCCATTGACCACCGGGACGGGTCATTCCCTCGGTGGGGTTCTTTGACATTGGTAGACTTCTAAGCTCATTTACTTAGTTCTAATGCCGATCCATTGCCTATCCGTCCTTCTGGAGGGGTCCTCCACGCAACCAATACGAGCGTTGTAGTTTGGTAGTGTTAACATGGGGGGTCGACAGATGCTTCTGTTCTCGAAGTGTAGGGTGGTGGCGAGGTTTGGGAAGGGTTTTTTCCCTATGTTATTGTTTTTCTTGCCTTTTTGTTTCAGCTACCACGGAATGGCACATGCTTCCTTTACAAGGGACGGAGATGTCCTTACTGCAAGCGACTACCCATACATTTGCGGGCTCCCACGCGCGTTCACGCACCCCTGTCAGATTGCACATCCCAGACCAGGTACCACCTGTCATGACCGCTAGTACTACACCTAGGGCGTCTCTCCACGTGTTGTCGTGGAACGTCAATGGTCTCTTGGACCGGCATAAGCGCACGGCGGTCCTGCGCTATGCGCAACGCCTCCACATAGATATCCTCATGCTTCAAGAAACACACCTCCTAGGTAACTGTTGCCCCTTCCTGGCTCGCTATGGATACGATAGAGTATGGCACTCCGGTTTCTCCAGGGGCTCCTGTGGGGTGGCTATCCTCCTGAGACGCACTCTGCCCTTTATCCTCTCCCAGGTGACCCACGATCCTCCAGGGTCATTTGTGACAGTTTGTGGCTCACTGGCTGGTTCCCCCCTCAATCTCATGTCTGTATATGCCCCCCCCCCTCGATGCTCACACCCACACTTGCACATACCGCTGCCTTGATGAACACTATGCCTCTGGGCAACACGGTTGTTGGAAGTGATTTTAATGCAGTTTCCTCCTCAGCCCTTGACACAACAGGTCCCCCCTCCGCCTCCCGAACGGCGCAAGCGAAACAGCTAAAGAAATGGTCCGAGTCTCTGGGCCTCTGCGATGCGTGGCGCATATGGCACCCCCGCACCACTCAATTCACACACACCTCCGCGGCCCACCATACACAGGCGCGCATAGATGCGATCTTTGTCCCCGCACCTGAATGCTCTGAGACTATAGACGTCCGCATCCTGCCTAGAGGTATTTCCGACCACTCTCCAGTGCTCCTTAGCACGGGGGCTCCCCCCCCTTCGGCCCGCCCAACGTGGAGAATGAACGCATGGTTCCTCCAAGACAAAGAGTTCAACAAGGTGGTGAGGACGGAACTCAAGCACTACTTCCTTAATAACGAAGGCTCAGTAGCCTCCCCGGGTACCCTATGGGAGGCGGGAAAGGCGACCATTCAGGGTGTCGCGAAGGGGCAGCTCAAGAACCAGAGGCAGGCACAATTGCGAGAACTCACATCGAGGGAAGCGCAGGCGCTTCGCTTGGAACAACTACTGTCTCTGTCTGATGACGCCGCCCAGGCCCGACAGCTTGCTCACCTTCGGGAGGAAATTAGACAATTATCCCTGGACGCTGCTCAGCTCCTATGGAGGTCGTCGGTAGCAAGAATTTATGGTTGGGGAGACAAAAACGGTACGATCCTGCACAGGCTAGCCACATACCCCAGGGCGAACCGCATTATCCCAGAGGTGGTAGACGCGGCTGGAACGGTGCACCGCGCCCCTGTGGCGATGGCCAGCATCTTCGCCGCCTACTATCGGCGTTTATATACAGCGCATACCCCTGACCTCTCGCTCCCTGATCTCCTTGAACGAGGTAAGGTACGTCTCCCTCGGCTGGAGATGACCGCCCAGAAGGATCTGGAACGCCCCATTTCTCGGAAAGAAATCGAAGAGGCGATCTCCCTCACCTCATCGGTCAAGACCCCGGGCCCAGATGGCCTTCCTCAGGAGTATTACGCGACGTACCGCGAAATTCTAGTGCCCCGTCTGGCTGATCTATTTCAGGAAGCTGTAGAGAGAGGTTCCTTTCCGCCAGAGACGGATATCGCCACCATTATGGTCCTTCCGAAATCCCAGCCTCCCTCCCGTCAATGCGCGGACTATCGTCCCATCTCCCTCCTCAATACGGAGGTCAAGCTGTATGCCGCCATTCTGGCTCAGCGATTGAAGCCCTACTTAACCCTGCTGGTCCACCCAGACCAATGTGGCTTCATGCCTCAACGTGGGACCCGTCATTGCCTCCGGAGGCTGCAGTTGGCTCACCGGCATTTGCTCACCCCATATTTAGCTCTCCTGTCCATAGATTTTGAAAAGGCATTCGACTCGGTGGACCTGACATATCTGCAGGACGTGCTGGCCGAGATGGGGTTTGGGCCTCAATTTAGGGCCCTGGTTCAGGTCCTTTACGCCCACCCGAGAGCGCGTGTATTGGTCAACGGGGTATTGTCAGAGACCTTTCCCATTAGCAGGGGCACTAGACAGGGCTGTCCCCTCTCGCCCTTACTATTCGCCCTTGGCTTCACTAGTGTGGGCCGAGGATCGAATTCGTGGCTGGGAGTGGCCCAATACGGAAACGGACAAGATCGCATTATATGCGGATGACGTCTTGATTTTTCTGGCTGAACCAGCCTACTCGGGGCCATACTTCCTCCAGATCTTTCAGTCCTTCGGGCAGGCCTCTGGTCTTCGGTTGAACCCCGGGAAATCAGTTTTGGTCCCACTGCACCTCTCTAGGGATTGCTACGACTGGCAATCCACCATACCGCTTCGGTGACAATGCTTTAAATACTTAGGGATATGGATCACCCTTCTTCCCGAATTGGGCTGGTCCCTCAATGTCGCCCCATTGGTTAAAAACGCCAAAGAGGATCTCCATAAATGGAAGACGCTGCCCCTAAACCCCCTGGGGAGGGTTGCTCTGTTTAAAATGATGATCCTCCCCAGATTTCTTTACGTCCTTCAAAATACCCCCTTCTGCTTTACCAGGACCTGGTTCCGGGAACTGGACAGTCTAACTACCAAGTTTCTCTGGAACGGGGGGAGGGCGCGCTTGGCTCTGTCTGCATGCCGGATCCCCTCCTTCGACGGGGGAATGGGGACGACGCACTTATATCTTTACTTCTTGGCTGCGCGTCTCCTGGTGGTCCACGACTGGTTCAATGGGGGCTGGTCTGACCCGGCCTACCGGCTCGAGCTGATCAGCCCGCACGCCCTCCTCTCGGCCGACTACATCCTCCTTGGGGACCTCAACTTCCACCTAGAGAACAACAACGATCGCAACACCACCACCCTGCTGGACAACCTCGCCAACCTCGGACTCAAGCAACTGGTGACCACCCCCACACACCACGCCGGCCACACGCTTGACCCCGTCTTCTCCTCCAGCAAGGACATCTCCTTCAGCCACACCACCGGACTCCACTGGACAGACCACAGCTGCGTCCACTTCAGCTTCAGCAGGACCACCACGCACCTCCACCCGCAACAGCTCCCGCGCAGAAGCTGGAACAAGATCACCACCGACCAACTCACCACATCCCTGAGCCAGAACCCTCCCGCCAGCTCAACGAACCCCAACCAAGCCGCCAGCAACCTCACAAGATGGATCACCAACTGCGCTGACATCCTCGCCCCATTGAAGACCCCCCAATCAGACCCGGCAACAAGAAAGCACCCTGGTTCACCGACGAACTCAAGAAATCCAAGAAGAACTGCCGGGCCCTCGAGAAAGCATGGCGCAGAGACCCGACTGCAGACAACATGACCACCCTCAAACACGCCACCCGAAAACACCACCAGCTGATCCAGACCACCAAGAAAACCGCATTCAAGGAACGACTGGACAACAACGCCCACAACAGCAAGGAACTCTTCATCATCGTCAAAGAGCTCTCGAACCCCAGCGCCGGAAACAACGACATCACCCCTCGCAAGACCTCTGCAACTCGCTCGCCTCGTTCTTCCACAGCAAGATCGCAGACATACAAAACAGTTTCAGCACACAGCCGACGTACCCTACAACAGTTCCAACGTCCCCCACCTCCACCCTCCGAGCCTGGACCCCGATCAACACCGAAGACACTATCCGCACGATGAACTCCATCCACTCCGGATCACCAACCGACCCCTGCCCTCACCACATCTTCAACAAGGCCGACGCCGTCATCGCACCCCACCTCCGGGACATCATCAACACCTCCTTCGACACCGCCACCTTCCCAGAGAGCTGGAAGCACGCCGAACTCTGCGCCCTACTGAAGAAACCGTCAGCGGACCCCACCGACCTCAAAAACTACCGCCCCATCTCGCTCCTTCCTTTTCCTGCCAAAGTCATTGAGAAGACCGTCAACAGACAACTGGCCGCCTTCATCGAGACGAATGGATCCCTCGACCACTCACAGTCCGGCTTCCGGGCCAACCACAGCACCGAGACCGCCCTCATCGCAGCCACCAACGACATCCGAGCCCTGCTCGACAACGGGGAAACAGCGGCCCTCATCCTCCTGGACCTCTCCGCAGCGTTCGACACAGTCTGCCACCGCACCCTAGTGCAACGCCTGAACAACGTCGGAATCCAAGAGAAGGCACTGGAGTGGATCATCTCCTTCCTCGCCGGAAGAACCCAGAGAGTCCGCCTCCCCCGTTCAGTTCCGAGGCCACCGAAGTCATCTGCGGCGTACCACAAGGATCATCACTCAGCCCCACCCTCTTCAACGTCTACATGAGCCCCTCGCAGCCATCGCACGCCAACACAACCTCAACATCATCTCCTACGCCGACGACACCCAGCTGATCCTCTCCCTCACCAACGACCCCACAACCGCCAAAACCAACCTACATGAAGGGATGAAGGACGTAGCCGAGTGGATGAGGAACAGCCGCCTGAAACTGAACTCAGATAAGACGGAAGTCCTCATCCTAGGATCATCACCCTCCGCCTGGGACGACTCCTGGTGGCCCCCTGCCCTGGGCAACGCACCCAAACCAACGGACCACGCACGCAACCTGGGCTTCATCCTGGACTCCTCCCTCTCAATGACCAGACAAGTCAACGCCGTCTCCTCGTCTTGCTTCAACATCCTACGCATGCTGCGGAAGATCTTCCGGTGGATCCCCACCGAAACCAGGAAGACGGTCACCCAGGCCCTCGTCACCAGCCGACTGGACTACGGCAACTCCTCTACGCCGGAACCACAGCCAAACTTCAGAAAAGACTCCAACGCATCCAGAACGCCTCAGCTCGACTCATCCTGGACATCCCCCGACACAGCCACATCGCCGGACACCTGAGAGACCTGCACTGGCTCCCCGTCAGCAAGAGAATCACGTTCCGACTCCTCACCCACGCACACAAAGCTCTCCACAACCAAGGCCCCAGATACCTCAACGACCGTCTGACCTTCTACACTCCCACCCGCCAGCTACGATCGACCAACCACGCCCTCGCCGCCGTCCCCCGCATCCGAAGAGCCACAACGGGAGGAAGATCCTTCTCCTACCTGGCTGCCAAGACGTGGAACTCCCTACCCATCCACCTCCGCCTGACCCAAGACCACCTCTCCTTCAGGAAACAACTCAAGACCTGGCTGTTCGAACAGTAGCGGACCCCCCTCCCCCTAGCGCCTTGAGACCCTCCGGGTGAGTAGCGCGCTATACAAATGCTTAATTGATTGATTGATTGAGCTGAGTGAGCTGGGACTACCTAAAATCCAAGCTATGATGTACGGGGGGCCCATTCCATCCCAACTACCTGACGTGACACGCTCTGTGTTACTGGCCTGGCGGGCCTCGTTACGCCACACCGGCTGGACGCGTAGGTTGACCCAATGTACACCCCTCTGGCATGGGGCTTGGCTCCGGGAGGTTAGTGGGCTGCAGGGGTTTAACTCATGGGACCTCATTGGCATTTCGCAACTAGGGGACATATGGGCTAAAGACCATATGCTTTCCTTCCAGGAGCTTCGAACCCGTTATTCCTTACATTCATCCCAATTCTATAAGTATTTGCAGCTGCGACACGCCCTCCAAACGCACATTACAGATGACACAAGGCTCCCCGAGTATAGCCCTACCGAGGCGCAGACAATGCTGGGAGATCTAGGCAAGGGGGGCATCTCCCGTATATACCGCACCTTAGTCAACAACACCCCCACCTCCCTGGATAAATTGAGGGGCCAATGGGTAGAATGGGTAGGCCCCCTCGACGAGGTGGACTGGCGTGACGCCCTCATGGCACCCAGGACAGTCACCGCCTGCGCCAAACTTAAGTTGATTCAACTCTACTACTTACATGCTGCTTACCTCACTCCCCTGCGCCTTCACCGAGCGGGCTTGCACCTGGACGCGTCATGTGCGAGATGTAATCATGCCCCGGCTGATTTTTTCCATGTGGTTTGGTCCTGTCCCCGCCTGGAGCGCTTTTGGGGGGCCATTGAGGAGGAGCTCACGGAGGTCCTGGGATGGGGGTTTCCCCATGACCCACGTCATTCACTATTGGGGATCACGGATGGGCTGGACGGGTCCAGAAATGACAAGATATTTTTTAATACAGCTATGATTGTGGCCAAGCGTGACATAGCGGCGGCATGGAAATGTCCTGACCTGCCTGACCTTGGGAGGTGGCGTAGGGGGGTGGACTGGTGCGCGACCCAGGAGAAAGTCCTTTACGTGGCGAGAGGGTGTCTCAAAAAATACCGAAAGGTGTGGGGGAAGTGATTGGGTACTGTGGAGGGTTCGGATTGACTTGCTTCCTTACTTTTCCCTGTCTATGTCTTATGGGGTATGAAACCATGGGATGCTATACTTTCAAGAATGTAATTGATCTATTGTCTTCCGTGCTTTTGCTGATTTGTTCTACGTGTTGTAAAACAATAAATTTGATTATCAAAAAAAAAGATATAGAATCGAATATGATACTGGGCTAAGACAGCTGTTGTCTATACTCATTGTTTCTGCCAAACTGTGTATTGCTAGGTCTTGGGTGTCCGCAGTTCCCCGGCAAGATACTGAATGATGGGCGGTTATCCGGCAAAAACACGACTCGAAACAGACTTTGGCTAGAGCAAGGGGTGCCCACTCTAGCCAAAGCCTGTTCCGAGTTGTGTGAGCAAGGGGTGCTCGCTCGCTAAAGAAATATAAAAGAACATGGATGGGGTTTAACTGGGACCTATAGGTTATCTAGCAATACTGGAGAGTCCCTCGCAATTCCTTTCTTTTTGTATTATGGTATTTGCTTGGCTCTCTATCTGTCTGGTCTATGTGCTGTCCACTCAATTTTTTTTCTTTTATATTTTCTCTTCTCCTTTTCCTCTCCTGTGTTTTTTTTGTTGTTGTTGTAGCTCCATCCCAGTTGAATATATTAGTACTTTTTTATATTATGTGCACCCTATTGTTGATCAAAGGGGCTGTGACCCCTAGCATTATTTTTTTTCTCTGTAGTACTGTATATGTGATCTGATTAATTTTATAAATTTATTTAATAAAAAAAAAAAAAGAGGTAGGAGTTGCAAAGTTTCTGCACTGGTCAACTTTTTTTATAATCCTAGACCAACGTTGTTTGTTCAACCTTTTAGAAATGCTAGCCTAATACTAAGTGTTGGGTTCTCTCTTCTAAAAGGCTACAAATTCACCACGGTGTGTGTCATTAAAGAATATAACTGTATTTTAGCGTAATAAGGCATGTGGTTTGTAGGTGCTCTGTTCACCAGACCATCAGATTGAAGTATGAGTGTGCATTGATGTTTCTCTGGATACAAAGGCACAACTTCAATTCTTACTCGCCCAACTCTATCTTGGTATGTGACCGCAGTCTACATTGCGGAGTTCAAAAGAAGCACATTGCCTAGGTCAGACTCAACTTTTATTACTATACCGATACAGAGAGGCAAAAGAGGCTACTAAAGAGGAAAGAAGAGGATCATATAAAAAGAATGTGAACACCAAATCAGTGCTCGAAAACATGTATTGCAGATACTAATCACTGAAATTACAAATGGAAAGTGCAGACATGAAGGCACAGATTTGACTCACAAAATGTGATAACAGGCAAACTGTAGTAGAGGAGTTGAAAGTGCTAAAATAGCCAAGGAGCAGCAAGAGGAATGAGCCAATCAGTAAGCAGTGCTCTAAAATTAGAAGGGAGAAAAGATTGAAATGAAAAAAACAACCTGTAACACATTTTGGTCACACACGCAGTGTTGAAAATATTTTAAAAGGTGTGAAATCTTATAACAACTTGAAGTTTTTCTCTCACGGCACCTCAGTGGCTATCTAATAAACAAACATTGGCACAGCCAGTAGGACTGCAGTCTTTCACCTTTGTCAATGCTTGGTTTGCTCTTTACTTTGAGTTAGTAAAACTTTGTCAAAAGAGCTGTGGGGAGGCAGCACTTACAACTGTGGGAAAATAAGCACTAAGATATGGCCAGCACTGACCCCATCATAGCGTATTTTTTTTATATTGCAGTGCGCGAGGCCACATGGAGGAAGGGGCATGAGGCAACACAGTGGGAGAGGGCTAGAGGGAACACAGAGAGGGGAGACGGGAAACAACATGAAGAATGGAGAAGTACACAAGGGAGAGAGCTGAAAAACATGCACTATCGTAGAATACTTAAAAGGAAATAAAAAAGCATTGGTTTGGCTCAGGCAACAGCACGGGCAGCACGAGAAGGGTTGGAGTGGTACAAACAGAAACACAGACAGTGGGTAGGGACAAGCAACAGCATGGACAGCAGAAGAAGGATGGGAAGGAAGCCTAGAACTACAGTTTATATGTGGACCTAACCTAGCCAGAATTACAGTCCCACCAACAATGTAGGAAAGTTTCATGGCTACTTGAGGACTGTTCAGCCCCAGCAGAGAAAACCAGCTCTGCCCGTCCAGATTTCCCAGCAGCCACACTGTACTTTTTGTGCCAGAGATGGGTCTAAGGGACGACAATAACAGCAGCAGCAACATTTGCAGTCTCTACCATCTTCTGCCATCTTTTTGTCTCAAACCCTCGGTCTCCTGTCTATACATCATCCACCCCTCCCATTGGAATGGGTTGGGCTGCTACGGTTTCCCACTTTCCCACTATGTGAGAGGCAACCACGAAGGGTCGCTGGATCATCCAGCTGCAAGAGCTACATCCTACTTTTCCTGTCCCTGTTCCTCCCTCCGGACTTCCCTTCTTCCACCAGGGCGTGTTCGTCAGCACACATGTCCATTTTGGAAGCCGTCCTTGCCCAGTTCAACAAGGGGGGCTATAGAGGTGGTGCTTGTGGAATAAATGGGCATAGAGAGTTTACTCCCTTTCCTTCTAATTCCAGAAGAAGGATGAGGGGTTAAGACCCGTCCTGGACCTTCATGTTCTGAACTTGTTCATCCACAAGATAAGTTCACAGTGCTGTCCATGAGTCAAGTCTTTCTAACTGAATGCAGGATACTGAATGGCATCCCTCAATCTTCCGAACATCTATTTCCATATTCCAGTTCTTCTTGTTCACTGACGATACTTAAAGCTCATGGTCAGATCCCACCACTATCAATTCATGGTTTTTACCATTCATTCTAAAGACATCTTTAGTGCATGTGGTCCTGGTGGCTTCACTGTGACGGTCATTGGGTAATGTTTGTCCATATTTAGACTACTAGCTTGTGAAAGTGGAGTCCCTGGTGCTGGTCAGTGATCACCTACAGCAGGTGATGGCTCTGCTCCACAACTTGGACTTTACCACCAACGCCCAAAAGTCCCATCTCTCTTCCACGCAGAGGCTAACTTCGATAGAAGGAGGTAGCAGGAATGATCTGCACAAAGGGCTTTCCTCCTTCTCACAGAATTATGGATATTTAGAAGATGATTTGTAGGTTTCTGACTCAGACTGGTTGCAGTTCTGTATGTCTTCCTTCTGCTTGGATTCATTTATCCTGTTGGTGCTACATACAAAATGGTGAACGTGGGCCTTGAAATGGTGCCTGAGGTTGCAGTGACTCTTCCATCAGGAGAGTCTCACTGATCTTTCGCAGATCTCCCGTTCTGTTCACCTGAATCTTCAGTGATGGATGAGTCTCTCTAACCTCTTGATGAGTTGTCCTTTCAGCCTTTGACAGATTTTGATGCCTTCAGTGGTTATGGATGCCTCCTGGGGGGGGCGGAGGATTCCATCTGAGTAGTATGACAGCTCTGGGCCTTTGGTCCATGTCGGTCCTGCGCCTGCACAAAAGTAAGCTTGAGCTGCACATAGTGCCCTTGATAGTGAAGGGGTTTCTCCTTTCCTTTTCAGGGGCAACATTCAAATTGTGTTAGGCTATTAGCCTGTGCAAGTGGGTGCAGTGTTGGAGATTTTCTTGGTAGTGGCTCACTTAGCAGGTTCCCTCAGTGTGAGAGTGGATGCTCTCCGTTATCTCTCAGGGAAGAACAATGAGTGGGAGCTCCATCCTGAAGTAATAAAGTGATCTTTTGCTGATTCAGATTTCCATTTGTGGATCTCTTAACTATTGCCCAAAACAGGATGTGTCCTCAGTTTTGTGCTATACAGTTCTTTCTAAATTGTTCACTGGTTGATGATTTCGCTGTTCCACTGGCATCAGGAATCACACTTCAGTCAAAAAGGAGAGTGACTGCATATACTGGACCCCAGATGTGCAGTGCCTTGCTACATCGGCTGCACTTGTCAGGATAGATTAGATGAATAGCTTTTTGTGGGCTTTGCTGGAGCTACGAAGATCATGTTAGTGACCAGATGCACGATTTTGTTCTTGGTCTTCCTCTGTATCAAGATCTACGTCACCTTGGCCACTAAAGTCTCCATATAGCATATGCATGCCCTCACTGCACGTAACCAGTGCATTCCTGTGGGGTTGCTGCTTTGTCACTCATGGGTGAACTTTAAAGACTCCGCTGTGTACGCTTGCTCGCTGTAACCAGTCCATTCCTCTTGGTTGCTTTTCTGTTACTCTAGAGTTACATTCTTTGAGCATGTACCTTGGATAACTATATCTGCTAAATTCCTGTAGGTTGCTCTTGCTGATCATACCCACCCAAGAAGCTGAATATATTCCCTCTCAAAGATGACAGGCTACACCACATACACATACTTTTCTCACTCTGCTTCATTCCACTCTAGGCCTAAGTGCAGCCACACAACTTTAGTGACATGAGAAGTGCACTGCAGTACTACACCTTTCAATCAGACAAAAAAAAATCGGGGTTGTGTTTTCTAGCTCTCACTCGATTTCGCTTCACTACACACTTGACAGTAGCAACGAATGTCCAGATAACAGCTCCACTCTGGTCACCAAGCACAACACTAAAACAATTCCGACATTTGCCACATTGAAAGCCAAAACTCTTGCAGCCAAGCACTCCCTATGGTCTAGTGTACTACCTGTTGGCTTATGCATTCGTGTGCCACGTCATGGGCATGAAGTACTATTTAAGTCTCTCTACAGTACAATACAATGGTGTGTGTGTTTACCACATCATGCAACATTGCATGACGTCTGGGGGTTTCCTTCACCCAAGATGGCCTTGTACCTATCTCCCAAGGCAAGGCTGTGGATACCCCCTTCCTTGAAGTGAGCATCCACTATTGGAGCTGTGCATGCATTGCATACTTGACAGTAGACAGTAGACAACTGCCTGACAGCAGTGATCCAGAGACTGTAGCAGAAGAACAGAGTAGTCCCATGGGTTACTGGCCACTAATACATGCAGTGTACAAGGTCACTGAAGCCCATTACTAGGCCAGTTCGTGCATGTGTTTTTGTTGGCACTGATGTCACTCTTGGCCCGTTGTGAGGCCCATTCATGCATGGACTCTTGTAGTGGGCTGTTTAATCGCAGCATTTGTGATAGTAGTACTTACAATAAACACACATCTAAAATAAGTCAAACCTATTGCCTACCTTGTTCATGAATAGTTGGGCACACTGTCTGTATACCATCTTCTTTTATAACAGAGCATCAAAAATATGGCTATTTCCATGATGCATGGTAATATGAGAAATCTTCAAAAGTTAGAACACCTGCACTTGCACAGAATTCTCCCATATGGTTGGTAGGAAATAGAGCAGAGCCCTGCAACACATATGCTATGGAAAGAAGCTCCAAACTGGCAAAAATACCACTCCTGTAGACAAGAACGTTGGTGTGTGGGAAATCTATAACTACATGCCTCGGAAGCAATGTATGGCCACTTCAATGTTCATGTACTACAATGGAAGCACTACTTAATTGAAATAATATGGCTGATGAGCAGTCTGTTGCTGAATTGCCGTAAAAAGGCTCCTCAACGAAAGGGATAACCCAAAGCTCCTCTCTGTATACTTACTTTTTGTTAAGGCTTGAGCTCATGCAAACAGCCAATTCTCTCTCTAACCACACCTAAAATACAGTCATCCCAGCATGCATGCATACATGCATACTCATGTTTGGTAGAGAAAGTAGGGCATTGAATCACATGTAGCTTCAACATATGGAATCCCAGCACTTTAGACACTTAGGGATTTCTGGTGGATAGATATATAAATGCAGCAATCTCAGCTTTTGCATCTCCTCAGACACCAGACTGGATCCGGAAACTCTTGCAGTAGCTGGTAGGTGGTGATACAGACTCTGTGCCACCGACCTGAAGCAATTCCTGCACCCTTTTGATGTTCACACAGTCGGGATTCCAGAAACACAATGCCGGCTTCACCTTCCTCTTCATTCCCGATGCAGAATCTGGAGCCGATGTACCTGAGCTTTTCAGACCATCATCCACTCTGAAGATAAAGTTGTGGCCTTGAAGTAAGCCCTTCTAGAGATGCTGCCGTTCTTCATCCTGGCTCCCACTGGCGTGCATTCAAGCCTCATGAATCCAGTAACGCCACAAGTCAAATGTATGCTCGCGGGCCCTTCCGTGGTCCTGACTGACCCCGGACTAAGTCAGCCAACTCCAGCACCGGGCAGTGTCTCTACCCCACGACTACAGGCCTCGACATACGTTTGTCCTGCAGTGCCCTCTCTGGCTTCAGTTTAGGCCTCAGATTCAGATCCATCTTTGGCTTGAGTTTGCACTTTGTCACTTTATACCATAACCACAGCACAACCATATGTGAAGGATGACTCCTCTCCGGTTCCTCTGCCTATGCAGCAGTACTTCAGAAGGATTTATGCTATCTTTGGGACACATTTTGGTGGCATACAAGGCCTTTAGCCTGCCCAGCATGATGTAGATGATGAGGAGTCCGATAACTTACTACTACTTAATTATACTAATGCTGGTTTGTGCCTGGACTAGATACCTCCCCAGAAGATGCCCTGAATTCTCCTTTGTGAAAATGCATCTGTTGCTGTTGTATTTAGTAGGGCAGCAGACATTTAAGAACTGCCTAATGCTTATCTCTTGACAGAGATTTTGCAACCTGAACCTTCTAGGTTGGACCTGTGCTGCCATTTGTGCGACACTTTGGTTAACCATCTCCGGAGTCCCTGGGCGATCAGGTCAGGTCTTTTAGTGAGGGAGTAGCCTTGATGAAGGTTTGACTACAGGCGTCCCTCATTCCCAGCTGGACTCATGAGGCCCATTCATGGTCTCTAAACATGAATTTTGCAATTTAAACAGACCAATTAGGTGCTGTATAACATTTCATTTTTTGTTATTGTTATGTATGAGTTAAATTTAACTTTAGGAGTGGGAGTATTTTCTCCTTTAAGGTCCTGAAGAAAAGCCTTGGGTTAGGGCTTGAAACTAGTCGACCAGGGAAACGGTAGGTCATACACCAGAAACGTTTCCCACCATCTCCATATTTTAACATATCAAACTAGAGGAGCGAATAGTTATTTTTTTCCTACTAGTCTGATATTTTTAACCAAACACCCCTTTTTTGTTATATATAAGTAACCCACTTCAATAACTAGAAACCACATAGGTGTATAGGAACATCCTTTATAAAGTGCTCCCGCGTCTTCGTAGGTAGCAGCACACCCCTGTCCTTAGAAGGGCAGGGATAAACCCTATGATGAAGCATGCCACCATGGGGCAACCCTAGTGGTAGAGGGTTATTTAAGAGGAATTTTTTCTTTCCCTGTCCTACACAGAGGTTACGCTGCTTTCCTTTCTCCTTTAGGAGGGACTTTCTTTTGGCTATCTGATTGCTTTTTGGAGGACGATTCTACCTCCTTAACCTCTACCCTCCCCCTTTGTTTTGCAAAAGTATTTAGGAAGGCAGCAGACATTTAAGAACTGCCTCTCGACACTGAAGAGACTAATGCTTATCTCTTGACAGAGATTTTGCAACCTGAACCTTCTAGGTTGGACCTGTGCTGCCATTTGTACGACACTTTGGTTGACCAGATTATGGCAGCTTGGTCAAAACCACTTTCTGCACCAGCGGTTAATTGCTCCATCGCTTGGCACAATAGACCAGCACTTGATGACCTTAAGATATTGTTGCAGCATACTACTCCAGAGAGCCCTTGTAGTACATCGTCTAATGGAGGATTAATGCCACATATCAAGCATACACTCTGGGAAGACTAAACACTCTCTTGAAAGTTGCATTACCTGCAGTGTGAGGTGAAACTGAACAGCCTCCAACTCCCATTCTTTTTTTAAGTTTTTGTGTATTATAATTAGGGCTCCCAGTTTTATGATATTTATATTTTTGTCATTTCTGTCTGTATTTATCCATATTTCGTTTTTGCTCATTTTACCTGCATTTATCCATATTTATTTTAGATTTTGTGAAAAAATGAAGCTGAAATGTGTATATTTCTGCATTTATTTAACCAGTTAATGTGCAATTGTGCCTCAACGCTTGACAGGTTTCAATGATACATGCACACTCGGTAAAATATGCACTTGTAAGAAAATATGTAAATTTTAGTATCAAGGTTGTGCAAATCTACTGCTGTTTAAGACTCTTTACTAAAATCCCTATTTTTTTTTATCCCTTGCTTGTCAATCTGCACAGCTATTAGCCTGGCAGTCATGATTGACAGCATTTAGAATCACTCAAACACAACCCATATTTCCGTTTTTATCGACATTTAAAAATAAATACAGACAGGAAAATTAATGGGTTTCTGTCCGTATTTATCTGTAAAAATCAGTAAAAACGGGAAACAGGGAGCCTTAATTATAATGAGTAGAAAATGAAGTTATCTACGTCAAGTGGTAGCCAGATAGCAACATGTTCAATGCAAGAGTGTGTTTCTGCGAATTTATATTGTATGAAGTCTGTCGGTTCACCCCAGGGTACAATGCAGGGATTTGTAAGTTTACCTTGCAGTCTGAGACAGCCCTGGAGGCAGTACATGCCTTCTTCCTTAAAAACATATGAATCCTACATGACACACTACATGACACACTAGTCCTAGTAATTCTGCTAACTTTGGACCAGCTCGTGTAAAATTGATTATCTTGTGCAGGTGTGTTTTGATTCCGTCAAGAAATCATCGTTAGAATCGACTCTCTGGATTGTAAAGGGCATCAAAGAGTCAAAGGGCCAGAGACTAAGCATCAGTCTGTTACTAAATGTCTTTCCTAGTGATCAGATACGTTCATTTGTTTGCCCCTTCTCGGTTATTTGCAGGTAGTCAACGTTAATGTTTTAAGTGAGCTTTATTTCGGAAAGATAGGCCAATGATTTCTAACTTGCCTCCCTGGTCAACTCCCTAAGATCCCCCGCCTGTGCTTCATATTTCAGACAGCAATAAAATAGTCAGTAAAAATATGTAGAGCTTACTGCCACTTATCCATCTGGCGTATCAAAGAGCATGAGCTACAAACACACAACTGAACTCTGCTTCTATAGCACCGCTTTCTATAATGTGGGTGCATTGAAGGTTCGGAAAAGGTTTGCTTTGAGTTTGGAGGAGAGTGGTTCATCTCAGTTTGTCACCTGTGATGTTTATCCCGTGCGGTGCTGCATCATGTTGGGGAGCTATAGCCTTTTTTACATTGATATTGTGGAGAACACCCCTTTGAAATAGTGTTTATTCTGTTGCTCAGTGTGCATAGGTTTCTCACTGATATGTGTATGTGAGGTGAAAGATTTTAAAGATAACCTGGGTATTGACTGAGATCTGTTCAAGTGACTTGCAGGGTAAGGATATGGTGTCCTTATATAGGTGATTCAAAGGCGGAAAACATGATGATTTGGGAGGCGAAACTGGAATTTGAGTTTAAAAACAAACTCTTCTCACATTCTAAGTTTCCGAATATTTTTAATTTTCATTTGTCACAGTTGCTGAAATATCTTTGCAACTTTTTCTGTTTCTTTGTACTAGACTGTGTTTTATTTTTTCAACGTTTGTTTTTTGGGTTCTTTAATGGTTTGTGCAAGGCCATGTCAGTGCTTGTAGCCTGTTAGACACACTAGTATATGTGGTGTGCATTAAGATGCTGACTAAAACGCCTGCGGAGATGAGAAAGAGTTTTCTGAAAGTGGGTATTAAGCCATCTGCTTTGTACTCTGTTTTCATATTTGAGTTTTTAAAGTACATCTTAGTAATGAAAATTTGTCATAGCGAAACTAATGATCGTTTACAAACGGAAATTTCTTTTTTTTTTTCATCAGAGCAATGGTAGGCTTTTGCAGCTGGTACATTCTGTGCATGCGTGCACATTCGAAACATGTCGAGGCAGCGCACTGAAAGGCCAGTCTTCAGTCAGTGACTAATTTGTTTACTGCTGCAAATTGACTAAGATGCTTTCCAAGCATCATCAGCGAGCATGGATTTGCAGAAAAAAACCTCTGCTGACCCAATGCTACTAGAAAACTTACGTCCTATTTCACTGTTACCATTCTTCGCCAAAATTGCGGAGAAAGCGGTGAACAACCAACTTATAAATCATATCAACTCGAAAGATTTATTTCACCCCACACAATCGGGTTTTAGAGCCTCTTACTCTACCGAGTCAGCCCTACTTCTTGCAGCTGAAACCTTGAGAAGGTGTGCTGATGGAGGACAAACAGCCACATTGGTGTTACTGGACCTAAGCGCAGCCTTCGACACCGTATCGCATAAGCTACTTCTTCAGAGGTTAAGTCGATGCGGGGTTAGGGGTACAGCTCTACGTTGAATGACGTCTTTCCTTCTATCGCGTAGCTTTCAAGTTGCCCAGCACCCGCATATATCAAAGAGCATCCCTCTCATGCATATTGAGCCCTACCTTATTCAATCTGTATATTGGCCACCTTGCAGAAATCATGGAAAAACACTTGTGTCAAATGCTGACGATACGCAGCTCATTGTCACTCTATCTCAGGACACAGAGGCGGCTGCAACTCAATTTTCCCTATGTCTAGAGGAGCTAGCCTCCAGGATGTCCAATAATTGCCTAAAACTAAATGGCAATAAAACGGAGGTAATGATAGTTGGGAAAGCACCTTCTATCTAGTCATCGGCCTGGTGGCCTGAGTCCCAGGGGCAAACCCCTGTTCCAAAAGTAGAAACTAAAAATCTTGGGGTGTGGTTTGATCCTAAATTCTCGTTTGAGAGTCAAATTAGGAAGGTAGCTGGCAAGTGCTTCAGGACTCTAAAAGTTCTAAGGAAACTCCTTAGCAGCCAGAGAAACTATTGTTCGTGCCCTGGTACATCTCAAATAGACTATGGTAATATCCTCTACCTGGGAGCTTCTAAAGGAAGTTTAGTTAAACTCCAACTCATCCAAAACACTGCCGCGCATTTGGTCCTTAATCTCCCGAGAAGAGCATCCATCTCTAAAGCTCTGTCTGCTCTTCACTGGCTGCCAGTAGAGAAGAGGATTACTTACAAGGCCATATGCTACTGCCACAGAATTTTGTGGAACAAGGGCCCGAGCTACCTACGATCTATGATAACTCCTTACATACCTGCACGTAATTTATGATCTGTAGGGGCTCACTTGGTCAAGGTGCCAAGAATCCAAAGGGCCAGAATGGGAGCCCGATCTTTTAGCTGTCTTGCAGCAAAAAGGTGGAACACTTTGCCACTGAATTTGAGATCTGAACCTACTGAAAGGACCTTCCGCAAGGGACTAAAAACTTGGCTGTTTCACCCTTTAAATAGGGAATATCTAGTTGTCTTCCTTTAGTGCTCCTGCTCTTCCTAACTTAGGCACAGTTCTCCTTTTCCCCTCTCTCCTTCTTTTTAGTGGGTTAGAATCCTAGCACTGGACACACCGTTGGGTGTAACCAGGTGCTTTACAAATGGTAAATAATATAATGTTGAGAAGGGACTTCCTACTTGTTTCTGATAATCTTGGCCCATTACTGTGATCTGGTCCATGAACTGTGATCTGCACCAGAGCCTAGAATCTATAAGACACACAAAACATGCATGGCTTGGGCCTTCTGAGGCTCGACAGGGGCCTTCAGGCTTCATGCTTTTGGTGCTTCCTGGTTGGCATATATGGGAGTGAGATTGTACAGCTTTACAACTTAAACAGCATAGAATACTATACATAATTTGTTATTGTGGTAAAATTGCTAGATTGACATGTCATAGCCATATGGACTGTCGGGTCTAACTGAAATGAAAAAATGCCTTTGTAGGTCTTACTAAGTGTTTCTTGTCCAGAGATTAAGTATATCTGTTTCTTTCCCTTATAATATGATTCATCATCTTCTATTTTCTGTTTCTCTTTTACGCTGCCCGATTTCCTTCTACCAGTAAATTGACCTTTAGTTCCTTTACGATCTAAATAAATCATCTAGCGTTGGTCTCTTTTCCACAATTCTTTGTACAGGTACTAATTATTTAAGTTTCCCAATATCCTCGCTTTTAGTATGCCATTACATTTCTCCTACGTTCTGTAGGACATTTCCATAGCTGAGGGTGTACTACAGTGAGTAAACATCTTCACTTTCATTCACTCATTTGAGAATTAGATCTATTGAAATCTAAGGGGGGTGATTGGGTTAGGATTCCGGGTTGCTAGTGCCATAGCCAGATCATTGATGGAGTCTTTAGCCTCATTTATTTATTTGTCCAGTTGTATAAAGAACAGACCAGAGAATCTCAGTATCATGTGCTGAAAGAAGCAACATGAAATAAGGGGACAGTCCTACGAAGACATGAAGAAAACTTGTTAAACAGTGGGTCATGGGTAAAATGTTTTCCATAAACACCGTGAATACTCAGGACAGGATAACTAGAAAATATACCAGTTGCCCAAGCGTAGTTATAACACAGAATGGGAGTTGAGCTTAGTCGTTCAGGACAAAGATGAGACAGCTGTTCTGAGGAGTAATCATCAGACTGATGATTTAGTGGATAATCAGGAAATTGAATAGAGCAGTTAAGTGAGCAAATTCATAGAAGGACTATGTGAGTATTAGAGAAAGGTTTACCAGATTGAAGACTTATTGAGTTCTAAGGAAATACTATAGAATTAAACAGGTTGCACAAAGTATAGATTTTGGAACAAGGTCTCAAGTGTTTAAAAATAACTTCAACGGGAGGTGTGAAAACATGGGAAGATAATAGGCAACTATGTCAAAGTTCTGAAGCGAACGGGAAGCTTGGTTATTAACTCAATTCTGGGAAGTGACTTAATATTAGTAGCCATTTCAATTCTTTCTTGAAGGTGCTGAATTTAGAGATGTTCAGAGTTTTGGAGACAGTGAGAGGCAGACATGGGAGGCACAGCAGAAGGAGGACTGGAAAAGGGATCTTTGTTTTCTAGAGCTTCAGATTTTAAGGCCAAGGAAGAGTTTGCCGTAGAATGAGTGTTCACTACCCGCGAGGTGTAACTTTCAGGTTAAGCAACGGGGATGCTTGAGTGGACTGCTTTCTATGCCAGGCATGTGGCCTTGTAGAGACACCTGCCTTCGACAAGGAACTAATTTAATGAAAATGAAGCAGGAGTAATATGGTCATAACGATGAGGTCCTGAGACCAGCCTTGCAGCAAGGTACAGTGCAGCAGGTGGGTAAGCTTGGTTTCTCTCACTGCCTAGACATACGTACTTCTTTATTTTGCTTCTGTAACATCATGGAAGAACACAACTGTAATTTAAGTCATTTGAGCCTTCAAAATATTATTTTAGCTAGACTGTTGTGTCAAACCTCAGAAGTAGTCTACAGTGATTGTGAAAGTAGCAGCCAGTCACTGCTGCTATTGGGTCGACTAGTTCATAATACCACTCATAGTGTATTTCATAAAACGACAACTTGGCTTTATAAGAATACTTGTTAGTTTCAGACTGATTAAAAGTGTATTTAGACAACGAAAGTTGTAGAACATTAGCTCATATTAAAGTAACATTACATATACAAATCATAACATTCTAAAATAAGACATTGTTTTTTTAAGAGATTAAAAAAATTACCAAGATCGGCTGCAATGTCTAAAAGCGCATAATTCGCAGCAAAGTCATTGCTGTTGATCAAGACAAGACAGAATATTTTATAAATAATGTCTTGAAGATTTTCCTGTGCATAGTTAAAATTAATGGATAGACCATCAATATGTGAGAATGTGTGTGTTTGCAATTAAAAGAGCATAAATATTTCCATTCATTGCCTTTGAACCTTAAAATCGCTTCTGGGTTAGAGAACAAGGAATTTATATCTAGTTGAAATCTAAAAACCTCAGTTCTCAGCCTATGATCAGATATTTCATCGATGTAGGGGAAGACATCTTCTTTTCAGCCTACTGTATTGCACTTATTTGTGCCCTTTTCAAACTTAACTGGGATATTGTTATTTTGGTCTTCACAGGATAGCTAATTTAAAAATCTAAAATGGCGTATTCCTGTTATATCTGTCCCAGATGTAAAATCTAAATTACATCTAACAGTCTATATCATCATACTAGATGGAAAACCTAATGTACATTACAGACTATACCTATATTCTTTCCCATGAGACTCTTCGAACACAAGCCAACTGTTCAGCACTATAAAGAGCAAGTGGTGGAATTTTACTCTTTAATATTACTAAATAAGCTCCATATTGAAAGCTAAACTTCAGTAACGCTGTTTAAGAGACAATAGGCTGAATAATTCTATATTTTAAGTGCTCCAACAATTTGTAAGAGTGACACATAAATATTTTCATGACTCTTTGTACATGGTTGACAAAGAGATACCTACAGATCTTTCCAGGATTCTTGCCAAATAGCAGAATATTAGTTCTATCTTCATTTATTGTAAATTAACTGACGATGCAATAGTCATGTAGTGCCTCTGACTGCTCTGCAAAGGAAATTATAGTGTCCTCAATTTCCATTAGATTGTTTGTAAATAATAGACTTGACATTTGAATCCCTCCATTTTAGGGGAGAATGAACTTGTCTCACGTTTTTAGGAGAGATCTGAAAAATATGGGGCCAGAACACAACCATGTCTTAAACCATTACTGCTAGAAAAAATCAATGAGAGATGAGGCAGGAGGTGCGTCCCGTTCCCCAAAAGGATAATGAACTTTAAACAATGTGGACGACCCCACTATGTATCTGTAATTTTATCACTGTATGTGGTATGAACATGGACCCATTAGGTATGTTTAAAAGACCCCTGACACACCAACCTAGTTGGTGTCATGCTTCATCATTGGGGTCCCAACCGGGCGGCCGAATGCTGCCCGGTTGTGCTACGACGCCTGATTACAGCGGAGCTGGGGTGGTGCGAATATGTAATGTGAAGTAAAATACTATAGTTAAAAAATATCTCTGAGAATCCTTGCCCTTAGTTTTAATCTTGGCGGCTCAGGATATGGTTAAAAACAATGTGTATAGTGCAACTTTTTGGGACGTATTACCGTAAGTTGACTATGTGTGGCGGTCTACATGTTTCAGCCCGTAAAAAAAGTGAGAGGGCTATCTTCAGGACCAAGTGAGTGAAAGGTGAGTGGCAAAGGTAAAAGATGCCACGTGAAACCTGAGTGGTACCTACACACGCGCTAAGTTGTGTGGTATAAGTGTCGGCGTACTTACTGACACTTGAAAAAATACAATATTTATGGAAATTGGGCAGATTTATCGAGGCTCGGGAGGGTAGGGTGTTAGTTTTTAGCGGGTTGGGGGTTCGGCTTAGTTTTTAGGGGTGGGAGGGGTTTGAGTTAGTTTTTAGGGGGTTGGGGGATTAGTGATAGTTTCTAGGGGGTGGGGTTAGTGATCGTTTTTAGGGGTGGGAGGGGTTTGTGTAAGTTTTTAGGGGGTGGGAGGGGTTTGTGTTAGTTTTTAGGGGGTGAGAGAGGTTCAGGGTAGATACAAAGAGGTTGGTGGGTTCGTGTAAGTTTTTAGGGGATGGCAGGTGGGGGGGTACGGGGTACATTTTAGGGAGTGGGAGGGGTTTGGTTTAGTTTTTAGGGAGTGGGTTTACCATGCATTCCTTTACCACGAAAATTCGTGGTAAAGGAATGCGTGGTAAAAATAAATCGTGGTTGAGACGCAGTCGTACTAGAGACCTTGTTGTTTACGGAGTCGTTGTTGAGGAACTCGTTGTTCCAACATATAACCCTTTTATATATATTGACTTAACTGTTGCTCCTTTCCAGGACATAGGGAATTTCCTTGTTTCCATCACCAAACAAAAGAATTGCATTTATTTCAGGCCTGCCAGTAAATTATCAGGGCAACTCCTCTACTTGGCTTATTTGAAAGAATTATGTCTTTTATATTTTGGGAATAGGATAAATCCACTATGTCTTTAAATACCACTTAACTATCTTCATCATAGCATTTGTGAACCTGATTATATCATTTCCTCGGGTGGGCGACCCAAGAATCCTCTGGAACTGCACAAGCCACGGATTTGGGGCGTCCTGGACAACCTTGATTGAGTAGGCTTCAAAGTTTCATTGGCTCACCTGTTTGAATGTGCCTGACCATTAGGGACCAGTTCTGATGGTAAAATGTTTCTTTTTTTTATCCCTCAGTTCTTATCTGTATTGATTCTTTAACTGATTTACTGCTGCTGAGATACTCTTTCTGGGTCCCATTTTATCCCGTACAGCATTTTACCCACATAGCTCCTGAGCTATTTGCACATTTATTAAAACACTTGTGATGCTCTATGAGGACCGGGGAAAAAGTGAACAATTCTTTCTCTCGATGGAGACTTCTAAATATGCAACAGTTTCCTATATTCATTGATATTGTGTGCACTTATGTTTTATTCGTGAAAAATCTTCTACCTGGGTAAACATTCCGTGAAAATGAGCCATCCTCATCAAGTGTTCTGCATCTAATCTGGTGGACAAGCGACAAATGTACTCCACAAGTATGGGGAGAATCCTGTTGTCAGGAGTACTCAGACCCATGATCAAAGTAATTTTAAGCTGCAAATTATTGCTGCCTTCATATGGCAATATTTTAAAATGTTTAATTGTAGAGCAGAACACAAATATAATCAACGGGAGAGATTTGGTGACAAACACAGAAGGTTTGTACTGCTGGTGAATCTAATTTTCTACAACCAATAAGCCAAAGCATACAGTGATTAGTTAGAAGATTGCACATCGCTTCTAAAATTTAGAGCTGTGGCATGTTGGGAGTCTTGCAAATGAAGCCATTATGCATTGTAATAGTTCACTCCTAGACCAATCAGACGATGTTGTGGCTAACTTCAAATTAAAATCATCTGCAATAATAATTAAAGGGTGCTAGATTGACAAATGCTGTCTATATCCTTTTCCAAATAAATAAAAGAATTGGCTACATAGACAGAATCCTAAATATTAATATGTAAATTGATCAGGCTCAAAGCTGAGATGTTCAGACTATAAGGAAGCAGATGCACTGCAACAAGACAAATCCAATAACAATCTGTTGCGAAAAAAACACCCTTTTTACAGTTTTTGTAGATATCAATGTTCGTAAATCTCCAGAAGGATGACCCTCTTTCAGGCTTGGCCAGTACTTAAAGGAGAAGGGACCACTTCCCGCCCCCCACCGTTTAGCAACATAAAGAGTGTCTTTCAGGCTGAGCAAATATCAGCCTGACAGACACACTTCATGTTCAGGTCAGGCAGCCAGATGCTGTATTTTTGCTAAATACGCAGACCCCTGGCTACCTGAGCTGAACTTTGCTGGGCTAAAGATGTTACCTCCTCGGCCCGGCAAAGCACTTGAAGGACCTTCCCTCATGACAAGGGGATGCGATGCGTCACTTGGAGCTGGGCCCTTCAGTTTTAAGCCCTGAAGTGCCCTGGGCCGACTGTCCATCAGTGACGCTTATCACAGAGTGGAGCGAGGTCAGCAGTCTCACTGACCCCATCCCACTCAATGACGACTAAGGTCCTGCTGCCTCCTTTCATTGGCTGGCCCACAACAAGGTCAGCGAATGAGTGGAGGCGGCAGTCCCAAAACTCCAAAAACCACCGAGGCTGCCCTCCCACCACCCGAGATCACCGCTGCGGGCCAGGCCAGTAGGCTTTTTATTTTTAATGTTTGGTGCATGTGTGTGCTCGTGTATGTATGGATGTATGTGTATTAGTGCGTGCGTGCTGTGAATCAGTGTATCCGTGTGCATGTGATTGTGAATGGTGGGTGTATGAGTGTGCGCCTGTGAATGTATGTGTCCTTTTCCTAGGGTTACGTGATACAGCTACCACACCTCATTTTTGTGTCATGTTTGTGTTATATATACAAGAAACCACATACCCATGTAGAAACGTGTCACTTGGACAGCGGACTGTGCTAGAAGGTCGTACATTTGGCCAAAATAACCCTTCAGCCCTCCTGTCATCTCGGCCTCATAACTTGTGACCCCAGCGGCTTGCTGTTCTGGCCATTAGAAAAGTAAACAGGCAATACTAAACCAAATTGGTCTTGCCTTTTGGCTGTCAATACAGATCTATTGGCTTTGTCAATTTTTTATGCCAATGCTGTGCAGCATCAACAAGAACAGAGGAAACAATGCTTTTTGACGATGCTGTGCAACATCGGCAAAAATAAAAAGTGACATGTACGTACGCGTGCGTCATCATGCATGCCTATGCTTCATGATGCTACAGTAGCCCAGCATAAAAGTGACATGTACGTACGCGTGCGTCATCATGCATGCCTATGCTTCATGATGCTACAGTAGCCCAGCATATATCAGGGCACATATGCCATGATACGGCCAAACAGCCGTCCTTTTTTTATTTATTTTTTATTATTTTACCTTTCCAGGATGGTGGATACTAATCTGTGTGTGGTAAATAAAAAGAAATATGTTACATTTACACAAAACCATATTTTCAAAAAGGTGCAGCCTGGCAGCAAATTGCAGCTCCCGAGCCCTTTGAAAATAAAAGACATATTTAAAAAAAACATGCAACGTAGAGGGGCTGTTGTGGAGGAAATGGGTAGAAGTAAACATTGCTAAACTATAAAAAAAATAAGGGGGATCATTGTTGGGGAAGCAGCAGAGCATACTGGGTGGGGGGAGGGGTTTGAATTTAAAAAAAAAAAAAAAAAAAAAATGATGACCCAAAAGTAGAGCTGAACAGGGGGTGGAAAGGAAGAAACAGACTAGCTTCCACACGGACAACGGAGACTTGAGGGGTAAGCGGTGCACAAGAGAGTATAAAAAAGCACATCCACTCCATGCGTGCTAAATGGAAAAGCAAAAAGTACCTCCCTCAATGTGAGCCTCCCTCAGTGTGAGCCGTGGAAGGATACATATCACCCAATCAAAAGGATGGTAAAGAAGTGTTACTCCAGTGGAGGGTCAAACTTAAGAAGAAGGAAAGCCTTCGAATATGAACCAAGAAGATAAGAAAGCCAATCCCTGGTAAGCAATGGGCTGGCCCAAAGCCCTCTGCAAGTATTTGTATTGTCCAGAATAGGACTTCGACAACAGACAAATAAAAGCTCCAGAAGTGAAATAAAAGCGCCCCAGATGACAGGACCTGGGCCCCGCCTAATCAATTACATTTAACTGGCTCACTATTCTATAACACTACCACAGCTTTCCACTGGTAAACGTCTTTTATGCTTGTGCTCACGTTTAATGTGGCTGTGGTATGAATGACTGTAGCCCGAATCTCAGACTGATGATTGATAACGGTGTTACAAACTATAATAATATGAGCTGGGTTAGGCTGGTTTTATGGATTGTATTCGGTAAAGATTAAAATACATCTATAAAAAGTATATATTGTTTTGAAAGATCTTTAAATGGAACATGTTTTCTTTCAAACTTCAATTATAGTGCTCAGTTTAAGCCTTTTCCTCAACACAGCCGGAGCCCCCAATGTTTCGCGTCTGTTTTTAAGGCTACTATCATTGCCCATTGATTCTTTGTGTTTCATAGTGATACATTTAGATAAACATTTAACTCTCACGAAACTGCTTCTTATCAAAAAGTCATACTTGTAGCAATTTACGTAGTGAATACAAAATGAAGTCCACCACTGTCCTACAAGAGGCAGGTTTAAATACATCGCTGGAATTTGGAGCATAACAAAGTTAGCCTTTATGGCAAGAAGTCTGCATACTTAGTTTTGAGTCCTACAGAAGACACACAGTAATTCGTTTTTCATTTAAAAGAAGGCAGGAGTTGAGTTGTGATCCCCTGAACACTACCCTATTACCTCCCTATCCTGCCCCACTGTGTAAACTCTCTAAATGCATTTTATTTCCGTTGTAGTGATGTCAGTAAACTAGATGGGGCATTCAGTCCCTATCTGACTTCAGAATCCATCTATCTATCTATCCCCCTGTTTGTAACTTTAGAGTTCACACAAAGAACTTGGAAATCAGTAGAGGCTGTGACGTTGCAGGAAAAAGAAAAAGTAGAAAGACCAGGTGGGCCTGGTTGTCCTATGTGGCGAAAGGCTTAATATAGAAATGTATAGATTAAAGGTAAATCCATAACTCAAAACATCCATTCACCACTAAACCAGGGTTGTCTTTCACCTGAGCTATGCTAACGTGTCCCAACCAGGTTTGCATTGTGTCTGAGAGGAGTTCTGTGGTCCCTGCCCCTCAAGAGGCTGTCTTTGGATCTCTCCGTCTAGAGAACCTTCACTTAGATCCTCCGCTCTTTGAGAAGCTGCTTCTCTTTGAGAAGCTGCTTCCAGGTCCCTTTCCCTGAAGGAGCTGTTCAGCGATCCCTCCAAGAAGCCTCCTTCCCTACCACCCCAAATGATTTCTCAGTCAAGAACTGTCTGATGTCCAGGTGCTCTGGGAACTTGTGAATAGTGTGCTAAGATTTTGCCCACAGCTCCACTTCTATCTATCACGTGGCTTCTTCACAGTCTCACAAATCATGTGAAATCACTTTGTGTGACGTTACTTTCGTCAAAGGTCATGCATTAAAACGTAGTTCTTTCTACCTTGGAAATTTAGAACCAATCACTTCAGATTCTGAATGGGAGAGAGTGAATTGCTCAGTGAGATGTACACTCGCCTCTGAAATATGGGCTGATCTGCCCATCATGAGTCTAAATCTCGTCAAGGCCAACGCTAGGGTGATCACCGCCTGGTATTTTCATGGATCATCTGCTATTGCTCCCTTTACGGACGCCTTTTGTCAGTATTCACAGAGGCGCCATGAACATACTAGTATTTGTATACTTTACACCTACATGTAGAAATGCCTGTAGTTCCACCCCCAATATCTAAGTTCACATGATATCTAGCAAAGAAAATGCCTTTAAGGAGGGCCTCCCTGAAAGAGCATGCCCCAGTATCTGACATGCTTGTTAGAGCATAGGGCTAGGCAGAGCTCATCAGGGTATTTTTTTTCTTAGCCCACAGCAAGCCAAAAAAGTCTTCCTTCAAAAGGGTCAGAACGCATTTTTCGTTCCTCGGTGTAGTGATGATGTCTATTTTACAGGCGCAGACAGTACATTTGGCAGTTAGTATTACTAATGTGAATCAGTTCAGTTCGTAAACTTTATTCGGATAAACATTGTATCCATAAAAGTACAGTATGATAGAAAAAGTATAAAAGACAAAAGAAGAGTAACAAATGCTAATAAGAATTTACAATTATAAAACACAATATCACAAATTTTAGATTGTAAATAAAATGGAAAATTCATTATCAGCAATTACAAGCTTATCCATTCATGACTTAAAAACTCAAGAATTGAGCATTGTCTTACGTGCCCGAGTAGCAATTCTCAGAAATGTGCTTATACGAAAAACAAGCTCATCATCGGTCAAGGCAAGCATACTTAAATAGGCAGAATCCAAGCTAATAGGCCTGCTCCTATTAAAATAAGGGTAAAGAAGCCCTTGCTGTATTTCATATAATATTTACAGAAGAGCAAAAATGTAGGGTTGATTGTCCACTAACCCCGTCACATGGACAGGGTACTAAATCAAGTTTCGAATGGTAACCAAGAGGGAAACACAATGCAAATTTAACTGTCCCTGCTCTCAAGCGAAATAGGAGGCACCTTTCCCAGTAACTCATGGGTAAAATAAGATAATTTGGTAGAGGGTAGCAGTGCCGCTCAAGAGACATATAACTAGAAACAGAGGGTTTCTTCAATTCCAGCGCAATTCTTTCTATGCTATATAACAAATAGAGTGCGCTTCTGAGTTCTTTTTTGTGCAGAGTTTCGGCTTTGCTAGGATTTAAGAAAATACAGCCTTGATTAACGCTGCATAAACTCTGATATACTCCAGATAGCCAAGGAATATCCATCCCCTTCTCACACTTCAAACAGTCAGTAATAATGTCTCTAGTTAGAGTCGCTGCCTCATTCTTCCAGACCGATAACCAAAAAAGGGCTGGTCGAGCACATATGAAATCGGTTACATAATTAAAGTTTAATTCTTTGTGGCAGATATATTGTGGTGTAGAGATTGGGATGCCCAACAGTTTCCTACAGAATCTGTTTTCTTCCTGCTGGATGCAGGAACTATTAGCAGTACCCCAAATCTCTGCTCCATAAGTGGCCACTGGAACACATTGTAATTTAAAACATTTTTAAATAGCTAAAATAGCACCTGTATTCTTTGGACGGGGAAAACTAAAGATCGAATTGATGGTCTTTGAGAACTTGCTCCTGGAATGAGTGAGGTGCTCAGTCCAGGAGCCGTTCGCAGCGAAAACCACCCCAAGGTAGGGGAATTTGCAGGTGCTTATCAATTTTTGACTGCCAACAGTAATGGAGCTGAGCTGGCGTTTCCGGGGGCCGCATGACATTAAAAATGATTTATTAAAATTGACTCTTAGGTCCAAGCTATCCATGTATTTAACAAAAGACTGTACTAGAATGCGCAGAGAGTTTGGGGTGCGGCATATAAGAACCGCATCGTCTGCGTATAATAGCACAGGAAGGGGTTTCCCATTGATCATAGGGACGTCTTGGGTCATGGATACTAATGATTTATTCAATCCATTGATATAGATGATAAAAAGAAGGGGGGCCAAGACGCATCCCTGCCTGACCCCCCTTCCAACCTTAATGGGTCCTGAAACCTCTCCACCTCTGCCGATCCTCACTTGTGCCTGGAGGTCTTTGTGGAGATATGCCAAAAAATGGACCAAATGCTCATCCAGACCATAGGCCAACAGGATAGCCCACAGCTTTGACCTATTAACAAAGTCAAAAGCTGAGGACAAATCCATGAAGGCCAAATAGACTGGAGAGTTCCGTACAATGGTGTATTTCCCAATTACAAGGCTACGGTTGAGACATTGCTCATTAGTGCCAACCTTGCTGCGAAAGCCTAGCTGGCAGGGCTCTAAAATACTACATTCCTCCGACCATTCCAGGATCTTGTTATATAAAACTCTGCCCAATATTTTAAGGGTATTATCGATCAATGAAATGGGCCTATAGTTATTGGGCTGCGACCGATCCCCCTTTTTAAATATTGGGACAATAATACTCTTAGCCCAGGTGTCAGGTAACGGAGCATACATTAGATTGTTGAAAACGTTCAAAAGAAGCGGGGCCCAAAAGTTCGGTTTCCATTTAATAAAATCTATTGGTAGCCCGTCAGGGCCAGGGGCCTTATTCCCAATACTCTGGTGAATAGCTTCTTCTACTTCGGAAAGTGTTATCTGAATACTGGTAAATGAACCATGCTCATACTGGTCGGTCTCCGATAGGGGGGTAGCATAGATTTTAGAGAAGTGGGTTTCCCAGGATTGACTAGAAATAGTGCAGCTGATGGGAGTTAATAGCTGTCCCATAGATCGAAGATCCCTTACAGCAGACCAAAACGATTTACCCTTTTTATCAGTTGCAGCCTGCGATAGGGTTTCCCAGCGGTCCCTTAAGAGTACTCCCTTCCGATTATTAACTGCTGTGTTATACTTCTGCCTAGCCAATTTCACGTCTAAAGCACACCTAGGTTCAACTGACAATACCCTACGCAAATTCCTATTGGCCAATGAACATTCATAGTCAAACCATCTAGGGCCCTGATTTCTCAAAGAGGCAGGCTTTGACAAAAGGGTTTTAATAGCCAGACAAAGTTTAGAGAAATCATAGACTACCTCTGGATGCGGGGTTTGAAATATTGGTGGGGGTGGATTATTCCCATCTTCTATGAGTAACATACTTGGGCTAGAGTCACATCCCAGCTCTGTCTCCCATAAAGATACTACCTCTGTTATCTCGCATACAAATTGCAGTAATATAAATGCATTCCCTGGGCTAAATTCCCATAGCGAACAAAGGGACAGACAGGATGTCCCTTTAAGAAATATAGATAATTCAAACCTAGCCTTAGGAAGAAGTTGTCTTACTCACCTATGCCCCAGCGCCCTGCAAGTGATATAAGTTTAAGCAGGGATATTCCCAATCGTCCTAGGAACGCCTGCTCAAGACCAAATACTGACGTGCTAAGTTTACCCCCTGCCTCCTGTCCCTATGTGTTAGTTTTGGCTGGGGTTCCCAACCTAGCTGGGGATCAAAGGGAGTCCTGGGCAGATTTGCGTAATAAGTCTGTAGATTGGCTCTGCAAACATAAGGGGTTTCATCCTTCCAACATGAACGATAGCCTTATGGTCAGAAGAGTAGGGTGGGTTGGTCATTCTGCCAAGAATATAAATGGCGATTGCGTTGTCCTTAATTTTCGTAGACCCCACATGGTTCGTCGTTTACTGAGTATCTTTGAGCAATCCCCCACGCAAAATACCTGTATTAGTGCGCTCCCTTTGGGTTATTTTTACAAGCCACCCCCTAAACCCTCTAGGGATGCCCACGTTTCGCCTCTCATAACCAATAGGTTCAACGCACTCTCCAGTTTAGATGCACAGGATTGAAAACCACCATTGATGGTTGTCCAGCAGCTTCAGCAGATCATTTGGAGGATTCCTCTGTAATTACAGTAACAACCGATATTGATAATGACGAGCGATCCCCAACTAGAGTTAACAGTGGAGCAGATTTGAACATTCTTTGTTGGAATGTAGCAGGGTTACAGTCTAAGCTTGATGACCAGGATTGGCTGCGTTTAGTTAAAGAACAAGATATAGTAATGTTTCAGGAGACTTGGGCCATACATGATTTGCATATCGAGGGGTTTCACTGCATCAGTGTAGCGGCATCTCGCCATAAATTGGGCCAACCATCAGGGGGCCTTTTTATTGGGCTTAATGTAGCAGCTGGAGGAAGTTTTAAGATACTCCCAACTAACAGTTGCAACTTTCAAATTGTACTTTACAAGAGAAGAGTTTCTTTTTATTTGGTAAATTTTTATAATAATTTCTTTTCTATTCCCAACAAGAATTTTATTGAGCTTTTTGATTTTATCTCTAATTTAGACTATCAGCAATGTTCGGGTAATATTATTGGGATTATTTTAGGAGGAGATTTTAATGCAAAACTTAACGATATGCACCTTGGTGCAGAGCCATATAATCTAAGTCCTTCCTCCCGTAGGAGGCGTAGAGCTGGCAGTGTTTTTGAGTTCACATAACTTGGTCAATATCATGGATCAGATGGGCACATTACATACGACTAATAATCACCATCCGACATTTAGAGGCAGGGGCTACTCGTCTACAATAGATTTTGTTTTTATCTCCCACTTGCTCGCGGATTATCTAATTACCGCAGAGGTTGTTGCTACTATCCATGGGGATCACAACCATGTTAAAATAGCTTTGAGATTGGCTTCACGACCCGCGTTCTCATCTGAATGCGGGGCCAGAGACTTAACGCCATCGACTGACAATTTAAGACTAATATGGAGGGGCACTGACAATGGGGATTTGTTTAAGTCACTAGCGAAGGATAACTTGCCCCTCATTAATTCCTGTTTGTCATTTCAAACCCCACTAATGTGAATCATCAATTGCAGCAGCCATTAAAAAAAATAGGTTCCCAAAAAGTGTTGTAATTGTTCACTGAAGCACCTTTTCATTGGCAAAGTTTTCAAATTTTCATTCTTTGGGAAGGTCTGCATTTTAGTAGATGTTCATTAATTGTTGTCTCCTTCTCTCTTATGTGTACTGAAAACTCTGTAGTATAGAATGAGATGTACATGCTAATGTCAGAGTACAGTCCAGAACACAGCAAGAGAAGAGAGACGAGGCACCAGGGTAAGTGACAGGAGGAGGGGGAAAGTGACTAAAGGAACAGGAGAGTAATAGGTGGAAAGCGAAAAGGGCAAAGGGACAGACTAGACTGGAAACCAAAAACAGCCCTGGCAAAAACATTCAAACTGGCATCACTGTGCAGGCGACCAAGCGTAGAATGGGGCTATTGTGGCATGGTTAGGTCATGGCAGTCCATCCTGCTCTGAAAGCAGCCCCTTAGCCTGTAGTTGACATGGAAAATACCAGAGTGGCACAATGCCCATTCTGACCCTACTGCAGTGAGCCCCATGAACAGTGACAGGTAGCAGGGCGGCTACAGATTCATCTGTTCGGGTGCTAACGTAAAGGCAGGCAATTACATTTTATCATTTCAATTATGTATAACAGGAGCATCAAATAGCGACAAAACATTACGAGAGACTTCAAACTACATTTTCTGGGTAATTGCTTAACTGAGCAATGTGGCACGACAATATGTGTACCTAACAACATTTATCATTCAGGCATGTGTTTGTTCTCCAAAAGTAGGCATTGCGAAGTTGGTTCGAAGACTAATACTTGGCAAGATAAAAGATGCATGACAGTGTGTACCTAACAAGCATGTGGCATGATGACAGGGTGTATATGATACTGGCATGAAAATGGAAACTCAGTGGCCCATATTGAAACTGGCAGGCCAGTGTACTCCTGGAGCAATGAAGCATAGCAATGGGTATTTAAGATGTTGGAGTGGGCAAATGGCACACCAGTGTGCACCTAAGTGGGCATTTCCTGTTCAAGCATGGAATGACAATCGTATACCCAACTGGCTATTGTGAACCTAATATATCAACACATATGTAACCAGATCGATGAGGTATGGCACTGTGAGTTTTAGTGGCCATATGTGACACTGGCAAGGCAATGTGAGCTTAACAGTGCCATTGTGAATGTGGCATGGCAATTTATGTTAAACTAGAGCATCTGATAGAGACTTCTAGCTGCAGATTCCTTACCTCTGAATTTCCCAGGCGTCCGGCTGGATCTGGAAACTTTTGCTGAGCAATACCCCTTGCGTGCGACCTCAGGTGGCTCCATTCGGCTCTGCGTGACGTTGACAGCGTCGGTTATGACGTTGCAGTGCCTATATAGGCGCCACCCAGGTGCGCGGACGTCAGTTCTTTTCTTTCTGCGCCAGTTAAGCGCCGATCCGGGAAGAACTACCCCTCTGCTGCTTTTTGGCAGGTTTTTTCTCGACTTTTGTCAATATTTTTGGATTCGAATTCGTGTGCGAGGGATGTCTTCGAGAAAGACCGGTTTCAAACCATGTGGGACTTGTTCCCGCATGATGCCGGTCACCGATCCCCACCGTGTATGTCTGTGGTGTCTTGAACGCGACCACGATTCGAAGTCATGTTCGGACTGTCGGGCGATGGCCCCGAAGACCTTGAAGGAGCGAGCGATGAAGTTGCTTGCGGCCCGGCAGTCGACACCGTCAAACGAGATTCCGAGGAGGTCACGGTCCCGTTCGAGGAAGAGGAGGTCGCGGGATCGCTCACGGACCCTAAGTCCTCTTCCTCCCATTCGAGGTCTTCTGGACACTTAGGGAAGAGGCACAAGAAGAAGTCCAAGTGGACTTCGGCGGCTTCGCCTCAACTGACGTCCGTCGTTGAGAAAGGTAAGGAGCACCAACGTTCTAGGCACCGTTCTGCGGAGCTGGAGCCTGAGTCGACTTTGCGCCTTCCACCCTTTCCAGGAGCCGGAGCGACTCCCGCTCAAATTAAAGAGTTTTACGAGGTGATGCGCCGCGTATTTGAGCGGAACGACCCCGTTGGTGAGCTTTCGGGCCCCGCGGGGTTGGATGGGGCCCCATCGGGTTCGTCGGATCCGGCCATAACGCTGGTGGGGCCTCAGGGATCCGATCCCGGATCCGGGTCGACGCCGGTCGTGCCAACGCGACCTTCCCCGGCGTCGAATCCGAGGTCGGTGCCTTCGACGTCGCCGATGCCTGTCGGTGGCGCAAGCCCCATCCTCATCCCTGACGACACGGAGCTGGAACGGCGTCGAGCAATGCAGATTCCGACGTCAACAGAACCCAGGGGTTCTATGTTGTCGCCAGAGCATTTTGCGGACGTGCTGGACTCAGGAGAAGAATGGGAGGAGTCTGGAGACCCTCTTGAAAACCAGGATGTCTCTGAGGAGACAATGGACTGGTATGGGGAACTTGGGGAAGCCAGGGGTCTGGATACATCCCCAGACACTGGCATGCTCTCTCCGCCTACAGTGGTTACGGAGGAGGGGGCGTCCTATGCCATGGTGGTTAAGAGGGCAGCTGAGGTCCTAGGACTGGAGCTGCCCTCAGGGCAGGTCAGGACTAATCTCCTGACCGAAGTGCTTCAGCCTGGGGCTTCCACTTCTGAATGCCTATTGCCCTTTAATTAAGGCACTTACGGACATCCTTCTACAAACATGGTCCAAGCCTAGCACAGGGGCTCCTGTGAACAGGACGATTGTGTAGGAGAGTAGGATCTGCTTCACATGGGTACCCCCACTTTTTGCTGATGCTTCACTGTTTTTTGACTCTAGTCTGGCTGGGGCCCTGTTAATCAGAACCCCAGCCTAGCTGGTTCCTCTCTAAAATGGTTTCCATGTACCTTAGGTACATCTTTGATTGGATTCTGGAGTGCCCTTATAAGTCCCTAGTATATGGTATACGATGTACCCAGGGCATAGGTACCCCAGAGGCCTACCAGGGGCTGAAGCATATATTATGCCACCCCTGGGAAGCCCTCCAAAAGGACACCACAGGTCTGCTACTGCAGCCTGGGTAAGGTGGTGCATGCACCCCTTACTGTGGTATTGTTGTATACTTCATAGGGTGTCCATAAACGGGCTTTCTAGACTCATGTCCTTATATAGGCATAACCCAACCTGCCCTTATATAGGCGTAGAATCCCAGGCCTTATTTAGGCATAAACCATGCACACCAAATACAGGCATGGCTTCCGACATCCGTCCACCCTAGCGTCTCAACGAGTCCATGAAAAAACAGACCCTCAGGCTGCGGGAGTTTCCCTTGCCCAGGACTATTGATTTCTTCAAGGACTCATTCATTATGCATGAACCTCTTATTCCCTAAGGGATTCATTCATGACGTCTTTCGCTGCCCAACTCACGTCAATGCTACCATTTTCAGGTATAAATATACCTTCCCAAACCCCTGTAAATTAGAGGAGACCTCGACTTCAGAGGAGCCCGATTCCCGGCCAGACGCACTGAGAAGACACTGTCATTCCTGCACGCAGAGAGTCCAGCTTCCAGTGATCTAACTTCCCTTGCGGGGTGTTGGAGTTCGAGTCCGGATAGAGATTCCTACCTCTCTCATTCTTCAGGTATGGAGCAGACTAGAACCTAGAGGGACTCTTGGCATACTAGACTCTTGGCATACTAGGCGTAACTTACTCTTGGTATACTCTAGTCAGGAATACAGCACCTACTTCTACTTCTCCCTATACCTAGGATAGGTTAGGTACACTGGGATAGAACTAGGGTAGAAACGCATCGTATGAGTACTCGCATTTTTAGGTTGTGTCATTTTATGTAAATGCATACATGCTGAAAAGATAATGCTGACGCAGTATTATTTATTTTTACTGCTCACCTTGTACATTATTTATCTCGCATACTGTCTTGTGATCATAACAGCACATATAACTTACAACAGAAACAAGACTGTTCAATAAATCCTTTATTGAAACGCCCGTCTGTTATTTCTGTGTAACTCTGAGAATAACTGAAACATGCACGACTGAGCTGAGTGAAATGGTTATCTATTGTTTCTACGACTCTGGGACACATCCTGATTCTGTAAGGGAAACACAGTGGTCATGTTCTGCGGCAGCCAGAAACTAATCCCTTCTTGTCGTCAAGAAGTTTCTAGTGGCCTCTGAGCTAGCTGGCACAAGTAATTAAGTTTAATATACTCGATAGGGACATACCGACCTTAGTCCTATGTCAAACCTATAGGATATATTATTCCAATGCGCAGAGCCTATAAGGGAAATAGGAGCTACACTACAGTATAGGCTACCTATATCACTACCATTGCACACACGTATAAACCTATAAGTCACTCCTATGGCAGGCCTTAACAATCCTGAAGGCAGAGTGCTTGGTTTTTATGGGAGAGGGTGCCTCTGCATGAGCAGAGCCCCTCTGCAGCGTTCGGAGTCAATCCTCTGGTGCTGTTTGTGTTGCAGCCTGACCATATACTCTTAAGTGCATTATAACCTCGTGTTAAATGCTAACTTTGGGATGGCTGCACGGAAACATGCTGTGTTTGGTGTCAAACACCTTGGAATACTACCCCCCCGCCAGTTCTGGCGGCGGGGGTAGCATTCCACCCTTCTAGAGGGAGAGACATGTACACATCGGCATACCCGGTATTAACTTTTCAGAGCCCTGGCGTCACAAAATGGATGCCGCTGCCACTGACATGGGTCTGGCCTCCTGTTGCTGACCGAAACTCCGGCAGGGGAGGCCTGGACAATAGGTTTCCTGTCGCAGGGAGGTGTAACCACCTCCCCAGACAGGATAGTGTGTATTGGGGCTGGGCGGGAGCACTCTCTGGTGCTTTGAAGTCCTGCACTGGGGGCACATTTGGTGTCCCTGTGCATAGTCCAGTTCAAACCGGTTGCAGAGGCTACCTGCCCCTGCTCTGGCGCGAAACTGGACAAAGGGAAAGGGTGTAACCATGACCCTCCCGTAGGTGGGTCCCCAGAGTATGTCCAACCCCCTAACTTAGTATAAGTATGGGACCCCAGTCCTTAGGACTTTAGATTATCCCTGGACGAAACTCTGAACGTGAATCCTGGACCTTCGACGCTCTACTTGAAGATTAGAGGACTGAAGAATCTCCCTTGGGGTCAAGGAGTGACTCCCCTGCTTGGCAGGCACCAAAGAAGCAACTGTCCGGTCTGCATCGCTGAAGCTCCCGCCCGGACGCCGAAGTCTTTGCATCACCAGAGGTGGATTTCCAGACTTCCCGAGGCTGCCCTGAGACACCAGCGAAGCTGAGGCACGTAGCTATCGTGGGTAACGTGGAACCGTGACCCCTGGACACCGAGAACTTTTGCAAGTGCATCCTCTTCCTGGTCTCCCTCGAAGTTGTGCTTTGGGCTCCGAGTAGCTCCCGCTACGAGCACCGACTGCACCGAAGATCACTGGCCTCCACTCCACGAGTGTCCTGTGAGCCAGCTCCAAGTGCGTCCACTCGAGGCTCCTTCGCGATCGCTAGTCCGTTGGCTAGTGGGTCCTCCCGAAGGCAACTCTTCTTCTGCTTGGGCTTTCCTGGTTGCTCCAGACGTGCCCTGACTTACCCTCGCTGGGTGAGTCCCTCAGACCTTGCTGGTCTGCGCCAACGTCCTTTCTCTGTTTCTACGTGACTTGCCGTTGCCAAGGCTTGTTGGGTCCAATCCGGTCGCCGACACCCCAGCACTCGACAGACGTCGTGGGACAGCTCGAATCCAGCTCCTGGTCGTCGTCGACACCTCCTGGACCTCGTGGCTGAAGAGTCATGACACCCGTCAACCTACCTGAAGCACCCGACATCGGTGGGCATCTGCTCATCGCCTTCCTGGTCACTGGCTAGTGACCCAGACTCTGTCCCCTCTGCTTTCAGGTTCTTCAGATCTCCGATCCATCCTTGGATCCACCCGGACACTTTGGACTTGGTCGCCAGCAGCACTTTGCAGCAGATCCCCATTGAAATCGACGACGAAACCCGACTCCAAAAGACACCTATGCACCCGGCTTCCCTGGGTGAGGTAACTCGAGTACTCCGGTGCTCCCGTGGGTATTGACTCTAGAACTGCCTAGTTCTAAAGGGGTTTGCTCCAAGTCCTCTTCTAAGTGTCCTTTTCTTTTAAAAATCCAACCGCGACTTTCCCCATAGAAGTTAACGGTGATTCGCGGCTGTGTTCCCACACTGCACGCGTCCCCTGTGGGTCCCCTGTGTCACTACCGTGGGTGGTTCCTTGTGGTCCAAGCACTTCTACAGGCTCTAGGCCTTGTGTCTAGCTCAGTCGTGGTTCTTATACCACTTTTTTGGTATATGGTTTGGTACGCCCCTAGGGCCCAAACGTGTATTTGTGCTATTACTGTTGATAACTGACTTGTAACCTATGTACTTCGAACTCTAGCCTCATAAAGAGACTAGAGGGGTGTGTTTAAGACTAAATACATATATTTTATATATATACCTGGTGTGGTCCTCTTTCATTTGGTCACTCAAGAGATTATAGACTGGTAAAACAAGCTGCTTTACATTCCTTCAAGACTTAGCCTGAAGGCTGCTCTCCATAGCTACCGCTAGGATAGCTTTCAATAAAGGTTGTCTTTAACCTATCTCCATAAGGGGTTGTTTGGACTGGTACAAGGTGCCCACTTTAATTAGTGGACAGCATATACCAGGCCAACTTCTCACAGATTGCACGCTGCCATCGCCCAGCTCCGGGCGACCCAAAGTTCCTCAGCCAACACCCCACCCCAGAAAGTTTGGTGATGCAGGCCTCTACGTCCCAAGGCGCTTTCCCTTACGCCCCTCCGGATAGGGAATCCAAGAGACTGGACTCATTTGGGAAGAAGATGTTTTCTTCCTCCAGTATGGCATTGCGGTCGGTGAATACCGCGTGCTTATTGGGCCATTTTTCCCACTCTCTTTGGGAGACGTTTGCGCAGGTGCTGCCACAAGTCCTGGAGGAGGCCCGGGCTGTGCTCTCCCAAGCTGTCAAGGACTGGAGAGATGCAGCGAAAGTCATTATACGGTGTGGATTAGATACGACCGATTCGCTGGGCAGGTCGGTTTCAACTGTGGTGGCCTTGAGAAGCCACGTCTGGCTTCGTACATCTGGCTTCTCGGGGGATGTCCAAGCCAATTTGATGGACATGCCCTTTGCTTGAACCCGCCTTTTTGGGGACAAGGCAGACTCGGCCCTGGTCGGGTTCAAGGACTCTCTAGCTACGGCCAGATCCTTGTGGCCTCGTGGCAAGTCTTCCTTTTGCCCCTTTCGTGGCAACGGAAGGGGTTTCCAGCCGCGTCAGCCCTATCCTAGCCACCGTACCGCTCAGACTACCCAAGCCGTGCGTGGACGTGGACTCGGTACATTCCGTCCTCGGAATGGAGGCCAGAAGTCGTCTACCACAGTGCCCCCAGCAGCCGCAGCCTCCAAGCACTCCTAGGCTGATTCTGCAGGACCACACTACTCCAGTGGGTGGGAGAATTCGTCATCATCTCCCCCACTGGAGATCTATAACAACAGACAAGTGGGTCTTGCAGATCGTCCAGGAGGGCTATTCTCTTCCTTTCCTTTCCTCCTCCTATTCCCCCAAGTCAGGAACGGCTGGCGGAGGATCATTTAAAGTTGCTCCAAGAGGAAGTTACAGCTCTTTTGGCCAAAGGAGCTATAGAAAGGGTCCCAGCTTCAGAAGTAGGCAGTGGCTGTTATTCCCGCTACTTTCTGATTACGAAGAAGAACAAGGGGCTTCGGCCCATTTCGGATCTTCGGCCCATTTCGGATCTTCGGACCGTCAATCTCTTCCTCAAAAAGGAGAAATTCAAATTGCTCACTTTGGCTCAGGTCTTGCCTGCCCTAGACCAAGGAGACTGGATGGTGGCGTTGGACCTGCAGGATGCGTATTTTCACATTCCCATCCTGCCGGGCCACAGGCGTTACCTGCGGTTCACTGTAGGCCGCGAGCACTTCCAGTTTACTGTGCTCCCCTTCAGTCTTACCAGTGCCCCTCAGGTGTTCACCAAGGTGATGGTGGTGGTTGCAGCTCATCTGCGCAGGTGAGGGGTGTCAGTCTTCCCTTACCTCGATGACTGGCTGTTGAAGGCGTCCTCGCCCACCTGCAGACTACGGCGAACCTCCTGCATTCGCTGGGGTTCTCTATAAACGTGCCGAAGTCACACCTGACTCCTTCTCGAACGCTCCCTTTCATCGGAGCTGTTCTGGACGCAGTGCAGTTTCGGGTTTATCCTCCCGAGCAGCGAGTCCAGGATATTCAGGTTATGATTCCGAAATTTCAGCCTCTATCCTGGATTTCGGTGAGGTTGACTCTGAGGCTGTTGGGTCTCATGGCCTCCTGCATCCTGTTGGTAAGACATGCCAGGTGGCGTATGCGGGCTCTGCAGTGGGACTTGAAGTTCCAATGGGCACAGCATCGGGGAAATCTCACCGACGTGGTTCAGATCTCGGAAGGAACTGTGAAGGATCTGCAGTGGTGGTTAACGAACCGCGATTGGGTCAGCGGCACACCTTTCTCCTTTCCCCAACCTGATTTCACAGTCGTGACGGATGCATCCTTCTGGGATGGGGTGGCCACATGGGAGAGGTGGAGATCAGGGGTCACTGGTCTCCGGCGGAGACGGGACTCCACATAAACTTGTTGGAGCTCCGAGCGATTCAGTTGGCATTGAAAGCATTTCTTCCCCCTGTCAAGGGGAAGCTGGTGCAGGTGTTCACGGACAACACCACCGCCATGTGGTACTGCAACAAACAGGGCGGGGTGGGGTCGTGGACCCTTTGTCGAGAGGTTCTGCGTCTCTGGTCCTGGCTAGAACAGCAGGGCATATCCCTGGCGGTTCAACACTTGGCAGGTTCTCTGAATGCCAGGGCGGACGATCTCAGCCGTCGATGCCTTCAGGATCACGAATGGCGTCTCCAAGCGGAGGTGGCGCAAGGTCTCTTTCAGCAGTGGGGCGAACCTTGGTTAGATTTGTTCGCCTCCAAATAGAACGCGCAATGTCAGCAGTACTGCGCGCTGGAGTTTCCAAGGCAGCTATTGCTCGGCGACCCGTTTCGTCGCGAGTGGAGCGTAGGCCTGTTGTACGCCCATACCACCCTGCCCAGGGTTCTGAAGAAGATCAGGAGCGACCGGGCCCAAGTCATTCTTGTGGCACTCGACTGGGCAAGGAGAGTCTGATATCCAGAGCTTCTGAGCATGAGTGTCGATCCTCCGATCAGGCTGCCCCTTCGGGAGGATCTTCTGTCGCAGCAGCAGGGGAGGATTCTCCACCCGAACCTGTCAACTCTGCGCCTCCATGCGTGGACATTGAGCGGCGACAGTTGATAGCTTTTGACCTTCCTCCCAAAGTCTGTAATGTTATTCTGGCAGCCAGGCGGTCCTCCACTAAGACGGTATACGCCTGCTATTGGCAGACATTTGTATTATACTGTACAGAAAGGTCCGTTGACCCTCTTTCTGCTTCTCTTTCTACTGTCTTTTTATTCATTCTAACTCTTGCCCAGCAGGGCTCTGCTTTGGGTACTCTCAAAGGTTACCTCTCTGCTCGGTCTGCTTTTTTGCGGCTGCCAGACCAACCTTCTCTCTTTAAATCTCCTATTGTAAATAGATTTCTGAAAGGGCTAGGCCATTTATTTCCACCTACGCCCTTTGTTATGCCACAATGGGACCTTAATTTGGTCCTCACTTACCTGATGTGCACTCCTTTCGAGCCTTTGCACAATTGTCCCCTCCGGCTGTTGACCATCAAAACAGCCTTCTTGGTGGCGATTACATTGGCCCAGAGAGTGAGTGAATTGCAGGCATAATCCAGCTCGCCTCCTTATCTTATGTCCTTTCCGGACAAGGTGGTGCTTCGCACCAGGGCATCTTTTTTGCCAAAGGTTGTGATCCCATTCCATCTGGGTCAGTCCATCGCTTTGCCCACCTTCTAAGCTCCCTCCCCCACATCCCTCTAAGGAAGAGGAGCGTCTCCACCGACTGAACCCAAAAAGAGCGTTGTCGTTCTAACTTGACTGCACAAAAGAGTTCCGGGTGGATGACCAACTCTTTGTGGGGTATGTGGGAGCGAAGAAGGGAAGGGCAGTGCAGAAAAGGACCATCTCTCGCTGGGTCGTTCTCTGCATTAAAATCTGTTGCGCCTTGGCGAAGAAGCAGCCCCCACTCCACCAGGGGAAAGGCTGTGACTACTGCCTTGGCTTGGGGTGTCCCAGTCCAAGACATCTGTCAGGCAGTGACGTGGGCGTCATTGCACACATTCGCAAAACATTATTGCCTTGATGGTCAAGTGCACAGGGACGGGCATTTTGCCCGTTCAGTCCTGCAAGACTTCTTAGTCTAGGTCATGAGTCCGCAACCCACCGCCGGGATGGTATGGCTCGGGTATCTGATTCAAAGGTAAGGAATCTGCAGCTAGAAGTCTCTATCAGATGAACAAGTTACTTACCTTCGGTAACGCATTATCTGGTAGAGACTCTATCTAGCTGCAGATTCCTTACAGCCCCACCCATGCCTCCCTGCTTTGCTGACTGATGTAGTAGGACTAGGGTTGTTTCCCTTTTCAGGGCCCTAGTTTTTGCACACGACTACGTCAGTTACTTCGTGGCTCTGCACTTCTGGTGTGGAAAATACGAAAAGTACTGACGTCCGCGCGCCTGGGTGGCGCCTATATAGGCACCGCGATGTCATTACCGACGCTGTCAACGTCACGCGGAGCCGAATGGAGCCACCCGACGTCGCGCGCAAGGGGTATTGCTCAGCAAAAGTTTCTGGATCTAGCCTGACGCCTGGGAAATTCAAAGGTAAGGAATCTGCAGCTAGATAGTCTCTACCAGATAATGTGTTACCGAAGGTAAGTAACTTGTTCAAGGAGCAATGTGATATTGCTTTGTTAATGTGGATGTTAATTTGCCAGTTGGCCCCTCAGCGAAATCTGCTGCATTTGAGCTGCACTGGTGGCTAGCCGGCACTTTTCAGTTATTTAACAATTGCTGTTTGACCTCACCACAGGTCTGCCATCTTCATCATAACAACAATATAAAACCATCCCTGCCCAAATGGAGACAGAAAAGAAAAAAAAGAACCATAATTTGTTAAAATAACACAATCTACACATAATCTCCTTTTCTTTAAAATATAGATAAATATTTAAAAATGGTGTACACTCTAAAACAGATATGTTCATCGGGTGGATTTCTGAGCAGGCCCTCCAAAGCTTGGTGTGTATCCACATTATGTCTGCTTATTGTGGGCGATAAGAATTGAATTCTAGCCTCATGCAAGCGCAGCACTTGAAACATATTTTGACTACTTTTCTGACAAAGGTTAGTCGGCACATTAAGCGTTATAATACTAGCGGCGCCCTGGAATATTTGAGTACTGCCCTGATATTATGGACACCTCCATCAGGTGGACAGTTGGTTAAAGTGGACATAAGTGGCAAAGTGCTGCAGAGAATCAATACTCTTGTACATTGTGGGAGGTAGTTAAAACCAGTGGCCTTTTGAGAGATAGATATTGGAGAATGCGTGTACCGTGAGGTGCGCATGCTTTTTACTCCCTCACTTTACTGGACCCTGCTGGTCGAAGGTGTGGCATAGACTGGAGATCAGACTGAGCAGGACGGGAATCAAGGTTTCAAAATGGGAATCTTCATTTTACTTGGAGAACCCAATCAGGAGAGATACAGATAGAACCTAAAGTGCATACCTAACGCAGAATAGTTTGTCAAGTGGTTTGTTTTCACATTTTTTGTGTGATTTTTAATATTGGTGTGTCCGTAAGATTTGCACCTTGTTCAGAATTTTTGTCCGTAAAAACGACCATTTGTCCAGATTTTTTTTCAATCGCTATCTAGAGTTTTACTAGGTGACTGTAGGTCATCCTGGCCAATACAGCTTCTGAGTTTGAGTACCATTAATCAGGTAAGAGTTACGCCTTTTATGCACAGTGCTTAGAAACGACCGATTCTAGGCAACACTAAATAAAGCAAGTTATTATTAAGACTAGTCTTTCGTTATGTATGTTATTGTTCCCTTTTCTAAGCTCTTGTTTTCATGCCTAATTAGTCAAATTCTTCAGCAAATTAATCTTAACACCTGTGCGATATAATATAAACTCCACTCGTCAATCCAAGCCCGCACGCACCCATTACTGTCTCAAAAGCCGCCTTCTTCGTCTTTAATCTATGCCTCGACATGACTTCATAAAACTTTATTTCGGCACAATTGGCCATAAAAGCACAATTTTTGGGATAATATTTAAAAATTGAATAAAATACAATAGATAGGGTTTACATTCCACGCGCTGGGAGAACTTTCTCCGGTATCAGCCATCTTAAAGAGCAAGACAAAGTGCAAGTGCATGTGCATTTAGAGGCTAGTTCCAATAATTATTTGCTCCGTTTGTATTGCAAGTTTAAAAATTGCGCTGCACATAGGAAAAATAATTTAAAAAAAAGCTGAATAAGAAGAAATTTACACAGCCGGCATATTTGCCCCAGTTGTCAACACAGTGCATAAAACCACAAACAATCAGGGGGGAATGGTCTATGCACATTCAGAGACTGGCATAATAGTCAATAATAGATCGATTGTCTCCGCAACGACATGACAATGTACCTGCCCCTGGTCATTTGCTCACGCGGTTAGTTTTGTGTCTTTGGGACCGCTTTCGAATTTGAGGGTTCTGTACAGAGGACTTCAAGCTGCGCCTTGTTCTTACTAACATTTTACGGTCAGGGACCGAGTTTTGGACGATATTTGCCTTTATTTTAGAGATTGTATAATGTAATCATGTTCCTAATGTGGTGGTTTAAAACATTTGATTGAATATTTTAAGATTGTTTAGGCACGGTGATAATAATAAAATTAATGTCATTGTTTTAAAAGCATGTGTGAAAATATATGCCACGTGCGACCTGAAGAGGGCGCCAGAGACCAACGAGATAATGCATTGACTGGGCTGGCTGAAGGCTGTACCCCTAGGGACCTACTTTGTAAATCGAGTTTACCTTTTGTTCCTGGTCTTCCCATGTGCTTAACTCAATGTTTATGGACTCAGCAGCCCTTATGAAATCAGTTCACTGATCGCCCGTCATGAAGTCTGCGGTGCTACCTTAATCCTCTCGCTCAGGTGTTACTGCAGCCGAGCTTTGCTCCTCTGTTTACAAAGCACTCTCGAGCTGTTCTTTGGAACGGCGAATGGCGTGTTACACGATAGTACGACAACCATAGTCAAATGAAATAGGTCTCGCCTTTTTAACCTATTGGCTTGTAAAAAAAGAGCCAGGAAAAGTGCCATCACGCGACTGCTGCTGCTAGTGGGTGCGTGATTCGTATACACATGAACGTGTTTGTATGCGCGTGCCTTCGGAATAACACACCATATTGTTTTATTTACCAATGACGGGTGCCACTTGGATCGGGAAATTTTGAAGAAAAAAATGCATTATATTTTAAATTGGAGTTAAATTCGATGGACTTGCTGGGAGATCGTTACATCTATTTAGCTGACTGCATTGTGCAAGTAATTTCTGCAAAGGGGGCTAAAATGCTGGGTCCTTAGGAAAAAGGCATAAAAGTGCCTGCATGGAGTAAATATTCAAGTATGATGCCTGATGAGGATAAGAGTTGGAAGACTCAACATTCCTTTGCTGCATGAAGACGTACTGCAGCGAATGCTTCTGGTTATGATTTTTTGAGTTATTGAGATGGAGGTACATTTTGCCCACCCCATTCTCAAATATCTTTTATTTTTTATGTTTACAAAGTGTTTTATTAAAATTTTATAAACAAGTACATTCGCATTTCCGTTACGGGGTACCAGCTAAACGTGGTTGGTTTTGCAATAGTTACAGGTATTTGGTATGCGTGTCTCGCTGAGCCCCTTTACATTGATTTGCTAGGAAGTTAAGGACAGAGTCAAAGAGGGATAGAGGATAGAAAAGAAAGAGTGGAGATAGGATACAAGAAGTGTACTATAGCAATGAGCCTATTCTGGGTTTGTAGCCTTGTGTGAGAAACTCGACCCCCCCAAGTGCCCTCACGGGGGTTCATAGGAGTCCAGATATGTATCGAGCGTAGTGCTGTATGTGAGTTTACTAGTATATGTTTCTGTCATTCAAATTGTCGAATTTCCATTACCCAAAATGCGTGCTACCTCCTGTTGATAAGCCGTGATTGCAGCCTATGAACTAAGCGATTTGCAGGAAGGCACCTATTGTTTCGAAAAGATGAGGATTTTCAGTTTTTTTCGAAATCGAGAGTGGTTGGGTTCCACTCTGAAGGCGATTGAAAACAGGCTGAAATAGGTTCCTGTCGCTGAGGTTTTTGTACACTTGTGGACTGCTGCGTGGACAGGGCTCAGAAGCACAGTTAAAGGCACATTGGGGAAAGCTGTACAGTTATATTTATTTTTTACAGCTTTGATCAGTTTGCACAGCCAATTGATTCGGAAGATTTCTCTACTTTTCAGGTTGCCCTTATGGTTATGAATATCATTTGCTGTTCCACCTTGATTTCCGCACTGCTCAAGCTTTTTTTTATCCTAATCAAATATTATCAGACTTTAAGACTCAAGCGTTTTCTAAAATCTCTAGTAACAGCAAAAATGTTTCAGATAAAGGCTTTTTGCCCTCTTACACTTGTAAAGAGGGCTAGCTGTGTCCTGCCCGTGGCTTAAACTTTATACCAGCACAATATCTCTAAAACAACTTTGCACAGTGGCTTGAAGCTGGTCTACTGCAGGGTATTGAACCATCTTCCAATCACAAGACCAGCCACCTTGAAAATGTTATCATAGTTCTCTGTAAATGGCAACTAATGAGTGCACCGTTTTAATTATGCTGTTTATAGCATGACGTTCTTCGACTGGAGGTTAATTTTTAGCCTCCCTCTAAACATAGTACTCTGACTCAAACCTCGGTGAAATGCACAACAAGTTAGACAGCTTAGAGCCAGCTCTCTAACACGATATTTTATTGCAAAAGGTTCATGCGTTGGCCCAATCGTTTTCACTCCTTTTAGTCTGCTACACAGTGTCTATTTAAATGCTAAAGGAAGTAAGGTGCAGCATTGTATCACATACAGAACAAAAGGCTGGGCACACTTTAACTCGAGCAGAAAATAGAAAGTTATTGTTATGCAAGTTATGATGAATCTTCCTCCCGCGCCCACTGGGAGAGGCCTTAATACTACGTGAGTCATGTTGCGAGGTGCTTCTGGTTTCTTGTCCTTAAGACTTGATGCCAAAGGTGGATGCCTTCGCAGCGGATTGGAATGAAGTCTGGTTTGATAATTAATACTCTTAATGAGGTCTGTTTCGTTCCTGGTACATACTACGTGATCTTGATAAATTGCTCACGCCCATGTGCTCCATTAGGTTTGCTGTGATTGGTTGCCACTTACAAACTTGGGAGCAGTTATATCTTATGGATGCCCCACGAACTTGCCTTTTTGCTAAAATGTCTTATTTGTACCATATATTGCAAGTAAATTCGGCCTAATTACAAAGGCTTTAGAGTAGGTAATGTAGCACTCTTTAACGTACTCTTACATGTATGTCTTTGTGAATTGACCCCAAAACATCTAAAATGGAGAAAAAAAAATTGGAATCTTTGGGGAATATTCATGTGCACTTAGTACAAGTAGAGAGCACTGCGTACTCTTTGCACTTTTACTAATAGGGAGTTGGACATTTCAGGGACAACTCACAAAGGCATGTAATAGTACATAAGTGAGTTCTATTGTCATACTGCTTTGCGTACTCATAACTGCTTTTGTAAATTGCCTCTAACGTGTTCCCAAGCCATGCAACGCCGAGGGCGGGTAGTAAGCCCTAGTGCATTATAAATATGTGAGCATTTGGCTATTTATTAGTAAGCAGTGCGAAGAGTCTGTGGAACCACTAATAGAATGAAATAAATGACGAGTATTGTCCCCATGATATGGAACTTCGTTTCCCTAAGATAATTGTTCTTTTTATGATCAATTTGTGGAAAGAACTAAAAAACTGTCTTCATTTGACAGCATTTACTGGGCCACTTGTCTTCAGATCTCTCCACTCATCACGTTATAAACCATAGAGACCATCAGCTAGAAAACGGCAGCGAGTCTAAACGGGCCCTTCATGCTGCAAGGACACTGTTCTGATATCATCTAAAGACTCCCTCCCTCCCCCTAATCATCTAATGATCTATGAATCGTTTCTCATAAATCCCTGCTCTGAATATCTGCAAGCCATTCTGGCTACACTGCATGTGTATGTTTGTCTACCTTCCCCTGGTTCCGCCTCTGCCAGTCTGCAGCCGCTTGGTTCATGATTCATAAATACCCCTACATTGAACGTAGGAGGGATGACGATTCTCCGGTTGAGTCATGGGATGACCAGAAGATGGCTGTTGAAGGGCCACTTCTGCCACCGCTGCTTTGTCATCCGTGAGAGCTGGCAGAGGCACAGTGAGGAGGACTCTTGCTTTTCTTAAGTGCCAAGAACAGATCTTTTCAGAAGATCTCCAAATGGATCTACGCCAGCTTAAGGAGGTGTAGTGACCTAACTGGGACCTCGTCCTCATTGCACAAGATGAAGCGAGCAGGAAGATGTTTGCAGTGGCACTAGGTGTAGCAGCAATTAAATGCGGTTGCACCTCACCAGAAAAAAATTCATATTGCAGGCACTTGTGAAAATCAATACAGCTTCACAGCAGCCATGCAAGTGCATAAGGGCCTTGGTATTCCGCATCCTAGTTATACATAAGTTGCATGTTTCTATTCTTTTCTGGCTTTTCTTTCCTAGTTTACATAAGAAAGTTGAAAAAAAAATCACCTGCACTTAAAGTTACTATATCTTGTAACCCAAAAACCGGCACATTTCTCAAAAATAGAGGCAGGACTACAATTTTACATCAACGAAGTGGCAAAGAATAACAGCCCTCGTCAACATAGAAACGCAAAAGGGGCACTTAGCAAATTAAATAAAATGTAATTTTTAAAACCAGCATCATATACCTGTTAATAAAAGTGCTTACTTATAACAGCTGCTAACCAGCCTTGCTTTGGAACACCTAAAAAAGTGCCTCTCACAGTTTTCAGTTGACCCGCTCTAAAAACCGGGACATGAGCGAAATCTGCCGGGACAGCTGTTGAAACCCGGGGCGCGTGGTCCGCCTACCTGCACTGGCTTCACGGCCAGACGTGCGCGAGCGCATAGCTGAATCAAGAGACAGAGCTCTGCTCCAGGGCAGTGTCATACTGCTGCAGTGAGCGAGGCTGGAAAGTACCAAAAGAAACGTCAAATCGGGAAGTGAAGTGTGGATGGATAGTGAGGGAATCAGAAAAAACAATGGCAAAATGGGATATGACACCATAGTCTAGGAATACACCCGGTGCATAGGAAGTGTCTGCAGATGTCACGAGCTGATGGCAGCTGGCAACCCCCTCGCGCGGCACAGCAAAAGGTCACGTGCTTAAGCGGAACGCTCAATGAGTCGGCAGTTTTGTGTGAGCTCAGATACGGTGGGAAACGATTCATTTCTATTTTTCTTTCCCATATTCGCTTCCAGGATGTTTCACACCACGTTTATCTTCAAGATGTATCCGATGACGAAATACGTTTTTTAGGCCGCGTAACTTGCGCGAACTCCCACTCTCCTCGCTGTATATGAATAATAAACAATGCCGGAGAGCTCTCACATCCCAATTCAAAATGTATAAACAATTCCTCGCCCTGCTTATCTGTTTTGGGGCAAGGCTGAGAGAGAGTGCGTGTGCGTGCATGGGTGGGAGCGTACTGAATCTTACTGCAAGTCAAAGGTTGGCTATTATTTGACCCTTTACGCCTCACGGATATGGGTCTGGCTGCCCAGTTGAATCCCAGTCTCGAAGGCCTATACTGAAGCCTGCATTTATGGCCGGAACTGTTCCTCCTCGCTTGCAACCCAGATTAGAACTGAGTGGCATTTCGTTAAAGAGGTTTGCATCACAGTACACTTTTAATATGACACAGCAAGGCTGTTATTCAGACAGTTTCTTCCCCTCTGATTACCACTTACTGTCTTAAACATCTATATTCCACAAATTAATTTGATCATTTGAGTGGGAGACTTGAGATGTTCTTAAATATAGACTAACCATGAATGCAGTGAATTTTTTTTTGTATTCCCCCATCTTTTGTTTGAAATTATGGATTCAAATTTCGTCTCATTTGAGCAGATAACCCAATAGGTTTTAGGAGACTGCATTTGGAGGAGGAACGCATTATCCTGTAGTGGTCTAACTAGTAGATGCCTCTAGGGTTGGGCTCTCTTCCTCTCTCGTAGACCTAATGGCTTCTAAGTACGTCACCTGGGTGTGCAATTATCCTTTTACTACAGGTAGCTGACTCATCCGACAAAGGTGTTTGGAATTAGGACTTCCCTTAAGTCAAGCCTAACTTTATATGAGGCGTTATTATGTTAGGTGCTTGACCACACTTTACACCATTACCCTTATATTTGATTACATTGCCTAGTAAGTTGCATTATTTTTACAATACCTGTGCATTTTTTAAATCTCGTATACACCCGAGATTTAGCACTTATGGCCACTCAGCTCTGTCAGAAAGTTATTTTTTAATTAATTTGTAACTTTTGTTAACATTAGCAGTTTGAGCAATCTTTACAAGTGTTCACTCTGTTCCCACATAGAATCTACCTTGAAAAATTGAAGCATTAAGTGGGAAGCTTCCTCATTTTCGTCCCATCCTTCATCGTCCATGTCTCTGAGATCTTAGAGAATATGTCCTTTCCTTACAAATACTCTACAAAGGACAGGAGTGATGCCAAGTAGAAGTCATAGTTTGCATGCTGTTCACAATACGTAGCCTTATTCCCATATTCTTGAATTCAGGAGGCTCGGTGTGTGTTTAAGATATCATTGTCCCACCTTCATTCCCTCACTTACAAGATGGCAGAAGAAGCACAACCTGTTTTAAGAGGCGCATTATCAGAGAAAACTCTGTTAGTTCAATAGCAAGCAAACCTTTTAATTGGCAATTATGGATATTCTGTTTTAACATACAGTGGTCGAAGTGGGGAAAAAAAGTATGGGAACTGTGGGCGGAGAATCAGAAGGCGGGAATAACCTGAGAATTGGTTCAGTGGGCGGAGTCAGAGGTGTGGCAAGAAAGAGAAAAACATCCCAATTTTCTGTATTTGATTGGCATTTCACTGACCAGTTACAGCTTATTACGTTATTTAATTCAACCAATGGATACACATGTTTATTTAAGGTTTCATATGAGTTATTGACATTAAAATACATTCACAAAGTGGGATATGTTTCCAATCACAGAATGTCCCAAATACTCTTAAAAGTTGGAATCACAAGACATTTGTCTCCGAGCCATGCAGTTTCTGTCATCAGCACGTCTCCTCCCTTTCCCCACAAGAGCAGTCCAAACATGAATGGCAAAATATCCTAGTTGGCAAATGTTTTCCACATAATTATTGCTCTGCCATATTTCCCACATAATACATTATCTGCTGCATAATCTGACGATTTTAACCAAAAAATTGTAGCTCAAAAGGATAAAAAATTACAAAAAAATGTAACTTGTGTTGCTGCGAAGTGGAGGGCCCCTTGCAAGGCTGACTGGTCACCTTTCTCACTGTTGCATTTGTATTTTACACTGGTACTAATGAGGCAAAATCTTTGCAGAGACTTAATGTGTGTAAAAATGTCAAAATAATAAAGTATCAGAAAATGTACTGCATTATGCTGCAGCCTCATTTTGCTGCAAACTTTAGTCAACACTGCGACATAATTTTGTCCTCTATTGCTGCATAATTCCAGTGGCCCCAAAGCAGTCAGCACATGTTAAAAGTGCTTGTGAATGAAACAGAGAGACCGTGCAGTTTGCAAACTAAGTTTGGTGTGCATGCAAGTCCGGCATTGCCGATCCCTGGTGAGTTGCAATACTACTGCTGAAACAAGGCCAATGGAAGTACCAATGGGTGAGGCAGACTGGCCTCAAGGGTCTTGTGACCTTAGTGACAGAGTCACTGTCGCTCTAGGGTGTGCTGCTTCGTAGGCCTGCCCACAAGACTGGAGGTGAACTTCAGTATGGATTGTGGTGGACAGGCCTTGGTTAGCCCACAATAGCCACCGCTAGGGTCCACCTGCTAGTGCTAAGACACCAATGCTTCTAAGGGCTAGCGGGGCATTCTAAACGTCTAGCATTGGAATGTGCTCCCTCAGGATAGTGGTTTGGTGGACTAGTCATGAAGACTGAACCTGGTTCCCCAGTTCCAAATTCTGCAGCTCTAGCAATAGTGCCACATCCTCTCCTTCACTGAACACCATACTGCCCCACTGAGAGAAAGTCGCACTGCCTTCAGCTACAGCCTAATTTTGCCCCGCTATAAACACCTGAATGTGACTCAATTCAAATTATGCACTAGACAAGAGTAATATGCTGCCTGGGGAAAAAAAGTAATAACATCCTGGAAAAAGCAAACACTCATAGGGAATGCAAGATTAAGTAAAGCATGTGAAATGTAAGCAGGAACAACATGGTTACCTTAATGCTTTTACTCTCATTATTCAGAAATCAGTAAGTATTTTTACCTGAACAGTTAAAGACATGGCTACAGGGCCCAGAAGGGACCAGTTTCAATGCCCATTGCTTATATCCTTACAAAACGAAAGCAGTATGGTTGAAAAACACCACACCTGAACACAGAGCTGCGGTACACATTTTATAAACTAGAATAAGGAAAATCGCAAAAAAGAATAGCATTAAACGTTTTCCACTCCACGCATCAACCTCCAGGAATGGTGCACTTCCCCAACTGGCAGGCCTTTAAGTGGGTTGAAAAACGAAAAAACTGGGGGGGGGGAGTCGATTAGGTCTCTCAAAGGGGCATAACCTATGTAATAAAGGGTGTGGCTTAAATAAGTAAGATAGAAATCTCTGCTGCCTGACTTGTATTTTCCTGCTTCTTTCTGTTATAGTATCCATATACATAATAGAACCACTGGCATGCACTTAAAAGAAGCCCAGACTATTGGCTCTATCAGTGGCTGTTAGCTGCAGAAGAGGAATGAGTATCAACAATGATTTTGTGTTAAATAATACTGAAAATGCTTCAGTTCTGTAATTATGATACAGTGAAGTAACTATACAACTCAATCAGAAATGTTAAATAAAACTCTTTGTAAAATGCTTATTTTTATTTATTGTGGGCTTGAAAAAATGTATAGATGCTGGTAGGACTTGGCAGCGCAGGCCCATGCAGCAGCTTTATCACTGTAGGTTCGTTATTTGTAGAGCCTGAGCCAGCGCTCTGCCATTTATCCCTCCCCGCACGTAGCCCCACAGCGTGCACTTTCACATTTCTAGGTGATTGTATCTTCTGATTACCTCCTTCGTGGCAGCATGCATAACAAATGAGTCTCTCCAGGGTTACATCTAAGGCTGCTGATGGCTGGTAGCGCCCCCAAGTGAAGATTTTTTTCACTCCCATGGTGAGGGCAAAATTTAAGAGCCCGATAGGGACCCGTCTCAGCACCTGTTTTGCAAAACTGCTGATGCTTAGCACCTACAGGACCCGGCCCACTTAAAGCCCTGCCACCTGAGGAAAACAATGTTGTTCAAAGAAAGACGAGAAACCGAAAGTAGCGCTTCACTGGCAAACTCTGTTAAGTGGCGCTAATGTGTTTGTTTGGGTATGAATAAAACCAATCTGGTCACTTTGCTACCACTCTGTCTTGCTTTATTTGGTTATTATTCGTATTTTTAACCTTTTTTTTCTCTCCGTCCCTGCTGCACTTTGGAATAGAAAAATGTCAGAAAAAGACGACATTTCCAGCAAAAGTGTTTCTTTCTTTTTTGGATCCATTTCACAGGGAAATGGATGAAGGAAAGGAGAGGAAAGAGAGGGTAAGAGCCATTTCATGAAGTCACGGTTTTCAATCAGCAAGTGAGGAGGAGCGAGACAGAGACAGAAAGAGAGGGAGGGAGTAAGAGGAAGAAAGAGAAGGGGGCAGCTGACAGTGGCACAGTAGGAGAAGTGGACACTGTCCTTGTCTTCTCTGGGCAAGAAGGAAAAGACAGAGTCCTTTTCCTTCTCTGCCCACCCCTCCCGTCCCTGAACGGCCACGAATGGCCGAGCCTTATATATAGGCCTTGGCTATTTCTGCCGTCCTGGCACGCATTTTTTAAATAAAAAAGTAGGGGAACCAATTCTATTAAATTTAAAAAAGTAGGGGCGTGCCGTGCTCTGCCGATCCCGCCCACTTCGACCACTGTCCACTTATCACTTTGGCATGACACTAAGATGATATTCGTGGGCACGAGGTATGTAGGCAGAATAAGTTGGCAGCCATTGTCCATTTGTTTGCCACGATTACATGGTTCGACCCATAACTAGACAATTACAGTAGTAGGTTTAATCACTCTGTCACCTAACACGTCTTTCTAGGTTCAACATCCATCTTGGAGAGGAATAATTAGAAGAAGAAATGGTGTAGGCACTCCAGAAAACCCTGCAAAGGAAGAACAAAGTAACTCTGTTCATCCTATTCCTACACAGAGAGCCCCAACAGGCAGAAGTCATTCATGTTTCCTCCCTATCTGAAAGGGAGGCATCAGGCAAGTGGGTACTAGAAACAATTCAGGTGGTCGTTTGCTTCAATTTATCTGAAAGCCCCTGTTATATTGCCCCCTTTCCCAGCTCCAGGGTTACACCACAGATTTACTGTACAGACAGCACTTAATTGTGTTTAGGAATCATGTAGATAACGGTTTCCCAAAAGAGGTTACAAGAAATATTTAATATTTTCAGGCCTTTTCCTAAATACCGTATTTGTACTATTCACTTAGAAGTTTCAAATGTGAGACCGACCAGCATACTGGTCCCTGACAGTTGGGCTTCCAAAACATTCCATCTAGTTTCCCAGTGGAAAGACTGATGAGCAGGATCTTTAGCTCTTCCAACAAATTTTTATTTGCTTTTCATCTCCTTTACTTTGTGTACTGACTGATCCCGATATGCAATCATTTCAAAGCAACCATGATATTAAAAGGCCCAGTCCGCGACAGACAGATTGGTATTCGGACCTTCTTGATCCATTGCAAGTACCTCACCTAAAACTGCACAACCAGCCAAGCCTTCACTCACAGGGTGAAAGAAATAAGCCATAATATAATTTCAGCATCCATGAAGTTAGGCAGTGCTACAGTGTAAACGTTTCTGTCTTTCTGATGGCCGCTTGAATGTCTTAAAATATGACCGACATTTTTAAACCAGCAATAGTTCCAGTGAAAATAAAAAAATAGGAGGCAGTCTTGGAAAAAAATATTAATGGATATAAAACTTGCTTACTGAAAGGCTACACTGGTTGTCCACCAGTTGCACCCTATCATTTTTTTCTTCTTGAGGTCTCACATTCCCCTGTGCTTTCATTTTTAAAATTGTGTGGCCTCTTGTTCCATGAGCCATCAAAATACTAACTACCACACTTTCCAATGACACACTTGTTTTCGAGCTTTCAAAGGGGAATCTATAGATAGCTTCCCCACCGTTCACTCTTTAGTATACCCATTCCGTCTTTCCACTGACAGTGATGGTTAGGGTCAGTAGCATAAATTATTGGGGGTACTGCATCCTGGGGTGAGAGCTACTGGCTCCTGCAAGCAACTTCTAGTAACCCCTGCCGAGATCTTGAGACCTGTTCCCCCTTTCCTAGAGTGTATGATGTCCTGTACAATTGATTATCATTGTGTGTAAGGTGTAGAATGACTCCCTGCCCGCAGAATCAACATATCTCCCCAAACTACTACTCCTTCATGCTGGGATACCATATAAAGTTCCTCACCACTGCATGTCCCTGAAATGGGCAGCACATCAACATGGCAACAAAGTGCATGCTGCGAGCAGGATAAACTAGATTTGCCCAGCAGCATCCTCTCCCCCTTCCATGCAGTCTAGGTGGTAGGCTGGAATTCACAGTTGTTTCCCCTGCAGGAGAAAGCCTGCAAAGCCTGTCCCAACCTGAGTGTCCAATCTATGAGGACTGAATTTGATTTGATTCAAAGTGGATCACTTGCCAATTGCCTAAACTGGGTATGTGCTGGGGCTCCCCTCCAGCATTTTGAAGAACCTCATTTTGACAACAGGTGTGAGGACCTGTCATAGTGCCTTCATGGGGATTTTGTCCACAGTAGCCTGAGACCTTATCACTTCCTGTTGGTTGTCATGTTTGCAAGCACCCACAATCCTTCCAGATCTCTGAATATAGACTGACTAGAGCTGAATCTAACCTACCAACAAGAGCAGATGAGCTGCCCCCTAGAGCGATGCCTCTGCCTGACAAGCACCATCTTCTGCATCAGTGTTTGCCACGTTGATTGTGTTTCCCTTCTATTACCGCTAGGTATTAAGTACCCTGATGTGTAAAATTCATATCCTTTAAAAACATGACTGCCTAATATTGGCACCAGGTATTTCGAAGGGAGGCTTAAGAGCCAACTGTGTCTCCCCAGTAGCGCTGCGAGGCGGTAACAAATGGACAGAAAGTATACTGCATAAATATATGTAACGTAATGTAATAAGAACGGGGAGCAGGAAAAAACGAAACCATCTTATTCATCTTCGTTTCTCTGTATTTCTAAAGGTGTGGTTGAATGTATCCGTTTGAAAACTATGAGCAAAAAAATCCCGCACCGAAATGTTCCAAATGACAAACTGTATGGAAATCAATTAAGTTAATTATGGAGTACATCAGTAAAGATGTTGTTTACGTTTCTGTTGCCAGACACTTACAACTATCATTTTTCACACTTTATTGCTTGTGTTCCATAACCTCGTTCTCGGAAGCGAGAGCTTATCTATGACCATGTGAGCGTGCACAGCAAAGGAAACCCCTGAGCACATATAGCCTGCACACATGGTTGTACAAAACGAGCACGTTGGCAGACGAAAAAACAGCTCTGTTGGAGTGCCATTTATAAATCTAGCCCCTACTGAGAACATTGTAACCAAGTCTTTAATGTGAATTCAAGAGAAATGTAATGCGTCCTTGGAGAACTCGCCGCTTTCTGTAACTCCACTAAACCAGCCCCTCCCCTCAAGGTCAAAAGAAAAACATTGTCCGTTATTCCCAAAAACGAAAGTTAACACCTCAACTGCCAGGGTAGCTCTCACTTCTGCTTACATGATTCGGCATTTTCATTATTTACTAAGCACGAGTCATTACTGTAGCAACACCCCACGTCGCCTCTAAAAGAACAGCCGTGCACCGCACGAGCGCAGCTCGCGTTGTAACGCGAGCCCGCCCCTCTTGTTTCGAAGCCGGTGACAGGATATTCAGCCTTCTGAATTTGCCACCGTTGTGGGAACAGGTCCAGTAATTGAGAGGTGATCCGCTGTGCTGAGTGGTTCCAGGTCCCGCGCATGTTGAGTCACACCTTTTCGCAATATTATTCCAAAAAAAGGTACGTCGCGGACTGCCTGCGCGGGCTGAGCTACCGCTCAGAGTCAAAACCATTTATTTGCTGCTGTTCTGGTTCAGGGTTAATGTGTTCCCTCTACCTGCAGAGTTCTATACACTGTAAACTTAAAATTAGCAAAGCAAGCCCGTCTGATATTAGCAAGCCTGCAATCATTTTTTTGTGCAAACATATGTCATAGGCACTAAAAGTTTTAAAGTGATTACAAGTGAAAATGCTGCTCTTTAAAACCGGATACATATATTTGCAAAAAAAGTAAACATCGACCCATCCCAAAAATATGTTTTTGTTTTATTTGGAGAAAAAAAAACACGAGATGACAATGGAAACAGCGGTTTGCCCACCAGCCCTGGCATTGAAATTGAAGTAGACTAATTTTAGGCAGATTTGCACAACCCATAACAGTAAAGAGACGCAATGAGTGAAGCGAATATGAATATATATATATATATATATGTTTGTAAATATATATATACACACACACACCCACACATATACACACATATATACACATACAGTGGCGTAGGGACCCCCTCCCACCTCCACACTTAAGCAGGGGCTGCTGGTGGGCCCCATGGGCTCGTGAATTGGGTTCCATTGAAACATCGATTAGTTGTTTCTGAGCTTCTGTCTGCAGTTTTGCAGACAAAATATCTCATAAATAATACTGTTAGGCAATATGAGAGAGGGTTGTGAGAAGTGAACTGATATGGAGCACGGAAATACAAAAAGAGAAATGATGAAGATAAGGAAACCAGAGACAGGGACAAATATAAAAAAAAAAGCAGGAGAAAGGAAAGAACGAAAAATTTAGGATGAGGGACAAAAGATGGGGAGATTGAAATAAAATAGAAAGAATGGGAGGAGGAAGGATGGAAGTAAAGAAACGTGAAAAATATAAGGATGAAAAGGTGAATAGAAGGGTGAAAGGATGAAGGAAGGGTGAAACAATGAATAGATGGAAGGGGAATGGGTGGACGGAAGAGTGAAAGGATCAATGGGTTAAAGGGCGAATGAATGGAAGGCTGAATAATGAACAGATGGGTAAGAGTGAAAGGATGGATGGGTGATAGAATGGATGGATTGATGGATACGTAGATATAATGACTAGTCAATGCGTGAAAGAATGACTATATATGAAAGGATAAATGGATGGATGGAAAGGTGAAAAGATTTACAGATGAATGGATGACAATATAGAAGGGGGAAGGATGGATTAATGGGTGGAAGAAAAGGTGAAGGGAACTCTCATAAAGATGGTTAGCTTTGCTTGCCTTGCGTGCTTCGTGTATGATATATATATATATATATATATCACTTTTCTTCCGTATCAGGACAATAAATTTCCCCAACAGACGGACACGGACCCAAAGTAAGTGTTCAAATTTTAGTTTACTCCGTTAGTCGCCATAACGCGTTTCGGCTCTCGCGAGCCTTGTTCACATGACATGACGAAATGCGAGTTGTGTGAATTTTAAAGAAACAATGCTACCAATTAAAACATCACATGACCTTCATTCAATGGACATAGAAACAATCTCTGAATAAACGTCAGACATTTTGAAAGTGTAAAACAACATTTACAACTTAAATACTGCATAATGCCCATATTTGTTACTTTTTTCATTTTTTACGTATTTTGGCTTTAAACAAACAACATTTGTTTCGATATCGCCAGTCATGTTGTGATGTGGAAAAAAACCCGATGTGCAAATTGTGCTTTAAGTGCAATGAGCCAATGTATAATAATAAAATACATTGGAAAAATTTATTACTGCAAGTAGAGAGCTGAGCTATTATATATCGCTCTCTATGTGATAATTTACTCAGTTATCACCAAATCTGATCACTTTCATACAGATGCATCACTTATGGGGCTACAGTGTATATACAAATTGTATCAATTAAATGCGAACGGTGCCAAATAGACTAATGAAATATCCGTTCCAGAATCACTTATAGCTGTAAGAATAATAAAATACAAATACCATCTATAGCATGTTTCATTTAGGTACAGATTGCCTGTTAATCTATTTGATGTATACAGCTATATACCATAAGTGACAAAGTGCAAAAAATGCTGTGCAAATGTTGATGTGCAAAAATGCTGAACAAAGATTCCATATATATATCACAATGGAATTATGAGGTAAATATGCCAAGATCTCTTTTTGGCTGCAAGACTGAATTGAAAAAAATATATACCATCTATTGCATGTATCATTCAGGTACAAATTGCCTATTGGTCTGATCAATATGTACAAATGTACACATTCAGTAATAAAGTGCAAAAATTGCTATGTAAATGTTAAAGTGCAAATGTGCTGTGCAAAGGTGCCTTATATGAATCATATCATAGTGTAAACATTATTCATATGTTAAAACACATACTACTCAATAAATATATGAATAAATACAAATATAAATACAAGAATACATGAATACATCTCAATATAGTTCTAAATGATAATAAATATGTATATAAATATATAAATGTACCAATATAAATACATATAAAATCTACACATAAATGCATCCAAGAAAGAGTAGATAAAATACAATATGACAAATATAAAACACATGAGTTGATCTACCTATGTAAGTGGAGACCCAACCTATATATAACAAACACAGTAATATTAAAATCAGACCTAAAACCTCATTGTACCTACTCGTCATGGTGTTATAAATTTGATGTTTAAAGACATGTGTAAAGATCCTCAGTGACATTAAGACCTCCTGGACTTTTTGTATCGAGTTGTAAAATGTATCTAGTCTCCAGTTTTCTTAATTTATGGTCTCTTGTCACCACCACGTCTACTGGGTGATATTGTGTCAATCACAAAGTAGCTAAGATCCTTATTATTAGATTGATGGAATTCCCTAAAGTGACGAGCTACTGGATAGGTATTATTTTGATTTGTGATTGCACGAAGATGTTGAAGAACCCGTTTATGGACTGGTAGCTTGGTGCTGCCTATGTACCTAAGGCCACAAGGGCACATGAGTACATAGACAGCAAATTCAGTCTTACACGTCAAAAGTTTTTGGATTTTATATTCCCTGTCACTAAACGGGGTGGAATACGTGCTGGTATTAACACCATGGATACACGCTTTACACGTCTTGCATTTATAAAAACCCTTGTGCGTCTGTAGCCATGTAGTATTTTCAATGATTTCAGGATTGGTAGTGACTAGACTATCTCTCATTGAAGGAGCTTTGCTATATGTGATGGACACCCTCTGCGGTAGCAGGGGTCCAATCACAGGGTCATTGAGGACAAGAGGCCAATTCGATTGTAACATTTTTTGAATAGCCTTGTGTTGTCGACTGAAACCCAATATCATGCAAAACTCATTGGTAATGCGAGTTGACTCTGAGGTGTTTAAAGCTGTATAGGGTTGTTTATCTTTGAGAAGGTCATCCCTGGTCATATTCATAGATTTTGATATGGCCTGATTGATAATATTAACAGTATAACCTCTCTCTAGGAATCTAGATTTACTGAGATTCTGAGCTTTTTTGAGATCAACTTCATTACTGCATATCCGTCTAGGCGAAGCATCTCGCCATACGGTATGCTGTTAATCAAATGACGAGGATGTGAGCTATGTGCATGTAAGGTAGAGTTGCCTGCTGTTTCCTTTCTATACAGACAAGTCTCCACCTTGTTATTAAGAATGTAGACTTGTGTGTCAAGAAAGTTGACCGATGTCTTGCTGATGGTAGCTGTAAACTCAAGATTAAGATGATTACAATTGATCTGAGTGACAAACTCTTGTGCCTGCTCCTTTGTCCCTTGCCACACTATTAGGAGGTCGTCAATATAGCGGAGCCATAATCTAATGCTGCTCTCTACTATGTGTTTAAATTCAATATTGAGGACCAGCTCCTCCCACCAGCCCATGTGAAGACACGCATAGCTGGGGGAGAAGCTGGCCCCCATTGCAACCCCCCTAGTCTGTTGATATAACAAATTGTTGAACATGAAGATGTTGTTCAAACAAAACTCAATCATAGAGATAAGCATCTCGCTATGTTCAAGATCTGGTGTGGGACGTCGAGACAGGAAATGTTGTGTAGCAATGATTCCATCTTCATGTTTAATACTAGTATATAGTCCAACTACATCTAGCGCTAACAGTAAATAATCATCCTGCCACACCACATCTTTGATTTTTCTGATAAAATCACCAGTATCACGAACATATGACGGCAGATTTTTACATAATCTTGTAAAAAATAGTCAACGTATATGGACGAATTTTCCAACAACCCATCTTTAGCTGTAATGATGGGACGGCCAGGTGGATTTTTAATATCCTTATGTATCTTCGGAATAAAATATATTGATGGAGTAGTGGGATTGTCTTTTTTAAGAAATTTGTATTCGTCTTCACTAATCAGGTCTTTTTTCCTCCATATGGCCAATTTGCTGTGATAGACCTGAAATGTGTTTTTCAAAATCGCCGTGTTGCTCCGACTGTAGCATGATCTGTCATTGAGTTGACTCAAAGCTTCTTGTGTGTATTGCTCCTGAGACCATAAAACAATGTTACCACCTTTGTCACTATTACGTATGACAATTCCTTTGTCTTTGTTAAATTTTTGAATCAAGCTGTTGTATTTTTGATCCTGTCTATTGTATTTTCTTTTAGTCATAAGCACCGATTTATGAAGTTTTTTGATGCTAGCCGTGACTGTTTCATGAAACACATCAATGGAGTCACGTGGTACTATTGGGTTGAAAGTAGATCTTAATTTAAATGGAGTTGAAGTCCTTGTAATTCCATGTCCACTCGTATCTTTAGTGGATCTACTTATTATGGGCTGTTGAATACTCTCCCCATCCCATAGTTCCTTGAGTTCATGGAAAAAAGGAAGATCAGATTGCGAAATATTGGACTGAATTGATTCATCATCCACAATTCCCCTTTGCCGGCGTTCAATATTGTCGCCCTGAAGCATGTGATATTTTTTTCAATTTCAACTTTCTGACTCCTTTATATATGTCCATTCTAGTTGATGCATAGTTGAAATCACTATTAGGGCAGAAAGAAAGACCAAGGTTTAAAATATGAGTTTCCTCTGATGTTAATTTAATAGATGTTAAGTTGACTACAGTTTTGTTGGTAACTAACGAGTTACTTATTTCCTCTTCCAATATCCCTGACCTCTTTTTTGTTGCTGTTGTTGGCGTTTTCTGGCTTTCCGCCTCTGCCTTCGCCTGTAGTTTGTCCTTGTCCTGCGTAGTTCCTTTGTGGTCTTGGACGGAGAGTTTGTCTTCTCTCCTCGCATAAAAAATTGAGTTCTTCACCAGGTGATGGTTTTGTCATTTGTTGTCCTGCCTGGGGGTGTCTCATCTCGGATTCTGACGCACTCCCCCCTGCAGAGCTGAGGTCCGAATATGTTGTTTCATTGGTAGCACCCCCTCTTTTTGTCACTGAATTGGATGCTGTTTTGGATATGGATGACGGAGCTGTGAATTTAGAGACTCGGAGCGCGTCGTACTTTTTGGCAAATGTAAAAATTTGCCCCAAATCATAGTCATTCTTGTCCCTTATAAATTTGTACGCTTTACGTTCTTTAATTTTTCTCTTCCTCCTTTCTAAGTCTCGTTGACATCTCCTTGAGTAGTTTAAGGATTTCATCCGTCTCTACCAATTTGCCCAGTTCCTCATTTAATTCATCAATTTCCTTGAGTAAGCGTGCCCGGTCAATGTCCGCATATTTTATTAGAATCAAAGTTAATTTACGTGAGGACTCAAGATTAGATTCGGCCCATTCCCGCATAAGGTCAGGGTTCGGGTCTTCATAGGTTGGGGCAGTTAAAATCCTAAGGCCGCGGGGGATTCTGTTAACATCAATGTACCTTTGGAGAGATTTTGATTCCCACCATTTGCTCTGCTCCATACGCATCTTTTTTTCTAGTATTTTCAATTTGTATTTCACAGAATTGGTGTCGATTGTACTTGCAGTATCTTTTTGTCTGACATTGAGACTGGCCGAGGGAGTATCCGAAAACATTTCCAAAGCGGCCGCCTCTCTTTCACGCACCATGTCAGCCGACATGTTGGAGTTTTGAAATTTCTTGTAAACGTGAAACAAACACGCCGTATAATTCCGGCTGGCTTCACTTGCAATACACACTCCTCCACCCCAGAATACCCATAGGTCCTACCTGGATCAATCGGTGTCTTCCCAGGCTGGGTTTTCACTGATCTTCACAGGATACTTGGAATATAACGGGTTCTGGGGGGTCAAACACGCAGATTCCTTTGTCGGACCGTGATGCTTCCAGGATACCCCGGAAGTTATGTTCCACAATGTGCGTCGTCCTGCAGAGGGGAGGAGGGATCCGTGTAAGACCGCGTAGAACCAATCGGTCTATTACATCACTTTTCTTCCGTATCAGGACAATAAATTTCCCCAACAGACGGACATGGACCCAAAGTAAGTGTTCAAATTTTAGTTTACTCCGTTAGTCGCCATAACGCGTTTCGGCTCTCGCGAGCCTTGTTCACATGTCATGACGAAATGCGAGTTGTGTGAATTTTAAAGAAACAATGCTACCAATTAAAACATCACATGACCTTCATTCAATGGACATAGAAACAATCTCTGAATAAACGTCAGACATTTTGAAAGTGTAAAACAACATTTACAACTTAAATACTGCATAATGCCCATATTTGTTACTTTTTTCATTTTTTACGTATTTTGGCTTTAAACAAACAACATTTGTTTCGCTATCGCCGGTCATGTTGTGATGTGGAAAAAAACCCGATGTGCAAATTGTGCTTTAAGTGCAATGAGCCAATGTATAATAATAACATACATTGGAAAAGTAGAGAGCTGAGCTATTATATATCGCTCTCTATGTGATAATTTACTCAGTTATCACCAAATCTGATCACCCTCATACAGATGCATCACTTATGGGGCTATAGTGTATATACAAATTGTATCAATTAAATGCGAACGGTGCCAAATAGACTAATGAAATATCCGTTCCAGAATATATATATATATACACACATCACTGAAAAAAATAAAGGTTACAGGGACGTTATAGTTAGGTTCAGATTTTGCACACATAAAACCAGAGAAATTCAGCAGCTATAGTTATCTCAAGTAACTATAACCCATGCCCTAATAATGACTTGTGCCCCTTGCCCCTGCCATGCACAGTTTTCTCATCAATAATTTCACTGTAAATGTTGCAGTGATATTAATGATGTCATAGAAGATGTCATGAGTGATGTATGTCGGGTAATTAGCAGTGCATGGCGAGGGCGCAAGTTATAGTTACTTTAGGGTACGAGTTATAGTTACTTGAGATAACTATTACTGTAACATCTGAATTTCTGTGGTTTTGTGTGTATAAAATCTGAACCTTACTATAACGTCCCTGTAACCTTTGTTTTTTTAGTGAATTTCACCTTTAAAAAAAATATATAAATTGTACTACGATTCGACCAATAAGTTCAGTTTACTTAAATACATTTTCACAAGTTTATCAATACATTTTATTTCTTTTTATATATTTTAAAACTAAAAATTAGCGTAAGGTAACTTATGTAGGCTATCTATAAATGCAATGCACCAAATCTTTCTTTTTTTAAATTCATTTTATGGATCTACAGATCCATCACGAATCCTCGGACAAATAAGAGGTCTGCCGGTTATATTGCACACATTCAATGCTAAAGCAACAGCACATTTAATATAAACATATGCTATAGCAATTTCTATAAGTGTATCACTGCCTGTGTATGTGAGTGGCTGTGTGAGTGGCTATATTAGTGTGTGTATGAGAGTGGGTAGAAACCAATGTAAGCAGATGGCATACACATAATGTATGAACTCTACAATACAGCCAGTCATGCTTTCAAGAAAGTTCATTAACAGCAAGTTGTTATTCCCATACTAAATCACACATGTAGCTTTTCTGCATGTTAATCTACTGTTAGCTACACCTGCTTAAACCTGCCTCCCTAACTGGGACTTAATTTATGGCCTTTCAAATTTTGTAAGGAAACCAGCAGAAGAGACAGCATTGTGGTTTAACAAACGTGATATAGGAGTGGCCATTCCCAATGTGAATTCCTCAGTTATTAATACCTGCCCAGTATAGTACTTGGTTTCCAAGTTGGGGGAGAGGTGATCTTATGTAGTTTTCTTATAATGCCCCTTGTGTGTCTGAAAAGGGCATATATTAAATGGGTATAAAATACGTACAAAAAATGTGTATATTAAATGATGAGAGTATTTCATTTCAAATGTAGCACTGGTTTGAAAATCCCTAATTCATGGGATAAGGGCACATGCAAGATTACGGATATTCCATCATTGATAAAGCATAATAAAATCACATCATCTCATAAAAATAATCGGTAACCTTCAGTCCTGTGGTTCATCATCTCCCCATAATCCCCCAGTTGCTTAATAGGAGCACATGATTGTTGTTATACATTTTTTGTCTATAAGGTTCCCTCACACATCAATCGTAGATGATACTGTGCTTCTTAAGACTATGAGCCCTTTCCTGTGTACACTTCCTCTAGCAGGGTCCAAGTCCTTATTTAGGCATTCCACCCATCACCATGCCTGTTTCAGGTGCAGATATTGGTGTGTGCCTACGTTGGTCTCTCTTTTGCGTCAAAGGTGTTCTGTTCTATTGTTTGCCTGCATTTATAAGTTCCACCTCAGTCTGATATCACTGCTCATTCACGAATACTTAACACTCACATACTTGCCTAATCCAAATGCTGATGAGGAAATTCAAGATTTTGGCCAATGTAGAGTGGTCCACATGCAGCCTGAAAACATAGGTGACGTTTTTTGCATTGGTAAAGAGCACTGTTGGAACCACAACAAATGTACTAATCCTTTCACCTTCACCAACAGAACACATTTTACCCACCATTTTGGAACCATGCACAGCTTGGCTCCAAAGCTATGCAGTTTACTAAGATTTGCCATCTTAACAGCATATCCATAATCTCTCATGAAAATACATATCAAAACCTTTCTGAACAACCTAACTTAACCATAACACACCCACAAGCATACACCATTTCGTCAAAGTGGTATATCAGACTATTTTTCGACTTAACAAAACAGTCTCCTCATTCCAGCAGCGGGCCAGGGTTCTCCCAGGTAAAACAAATCAAACTGCAAATTCCTTTGGCAGTTCCATGCACATAGGTCGCCACTAAAATCCTTTATACGATCTGACGCATCCTATTTGTCTCCGTATCCAAAAATAATTAGAAAATGAACAAATGTCCTTAAACCAAATATGATGGCACCATACCAGCTTGACACCGGTCACTGTGAATCCCTGAATTGTGAAAGCTGCCCGACTCTGAAAGCGCTACAAGACATTCCAGCGAATAAGTTTACTTTAAAAATGTTTTTGACCTAGTGAAAAACTCTAATAGATTTATGGCCATGCTTTCATTTTGGACCCATTTGAAGCTTTTATACATCATACATGCCTCACTTTTTGTATTTACATTTTGGTCAAACGGTCCAGTCTTGAGACAATTGTTAATCAGTTGTTGTCCCTTAAATAAGGAAGCCATTGAATCAGTGCCATGGTCTGCTGCAGAGTAAACAGCTGAAAGAAAATGCTAGGATTGGAACGACAACATGTTAGAAACCTACTTTTTTGTATCCCTTTTGACTGTTGAGTGACCGTTTCTTGAGCAAGCTAGGAGGGACAGTGTTAATGAGAGGGTTTGTGATGCTTTACTTAAGATTCCTTTAATAAAAATAAAAAATGGTGGGTTTTATTTCCTTTTCAGAAGAAGTTCCTATCACAAAAATGAAACTTGTCATTGTTGGACGGCTGTTATCAATACCGAGTGGGCTATAAGGGGAAACACTCGTATTTTAAGGAGAGGTTTATTTTGAACAGCCAGTGTTTAAGCGTGCCAGTTAGTCTGTGTACGTGGGAGAGAGACTCTAAACAGTCACATTTTTTTATTTATGGGGTTACTTGTAATAATGCAGAACTGCATAGCCACTTGTATTCAGCCATAGATCAGCGAGGAACAGAATGTGTCTCTGCAGCTAATCTAACCCAATAAAAGGATGCGAGAAAGACAGGACTTGCTGCCCACATAAGAAAATTGTCTTTTTCGGTAATATAGTCTAGACAAAACTGTAATATGCATCACTATTAAAAAGAATAAAAAGGAAACCTGAAAACCAGATGTGTATAATCCTAATGGCTCCCTTTATTTAACCACAGGCGCAATTAAATGCCAGTGGTCGTCTTTCTGAGCCAGTCACTTTGATACAAGGGTAGACATAATGATAACATTTAGCCAAATGACAGACTTCAGCTGCGCAAGACTTCCTTTCCAGGCACTCTGTGTGTGTTTGAGTTTGTCATCTTTCTCAAATAGTAATAATTAGTTTTCAGAAAGGGCGAAAACTTCAAAGGTCCTCAGGAATCCGCGAACTTCCAAGATGCGCTCCCATTCTTTGCGCATTACAGACCTACACTTCCAGGTGACCCCCCCCCCCCTCCCCGCCATTGTGGTCCAGTGAGCAGGGGGTCTTCTCGCAGTGACGCCATGGACAAAATGTGGTTCAACTGTTGCAGACCATGACACATTTTGGGCATTTAGTGGGTAATAGTGTTCAACAAACGTCAGGGATACTTCAAGCATTGTACCCAAGGACTTTTTTTTTCTGTAAGCTGTATTTTCTTGTCACTTTGGAACAGCCATTTTTGTCAGTTTACAAACCTCACCAGGCAGCTGGTAAGCCGAACGGGAGTAGAATGAGCTCTCGTGTAATGAATAGATACATACCACAGGAGCAGGCGCCTCTAATTCTGGCAGCAATTTTAATTTTAGACCTCAAATGCCTCATTAAAATCGTTTTTTTTGTAGTTGATGTTACAACTGCTGATTAGGTAGTTTTGCTTTCCTTATTTATTTCCGCTCTGCATTGTTTCTACTTTGTATTGTGACAATTCTCATCAAACTTAAGGAGCGAAACAAACAGCACACTTGGCAGTCATTCTCATCTACTTGGGCAACTTTGGCCACAGTTAAGAACTCTAATCGACAGTGCAGTATGGGTAACTTTGATCCCAGGACAAGTCGCAAATGAAATGAACAGACGAGAGGTTGCCCACAAGACTGTAAACACTGTTAAACTGAGGACACAAGTGAGTGTCCTTCAAGGTTTAGCAATATAGTGGCAGGTTTAACTTTTTTAGACTTGTGCCAAGCTGTCCACTATCACCTGTGACGTTTTTAGTTGGGCCTGGCAACTGTCCTTCTTAATATTCCATTGAGCTCCTATAGAGAAGAACGCAGTTTGGAATAAGTAGTTACCCATAGGTCTAGCTCTTGATTGTATTCACCGCCCCTGACCAGTCCCCCTACCCGCTAATGTCAGAAGCGGAGCCCTTGTCCAAAGTCCCAGTGGAACATATTTTTAGAACACCAGAAAGTGGCTTCTTCCATTTTTATATTTGTATAATTAATTTTGATGTGTTACTCAGTATTTCATATTACTTATTTTAATTAGCAAATAAATATCCCAACATGCGATCCTACCATTTTAAGCACAGTTTCAATTACTCCCAGAGAACTGTGGGTACATCCCACTTCAGCAGATGAGACAATAGCAATTAAAGGCAAGCTTGGAGTTTTAGCATAATAACAATGGCAAACATAAAAGTAATTCTAAGCAAATGAAAACAATCAAATACATTTGCATGTTAGACCTGACTTTCCATATCTACTGCATTTGTCCTGACACAAGGCAGTCATTTTTTGTCGATACAGGATGTATGAGCAACACTATGGAAGCAGTGAGTATGCAAATCTCATGTCAAAGTATCTGAACATCAAAATCCTAGTCTTAATGTTTACCTATCTGAAATGTATATTATTCATAATGCAAATGCATATAATTTAGAAAATTTGCTGATTTGTAGTAATTGTACCAATATGCCATCCTGATCTGTAAATTCAAAATCTGTTACCAGGCCCCTGAATATGAGCTTAAGACAATAAAACCGAGTCTAGTAGTGAAAGAGATAAAAATTCAATTTAATTAGATATCCAAATAAGTAGCATAGAGCACATTTAGACTAAAGAAAAAGTACAGCAGTGGGCTAGTAAAACGTTAAACAGACTGTTGTTATTTGTGTAGTGTATTTCATCAAGACCTTATAACACTAAAGACTCTCTTGTTCATCTGTGTGAATATGACATTTTCTGCAGACTGGAGTCTTATTTGTCTCCTTCATGTTACCTATATGTCTCCCATCCAGCGCAACTGCCTCACTATTTCATTGCGAGTGTCTTCCTGGTCCCACATCTCCGACTTTTCATATATTAATATTCTCCACCGTGGGCAAATCTCTCACCTGGATTTCATCCCCACCGTAATCACTTCAATACCCAGCGGTTTGTACAAGCATACTTGCAGGTGTTTGCATTCCCATCGATGAACACTATGTATTATATATATATCAGCAACAGAGTTTTCCAATATCCAAGGAAAGAAAGCACACGCACTCCCAGCAGGTAAATTACAGATAGTGATTTAATGAGCAGATATATATATACCACATAATTACTCTCCATAACACATAATCCCACTCTACATAATTCCTATACACTAAATACAACAAACTGTCTATCGACATAATTTCACATGTACAACATACCTCATAATTTCACTATACACAACATACATCCACTCCACTCCACTCCCAAAAACATTAGTAAAAAACTTTTACATTTACAACGCCAATAGCTCTAACTCTTGCAAATGCGAGACCTATTACATTGCAAATGCTTTTTTAACTAGTAGTCGCATTTGCAGAGTGGTGGAGAAAGGGGGCTGGGCCTCCGACCAGCGCTCAGGAATTCCACTGCGTAGGACTTACAGGAGGTACCAGGAGGGCTTCTTGGCCCCCAAAGTCCCTCAGGAGTAAAGTGGAGTTCATCCCCCAACACGTAGTGTGCCAGGAGGTGCGTTTGCAGAGTGGTGGAGAAAGGGGGGCGTGGCCTCCAAAGACCTCTTAGCAATCCCACTGTGTGGGACTTACTGGAGGTAACAGGAGTAATTGGCCCCCAAGGACAACCTTGGGGGCCAACCACCCCTCCTATTACCTCCAGTAAGTCCCACACAGCAGCATTGGTAAGTTCTCATAGCAGGCCACGCCCCCTTTGCCCACCAGTCTGCAAACGCGCTCTTGGATGGGGATTGAAGTCCCTTTGCCTCCTGAGGGTCCTTTGGGGCCAACTAGCCCACCTGATTTCCCAGTAAGCCCCAGATAATGGGATTGCTGAGAGGTGGACACAGGCCACGCCGCCTTTCTCCACCACTTTGCAAACGCGCCTCCTGGCGCACTGCTGCTCGGGGGATGAAGTCCACTTTAGTCCTGAGGTCCTCAGGACACAAGAGGACCTCATCACCCCACCACTAGTGCGCCAAGAGGCGCATTTGCAGAGTGGTGTAAAAAGGGGCGTGGCCTCGGACCACCTCTCAGCAATCCCACTGTGTAGGGCTTACTGGAGGTACCTGGTGGGCTAGTTGGCCCCCAGGGACTCTCAGGAGGCAAGGGGACTTCATCCCCCAACCCAGAACGTGCCAGGAGGCGCGTTTGTAGAGTGATGCAGGGTTCTCTTTTCTTTTGTTTTTTTTAAAAGGGGGGTTGTGTTGCGCCAGTTCTCTTAGTATTTTTTGGGCCTTGGGGACCCCATCCCCCAGGGCCTGAGACATTTTTTTTATTTTAAAAACAAAAAAACAGGAAGGGGGCCGCGCGCCCCACTCCCGAGGCCGATTTCGGCCCCGGGGACCCCATCCCTTGGGGCATGGCCACTTAAAAAAAAAAAACTACAATTAAAGGGGTGGGGCCGTGCGGCACCCCTCCTGGGCCCTTTTTCGGCCCAGGGATCCCATCCCCCGGGCTTTGCCTCTTCTTTTTTTTTTATATATATATATTTTTATTACGGGAGGGGGGCTGCGTGGCCCCCCCTTCCCTGGGCCACTTTTGGCCTCGGGGACCCCATCCCCGGGGCCTGGCCTAATGTTGGGGACCATGGGGGAGCCCCAATGCCCCCGCAGTCCCAGCTGGCTCCCCGCCTCCTGCGGGAGCCGGCATAGGTTTAGGACAAGGGGAGCTGCTGACATGCAGCTCCCCTTGTCCAAAAGCAATCTGCTTTGCTTCATGGAAGCGAGAACAGGTTTCCTGCTCTCGCTTCCATGAAGCAAAGCAGGATTTTGCAATGACAGGGCAAGAGCAGTGCTCCTGCCCTGCCATTGCAAACTGCAATGTCCTGGGGGTAGGCACCCCGGGACATTGCTGGAGACGGCCCTGGGGAGTGGCCCCCCCCATGCTGCCTCGGGGACCGCCACCTCCCCGGGAATTCCTCTGTATTCCTCTGGTTCTCTCTTTTTGTTTAGCTTCTTAATTACTTACATCGTTTATGCTGTTTCTGTATTCCTCTGGTTCTCTCTTTTTGTCTAGCTTCTTAATTTTTTTTAAAAATAAAGAAGCTAAACAAAAAGAGAGAACCAGAGGAATACAGAAACAGCATAAACGATGTAAGTAAATGCACAACGAGGAGAGAACAGAAAGATAGGTGGAAGTAGAAAAAGCGGAAGTAACAGATGAAAAACATGAATTAACAGATAAATATGACCCATCCTCCTTTCTATAAATAACAACAGAAAATGAAAGAAAGACACAGCGAATGAGAACAACGAGAAAGAGAATAGATGTGAAGGATAGACGTGAAGGCACCAATGACTGCCCCCAGACACACCTACTGACCAGACAGGAATGTGAGGAGGCAAAGCATTGAAGGAGAAAGAAAGTAAACAGAGAAGAAGAGGAGAGAATACAATAAGATCACTGCTACTTCTCTAAAAATTGTAACGATAATATAATGTAAACAACATTGCATAGGAAAATCGACAATGTAAAACAAGGCATAACTTTGATAAAAAACAGCAAGTGGGATAGAGACCCAAGAAAAACACCCTATGTAAAGGTAAAGATGTACCAAAGTATGCGAGTATGGGACTAAAACCCATGAAAGAACTACCTCATGTAGAGGTCATACGCTATGCACTGTGGAAATGGGACTATAACCCAAACAACACACTCTGTGTGGAGTAACAGTACAAAGGGTCTGTGCAAGGACATCCTCGTATAGAGGTCCAATGCTGTGCACTGTAGTAATGGGACTAAAACCCATACTACACACCCTGTGTGGGGTAATAGTACAATAGAAGACTGTACCTGAACATAAGACTTACCCCGAAACATGAGGGAGGTTAACTGTGGTCAGGTACCGTATATGGGTCTGAACCCATGACTTATTCCAACACAAAGGAAGTAAGCTGTGGTTAACTAGTAAATATGGGTGAACCCATGACTAGTCTCTAAGAATATAGATGTGTAAGTAAGTAATGCGAATAGGACTAACACCTATGCATAAATGTCCTGAAAGAGGGAACCATAAATAGTTCAAAAGGGCAAGTGTACTGTGAGCAAATGGGACTAGAACCCATTGCTATCCCTATGTAGGGAAAAATAGACAAGTGTGTAAGGGAACCGCACCCTTAAGACCAACACCCAAAAAGGGTCAATTAATGCACCGTGTGTGAATGGGACTAGAACCCATCCCCATCCCCAATGGAAGGGAATAGACCGTGAATGCCACCTACTAGAAGACTAGGACGTCCCTTAAGAAAGAGAACTAAAGATGTGGCATCACTAACAAATGTGCTGTAATGTAATTTATGTCCAACGATAGATTTCCAGTACTGTAACCTAATTGGCTCTGTAGATGAGAAATGCAATAAAAACAATATTGAAGTAGCCAAAAACAAAGCGATATAAGTACCATAGAAAACTGTGACACACGCCAGTGAGCGACATCTCACCCGAGTTGTGCTGCAATGAACAGACACAAGAACATTGTCCCCGATAAGAAACATGTTAAATTAAAGACACTAAAATCACCAAAAGTCCCATGTGAGAGACAAAATACGACACCTAACGGATGTAGACTTTAAAAGTTGCCACCTTACGGATGTAAACTTTACAAGTGCAGGTAAAACTGATAAAGTTTGTCCAAACGAGAATTAGTGCTGGGACCAAAGGCCATAGGTGAGCGTGTCCCCGATCTCGACTTGTAACACGCCAAATTCTTTCTTGATGTGTGTGTCACCAATGAACTAAAACCTTAAGAGACGAGAGAGTCGTGGATTCCTACCGAGTCGAGCTAGAAGAGTAACAGGGCAAACGTGAGGTTTTAGTAGGTACCAGACGAGAAGCTGAGCCAAGCGCACTACTGGTGCAGCATCAACCAAAATGTTCATTCAAAGGTCACTGCCAAAACAATTCCTTCAGCAAAGGCAACGTAAAGAGCAGAACAAGTCTCCGGGGCTGCGTGTCTCCAGGAGAAATTTGTAGCTCCCCCCTGACTGTGCACAAGCGTTCCGACGGAGACAAGCCCCCCCAAAAAAATGTACCTGTATATTCTTGTGCACAACAAAACAAACAGCAGACAAACCAGAAGAGATGGAGTGGAACCGAGTGGAGCCGATCCTCACTCTGGGGCGTTGCCGGTCATAAGGTTGAATGAGCTTTATAGAGTGAACAACGTGGTTGGCAAAGCAGGCAAACGCGTAGATGACGAGCTTGCTGTAATATACCGAACCCAAAATGGCGGCACGCACCACTACGCCGCGCCGGATGGCTCCCGGCAACAGCGTGCTCCAAAACGTCTCAAAGCAACGCCAGAGCTGAAGCAACCATGAACGTCATACTGAAGGTTCCGAGATGGACGCAGGGCACATCGCCGAAGGGACTGCATGCGACAATCAAGCTGGACAGGTAGGCGCGTGCGTTACTAGACTCGTGCCACGTCTTTTTGAAAGTTAAAGCAGCGGTTGAACTGCCAAAAGTCCAGGGGGCAGCCAGGGCCCACAATAAAATAAAAATAGACTTACCCCCATAAGTCCATACCAGCACATTTGAGGTGGTTGACCGGGAGGCGATACTTCACCAAGCGGTTTCCACCAGACCGACTTAATTTGAAGCTTGAACGTTAAAATGTCCACAGCTGACCGTGTGCTTAGGAAATTCACGGGTGTTTTGTGCAGGTCTCGGTGTGTAGGGATCTCTGCTCCAGTGCAGATAAGAAACATCTTGTAGACGCCAAGAAACACGTAAAAATGTGTAGGTCAAATGTACATGTAAATCACAATGTGTGCAGCGTCCGTGCAGTGTGAGTCCACATGTAGAATGTCAAAAACAAAAGGCTTACTTTACTTGGAGGCACCATTCTTGTGGATTTGACCAATGATCCAAAGTACAGCACGCTTGGGCTGGGGCTGTCTGCTGTAATGGACACTAGTGGGGCTGCGTGACTTGCTCTTTCTAGTTTCTTATGTTTCTTTTGTAGCTTTTTGGTGTTCTCGTGAGATGTCTACGCTTGAACAGCTTGTAGTTTCTTCCCAACATGTTGACTGGATGTAGAAATCATCTTAAGTTTCTTTGAACGGTTGTAGAGCGTGGGAAAGTTTTCAACTCGTCGCCAAATAAATGTAGTAACGAAGTCCAGGCTGGTTGTTGTAATTCAAGAGGTTTTATTGTAGTTAGTTACATGTCCTGTAGATCAGCTCAGATCTAGCCCCACCAGGAGCAGCCAGCATGCTGCTCAGCCCCTCTCAACTGTGACTTTCCTCACAGACTGTCAACATTCCTAAGCGCATCATCACTGCAACATTCCACTAGCTGAACAAGAGATGAAAATGGTATTTACATTTACATTTACATGAACAGGATACTAGGATACTACACAATCTATGGCCTTATATTATTTATATATTCCTTGAGTATGGGCAAATACATGCAGAAGAATGGTAGCAAGATTGGTGAGTGTTTATTTTCAAAAGAATATGCACCTAAATGTTATTTGCAATTAACAACAAGCATTGGCATAGCCAATAGGTCTCGCTTTTGGGACCTTATAAGTATTTAGCTATGCAGCACAATATCCTTGGTGCAACAACATCTACTGTTGCATGGCTAAACACTTATAAGGTCCCAAAGGCGAGACCTATTGAAAAGGCTGACAGTCGGAGTGTTAGAAAAAAGTCAAGTAAAGTAGAAAAGAAAGAAGGCACACACATAGAAAATGGGAAAAGATGAGCAGAGAATGGGAAAAAGACATAGTGGTCAAGGGCCACAAAAGGTAGGCAGAAAAGATTAAGATAGATAGTAAATGAGAAAATACAGACAGAAAGCAAAGGTAACAAGAGAGATACGCAGATAAGAAATGAACCCGACATCATGGAGACAATTACAACGAGCAATGGCTAAAGTGGAGGTAGGTAGAAAGAAAAAGAACATGCAAGGAACAGTCCTCTTTTTGCAAACATATGAAAGCGGCATTAAAAGTAATAAATAGTAAAACTGTTACTACCCCAAGGTAGCGTCCGTATGTTTGCAGAAAAAATAAATAACTTAAAGAAAAAGAAAAAACAAGTAACTACAGGTTCCCGAATAGGCATATACAGCACTGGGTGAATTACGGTGCACTACCACAAGCCATCACTAGAGGTTCCCAGATAGCATTATACAGCACTGGGTGATCTATGGTGCACTACCACAAGCCATCACTAGAGGTTCCCAGATTTAGGAATATACAGTGCTGGGCGTAAAACGTGAGGAAACAGATTGTACAACCATATTCACTATATGCATTGCATTTCGGATATTTTTGAACGTGCATAAAATATTCTTTCTGGAAACATTCTCTAGCACTTGGAGTTTCCTCCCCTTGCCGATTAATTTAAATTTTCCTCTTTCGAGGCAGACGCTGTATAATAAAAGGAAACTCGTTCTTTTATAGAGCCGACTGCCTATAATTGGGCCAGAATTTGCAGTAGCTATGTGAATGCACTTGCAGAGTAAAACATGGTTGACACTGACCTCCACTCAGTCTTCAGGTGTGAGTTGCCAACTTGACAAATGTTCAGAGCGAGAATGGTTATAATTCACTGTATGTCCCTCAGTGAAAATACACCAGCCAGAAACAGGGTGGGACAAGTGCACAGCTAGAAAGGGGTCCATATAGAGGGATGTTGTGCCCCAGCGACTAAAGCTCCAGTAACCCGGGACAACTCAATCTTCACGTGCAAAATTGTTTTTTTTAAACAACGTAATGTAATTGCATGCTGTGGTGCCATTGGCCCATAGACGTGCTATATAAAATTGCTATTTAAAAACCTAGATACGCAAAGGAAGCGGAAGGAATAGCTCCCTCTATTTCCTCATTATACCCCATCATGTTTGTAAGGCACTCGGGCAGCCATCCTCAAGGTGTCGAGAGAATGTCCCAGCTTGTTGCTTGTTTCAAGTGGAAATGAAAGACGTGCAATGCAACCCACTCCCGACTTCGCAGTAATACTTGTATTGAAAACAAAACTTAAGCAATGGCCCAAACACAACATCAGGGATTTTCCAAATAAATAAATAATGCTTTATGTAGGCAGCTCCGTGTGGGGGTTCTGCGGAAAGACCTGAGCGCAATACCATGCTTGAAACAAGCAGGAATCCTTGCAGTGCTGATACAGTGGATTTGCGGAATAACTAAAAATACGCTGTATGTAGGTAGCTCCTTGTGGGGGGTTCTACGGAAAGACCCTTGCGCAACACCATGTTTGACACAAGGAGGAATCATTGCAGTGCCGAGCTGGAGCAGGAACAACATACCGGAGCAGCGCAGTGATCTCATGGCGCACTACTCGAGTAAAAGCCCCCCGGCCCCTGCCTCCCGCTAAGAGATGCGCTGGCACCAAGCAGCTTCGTGGGGGCTCAGAGCATACATCAAACACAACCTGGATGCCGGCTCGGCACTCCCTGCTACAAGGACTCCGCAACTACAAGGCGGCTATCGAACCCATCTTTTAAAAGAGCGCAGAGGCCAAAGACGAGCAAAGCTTGCGAAAGAGGAGGAAGGCCTTCTACGTTTATGGCTCTGTTCTTATTGCCAGAATAATAAAACGCAACTACAACTAATCAAGGTCCAACGCAAAGAAAATACACGCACAGCGGTTATATGCACCCCCCCCCCCTCCTATCTCTACCGTTAAAACAACCCATCTTATTGAAAACAAAACATCCACTAAGCTTTCTCTCTCTCACCCCCCCCAAAAAACGCACATACTGAATCAATTTATTTTAAAAAAATGTTCAGAAGTCAAAATATGGGCGCGGTTGGAAAACAAAGCTGTCGGGGTGAGGCGGCTGTAAAATAAAACCAAGCGTGCCGCGAGTGGTGCGCGCGAAAGTGAAAGTGATCGCGTGCTGTTAGGGTGCCGCGAGCGCTTAATGAGCCATGACGGAAAGCCGTCGGCAGCGTGAGAGAGGAGCGGGGGCGATCGAGCGCGGCAGCCTGCTGAGCTGACCACACGCTCGTGCATCGTGCCTGAAACGTGCGGGTAACCGCACGGAAAAGGCCATTGTGCACGAGCGTGTGGTCAGCTTTCAAATGCCCACTACATAAAGTCTTCGCCAGAAGCAGCGCTTGCGCGCTACTCTAGGCTCGACCTAAAAATGGACGAAGGTTACGAGCAGTTTTTCAAAACAGTTGTGCAATTTTTAAGGACAGCTTTGAATACCATGTAGAGCTCGAAGGCATCATTTAATAAAACATGTTTGATGTTGGTCAGTATTTTAAAAACATTAAAATGGGGATTCACTGTCAAGCCATTAGGGCAACACTGTGGACAATGTGCGAAAAAAAAAAAATAGATGAAGGGAAACATTCTTTAAAAAAAAATCACAAAACGACACCCATAATTTTTTGGTAAACTTGCATTGTTGTACACAACTTTCAGGAACTGTTTACAGAAATAGGCCTGGAAAGTATTCACATAGGAAACAATTGTACATTTAATTTTGGCATGAGCAAAGAAATACATGCATATATTTGCTTTTGCAAAAATCTGCAGAGCAGGCACAATAAATTAAAAAAAAAAAAAAAATTCCCCCTAAGGGAGCGGGAGAAATATTTGCCTCCCAACTTTTTTGGCGGGGAGATGACTTCCCATCTTGCAAAGTGGTTTATTCCTTCCTATATCAGTAGTATATTCTGCCCCTTTACTGGGTGTGAAGGGGTTGCAGAGGAGTTGTTAAATACCCATACCTATTTACGTTTGAGGCTGTGCACAGGCCAGTTTAGGAACTACCACTGATTTCCAACCCCTGTGAGTAAATATTCTCATGTAAAAAACTTAATGCAAGTAAATCCTTCTTACACTGCAAAAACAATTTTTGCACATGTAAACTAAATGTACTTGCATAAACAGCTTTGAGAATTGGGCCCATTACATTTTGACTCTGACAAGTCCTTGCAGAGTTCGTTTAGTTGTAAAAGATAAACCAGTTATTGATCCAGTGCTTGGCATATACTCATAATTTTGGCAAACAAGGCAACTGAGGCACAGCAAGAGGAAGTGATTTATCACCGAATTACAATTTGTGGTTAAGCGGAGAAGTTCAGACTCCGTGGGCAGGTGGATCTTCAGTTGGCAACCTAGGTACTTAGACTACTGTATGGTCTTATTTACAATAACATTTCGTGACCTTGAGTGATTGCTTAAAAGTACATTTGCTAGAGCAATCCATAAGATGCTTCTTCAGAAACTATTGTAAGAAAGAACAATGTTAGGTAGAACAATGGTATATCCTGAGCTCTGATATAATCACATATACTTCATTGCAGAGCTGGCAAAATCATAGCCCTAGAGCAATCACAAAGTGCCCTAAGCAGAGCCTGTTTATAAATGGAGCTGGTGCATATTCAAAGAATTGATATAAATTAAAGCCTAGTATGTTCGGGGGCGTGGTCTTGCCGGCGGCAAGATGGCTGCACCTTGAGTGAGCTCTGCCGACCAGACGAGAACTATCCGGCAATATCCTGCTCTTAGGCCCGCCAAAGTGACCTGAAACATTAGCCTGCGACGCGGGACCCTCCGCTGTCTGACCCGATCTACTTGCTAGACGCGGAGCTGCCCGGAAGGACGACCGAGGAGTGAAACTTTCCGTGGCTCGCTCGTTGCGGTGGGCCGCGAGGTCGCTGAGGCTGGATTAGCAGTGTGCGGCGGCGACGACTGCAGTGCGGTTCTTGCTGACCGGCACCGACTCTACCTACACTGCCTGGGCTGGGAGACGGGCGCGCTCCGGGGGGGGTGGAGACAGCGGAGGCGCGATTCTATGGGCGGCCTCCTGTTACGAGACCCTGAATAAACAAGGTGGACCCCGCCTGAGCGAGGTGAGCATAACTACGAGCAACTGGACAGGCCCGGACTTTGTGACGCTGTGGCTGGCATGCCCCCGCCGAAATCTGTGGGCCCCTTCCCGTCCACGGGAGGGGTGTCGGGCCACCAGACTAAGTGATACCTTCGGCCGCCCTGCACTGTGGATCTCTGTGGCCCTCCCCATAACGTTGTTGCGGTGCGGCCTGGAGACAGCGCTTTGACCCCCGAGGGTATTCCCTGACATTAGCACTAAGGATACCTGCTGCCTGCCTGCTGTGGGCAACGCTGCTGCCTGCGGTGCGGGCCTGGGTCGAGCTGCTCCGCCTGCCTGAATCTCCCCCCAAAAAATTTGTGGGCTGGGGTGGTGCCCCGGCTGCTGAGGAAAAGGACGCCTGCGGCCTGTGTGCTGAGGAGGGCTCTGCAGCTTTTGCCCCCTTAAACTGGTGCATTGTAGACTGCTCATAAATTCTCCTGCCCTTTCCAACTCTGATCGCTACTGGGGCCTGTTGCCGGGAGCCACCGCAGCCCAGAAACACTTTCCAGCTGTCCTGCCCTTAGGTGGGGGATTGCCACATATGCGCTGGGGACAGAGGAAGGAACCAAAAAGAAAAACAAGAGAATAAAAACACAGCAAACCGCCGCATACTCTGAGCCCGGGGGCTGCTTGGCGTGCCGGGCCTCCCGTCTGCATGAGAGCTTGCGCGCTGGGGGGTGGGTCCCCATGATTTGAAGTAAGGACGCGACCTGTGAAGAAGACCGCCCTTCAGCGCCCACAATAATTGACTGTCCCTGCGGCCTTCGGGCGCGGTGTTGGGCTTGTTGGTGGGCATATGTGGCGGCCTCCCTGGGCTGTGTAACTGCTGGCTGAGCTGAGTACTCTGCGATTTCTGCCTTTCTCTGGGCCTCCCACTAGAACCTCGATATTGCGACTTCGCAGGGTTACACTGCCTGAGTTGCCCCGGAACAGGGCCTCCGTCCTTTGCTCGAAATGGGGAAAACTGACCAGAAACAGCCTAAACTGAACTTCGAGGGCAGACGCACTGGCAGTGGCGGCGACGCATAGCAAAATGCAGGCGATCAGGCTACCCAAACAGAGGCTACTACTGTACAGGACGATGATATTAAATCATTACTTATGGAAGTCAAAACCAGCCTGAATACTATTGACTCTAAAATTGATCACCTGGAACTGCGCCTAGACCAGGTTAAACAACGGGTCGACTCTCACGACAACCGAATCACACACCTGGAAGCACGAGTGTCAGATGCCGGTGACTCCATTGCCGAAACACAACAGAAAGTGCTCAAAATGGATACGGTCCTGGACCTCATACGCGCCAAAAACAAAGAACTCGAAGCGCGATCCCGTAGAAATAACCTGCGCATCACGGGCATTCCGGAGACTACGGCGATGGGTAGGGTGGAGGACTACCTAGAAGCACTGTTGCGCGAACTCTTTGGCCCGGCATTATCTGAATGTTTCATAGTTGAGCGAGCCCACCGCTCCCTGGGGCCTCAGCCTCCTCCTGGAGCTGCAGTAAGACCAATCATCGCCCGCATCCTAAATTATCGCGACTGCGATGTCATCCTTAGGAAGGCGAGATAGATGAAGGAAATACGGCATCAGGGCAACACCCTAGCTTTCTATCTGGACTTCACCCCAAGTGTCCAAAATGCCAGAAGAGACTTCCTACCGGTGAAGCGGCTGTTGCAGCAACTCAACATCACATATGCCCTCCTATACCCGGTCAAGTTGCGAATTGATACAGAGGGCAGACCCCGCTACTTCACGGACCCCAAGGCGGCTACATCCTTTGCCAGACAACTGAACAAAGACGGCTCACGTACTTTACCACCGGAGGGTGAGAATAACCATTTAAGTGACAATGATTAGCCTCCTTTCTTTTACTGTCTTTGCGGTCCTCGAAGGGGCATGAACACTGGGGTGTTTTTTGTCTGACGTTACTTGTTCCCCGCTATATTAGTATTTCATTACATTCACAGGCAACCAAGGATGTGTCTATTGGGCCTATAGCTGTTGTCGTACACTCTTGCCCGGTCACCCCGCCCTCGGACGGGGGATGGCCCGGCTGAGCCCTCGCTCCCACTCGGGACGAATCCCACTTGTTACCTGTTTCTCATTTTTTTGTTGCTTGGGGGTGGTGGGAGGAATGTATCTCAACCTGATTGGGGGGTTGGAGTGGGAGGTGGGAGGGTTAGGGTAGCTGTAGACAGGGCCCGGGAATTCGTCCCTCTGTTATGGGTTTATGTTCCTTCTAACTGTTCAGTATGTTCAGTAGGTGGCATCCATTGTCATAACCTACAACACCACAAAAGACAGAGGAGACCTCCGCTTGGACGGCAGTCGACACAGCACCAGAGGTGCATCTACACTTATCACAACTCATTAGTATGGACGAGGTAACGTTTATTACCTGGAACATCAGAGGTATCAATGATCACCGTAAATCCAGGCTTATCCACGCCTACTTAGCCAGACATAACACCGACATATGTTTCCTGCAGGAAACACATCTTGCCTCTGCCAACACGGCTAGGCTTAAGGACCGCCTTGGGGGGAGTCCTACTCGGCTGCATACTCAAACTATGCCAGGTGGGGTCACTATTCTACTCAGACGTGGCCTACCGTGGCATACTGATCGAACACACACCGACTCTGCTGGCAGATATGTCATACTAACGGGCACGCTCTATTCCCAACCTCTAATACTAGCTGCCATCTATCGCCCCAATCTCGATGACCCTGACTTTTTCCTGAACTTTTGGAGACTGCTCTCCTCCTTTGGTTCCTATCCTATCATTTGGGGCGGCGACTTCAATATAGCACCGCTCAGTACTATGGACAGATCAGGCGCGCGTCCACAACATCCACTGGCCACGGCCGCCCTACACACACTGATACAAGAGAACGCCCTAGTAGATCTCTGGCGGCATATTCACCCCACGAAAACCGAGGGCACGTGTATATCCACCACGCATGGCTCTTGGTCACGAATTGATTTATGGCTCACAACTAGAGATGTCGCCAGCTGGACACTATCTGTCGAACACATGCCCCGCACCTCATCAGACCACGCCCCAGTGCGCCTTACGCTAAAGGTTCCACAATCCCGCCAGCGTATGTTCTTGTGGCACCTACCTCCTTATGCCTTGCGGGACACGGTATTTAAGGAAGAGTTGTGCAGCGCCATCACGGACTTCTTTGAGCTCAACACCGGCTCAGTCGAATCTCCCTCAGTTCTCTGGGAATCGTTCAAGATGGTGATGAGAGGGATATGCTCGCAAAACAGGCCAGAGTCCTCCGAGCCATTAGGGACACTCTCAGGCGCTTGGAGTCTGAGCTCAAAGCTCTTGATCAGACTTACTGTTCTAATCCCAACCCAGATATACTTGCAAATATTAGGGTGAAAACCACTGAGAAGCTGAACGCGAGATCAGCTGCCTGGGCCGCAAGGAGACGGCCCGTAGATACGGCGAAGGTGAGCGTCCGGGTAAAACTCTGGCTAACCTGCTACGGGAACCCCATGCATCCACTGATATGACAGAGCTATGCTCTGATTCGGGAAATAGAAGTACCGCACCAGACGATATCATAAAAACAATCACTACTTTTTACTCTCAACTTTACACCGCGGGCTCCGAGCAGGACCCTGACTCCCTACAACAATACTACGACTCGATTGCGCTCCTATGGCTCAGCCCGGCCCAACGCGAATATCTTGATGCTCCATTCACAAATGAGGAAATTACTCAGGTCATCGCAGGACTCCCGGCGGACAAGGCACCCGGTTCGGATGGCCTTACGCCAGCGTTTTACAAAGAGTACGCCCCAATTTTAATACCTCACTTAGTGGAGATGTATAACGAATCCATTGAAGTCGGTCGAGGGGCGTGGCTTCGCTGTGCAGCGAAATGGCCGCAAGTTAACGCGGCTCCGCCGGCCGAGCGAAACAAATCCGGCATAAATCCGAATATAACGCCCAAAGCAGAGAACCGAACACGGCGATAAGACCAGGGACCGAATCTAGCTGCATCGGTGCATGTTCGACGGCTGGGACCCCACGGAGACCGGGGACATTGCTGTTGGACGTGCTAAGCCGGCGGAGGGCCTATACGCGACTGCTGAGACCGGGGCCTCACGTAGCGGCTGACCCAGTAGTGGGGACCGGAGCAGCGGGCGCAACTGGCAGAGCTGTTGGGCTGCCCTCCCGAGTGGCGGAGACGGCCACAGACAAGGCGGCGAGGCGTGTCGCAACTGCAGTGGGGGCCTCGGGGACGGCTGCGGATCGCGCCGCGCCTGCCTGAGATTGGGGGCGGCCGGGCCCGATACCGCCGGCGGGCGCGCCCGATAACCGGGGCAGAGAACGGGGCCTGGAGTCGCTGCCGCGGGGATTCGACGTCGGTGACGGCTGGCGGCCTCTGCGTCCTGGTGCCCGCTAGAGCGGGGGGTGCGGCTGCCCTGCTCCTGGGGGACGCGAACGGAGCACATACTACTGGCGGGACCGCCATTTTGTGTCGAGATACAGCAGCCTGGAGAAGTGACTGGTGAGCCGCCACAACCGTGAGAGATGCAGCGGTTGGGAATCGGACCAGCTACCAGCCTTCCAGAACATAAAAGTACGCAGTGAGTGGGGACACCGGCGGTTGCGCGGGGAGAATAGCGGCCGCTTAGCTGCACGAGTGCCCGGCTGGGAAGCGATTGCGGGGCAATTGGTGCCGCTCGATATCACATTGGAACGGGCGCAAGTGCATGAATCAGCGAAGAACTTTGTGGCGAATGAGGCGGACCTTATCGGGGCGCCAAGCGCTAGCCAGCTGTCTGAAACCTGCTGTATGCGGCCTCTGAGGCAGGAATCCTGAGGACCTGGGAGTTGCTTGGGGCTGTGGAAGGCCCCACGGGCCCAGGACAACACAACGGCGAAGAACATCCTTAGTGGTTATTGCTGGAAGGGGTGCGCCGTGCTGGGCTGCGGAGACGGACGCATTGGGCTGCTGCGGTGAGTAGAAACTGGCCGAGTTTGAAGACTGCGGAGAAAGATTTCGCCGTAAGTGCCTAGAACCGCTGGCCCGGAACACACCTCACAAGGGCGCCCGGCGCGGGACGCCAGCCAGTACGAGCATGGGGAAGCCGGACACGAGACAACCTAGGATCAACTTTGAAAAAAAGTCCACCAAACCGACGGACAATGACGTGGGAAGTCGGGACCCCGCGGAGGACGCTGCGGCTAGTCAGCCGCCAGATGATGACATCAGATCGATGTTCCAAGACTTAAAAACCAGTCTGCAGGGAATAGATTCCAAAATGGATACGCTTGCGGAACGTATGGATAGACTCACCCAACGGATGGACAAGCATGAGGGACGTGTGAGCGTCCTAGAGACGAGAGTGACGGAAGCTGAGGAGGGACAGACCGAAACGGAGAAGAAAATAAGAGGTATGGACAAAGTGTTGGCTGTAATACAACAAAAGAACGAGGATTTGGAAGCGAGATCGAGAAGGAATAACATAAGGATAACGGGAATTGCTGAAACAACGAACATTCAAAACATGGAGCAATATGTAGAGACAATGATGAAAGACCTATTCGGACCTGACCTGTCCCAGATGTTCCTCATTGAAAGAGCGCACAGATCCCTGGGCCCTAGACCACGACCGGGAGCGCCAGCGAGGCCGATATTGGCGAGAGTACTCAACTACAGGGACCGAGATACGATACTCCGCCTAGCTAGGGAAAAGGGCGCCATTCAATATCAAGGGAACGGTCTTGCATTATACCCTGACTTTACACTGCAAGTACAAGCTGCCTGTAGAGAATTTCTCCCTGCAAAGAAAATATTTCAACAAATTGGGACCAAATATGCGCTGATATACCCGGCTAAGCTGCGTATTCAGGGACATGGCAAGCCAACCTTTTTCACAGACGCTAAAGCAGCACTGGCACATGCGAAACAAATGGCAAAGGAACACAAGCAGCAGAAGGCCTCGAGTGATGGACAATCAGAGGACAGACTCAGGGATAACGATTGAAGCTACAGAGACTAGAATACATACCGCTAAGCGGCGCAGAACACTTGGGGTGATGGGACTCTAAGCAATGCGGATAACTGGTAAGATAGGAGCTCTGCTCTCATGTGGAGGGACTGTGTTGCCCTATGTACAATAATGGCATCCCTGGTAAATGAGCAGTCTGTTATTGTTGGGAGGTTCCTGAGCGTTGGAGCGTGGTGTTTAAAGCTCGGCCACCCTGCCACAAGTGCAGGGGAGTTTGCCGGCAACCTCACGTACCCTAAGGGATGATTCCCCTTTGCTGGTTATTAATTTTAGATTGTTTTTTGTTTTGGGTTAAGGGTGGGGGAGATGCACAACCTGATTGGGGGTTGGTGTGGGTGGGAGAGGGACAGTTGTTTTTTTTAGTATTATAGAACTGCCACGAAATTTACAATTTTACACGCACAATGAAGATCTGTCACACACTGCGATGTTCCCCTACTTGCAAGGGGATGACACTCGGTTGCCTCCGCACACGTTGACGACACTCAGCGGTACACACCCTCACAGCCAGTGTGGGACCGGTTTAGATCTCTACAAACAGATATGTCACTGATAACTAACATGAACTCTCTGACATGCCTTACGTGGAACGTTAGAGGCCTAAATGATCGCAGAAAGACGAGACTGATCCACTCTTATCTCACAAGGCATAGGGTGGATATATGTTTTTTACAGGAAACACACCTAACGAGTATATCAGCGGGAATGCTTAAGAGCAGGAGATGGGAGGTGGTAGTGGAGGCTGGATATTCCAGCTATTCCAGGGGAGTGGCAATACTCATGCGCAGGGGACTACATTGGCGAACCCATAACACGACCGCAGACAGGGAAGGTAGATACATAATATTGCAGGGAGAGCTGTATAACACCCCGATAGCACTGGTTAACATATATGGCCCGAACACAGATAGCCCAGAATTTTTTCAACATATATGGCAGAAAATACAAGCCCTGGGACATACTGCGGTACTATGGGGGGAGATTTTAACGTAGTCCTGTCAACACAGTCAGACAGACAAGGCACATCTAGAGTACATCACCCGAAGGCAGCAGCAATGCTTCATGACATTATAGAGGATCTCCAGTTAGTAGACTCCTGGAGGGCTATACACCCCTCAGTCAGAGCAGGCACTTGCGTTACACACCATCGAAATGCGTGGTCACGCCTGGACTTCTGGCTGGTCTCTAAAGACCTTCACACCTGGCTAACAGAGGCTACACACCACCCCCGCACTTTTTCAGATCATGCGCCTGCCCAGATACGAATGTGCATACCTTTAGCATACGTCCAGCCGTTTGCCTGGAGATTCCCGTCTAGGGCCCTACTGGACCTGGTCTTTCGTGAGGAACTGCGTAATAAAATCACAGAATATTTTGAGATAAATGAAGGCACGGTGGATTCACCGGGAACCCTTTGGGAAGCCTTTAAGGCGGTCACGAGAGGTGATTGTATAGCACTCAAAACGGGCGTCCTAAAAGACATACGCAATACACTTAGCAGGCTAGAGCGAGAAATAAGAGAGCTGGAGCAGTCGCAACTCCTCGGCCAATCCCCAGAGATCACAGCAAAAATAAGGTCTAAACTAACAGAATTCCAGGACGCAGCAGAGAGGGAGACGGCATATTTGACTAAGCACGCTCAGGCGAGGCGCTACGGGGAAAGTGAGAGACCCGGGAAAACATTAGCAGGGTTACTCAGCACACCTAGAGGGGCGACTTACATAACTGAACTACATACGGAGAGTGGGGACATAGTCAGAACACCACCTGACATACTGGGTGAAATGTCCTTGTTTTATAAACGACTATATACCTCCCAAACGGACCCGCCGCAGACGGACATAGATGAATACCTAGATGACATAGCCCTAGCCTGGTTTAATAATAGTGCCCGAGAGTACATGGAGTTACCAATCACTACAGAGGACGTAAAGCACGTAATAAATAGTATGCCAGCAGACAAAGCCCCAGGAGCGGACGGCCTAACGGCAGCATTTTATAAGGAATATGCAGATATACTAGCCCCTAAATTACTGCAGGTATACCTGGAAGCAATGGAAACTGGTACACTCCCTCCGACGCTTCGTGAAGCCACTATCATAACCATACTGAAACCGGACAAAGACCCGACCAGCCCGGACTCTTACCGTCCGTTATCGCTGATAAACTTAGACGCCAAAATATATGCCAAGTTGATAGCAAATAGACTGCAGCCTATGATTCCACAGATAGCTCTGCCAGACCAGTCGGGATTCGTACAAGGCCGATCCACTGCCCATAACCTGCGGACGATCTTTGGCGTGCTCCATTATCTGGCTCCCCACGTGCAGGCCGCGGCGGCACTTTTGGACGCCACTAAAGCGTTCGATTCGCTGGAATGGAAATTTCTCTTTACCTTATTGACACGCCTGGGTCTCAGCCCCATATTCATTAGACAGATCCAAATACTATATGCGAAACCGGTAGCGAGGGTTAGAATAAACGGGCAGATATCGGAACCCTTCAACATTACTAGAGGAACAAGACAGGGCTGCCCACTGTCGCCATTACTGTTTGCTATAGCCACAGAGCCGCTGGCGGCCAGGCTCCGACAACACCATACACATAGAAGCATTGGATTTACGTCCAGGGGACTTTTGATATCAATGTATGCAGACGACATGACTATATACCTGACTAACCCTAGGGACAACTTTGATACAGTAATGAGGGAATTGATACGGTATGGCGGACTGACCGGAATCCAGATAAACTGGGAAAAATCGGTGATGCTGCCACTTACTGACACCACAGCCCAGTTTGACTCCGAATTCCCGATACAATGGACAGACGGGGAGACGAGATATTTAGGCATCCGAATAAGTAGGTCATTGCAGGAGATATGGACGGCCAACTATGGTAGAGCAATGGACTGGCTTGAGAGCAAGATACCAAGATGGAAAGGACTGCCTTTATCTTTGACAGGACGCATAGCTATCACAAAAATGGTAATACTGCCTAAATTTCTGTATTTATTTGTGAACATACCAATGCCGCTAAACGTCCATTTTTTTAAACGGCTACGGTCCAACATATTGGAATTAGTGTGGGCGGGCAAACAACCCCGAGTTTCATGGAAAACATTGACGTTGCCATTCACACAGGGTGGGTTGGGCGCTCCAGACTTCGAGCTGTATGCTTACAGTGCACAAGCGCAGTATCTACACTTTTGGCACCACTCTACACCATTCCAACCTCATGTGGCGATAGAAATAGATAGAGCCGCACCACTCCCGCTTAACACGGCCATATATAAACCGTATAAACGCCCACACCAGGAAATAGACACCGTGGAAGCGGTAAGATGGGCGTGGAAAGGAATTGCGAAGAGGGCGAGACAGGAAGAGCTCTATGCACCATCTATGCCCATAGGAGGTAACCCATTACTGAGCCCTATGCTAGACAAGGCAATTGCAATGAGGGCGAAATCACACAAATTAGAGAAAGGAAGAGACCTGTTCCCAGATGGCGAATTTCTAACACTAACGCAGATGTGCGATCCACAGACACCCACCGCGTCAGACATGCTCTTATATTACCAGTGTAGAGCAGCATGTAGATCCAGATATAAAGAGTTTCCAAACGCGCCACCCACCCTGCCTGCGCTGGAGAATATATTATCGAACTCGTCATCTCGAAAACTTATCACACGCATCTACAACATCACACAGGGGGAGTCTCCAATTACTTGTGTTACCTCAAAAGTGGAATGGGAAAAAGAGGCTGATTTAACAATTACTGACAAACCATGGCAGTTCTGCTGCTCCCAACTGAAACATCTCTCACCAAATTATAGACTGAGACTAGTCCACTTTAACTTCCTGCATAGAGTATATCGCACACCATCCCAGTTGCACCGCATGGGCCTGCTCCCGGATGCGGGGTGTTGGAGATGCGGAGCTCAGAACGCCACGTTTATACACTTGGCTTGGAATTGCGCAACTGTAGCACAATATTGGGCTGCCGTCTTTAGACACATGGGACATATAATAAATGCTTCACTACCAGCAACGCCGATGATGGCGCTATTGGGGTATGTACAAGACATTCCGAAAGAACACCGCAAACTCACGGCCATGATGCTGTTGTTAGCAAAAAGGCAGGTGGCCATACATTGGAAGAAACAGAACCCTCCTGCGATAGCTGACTGGGTTAGGGCTGTGGCGTACTGCAAGGATCAATTGTCTGTCTTTTGGGAACTAATGCCAAGCAGATCCAGACCATCTGACATATGGGAACCATTTGCTCACTGGTTGCGCATGGGTGGAGTAGACCTCCAGAGGGACTGGGAAGGGAGAGGCGGCGGCGGGGATTGTTCTGGCAGGACACCACTGGTAACATGATTGAAGGTGGGACATGGGCTTGCCGTTGTGCACTGACTATATAGGATATGAACCGTTAACTATGCAAAGACCGGTAGAGGGTGTGAGGCATGGCAGATTGATTGACAGACACTGAAGGGGCCTGCCCCATGATTGGATAGAGTGGCAGAGGAGGGAGGGGGGGTTAGGGGGGTCAAGTTGGTTTAGATGTATAGATGTAAATGATAGTGATGTAGTTTGTGATTATAATAAGGATGCGTACTGGCCGAAATCCGCTGCCTGCCCTTCGGGTTGTTGGCAAACAAAGCTGTGTACTTTCACTCAGAAAGATAAGCCGCCGGCCTCAGGGTTGTAGGCAATTGGCAGTGTGACCTGGAAAGTATGCAATAAAAATCTTTAAAAAAAATAAATAAATAAAAAAAAAGTCGGTCGACTTCCCCCGTCGCTCCGTGAGGCACTCATCACCCTAATACTGAAACCAGAAAAGCCGCCAACATCTTGCGACTCCTATCGCCCTCTTTCGCTCATCAACACGGACAATAAAATACTGGCCAAAGTATTAGCAAACCGACTACTCCCCTCATGCCGTTAATAATACTTCCAGACCAATCTGGCTTTATTCCAGGCCGCGCTACCTCACATAACCTCAGAATCATTTTTTCGGTAATGCACCAAATTAATCCCACCTTCCCCGCAGTTGCTGCGCTCCTCGACGCAACTAAAGCGTTTGACTCCCTCGAATGGCCCTTTCTGTTCTCTCTGCTGGCCCGCCTTGGCCTCAGTGCGAGCTTCATTCGAAATATTAGATTGCTATATACCCTACCAACAGCGTGCATAAAACTCAATGGGCAGATCACCGACCCCATCACAATCACTAGAGGCACACGTCACGGTTGCCCACTCTCGCCCCTGCTCTTTGCCATTGCCATGGAACCCCCCGCTGCTCGACTGCGTCAACACCCCACCCACCGTGGCATCGGGTTCTCCGCCCGAGCTTTGGTCACCTCTATGTATGCGGACAATGTTGCACTATACATCCGTGAGCCACACAAAAATCTGGATCCAATGACCAGAGATGTCATACGTTTTGGGGGATACTCGTGGGTCCACATAAATTGGAGTAAATCCATATTGTTCCCCCTTACGGATGCAACACAACCTTGCTCGACAGAGTTTCCTCTTAAATGGGCAACTGAACCGATTAGATACCTGGGCATTTGGCTCAGCAGAAACACAGACGAACTCTGGTCTGCGAACTATGATAGGGCCATGCAGTTTTTAGAAGCCAAAATCCCAATCTGGGAAAAACGTCCGCTTTCCTTTTGCCCAAATTCCTTTATTTGGTTTTAAACATACCACTTCCTCTTACGATGCAATTCTTTAATAGACTGCGATCTAACTTAATCTCTTTGACATGGGCGGGACGCCAGCCGCGAATTGCCTATGATATTTTGACGCTCCCTTTCGCACGCGGCGGTCTTGGCGCCCCAAACCTGAAACTATACGCTTATTGCGCTCAGGCCAGTTTTCTAAATTTTTGGCTCCACCCGACACCATTCCAGCCGCACACTGCGGTAGAGGCTGACCTGGCCTCTCCTTGGCCGCTTAGCACTGCGCTGTTCCTGCCCTATAAAAACCCCAGAAAAGAAATCAGCACAGTTGAATGCCTGCGATGGGCATGAGAGGGACTTCGTAAATACACTGGCACAGACATCCTATACCCCCCATCCATGCAACTCGCCGAAAATCCCGCTTTTCGCCCATTACAAAATAAAGGTATGGCGCGCCGCGCGAAGGCACTAGGAATCAGTATAAATGCTGATTTATATCCAGACGGCCAATTAGCCCCCCCACCCCGAGCGCACCGCAACATCAACACCCACACTCCTGGATAGCCTACTATACCACCAGATGCGTGCAACAAGCAAAAGCGCGAATAACTCGTTCCCGGCGCCACCTCCCACTAACGCGGCACTAGAATATATACACACGACTACTTCACATTGAAAACTTGTCACTAGATTGTATTCGCTATCCATGACAGCTGCACCTATTGACGCTGAGCGGGCGCGCAGCGCGTGGTGGGCGGACTTGCTGGACTACCCCACACTTGAGCAATGGCAATATTGCTGCAGCCAGACAGACAGACTCTCTCCCAATTATAGGCTGAGGCAGATACACTTTAAATTTCTTCACAGGCTATACCGTACCCCGCTCGCACTGCACAAGATGGGCCTCACTGTGGACACGCGCTGCGCGCTTGTTCGGCGCTCGACACCACTTTCACGCATCTGGCCTGGTCTTGTCCTAAAGTGGCATCCTATTGGCTAAAGGTATGCAAGACCATCAGCGCTATTACCTCGATCACCATCACACCGAATCCCCTTCTCTGCCTACTTGGTTACGTTAAAGAAGTTCCTGATGCCTGCCGGCGCTTGGTGGCAATGCTACTGGTTCTGGCCAAGCGTAGAGTAGCTATACACTGGGGGCAGAAACCAGCACCAATGCTCAAATCCTGGCTCGCTGATGCGGCATACTGTCAGACACAACTAACTGAATTCTGGAATCTTATGCCGACAGCGAGCAGGCCACACGATATCTGGGGACCACTAGTTACTTACCTACATGGCTTGGCTGATGATGCCTCAGAAAATAACACCCCCATGGGCAGTCAGGTACGCACGCCTGCGCGAGTAACCGATGCCCGGCTGGAGGTGCCCGTAGCTCTATAATATATGACTTTTGCTGTGATCTAACTTGCCTTTGTTTGACTCCTTCTTTTTTCTAGAAATATCATCTGTTGTGAATGTTTGACGATGTTAAAGTACTGCTAGATACCTTGTATGCCTGTATATGAATCAATAATCCCCGGTAACTTGATGATGCCACTGCTGAACTGTATGTACTAACATGCTCCTATTGAAAATGTTCAATAAAAAAAGGGGGAAAAAAAAGCCTAGTATGTTCAGAGTCTAGCACAATCAAAAATATGGCATAATCAAAAGTATGCTATAATACAAACCCTAATATAAAATTAGACATTTGAGCCCTGGAAATATCAGACAGGGTATTATCAGAGCTCAGCTATGAGATTGCTGCCATAATTTGTCACTTCACTGCATGACACTGTATGGACCAAGTAGCTTTATGAAGCATCACACCCCTTAGACAGATATTTTATAAAGTTCCACACTGCTGAATACTTGTCTTTTCAACCAAGCCCTTGAAAGATCTCATCTTCATTGACATAGTTTATGTTTTTAAACCAAATCACCAGCTGTAAACATATATCTGGAAAGTTTGCACCTCTTCCTTAGTACTCAGTTTCTTCCATAATTTTGAGCCTCGGCGATCCAAAATATATTTGCATTTACTATACATGCCTCTTGTAGTGGTGCATGCAAGGTGGACTGTAACATTTCTGTTGTCCCCTGAATTGCGAACCTGAATGATTATAGGTTACTGAGTAGGAAAGCCTTCCTTCACTGCCCCAGATATAACACCACCCTCTTCAGGTGAGAGCTGATGATCTTCAACCTGACCTTCTTAAAGTATATGGTAGTCCAAAATGTATGTAATAGACCCTCTGTTCTTGCTGAGCTAACCATTGTGTTAAACATGTTATAGGTCTTCCCAGTCGCTGCCTTTGAAACCGGTGATCCAGGAGACTTTTATTTCTTCTTAGTAATAAAGTTGCAAATGTCCATTCCCCTATTTAGGCCTCTCCTAAATACAGCTTTTAGCTATCTTGTAATGTAGACCTATTGTGGGACTTACCAGTACTCATAGTGGGCTTTGAATCAGTCCAGTGCTTATCGTTGGTTGGCTGCCTTTTCACGCTAATCTGCATGCTTCTTAGTCAATAGCTTATCTTCTACTTCTTTTGTTTGTACCTTTCATTTAGCATAACGTCTTTACCATCTCTTTGGTTAGATGACGTGTATCCTTTCACTGCTCCTATTCAAGGACCTACTTTTGCCTGTAGCACTCTGACGACCTCCATGCTCACTATAGCTTCTGTCTCTCAAACTCCTGCTTCAGCATTGACATTTACCCCCACTCACCCATCTGTCACTTGTGTGCCCCAGCCCATCTTTTTACCTTATTTTGTTTTTCTTTTCTATGTATATGTCTTTAAGCACCCTGTCGCAGCAATTTGCTGTGGGGATGCTCCTTTCTTGTAAATTGTTTGCCTGTTGCTTGTGGTTTTGCACCTTGTCGATGCCGTGAGACTCTCGGGGCAATTAATTGCCTGAAGGAATTTTTATTTGTTACAGACTACCCAGCCGTGTTCAGTGCCGGTAGTCTTTTTATCATTTTTATTACAGTGCTGCTCTGTAGACGCCTTAGCTCTCCCCATGCCACTTATTTAATGGCGGCCGGTGCAAGGACGCTGGATCTAGCGTAGTAAGTGGGATGTAGTCTCTCCCTGTTTTAATAGATTGTATGGCAAGGCACGGAGGCCAATATTATGCATGTCTCTTTAATTCCCAACTCACAGCAGCAACTACAAAACAATGAAAAGAATTTAAAATAGTAATCTTTAACATTCTAATGTCTATTTAATCCTGTGTGTGGCAGCCATCTTCCTTCTTTGTTGCTGCTCAAAGCCAAGATAAGTTCGCATTTTACTCCTGCTCATTTATTGTGTAAGGCGCTATAATGATTGTGTGCACGTGTGCTGCTTAACCTGATTTATGGCTGCTTTGTCAGATCGTTATACATAGACAGAGTAATGTGAGTAAGATTTATCAAATGTTCGCCCGCACTGCGATGACCGGGGGCTTTAATCTATCCAAATGAATGTTGGCTGTTGACTCGCGCCGCGCCACGGGGGCAGCGGGGATCTTTTCGTTATTTAGCAGAGTAAGTGGGATGTAGTTTCTCCCTGTTTTAATAGATTATCTTGCACGTAGCTTATTTTGCACAAGATCGTACTGATAGTTTTTTATTGTTTTCCTGCTACTTGTGGTTTTGCACCTGGTTGATGCGCTGAGACTCTCCGAGGAAGGAATTGCCTGAAGGCATTTTTTATAGTTACAGACTACCTGGAAGTGTTCAGAGCTGGTAGTCTTTTTATCATTTTTATTAAAGTGCCACTCTGCTGACGCACCAAAGGCAAGCCCATCTGTGTCCGTCCAGGGCCATGGGCCAGGACCCCTGCACGTTTGAAGGCAAATAGAATATTCAGCAGAAAACATGATGAGTTTCAATAAGCTGCCTTAAGAATTGTCTCTTCACTCACTGGACCCGATGAATTTTGCGGGTGAGTGTCAAGTTTGTAAAGCTACACTAAATACTGTAAAGAGAAAGGGTGCATAAGATCTATGCGCGCTGTCCAATCAAGAAATCCACCTTAGACCCAGAGGTGGTAGAAAATTACAGGCCTATATCACTACTCCCTGAAGTTAGCAGAATTCTAGAGAAGATCATTAATAAACATCTAGGAGAATATTTGGAAGTCAAGCGCATCCTTCATCCCACTCGAACAGGATTCCACATGGGATGCAGTACCGAAACAGGTCTTCTAAAGGCCACAGAAGATCTTAAAATGGTCCTGGATCAGGGAGGTTCAGCGGCACTGATCCACTTGGACCTAAGTGCCGCATTTGATACATTTTCCTACCCGGTCCTACTTCATCGGTTGGAAGACATAGGCATCACTTGGAATGCTTTAAAGAGATTCTCCTCATTTCTAGACAAGCCAAGCTTTCAGGTCAGTGAGGGACCATTCTTTTCCACCAAGCATCAGTTGAGATGTGGGGTTCCACAGGGCTCCTACCTGAGCCCCACACTTATTAATAAATATGTCCGGTCCCTATCAGCTATCATCTGTTTATCTGGTTTTAAGATGGTATCTTATGCAGATGATACCCAGATGATTGTTTCGCTTTAACCCGATATAGGTTCCACCTCCTAATAATTTAACAGTTGCCTAAAAAAGGTGTCCAAAATGGATGATATCAAGCTGTCTAAACCTAAACTGGAAGAAAACAGAGATGTTGGTGGTCGGCAATAATCCAACACTTTCGGATCAGATCAGATTACTCCCCTCATCAGGAGAACGTCCATCCACTAAATCAGAAGTGAAGAGCCTAGGGATTACTTTGGACATGCGTCTTACCATGGCCTTCCAATCAAAAAGGTGGCCAGAAGTTGCTTTGGCCTTTTAAGAGCCTTAAGGAAGGCTCTGAAATGGCTCCCTATGGAAGTACAAAAGACTGTGGTCCAGGGACTGATTCTCTCCCGCTTGGATTATGGGAATTCACTGTACTTGGACAGCCCAATGTCAGTCATAAAAAAACTTCAAATTATTCAGAATGCCGCTGCCTGAATCCTGCTAGGCATCCCTAAGACACTTTCAGCTTGTGCAGCGCTTAAATCTCTCCACTGGCTACCCATAAGCGGCAGAGTTCAATGTAAGGCACTGTGTATTGCACGTCTGGCAAAACTTAAAAAGGCCCACATATTATCTCTCACAGGGCCAACAGAGTTCTTAGGTCAAACATTCTTGAGCTTCTCGTACCAAGAATCAAGAGAGCTCGAAGTGGAGGTTGCTCATGTACCTTTCTTGTACTTAAACTCTGGAACTCTCTGCCAATCAGCTTGAGAAAGGAGGATAATTTATTGAGTTTCAGAAAGAAATTGAAAACTTTTCTCTTCCCATAACCACCTTTAGTCCATGACCCCCACTAGTTAGACAGCGCTGGGAAGCCCGTCATCGGGTAGCCATGCGCTTAATAAAACATATGAATAGAATAAAGTGTTATCACACACACTTTATTCATTTTTAGGTCTCGCCTAGCGACGCAGCGCGAAGCGCTGTCGCTAGCGAGACTTATTGTCGTCGACTTGAGTTCGGAAGGGGGACAGGCGATGTGCACGCTCACGGCGTGTCTTCGCTGGCAATGCTGAGCTTGCGCCCGGACACTCGGACAGCCGATGTGCACGCTCACGGCGTGTCTTCAGCTTGCGCCGGACAGCCGATGTGCACGCTCACGGCGTGTCTTTTCTGGGGATCCCGGACAGCCGATGTGCACGCTCAAGGCATGGCGTGCTTTCGCGTTCCCTCTTGCTCGCTCCCTTCCTGTCTCCATCAGGCCCATGGCTCTTGACTTTCTTTTCGGCGTTTCAGGCGGGAGTAGGTCTGGCGGCCTCGTTTCCGGTCTGCCCCTGAAACAAGCCGCCGCCGAAGTGAAGATGCAAGCCGCCGCCGATGAAGTGAAGATGGCGGACGAGGAGGTGGAGGGTCCGCAGAGGAACGGGGAGGGCCCGCTGGTGCCCATGGGGGGAATGGGTGGCGGGGGCCCTCGCGTAGTCCGCATCCTAAAGTCGGACTTGGGTTATGGCTTAAATGTGCGCGGGCAGGTGAGCGAGGGCAGCCAGCTACGGAGCATTGGAGGAGAGCTGTACATGCCGCTCCAGCAGCGGCGGTCAGCGCTGGGTGCCGGAACACAGAGATGGCTTCCACCGGGGTGCTCCCCTTCATCAGAGGCGTTGATCTGAGCGGTAACGACTTTAAGGTGAGAAGGGCAAATAAGTGCCTCGCCTTGTTAGCCCAACCGGCATGTTGTGTTTGGGGTGCAGGAAATGTACGGAGGGTGAGGCCCGAACTATTTCTTGGCTTGCATTGCAGAACATTTGTGAAAGACGTAGTAGTCTACTTTTGTAATGTCCATGATACAGATAAGTAAATGTGCCTCGTGTGCGATTTCACATGAACTTTTGGTCAGAAAAGTGAGGTCAGTTGGTCTGGCTTCATTGCAATCAGCTCGAGTGCACATCTTTTCTACCAGTCTCCCTTGTGTACTCTTTCCCCTCTGCCGCTCTTGTGTTGCTATTGCCTTCCCTGTATAAATCTCCATCACTCTCGTTTGCTTATCCCCCCCACTCCCTCAATGTATTTTTTCATGTGCAGTTCCCCTCAGTTCCACACTGTGCACACTCATCCGTTTGCTCCCCAACCCACCCGAGCCGTCTTCCTTCCCTCCCGCATTTTCAGTGTCACTTCTCCAACCTCGTCCTCCGTGTTAATAAATAACCCCACAATGGCCTCTTGTCACTTGCTCTCCATGTTGCTTGGTCCCCCACCCACCTTTGTGTTTCTTCCCACTCCCCTCTGTTATGTCTCCCCACCCAGCCTATCTTTTTGTTTCTCTTTTGGTTTACTTAACAAACTCTGAACGGCAAACAAAATGCAAAAAAAAACTACTTTTTGTAGGCATTTGCATGTGTGCTCCTACAGAATAACAGGACCCCGTAATCCCAGCACCTGCTATCGGCCCTGCCCCTCCCGCTACCCGAAATCTTGCCATAAACTTTTGGAGAGTGCCGGACTTTAAAACTGTTTGTTTAGGGGGCTCAGGACAAAACATGTTGAAGACCTCTGCTCTAGAGACAGTGAGTGCCTGCTCTTTAACTTTCTTCTACCCTTGGGTGTCAGCTGGGGCAAAAAAACACCATTTTCCGGATTATCAGAATGGGGAGTTCACAATGAAATCTACATACTGTTTTGAAAAGCTCCACCGGTCTAGACAAACCGGTCGGCAGGAGTAAATGAGGGCGGATTACTGCCAAGGCGGCGCGTGTAAGGGCTAGCCACCAGGACATACGTTTATTCCTTCTCCTCCTGGGGTTTGCAACTGCTTGGGACTCGGACCTAAATTCGTCAAATGTGGAAGCAAGGCAAATAAAAGCCGGACAGCCTAATATCAAATGTAGGGCCATTCGTGGAATTGTTGATTTAAAAAACAGCACACTAGGATAAAAGGCACACGTGTAAGTAACTTGTATAGCGTTCAACGTGCACCTGTGTAGGACATCATAGCATGTAACGACGGGATGTGCAGTTTTTATCTTTTCTAGCTTTTTATAATTTGAGTAAACTCTTGATGCAAAGTTAATTAGCAGGAAACCAAAACTATTTAGCTGCAATGCATTCGTCCACTGGGGAACCATTTAGTAACAAACACACGAACTCTTGCGAGTACAAATAAGAGGAAAATAAAACGTTTAAAAAAAACAAATTATATGCATGTTTCCAGCCGTTACAAAGCTTTTCAAAAGTTCGAGCATTGAAACAAAAGTTTACTTAATGGTGGCCGGTCTCCTTAAATATTTATAGTTAGTTTAAACAAGCATTTGCAATGCAATAGGTCTCGCATTTACGTGAGTTTGAGCTATTGACATTCCAAATAACAATGCCTTTTTATTTGTTTTCGTTTTAAAACATAAATAAAAGGCATTGTCATTTACAATGCCAATAGCTTTAACTTGTGTAACTGCGTAGACCTATTGCATTGCAAATGCTTGTTTAAAAATGTACTGCTCAAAGATGGGCACCCGCTGTTTTAGAACAGCAAATAAAAAAAATGGTGGATGTGTCATACCATATGCGTGCACAGTGTCCTGTGAGCTCATATATGTCAACACACTGGGCTGCCATTGCATGATGTCTCATATGTACCCATGCTCGGATACGCATAATCATGTTTTCTTCTTTTTTGCTGATGCTGTTAAGCATCTGCAAATAAGCATTCATTTTGCTTTCTTTCGTTTTGCAATGTGCTACAGCATCTGCAAAAAGCGCTGGCAAAACTATTAGGTTTGCATTGTCAAAGCTAACAGACAAGACCTTTTGGCTTTGACCGAACTTGTTAGAACAGTATCTTACCTTTGAAAATAATATCTTTTTTTTTAATATACAAACTATTATATTCATAGGGCCTAATCCCCATTTCGTCTCATATCATCCGGACCTGCAGCTCACCTTCAACAGACATTGACCTTATTTATGAAATGAAACGTCAACAAAGAGTTATTTCATGGGCTTGATTGCTTAGGTAAATGCTCCAAATACTTGCCTCAGCAACTTTCCTAATGACACACATAATGTTGCCAGCACAAAATGATCTAGAACAAAAACGGGCTGCATTTCTTCCAAATCATTATCAAGCAGCGACTATATTTTCAGTAACAGTTTGAATGTACTGGGAAGGAGCTGTTTTATGGGCTCCTTAAACTGTCTAATGTTTGGCCTCACCTACCAGAGAATGCAGCCTGTCTGGTTTCAAAAGACCTACTGTGCACTTACCAAAGCTTACAGTGGGATAAGGCTGCTTACAATTTGTGACTTTGTCACTCTAACTTGCTTCTTATTTGATGGCTTGCCTTCTCCATTATATGTTTGTCATTCCCCTGGAGCATAAAAGTTTTATCATCCTTTTGCTTGGTTGATTTGTATTCTTCCACTGCTCACTTTTAGGAAACTACTTTTTTTCTTTTAGCACACCATTAGAGTGTGTGTGTCTTTTTTTTAGCTCTCTCCTTTGTGTGCTGGTTCTCTCCCGCAAACAGCTGATGTCCCCATGCCCAATGTTGTTCTCATGTGTTTCTCCACCGGAATCCTGATCTCTCTACGTAGTTTTCCCCCTTGTGTGCTGCTTTTTGCCTCCTCCCCCGGCTTTATTTTTCATTCATCCCTCTCCCTGTTGCTTCCTCACCTCTCCTTCATTCACGACCGGCCCTGGGAGCAGGGGGTTGATGGAGTGGGGGGGGGGACGGTGGGTGGGTTGCTAGTGAAAAGCATTGCTCCCGCTTTTGTTACAAGGGTGCCGATATTGTTCCCCCACCTCTCTCTAGTATTTGCATCCCCCAACACCCCCACCAACACCCCCCCCTCCCCCACACATTTTTTGGAGGACCCGGCAGATGACATTTGGAGTTTTGCTACAAAAAACATGTTCACAGTTACCATTTCTTTTTTTAATTAATCGATCTGTGGTGTCTGCCATCTTAAATCAGTCAGAAAAAAGAAAATGGCACCCTCATCATTCTTTACATGCATGTATGCCTGGTGATGTATGCATATGCTTACAGAATGATATTACCAGCAACAGTCGGCAGGTCATCATGGGAGGTCATCGCACCTTTATTTTATCTTTTTTTTTCCTATACTGCACAGCATCTGCAAACAGCATTGGCAAAGCCAATACGTCCCAAAAGAGAGATTTGTTGGTTTTGGCTATGTTTGCTCTGTTTGTCACCTGAAGGCAGCAAGTCTTACCCACTCCAGATAGTCTTTTAACTTTACTACAGTTTGAGGTTGAGAAACGCCCTCTTTAGACAGATGCTAACTTTTGACGTGTGTTGTTTCTTTCCTTAACATAAAACAGATTGCCTCAGATTTCTGTTGGAACTGTTGCGCTGCATTGCACATAGTCGGAGTGTGGATGCAATCACTCAGAGCCAAGCATTGCTACAGCTACCTCCCTTTTTGATAGTAAGATCATCCATTGATCCCTATGAAAACTTATAGATTAATACATGCACAAGGCAAGGAGAGATAACCGCCACTCGTTGTATGATTGGATCTTCCTCTTTTATTATTTATGCTATACTAAAGAGAGAGATCCGTTGGAGAACATAACATACGTTGGTCAGACATTTGCTTTCATTGTGTAAATTCCCATTTAGGAAACAAGCATCCATTGCAAATGTTCATGGAAGTGAATCGAAAGGAAGGACTGCTAACTATTTTTATTACACCCAAATTTCATTTTTATTTCTCTTTCTCCTTTGTTTCTTGTGTTAACCCTTTTTGCGACACTAGTTAACAAAACTGTTATATTCTTTGTTGTACTTCTGCAATGACTTTAAGATTCATGAAACTTTCTAAAACATTACAACATCCTATTCAGCTGTGCCACAAGCGTAATCTGTCATCTGGTCAAAATAAATCCTCTTAAATAGCTTTGATCAACTTTTGGCTGCAAATTATTCTTTCAGGATGTGTACACAATTTGTAGCTCGTGTGGCTGCCCATAAAAAAACCAAAATAAAGGGAAAATGTTTCATTATTTGACTTTACCAGTCATTCTAACTACAGTTTTAGGAATCGGGACATTTAAAAAAAACACATTGTGAAGCATCTTTAATGTCAGTATATATCACGACCAACGTTTCATGTTTTCCAGACATAGAAGTAAAAAAAAAAAAAGCCCACAAAAGACCCACATACAATCACTGTTAAGGAAACATTTGAGTTTAGCACCATGATAGTTTTCGAAACACATATTTCAATTTAGACATGGGAGAGAAATCTAAGGCCGTGGGAAAAGAGATTTCTGCAAATACATTTTTATGTTGTGTTGTGTTACTGGCATATGCAGACTGTAGGACTTGGCCTTTTTGGCTAAAGTTTCCTAAAACCTTTTTGCTTTTCCCCTAGACCGTTTTCCTGTTGCCAATTTAGAGGCTTTAGGTACTTTGCCACTGCTAATTAGTGTCAAAGTACAAAGGTTCCCTGTGTAAAGTGTAATGGTAATTGGTTGGCCATGATTGGTATGTTTGCCTTACTAGTAAAGTCCCTAGTGATGTGCACTGTGTGTGCCAGGGCTAGTAATGCAAAGGTGCGCGGAGAAGGAAACTCAGGCCTGCAGTGTAGGGACTGCGCGCAGTTTGCTAAATTAGCATGTTGTCCTGACAAGTGCAACCACTTGTCAGGCCTTACTTTCCCTTTTGCGTACACAGTGGGCACCCCTGTGGTAGGTCCCAGGTAACCCCTGGGCAGGGTGCCGTGTAAGTAAAAGGCAGGACATATACTGAGGTGTGTGTTATGTCCTGACAGTGAAAAACCCTCCATTTCGTTTTTTACTGGTGAAAGGCCATTCTGCCCATAGGACAGAATGGGGGAGGCTGGGTATTGTGTTTGTTAGCCTAGTTTCCCATAAGTTTAAAATGGAGAGGTGAAGTTTGGTATGTATGAACTCACAGCGTCATAACACATCTTTCTATGAAAGTGGTTTTGTCACTGTGTGTTCAGAAGCCGCTCTGTTAGAAAGTGGCTGAGTTTGTGCTTTAAGCATTTCTGTGTGTCTCTGCTGAATGTGGATTGACTGTCTGGATCTGAGAGGGGAGGGGGTGAGATGGCACCAGGCTGACCTGCATCTGGAGAGTATGCGAGGAGAAACCCCGAGAGGTGAAGAGGCCTGGTTTGCGGCTATAAAACAATTGACCCAACTCCTGCTGAGTGATTAAGGATCCAGACCCCCAGTATCAAAGGGAGAAAGGTGACACTGGGAGGGAGACACCCAGAACTGATTTAAGCAGGGGTCAGGGACCCCTGAGCACAACGAACTTCAAAGACATTTAGGGGTATATCTATGAGAGCTGAAACCCCTGAACGTTGGAATAGAAATGGATTGAGACTGAAAAGGCTTGGACCCATTTCGTGGTCAAGAGGAACCTCTGCTAAGGAAGGAACAACTGAAGAGACTGCTGGGAAGGACCAATCCTTGCTTCGTGATCTGGGGCTGGTCTGCAGTTTGCTGTTTTAACCAAGGAAGAGAGGCTGTTGGGACTGTGCTGTGTGCGCCGGGTCCCCCTGCTTGAAGAAGACTGTGCTTTGTGCTGTGTCTTGTAACCTCAAGGGCCCGAGGTGAGCTGGCTCCCTGTTTGGAAACACAGGAACATAAAAGTTTCTGGAGAAGTTTCAAGCGAGGCGGTGGGCGCGTGTTGTGGCAGCTTGAGACCCTCGGAAGGTGTGCCCTGTGATCTTGGACACACGGAGGAGAAGTGAGACTCGGACACGATGGGTGTGTGGAAATCTGAAATAATTTCCGTTAGCATAAGCTGAAGCCATCTTGTTTATAGCATCCATTTTGTTAGCTATGTAATTCTTCTGTCTTCACTGTTGCTTGCCCTTCTATTATGCTTGTGTCATCAACTCTAGTTAACTCCTTCTGTACTGCGCTAAAAGCAATGTGCTGAGCAAAGGCCTGTAGCTGCTAGAATGCACCTGGCTAAAGATATAACTGTCAACTGTTTTCTGCTGATGAAAACAGTTCTGTTCCCCCTCCCACTCTGCTGACTAAGTGATCACCCATCTGCCCATGTTTGTTGGTAGTTATTCCTGTGTATGCTTGTACCTTCTATTTGTAACTACATGCTTACTCTGCAACAAACTCTGTATATAAGCACCATGGTCTGTGACTTCAGTGTACTACCTCAGGCAGCACTTGAGAGTGCTGTGTGGACGTAGTCCCACTCATGAGTGATTAATAAACTTGTTATTTTGAATTCCAGCTTCAGTGCCAATCTCTATTTTGTTGGTCTATGGACCCGTGGACAAGAGAAGGGTGACCCCTGCACCGGTGTGCTCATTAAAAAGCACATTTCCACAGTTGGCGCCTGATACGTGGGGCTTCATTGAGGACGCGGCCGTCTGAAGGAGTGGTCTTGACGGAAGTGTGGAATATTACTGAGGAGACGTCCTGCATGAGGAGACCCTTGTCTTTGCAGCCAAAGTGACTTTTCCGGTTTTTCGATTTGACCCTCCAGGTGGCGGCCGGTCCTGACTGAGGTATCCTTTGGCGTTATTTTTGCAGTGACCATTAGGTCAATCAAGAGATTGGCAGTTGGAGGTTGGAGACTTTTGTTTGGTAAGGTCGCTGCAGCGGCACTCTTGTTTGCTTGGCCAAGATTCTGGTTTTGTTTGTTTGATTTCTTTTTGCAGAAAATAAAGGCAGGTAATGTGGAGATTTTTCTCTACTTTTGAACAATTTGGAAACGTAATATTTTACAAAAACTTGGTAGCATGCCTGTTTCCAGCACACTCCGTAGGTTGTGTTGCTGTCTTGGTGGTACCAAAATGGATTTAGAAAGAAGTCAGCCGGCTCCCTTAGAGGGAACACCTAATAGACATATGTATAATAAATACGGTATTTCTTCCATAATGTATAGTACACTGTGGAACAAATATACAAAGAAGGATCCTGATCTCCAATGGCCTGTGAATGGGTCATTTGACTTTAAAAAGATTCAATATGTAGAACAGTGTTTGTTTAACAAAAAAAGTCGACAAGATATGTTTGATTGTGTACGAATGTGGGAGAAAGAAGTGAATGAAAGAGCGAAGAGAGAAGCAGCTATAGCAGAGAAAGAACAACGAAAAACAATATATCAAAAAGCGCTAGAATTAAAAAATAAGGAGATGACGGAAATAAAAGAAAAAGAAGAGAAGGAGCGTCATTTAGAGGTAACTGGCCAGTACCCTATTAGGCGCCCCCTTTATCCCATGCTTAATAAACCTCAAGATGATTCCATCTTATTGGATCGATCTCCGCCCCCGTATAAATTTCCCTCTGCCCCTGAGGAGGATCCTTCCGATAAAGACCATCATTCTTCCGACGATAAAGATATAGATAAGCAAGATGGGCGACAGACTCGCTCTACTTTAACTACTAATGAAAAAGCCACCATTAGATCCACTGTTCGTTCAGAAGCCCGTAAGAAAACTCTTCCTTCAGATCTTGTAGCAATGGTTCAGCAGTGGAAAGATTTAGAGCAGTTCTACTTTGCAGAAAAGTTTGCTTGGGAAGTTATACTTAATTTTTGAGACCTTTCCTAAAAACTTAGAGCCCACTGATATAAATTCTGATTATAAACAATTGAGTGATGGAACTTTCCTTTGTTCAAACATACCTGATTTAATTAGGCGAGTGGTTAAATTACGAGATGAAACATTTCGCTTAAAAGCGGAGAAAAAAGAAGCTAGTAAAACTAAAACTGTACAAGTAGCCCAAACCCCAGCGCAGATAGTAGAAACTTCAGAGACAAATAATGGATCTGGTAGTGCTTAAGTTGGTATACGACCAATGCGCGAAGCTGCGCCTTTGTATGTTCCTCCAAAGGGTAAGGGAACAAATGAAGATAAGACTTCAGATGATGCGAAAGGGTATTTTATTTATAATTGGGTTTATACCCCTTGGAGTAGAGCAGATGTTATGGCTCTTAAAGCCGCTTTGCCTGATCCGCTGAAAAATCCTGCCGCTTTCTATGAAGAAGTAGAAGGAGCCATTAGCTCCTGTACTATGACCCTGCCAGATATTGATATGTTTTTTGGACTTATTTTGCCCCCTGATATGTGGAGAACAATTCGGAAAATAGATGATAATGTAGCATATGGTGATACTTGGGTGCATTTAGAAGAAATAGATGTGGCTAGAGAGCCTGCGCAGAAACCACAACAGGAGATATTAGATCTTCCCAAAGCTATTGTGACTAAGTTGAAAACTCTTATACCCCTAAGAAAATAGATTGGACTACGTTAGCGTCTTGTAAACAGAAAGCGGATGAGTCAGTTTCTGATTTCTTTACACGATTTGAAGAGACATTCCATGACTTTAGTGGGCAGTCCTTGACAGATGACACGGGTAAGCATCTGTTCGTCGACAAATTTGTCGCTAACATGTTGCCAGAAATAGCTAGTCGCCTTAAGGCCAGCGAGAGTTCGTGGACTACGTCTTCCCCAGTCTCCCTTTTGACTATGGCCCAGTATTATGAGCGTCAGGAATTGGAAGCAAAGGGCAAAGAGGATAAGAAGGTTAAGGATTTAAAAATAAAAGTTATGTTGGCTCAAGTATACGGTCCACCATTCAGACTGGGTGGTGGTAGAGGTGGACGTGCAGTATATACACCTGGTGTAACCCCTTTATCTCGATCAACTTTGTCTTCTGATCAGTGTGCTTATTGTAAAGAGATTGGACATTGGCGTTCTGAGTGCCCCCTTTTGCGAGGTCAGCAGTATCAACGGGGTAGAGGAAGTATGAGAGGACGCCCAGGGAATTCAGGAAATAGGGGAGGAATAGGAACTCGTCCCAGGTTTGAGGTAGTTGAACATGGGCCAAATTATTCTAATACTTTATATAGACTAAATCAATATCAAATGTCAGATTATTCGGCTGATGGTCTTGGGGATTCTGATTATGCATAGGAATGCCTAGGATGGGGTAAGGAACCGGTTGAGGTCCCAGTAGATCAGAAGGGTCCTTATGTTGATGCAAATGTCTTGGGTTCTACTGATCGGTTTCTGGTTGATACAGGAGCTACTCGTAGTGCTCTGTCTAAAAAATTGGTTCCTAGGGCTCCCCTGTCTGGCGCAATGATAACATCGATAGGATTCGATGGGACACCTACACCTAGCCCACTGTCACAGCCACTTGCATTTAGTCTTGATAAATTTACTGCAGCATGTCCATTTCTGCTTTCCCCTAGCACGCCGGATAATATTGTGGGCATTGATATGCTTAAACATTTTCGTGCTACAAAACGTTGTTCCCAGAAAGTGTGTGTGTTATCTTAAATGATAACTATCCAATGGTTGAGAGGTCTTGTCTCATCAAAGAAGATATCGCTTTGGCATCTTTACCTAGTACTTTGTGGGCTACATCAGATACCGATGTGGGACACATGGTTATTCCACCAGTGCATATTCAAGTGAAGGAAGGTGCTTCATTGCCTCGATTGCCCCAATATAAAATATCTCGGGAAGGCGAAGAAGCATTAACACAATTTGTTCAGGATTTGATCAAGGTGGGGGTTGTGGAAGAAGTCCCTTATAACATTTGTAATAGTCCTATCCTTCCTATTTTGAAAAAAGACACTGATACTAAAATTTACAGATTTATTATTGATTTGCGACAGGTTAATAAAATCGTGGTGCCCCAATACCCGGTAGTCTCTGATAACACGACACTTCTCACCATGGTTCCTCCTACTGCCACTACATTTAGTCTAATTGATTTAAAGAATGCATTTTTCTCAATACCCATTCACCCTGACAGCCGTTATTTGTTTGGCTTCACTTTGAGAAATAGATCATTCAGGTTCTGTAGAGCTCCACAAGGGTATACAGAGAGTCCTAGCATTTATAGTCAGGCGTTGAAAAGGCAGCTTGATTCTTTTCCTGTACCGAAAGGGGTGGCTCTTATTCAATATGTCGACGACATCTTGTTGGCTGCTGATACCCCTGAACAGTGTAAAGAAGGAACACTGTCATCATTGTTATTTCTTGCCTCTCATCATCACAAAAAGTCTCTAGGAAGAAACTGCAATTTTGTAGACAGCAGGTTACCTATTTAGGTCACCTCCTGTCTAAGGAGGGACGTGCACTCACACCAGATGGCATTCAAACTATTTTAGACACTCCTGTGCCCCGTACTCAGAAGGATGTCCGTGCACTGATTGGCCTTACTACTTTTTGTAGGCAGTGGATCCCTAGCTTTTCTCACATTATTAAACCCTTGTTGGCCCTTTTGACTAAAGACACTCTGATGCCTCTCCCATGGACTACTGAGTGCCAGGATGCCTTCCAACAGTTACGTCAAGCTCTTTGTTCTGCACCAGTATTAGGAACTCCAGACTACACTAAGACCTTCACACTCTATGTACACGAGAGGGAAGGTTGCGCTCTCTCAGTTTTAACACAAACACACGGTGATAAACAACATCCTTGTGCATATTTCTCAGCTGTCCTTGATCCAGTTGCCCGCGCGCTGCCTGGTTGTTTTTGAGCGGTGGCGGCAACGGCTGTGTACATACGTCAGAGCGAGGGAATAGTCTTGTCACATAGATTAATTGTGTTAGTACCCCATTCAGTTGATGCCTTGTTAAATCAAACAAAAACACAGCATCTGACTAGTGTTCGCTTGACAGGATATGAATTGACACTTTTGGCCCCTCATATCACGTTAAAAAGATGTTTGACTCTGAACCCTGCTACATTATTGCCATTTCCAGCTACTCAGTCTCAGTCACAAGAGTTACATGACTGTATATCCCTTACTGAAGAACGAACAAAGGGTTGTGTTGACCTACAAGATACACCTCTTTCTAGTGTTGATGGGGAATTGTGGGTTGATGGATCCTGCCTGAAATTGCCTGATGGCACTACATCTGCTGCTTATGCAATTACAACACTTCAGACAGTAGTTGAGACAGCTCGTATCCCACAGAAGTCAACTCAAGCAGCTGAGTTGATAGCACTGACAAGAGCATGTGAGCTTAGTACAGAGTTGCTTGTTAACATTTACACTGATAGCCAATACGCCTTCGGCGTGGCTCATAACTTCGGGCAACTTTGGAAAGAAAGAGGCTTTCTCACTTCACATGGGACACAAATAGTGCATGGGGAATTAGTACATAATCTCCTTACTGCCTTGACCTATCCTAAGAAAGTGGCAATTGTTAAATGTAGTGCACACAAGAAAGTGACTGATAAAATAGGAGCAGGCAATGCCTTTGCGGATTGCACAGCTCGTGAGACTGCAATGCAGCGAAGTACCACATCTATGTATGTAGTTAAGTCACAGGCTGAAAGTTGGCATGATGCCAGGCAAGAGGTGCTGGACATGCAGCAATCTGCTTCTGTTGATGAATTAGACCAATGGTCCAAGGAGGGAACATTGGATGACGAGGGCTGTTGGAGGAATAAAGAAACGACAAAATGAAAGTTACCCGCAGCCTATTTACATCCTATGATTCACATGGCACATGGGCCGGCACATGTTGGAGCATCCTCAATAGCAAAGCAACTTATGCAAGTTTGCGATCATCCAGAGATTGTCGGTACGGCTAAGAAAATAGTCCAGTCCTGTCTGATCTGTCTCCAGTATAATCCTGGAAAGGGAACACGAACTCCAACAGGAGGGTTTGCAATACCAACTTCACTTTTTGAGGTCCTGCAAATGGATTACATCCAGCTTGAGCGCTGTAACAACCTAAAGTATGTCTTAGTAGTGGTTTGCGCCTTCAGTAAATGGGTGGAAGCATACGCTACGAAGGATAATACAGCTCTTACGACAGCAAAGGTGCTCCTAAAGGAGTTCTTTCCCCGATTCGGCATTTGCCGAGTTTTGTGGAGTGACTACGGGCCCCATTTTATTGGGCAAGTTGTTGAGTATCTCATGAAAGGATTGGGAATTAAGCAGAAGTTTCATGCTGCTTTCCACCCACAATCAGCAGGATTTAGTGGAACGTTACAACTCCACTCTGAAATTAAAATTGGCTAAGATACAGGCTTCCACATCTTTGAAATGGCCTGATACACTGCCTTTGGCATTGCTATCCATTAGATCGCTACCACATACACGATCTGGCCTCACACCGTATGAGGTGGTTTTTGTAAGGCCAATGAATATTTGGGGGATTCCTAAGCCACGCCCTATACATGATATACCTTATGTATTGATGAATGACTATTTGTCTCAATTGACTGACAGTTTGTCTTCTATTTATCAACAGGTTCGGGAGACTCTTCCAGACAGGTTGCAAGGTGAGGGCCATTGTTTACGGCCTGGTGACTTTGTGGTCGTAAAGTCATTCCAGAGAACCAGCTCCCTAGCACCGAGGTGGCGAGGACCGGAGCAGGTACTACTGGCTACCAGGACTGCAGTTCGAGTGACGAACCGGAAGAACTGGGTCCACGCAACACACTGTCGAAAAGTGTTGCAAGACCTAATGAGCCCAGCTGTGTTGGCAGATCACCGCGATATCCTGGTCACCGAGAAAGGACAAGCTGTGTCACCTGAAGATCCTGAGGAAGTCTTCCCGGACCACACGATTCCTAATACATCTCGATATCGGCTTCGACCCAGGAAGAAAGGCATTTCATTGAAAGAGAGTGTTTGAGCCACTGTCCTGGGTAGTCAAAGCCTAACTACAAAGGGGGGGGTCTTCTATTAGTGATTACTCGTCTCAACGTTAGTGAAGAAATCAACGCCTGCTCAGCACCTTAGGGCACCATCTGCTTTGTGGTTTGTCGACGAAATGAATATGTCTAAGGAGAAGAAACCAACTGCTGCAAGAGTTTGTAGCAAAAGAACAATAATTGCTACTGGACTTACTTTGACTATTGTTATTGTTGCTATAATAACATGGATTGTAGAGGAAGTAGCTCCTGTCCGAAATCTACTGACTACTACTACTCCTGTCCCAATTGAACATCATTATTTTACTCTACCGTATCATGAGAAAAAGCATAGAATGTCCTACCTCAATAACACTTTCATTCAAATGTTGCACCATACACACAATGCCACGAACGTTACCAATTGCTGGGTCTGTGGAATGATGCCAGCTCATCAGAAAAAGGGAGGAACGCGCCTTTTATTCCCTTGCCGTTTTCACATAATGGCTCCTACAGAGCCTGGTTTGCATTGTGGTGGGCTTCTGAAGTTGCTAATATTACTTATGCTGATGTAGGTGGACTAAACGCTCAGTTGAATAAAGTTTGTTACCCCGATGAGGAAGGAGATCCACAAGCTAAAGGAACTGTGTGGGAAATGGAGGAGTATCGCCGAGGAAATTCCTCCATACACTATGTTTTCCCTAACACTCGAACAACTAAGGGGAATGGGCCTCCTGTTATTGCTGTTACTAGAGCTCGAGCGGATCTCTGTGTGAGCAGTATTGGCAGTATTCCTGTGGGAAAAAGTGACTGTACTTTACTGTTGAACATTACTGGAATGAACAATAGCAGCTTTTTGTCCTCACACAACACCTATTTTATTTGCGGAAGTAAAGGTTATTACCATCTACCTATTGGTTGGTCGGGAAGCTGCTACGTGTCCTTTTTGCTTCCACCTGTGTTTTTGGCACCTGCATCCTACCATAAAGACTATAAACTGTATAATGACATTTCCAAGAACAGATTCAAAAGGACAATAAACAATGATGAGGTGAATCAAACTGATACTGCACTACAGCAGTATATTAACTTTCATTTGGGACTATTCTTCTTTGTTGGTGCAGCCTTAAACAGTAGAAAGATCAGGCGCTTGACACGTGTTGTAGAGGCTGTAACCAATCAGACAGCAATGGCGCTTGGAAATATCACAGAAGAACTACAAATTGTGAGAATTGTGGCGCTCCAAAATAGGATGGTCCTTGATATCATCCTGGCCGACCGTGGTGGAGCATGTCGCATCATCGGGAGTAGCTGCTGTGTCTATACAACTGACCACGCCCCTTCTGTTTTTGACGCAATTTCCAAATTGCACAAAATAGCCACTGAAATCCATCAGGATTCAGGAACTTGGACTTTAACTGGATGGCTATGGAACATGTTTACTGTATGGGGCTGGAAGCTATTGTCAGCCTTATGTATATTTCTTGCTATTCTTTTCACTTGTTGCCTATGTATTCAATGCGGCCCAATGCTTTGTTCCCTTTGTGTTTCTACTTGCACCTCATGTATACCGACTAAACAAAATGTTAAGAATGTAAATGCCCGATTAGCAAGTGATCAAGAAATTAATGAATTAATGCAGATAGATGTACATGATATTTTCCGTACCCCTTATAAAGCCTAGAAGATGTCTTCAGCATATGCTAAAAGGGTCATCTGTGGAAATCTGAAATTATTTCCATTAGCTTAAGTTGAAGCCATCTTGTTTACGGCATCCATTTTGTTAGCTATGTAATTTTTCCGTCTTCACTGTTGCTTGCCCTTCTATTCTGCTTGTGTCATCAACTCTAGTTAACTCCTTCTGTACTGAGCTAAAAGCAATGTGCTAAGCAAAGGCCTGTAGCTGCTAGAATGCACCTGGCTAAAGATATAACTGTCAACTGTTTTCTGCTGATAAACAGTTCTGTTCCCCCTCCCACTCTGCTGACTAAGTGATCACCCATCTGCCCATGTTTGTTGGTAGTTATTCCTGTGTATGCTTGTACCTTCTATTTGTAACTACATGCTTACTCTGCAACAAACTCTGTATATAAGCACCATGGTCTGTGACTTCAGTGTACTACCTCAGGCAGCACTTGAGAGTGCTGTGTGGACGTAGTCCCACTCATGAGTGATTAATAAACTTGTTATTTTGAATTCCAGCTTCAGTGCCAATCTCTGTTTTGTTGGTCTATGGACCCGTGGACAAGAGAAGGGTGACCCCTGCACCGGTGTGCTCATTAAGCTGAGCTGCCAGGCCGAGCCGCTGAGGCCCATTGAGAAAGTTCTGCACGGAAGGCCTAGTTCATTGAAGGAGGAGAGGAGAGTGGGGTCGCGCCCCCCAGGTAACGTGGATCACTGCCTGGGTGGGGTGCGGGCTCGGAGGGACACTCTCTCGGCCTCTCAGTCCTTCTGGCGACGTGAGCCTTTGCTTCGGCTCAGATTGGGGGCCCGTACTGACCAAAGGAGTGGCGGTACTGGGGCCAGAGTGCAAAGCTTTACTTTCTCATCGTGGATACGTGTGGGGGGGCAACTGTTATCGTAGAGGCTGACTGTCGCAATACACATTGCCAATATTGCTGCTAACGAACTCCCGGACTGTCTTAGGACGCCTGACATTATTTCTGCCTAACGAAGTACACGATTGTAGCGCTACGCATTGCATTATTTCTCCTTTGCAAAGTACAGGATTGTAGCGGCCCGCATTGCATTATTTCGTCATTGCAAAGTACATGCTTGTAGCTACGCATTGCATTATTCCTTGATTGCAAAGTACATGATTGTGGCGGCGCGCATTGCATTATCTCTTCATTGCAAAGTACGTGATTGGGGTGTGACGCATCGCATTATTCCTTCATTACGCAGTACATGATTGTAGCGGTACGCATTGCATTATTTCTCCCATTGCAGGTACCGGGGTGTATCGTTACGCATTGTATTATTTCTCCTGTGCCCAGCACAGGATTGTATCGTTACGCAGCGCACTCTTGTTTGTCTATTGCAACGTGTGTGATTCTAGCATCTGAAAGAAACACATAGTGATAGATTCCTTACCTTAGAATATCCCCAGGCGTCAGACTGGATCCGGAAAGTTTTCGTCAGCAGTACCCCTGCGCGTCGGTAGGTGGCGTTGTGCAGCTCCGCGTCCGTCGTTGGTGTCGTGGTCGCCGAAATGACGTCGCGGACGCTACTTAGACGCCGCCCACGCGCGCTGACGTCGGTTCTTTCTTTTTCCGCGCCAGCAAGCGCAGATCCGGGAAGAGCAGGAACCCCCAGTCAATTTTTGACTGACTTTTTTTAGGCTTTTTGTCTCTATTTTTCTTCGAGTCATCGACTCCTGGTGCAGTAGGATGCCCGGTTTCAAGTCCTGCGGGGATTGTCTTCGCATGATGTCGGTGACGGAACCGCACCGTGTGTGTCTTTTCTGCCTGGGGCGCGACCACGACCCCAAGTCGTGCCCTGACTGCCGGGCCATGGCGCCGAAGACTTTGCGGGAGCGGTCCCGAAAGTTGCTGGAAGTCCGGCAGTCGGCTCCGCGCCGCTCGAAGTCCCGGTCCAGAGGGAGGTCGAGGGACCGTGCGCGGAGTCATCATCATCGGTCTTCGGGATCCAAGTCTTCGCACTCGGGGTCAGGTAAGACGAAGCACAAGAAGTCGAAGAAACGCCATCGTACTTCGACTTCCCCTCGCCGGTCGCGTGACGTGGCTGAGGGTGTGGGTGGTGCTACCCCCGCGGCTCCGGCGGAGTCTATGCAGTCGCCGCCCGACTACCCGCCCTTCCCGGGGTCGTCGGCGACTCCGGCCCAAATACAGGAGTTCCTGTCGGCCATGGCTCGCCTCTTTGGGCCGTCGGGTCCCACCACTGTGCCTTCGGGCCCCGCGGTCCCGTATGGGTGTCCTCGCGTTTCCTCGCCGGCGGCTCCGGCCCGACGTCGCGGTCGGCTTCGGACCCAGCGCCGCAGGACACCCTTGGATCCAGGCCTGGATCCCGGTCGACGCCGGTTGACCTTGTTACGCCTCCACCGACGTCGACTCCACCGGCACCAGTTCTGATGCCACCCGCTCCTCGGGACGACGTCGACCTCAGTTTCAGCCCCGAAGTGGACGCGGCGTCGATCGATGCCGTTCTCGACGTTGCTTAGGGATTTCTATCCCCATGTCCCTGCTCCTTATTTTAGACCTGTTGAACAGCCTGAGGAGCAAGGGGAGGACTGGGAGGGGTCTGAGGACCCTCTCGCTGCAGCCTGCGAGTCTGACCAGGACTGGGCTGATGAATTGGGGGACCTCCCCAGACCTTGGCATGTGGTCTTCTCCTACCGTGGCTACGGAGGAGGGTGCTAGTTATGCTGTGGTGTTGCGTAGGGCGGCCGGGGCCCTACACCTCGAGCTCCCTACTGTGGCCGTCAGGACTAACCTCCTGACAGAGGTGCTTCAGCCAGCAGCTACTTCTGCGGAGCCGCTGCTTCCTTTCAATGAAGCCCTTTCTGACGTTCTTTTGGGCACTTGGTCCAGGCCCACCACAGGGGCTCCTGTGGATAGGAACGTGGCCCGACGCCATCGCCCGGCTCCGGGTGACCCCATTTTCCTCTCCCAACACCTCATCCCCGAGAGCTTCTGCTTCCCCAACCGCCTTCCCTTCCGCACCACCGGATAGGGAATCCAAGAAGCTGGATCAGTTTGGGAAGAAGATTTTTTCTTCCACCAGCTCTGCGCTGCGCTCCGTGAACACTGCATGCCTCTTGGGCCGTTATTCCCACTCTCTGTGGGATACGGTGGCGAACGTGCTGCCCCAGTGTCCGGAGGAGGCCCGGCCTGCTCTCTCCCAGGCTGTTGCAGAGGGGAGAGACGCAGCAAAGTTAATGATTTGTTGTGGCCTAGACACCGCCGACTCACTGGGCAGATCGATTGCAACGACAGTGGCGGTTCGCCGTCACGCCTGGTTGAGGACCACTGGATTTTCGGGGGATGTACAAAACACCCTTATGGACATGCCCTTTGATGGCCGTCGCCTTTTCGGCGACAAAGCGGACAGCGCGTTGGAAAGGTTTAAGGACTCGCGGGCTACGGCCAAGTCCTTGGGACTCTCGGCAGTCCGCCCTCCTCCGCCTTCCGCTTTTCGCTCCTTTCGTGGCACAGGAAGGGGCGCCCCGCAGCGTTCGCAGCAGAGCCACAGGCCGGCGCAGCAATCATCCCAGCGCGGATGCGGGTTCCGCCGTAGCGGACCAAGGGGCCAGCGGGCGGGTCAGTCCACCGCCACCACTGCCTCCAAACCTTCCTAGTCCGAACTTTCAGGCCCATCAAACGCCAGTGGGCAGCAGGCTTCGCCATCACCTCCCCCACTGGCGCACCATCACTTCGGACAGGTGGGTTTTAGAGATAGTCCGGAGGGGCTACTCCCTCCCCTTCGAGACTACCCCTCCAGCCATGCCACCTCAGTACCACCGCATGTCGGGGGATCACTTGGTGCTTCTTCAGCAGGAAGTTGCAGCCCTCTTGGCCAAGGGGGCCATTGAGCGCGTTCCGACGCCAGAAGTAGGTCGCGGTTGCTATTCCCACTACTTTGTGGTGCCCAAAAAGGACAAAGGCCTGCGTCCTATCTTAGACCTCCGGAACGTCAATCGCTTCCTCCGCAAAGAGAAGTTCAAGATGCTCACTCTAGCTCAGGTCTTGTCTGCTCTCGACCCACAAGACTGGATGGTGGTGCTGGACTTGCAGGACGCCTATTTCCACATCCCCGTCCTGCGAGCCCACCGGCGTTACCTACGGTTCACGGTAGGCCACGAGCACTTTCAGTTCACTGTGCTCCCTTTTGGCCTTACCAGCGCCCCTCGGGTGTTCACCAAGGTGATGGCGGTGGTCGCAGCTCATCTGCGCAGATCAGGGGTTTCAGTCTTCCCCTATCTCAAAGACTGGTTGTTGAAGGCGGGCTCGCCCCAGGCAGTCGTCTCCCACCTCCAGACTACGGCCGACCTCCTGCACTTGCTGGGGTTCTCCATCAACGTGCCGAAGTCGCACCTGATCCCCTCTCAGAAGCTCCTCTTTATCGGAGCGGTTCTGGACACGGCGCAGTTTCGGGTCTATCCTCCCGAGCAGCGAGTCCGGGATATTCGGGCTCTGATTCCCATCTTTCAGCCCTTGTCCCGGGTTTCGGTCAAAGTGACTCTGAGGCTGCTGGGCCTCATGGCCTCCTGCATCCTGCTGGTCAATCATGCCAGATGGCATATGCGGGCGCCGCAGTGGGACCTGAAGTTCCAGTGGGCGCAGCATCAGGGGAACCTGTCCGATCACGTCCAGATCTCGGAGGGCACTGCACAACAGTTGCAGTGGTGGCTCACGAACCGGCATTGGGTCGACGGCAGATCCCTCTCCCTTCCCCAGCCGGAGTTTACAGTGGTGACGGATGCGTACCCTCCTGGGATGGGGCACCCACATGGGAGAGGCGGAGATCAGAGGCCTCTGATCCGGCGGAGTCCCGGCTCCACATCAACCTTCTGGAGCTGCGGGCGATCCGGCTTGCACTGAAGGCATTCCTTCCCTCTGTCAAGGGGAGAGTAGTGCAGGTGTTCACAGACAACACCACCGCCATGTGGTACTGCAACAAACAAGGCGGGGTGGGGTCGTGGACCCTCTGTCAGGAGGCTCTGCGTCTCTGGACATGGCTGGAACATCAGGGCATGTCCCTGGTGGTTCAACACCTGGCAGGTTCTCTGAACGCCAGGGCGGACGAACTCAGCCTCAGGTGCATGATGGATCACGAATGGCGTCTTCACTCGGAGGTGGTGCAAGGCCTCTTTCAGCAGTGGGGAGAGCCTTGGTTAGATCTATTCGCCACCGAAGAGAACTCGCAATGTCATCAGTTCTGCGCGTTGGAATTTCCAAGGCGGCACTCGCTCGGCGACGCTTTTCGTCGCGAGTGGAGTTGCGGTCTGTTGTACGCCTTTCCGCCTATACCACTTCTGCCCAGAGTGCTGAAGAAGATCAGGCGCGACCGGGCCCAAGTTATTCTTGTGGCTCTGGACTGGGCTCGAAGAGTATGGTATCCAGAGCTACTTAGTATGGGCATCGATCCTCCGATCAGACTGCCTCTTCGGGAGGATCTTCTGTCGCAGCAGCAGGGGACGGTCCTCCACCCAAACCTGTCCAGCCTCCACCTCTTTGCGTGGAGATTGAGCGGCGGCAGTTGATTCCTTTAGACTTGCCTCCTGAAGTTTGTGACGTTATTCTGGCAGCCAGGCGTCCCTCTACTAAAATGGTATACGCCTGCAGGTGGAACAAATTTGTGGCATGGTGCACAGCAAAGGCTGTGGATCCCCTTTCTGCCCCTCTTTCTGAGGTCCTACTGTTCCTTCTCTCTTTGGCCCAGCAGGGCTCTGCTCTGGGCACTATCAAGGGCTACCTTTCTGCAATTTCTGCCTTTCTCAGGCTACCTGATCAGCCCTCTCTTTTCAAGTCCCCTGTTGTAAATAGATTTCTCAAAGGCATTACACACCTTTTTCCTCCTATTCCTTTCGTGATGCCTCAGTGGGATTTGAATCTGGTTCTTACATACTTGATGTGCGCTCCCTTTGAGCCCCTTCACAACTGTCCTCTTCGTCTTTTGACATTGAAGACTGCCTTCCTGCTGGCCATCACCTCCGCTAGGCGGGTGAGTGAGCTCCAGGCTCTTTCTTGTAAGCCTCCTTTCCTTTCAGTCCATCCGGACAAGGTTGTGCTCAGGCCCCGTCCTTCCTTTTTGCCAAAGGTAGTTACAGCCTTTCACATTGGGCAGACTATTACCTTGCCCACCTTCTTTCCGCCTCTGCATCCTTCCAGAGAGGAAGAGAGGCTCCACCGTCTGGACCCAAAACGTGCGCTCTCATTTTATCTCAACCGCACACAGCAGTTCTGGGTGGATGACCAGCTCTTTGTTGGCTACGTTGGCACCAAGAAAGGTCGGGCGGTAGGCAAGAGAACTATCTCCCGCTGGGTTGTCTTGTGCATCAAAGCCTGTTACTCTTTGGCTAAAAAAGAACCTCCGGTGGGGCTGCGTGCTCATTCCACCAGAGCTACTGCAGCCACTACTGCATTGGGACGCGGCGTCCCCCTGCAAGACATCTGTCAGGCAGCCACGTGGGCCTCGCTGCACACGTTTACCAAGCACTATTGCCTGGACAGCCAAGTCCGGAGAGACGGCTTCTTTGGCCGTTCCGTTCTCCGTGACTTCCTGGTGTGATCTTGGTTCGCAGACCCACCACCGGGGTTGGTATTGCTGGGATATCTATTCTAAGGTAAGGAATCTATCACTATGTGTTTCTTTCAGATGAACAAGTTACTTACCTTCGGTAACGATATAGCTGTAAGAAACATTAGTAGTGATAGATTCCTTACCGCCCCACCCATCCTCCCCGTTCTGCGAACTGATTTCTAGGGTTAAGGTCATCCCTTTCAGGGCCCTAGTTTCAATGCACCAGTGGTCAGTATCTTGCATGGCTCTGCGTTCCTGGCGCGGAAAGTCGTGTACAGAACTGACATCAGCGCGCATGGGCGGCGTCTAAGTACCGCCCACAACGTCATCTCGGCGACCACGACGCCAACGACGGACGCGGAGCCGCACAACACCACCTACCGACGTGCAAGGGTACTGCTGACGAAAACTTTCCGGATCCAGTCTGACGCCTGGGGATATTCTAAGGTAAGGAATCTATCACTACTAATGTTTCTTACAGATATATCGTTACCGAAGGTAAGTAACTTGTTCATTACGACCAGCATAGCATTTTGAAAGCGGTGGTTGGGATTTGAACGTACCAGCCAGCCGGAACGAATATTACCCTTTATTATATGTTGGCTTTTGTATCGTGTGGTCTGATCGTATATCTTTCTATATAAAGTTTATACTCGTTTTTATCAAACTCGTGTGGAGTCCATTTGTGGTGTCACCAGGGGTTGCTGGGGGTGTGGTTGCACATACTGTACACTAGTGACTTGGAGATAGGCCTGGCTGCTCGTGCCAAGCTACTGAGGGGGTGAGCAGGGCTATCTCAAACGGTGTCCTTACTTGGCCTAACGTTGAGTGAGGAGTCCCGGGTCGCGCATTTGTGACAGTGGCGCGTGACTGGGACTCCGGCTTCCAACACAGAAGGTGCTTCTATGCTTCTCGAATAGAGTTGTGCATTGGGGCTGCTGAATAGGATTCTGCAACTATTTTTGATCTCTCTCAGCCCTAAAGTCAAGAAAAGTTTTTCCTCAACATGTTTTATATTATATATGTCCCATTGATGGAAAATGTTGCATTATTAGCATATACATGTCTAGTAGCCCATGGCAATTTGCATTGTTGTACTTTATAAATAATAAACTGCAGTAAACTAAACTCTGTTTTAGACTTCACCCTTCATTGAAAAGCAGAAAGTGGTTTCAGTGTGATGTTAGATTCCATTTTTGTTGCTTAAAGTGGGAGGGCTGTGACAAGCAGTCTGGGGGTGTGGTGTCAGACTACGGTGCAAGTCTAATGAATATGTGACTTTGTTATTTGGTTCATCTTATGTTAAAGGCAACCTTCCATACTTGATGCTGTTAGCATTTGTTTTTCATTTCCCCCCAAAAAACCTGAATACTTTGCATTTTTAATTTTCCTTTGTAAGTGCTACAAGAAAAATAGTAACTTCTAACTTGTGTTTTGAAAAATAAAGTTTTGAGGTGAAGCAATGTAATCAAGAATATGTATTTTTTTTATCTTTTGAGATTTCTTATGCAACCCGTACCACACACATTAAAATGACTATCACAGACATGACTTCTCTTATGTCATGTCATTGGGGGCTATAGACAAATGTACACTACAAATAATATCCTCTTCCATCCAGTGAATAGTCGATATGATGATAGAATTTTTATAGGTCCACATGGCCTTTGGGCTATCCTGCCTTAGGCCTAGGTGAGATTGGGTTCACAAAACTGGGACTAAGTGGGTTGTTTAGGGTTTGGCTGTGCACTCCAAATATGGTGGAAGGGACTTTTGCCAAACTGAAAATAACTCCTTACCTCTGTTACAGAAAGTAAGGATCAGGTCAAGAGATGTGAAAAATGACGCCTGAAAAGAAAATTGGGGTAAAACACTGGCCTCCCTTCTGGGCTTTGTTTCTGGGGAGGATTGTAGGGAGTACTCGAGCTTCATCTAGGGCGTACTCGAGCTTCATCTAGGGCAAGCACATGTGTAGGGTACTCACAGCCCTTGTATGAACTGCCTGATGACAGTCAAAATGTAAAAACCGGGATTCATGTACTTTGTGGTATACCAAGAACAAAAACCTCCTACCACTATATGCTGTACATTTCTTAAAAGAGAAACAAGTGTAAAATGTATCCCAAATACACTGTTTGTATGGAGGACCTGATATGTAAATTTGTAAAAATGTGGTACAATGTTCAGGAAATCTAATGGATCAATCAGTGGGATCATTTTCTAAAGAAAATACTTGTGTAACATTGTAGGATTCTATGGTTTATGTAATGGAAAGCACAAATAAACTATTTGCTTAAAAAAAAAAGCACCCCCACCACCACAAAATAAATATGAACAGTCTCTTCCGTACCCTCCTGTGAGTTTTAATTGAAACCATAAATGTCACTTTTCCTGCCTCTATGGACCCTAAATGGATGACGACATCTACACATGGCTAGCATGACCCTCAAGTTAGTCAATTGCCTAGGGCCAACTGCCAAAAAGGAGTGCCACCACAATATAGATACATAGATGTATCAAAGCAATTCCCTTGCAGGGTTAGAGTGCTGCCTAAATTATGCAAAAAAGGGAAGTTGGGAACTTTTTAAGTTGAGAGCAGTTCTTTTATATGGAACACTCTACAACACCTCTGATACTCTAAAACTGCTCTCCTCAAATGTTTGTTTTTCTGGCTGAGTTTTTAAGCATGGTGGTAGCATAGTGCCATCCATGCCGAGCTAGAAAAGTGACAAACTCCTGTACTATTTTTGCAGCAAAGTCTTTAAGCATAGGATAAGGTAGTGGTGTCATGCACACTTAGCTGAAAATGGCAAAAGCCTTTTACCACTCCAGGCCACAGTATTACAGCTTTGGATTGGTAAAACACCATGCAAGCCAACACGGAATAAATAAAAGCAGTCCGTGACATATGTTTCTCTCTTTTTAGAGCCCAGCAGAGCGACATAGCTATGTCCAGGCACAAGGGAGCTCCCAGTAAAAGTCAAAGCAGGTTTGGAGTGCCACATACGTTATACAAAAAAGGACACTAAAACTGCTCACCTCGAATGTCTGTTTTTATATATAAATATATAGTATATAGTGTAGATTCAATATATTAGGCCCTAATTGCTGCAGGAGTGTGTGCGTGGATGTGTAGTCTTAGACAAAATATCACTTTTGCTTGGGTAGATATTTTCCTTGTACCAACTCCACTTTTCTGCCTGGATGTCAATGCTTCATACCAATTGTCCTAATTGCCTCTCCTCTCCAAAAGATTACATTGCACTCCTGAATACTGAATTTATTTTCGAAACTGCAGGAAACCGGGAGCTCTATTTGATGTAATACGCGGTTTGAGTGTTTTTTTCTGCAAGTCCTTTGCATTTGTTTTGCAATGTAGAAAACGGTGTGCAGCAATAGTGTTGGGGTCAGGGATATTGTAATGAACCTCTCAATCAATAATTTATAGGAGTAAATTAAAAATGTATTGAGAAAGGTGTCACTTAATGCACTCTCTCTCCTTAGATTTAACAGCTAATCCTGCAAATTCATCACATCCTGCCAGTGAGTCAGTTTTTCTGGTAACCGGATAGGTGTGCATGGCATGTTTCTGCCCTCCCCTCTCCTTCGCTGGATGGTTTTAGTTACAGGTTGGGGATGTAAAACAATTACTTAGTTCCTTTCTCAAAGACCTCTGATTAGGCGCATTGTTTAGCCTGGCATGCCTGACCCACTAAGCCACGATGTTACACTGTCACTTGACAGCGTGACGGTCTCAGAATTTGATAGTTCCCAGAAAGGAAGGCATCCTACCAGGACTTAGAGCCTCGCTGGTAAAGAATACCGAGTCCGGAGAGGTCAGCGGGCAACTCGACACGCCTTTCTGGCCTCTGAAAACAGAGGGCGTTATTTGTGATGGAGGTGTTAACAGAAGGTGTGCAGCCAGTGGCGTTCAAGGGTCAGTCCAAATAGCGTTTCAGGGGGACGCCTTTACCGGTTCCTAACTATTTTTAACTGTTGGTAATTCTAACACTGTTCTCTGAAAGTTCAATGATAATAATGCCTGGCAGTCCTAAAGCAATCATTTTTTAAATTTTTTATTTCCAACTGATGATGGGACCGGAAGTAGCACCATTAAGGTATTGAAAAGCATCCGCAAAGGACATGGTGCTTGTGTATCATGTGCATGCTACTCCACACCGCTTCCTCACCAGTCTCTGAACACCAGTTTAATGTCTTGTTTTTCAACCCACTTTGAATTGTTAACTTCTTGTAATTAGCATCATCTGCATTTTACTTTGTATTTGTTTTTTTGCCTTTGCGCTCCGAACATGCGTTTGCAGCTGCTCCCTGTCATCATGGTTCATGGCTGTGCTCTGTTGCCATGTTAGCATTCCATCCAGGTCTCTGGAAAGAGGCCATTTGCTCAAGCAGATCATGGTTAGCCCCATACGACTGGAGAATTTCGATTTCAGTTTGAAAGCTAACATTAAATGCAAAAGCTAGATGCATTACTGAGCTCCTTGATGCCCATTCGGAAAGCAAGGGACCCTATCCAAGGGTTATCACCCTCAGGCAAGATGTTTTCGGAAACCCCCAAAAGCTATGAGCATCAGGTCACAATTTGTCCCCCACTATGCAGTGATTTATTCTCCCAGCTTTAATATGCCACGTGTAGTCGAATTGCGGTGTACAGTTTCAGGATATATCAATATGTCCTTTCTCGCAGCAGATCCCGTAGGTATTGTCATACCGTTGGGGGGGGGGGGGAGTACCTCCAGCACCCCTGCAGCGCTAGCATCCCTGTTTGCTCTGGGAGGCTTAAGACCTTGGATGGAAGGATGCCTGGATGACTCCATAAATCTGATCTACAGGTGCTCAGTGCCACTGGCGTTATGCCGCAGACGAGGACAAAATTATGCAGCAGGGTTGACTAAATTATGCAACAAGAAAAGGCAAATTATGCGGCATAATGGGACACATTTTATGATAATATGACTTCATTGTTTTTACATTTTTACACCTGGTAACTGTCTGGGAAAAGTGTTTGTCTTATAAGTTCCAATTTAATATCCAAATACAGCGATAAGCAACTGAAAGATAACCAGTCAACCCTTTCAAAAAGCCTTGCGCAGGAACCCAAGTCACCTTATCTTTTGTGATTTTTGATCCGTTTGAGCCAGAAACAAATTGTTTTTGTTAAAATCTGCAGATTGTGCAGCAAATGCTGCAAATCCATAACTAAGCGAAAATCGCTCCAGAATACCAGTGGCCCTGGGGATACTGAATGTAGATCTTGTAGGAGGTGACATTGCCAAAACACTATCATCGGTTTGGGTGTCTGAATTGTTTGTGCTCGCTTTGAGTGCTGTGATGATGGCCATAAAGACAGTCTTTTCTGTTTGAGTCTCCCTGGAGTCTGATACAAATTCCTCAAGTTGTTGACATCTGCACCAATCTTTATTTCTGTCCCAACCTCTTTAATTTCTTCGAAAAGCCCCTAGAATTTTGATGCGGCTTTATCCGATGCAATTTAAGGACCATTACCCACACAGCTCTCTGCAAGTATTCCTTCACTTTTTTTTGCTAGGTAGTAGATCCCTCAGCAAATTGTCATTGCATCTCTAGTGTCCCCTGCGAGGAACCCTTTAACCACTTAACCGCGGCGGCATGTCCGCCGCGGTGCGGCGGTTTTGCGGAGTGGGCGGGGCCGCGGCGGCCAATGGACGTTCGCAGCACTACAGAGGTAGTGCTCGCGACGGCCGTTGGCCGACGGACGCACGCAACGGGTTAAAGTCTGGCCCATTTCAGATGACCCATAGCTGACCAGATGGTGGGCACAATTTGCCATCATGTCTGTGAATGTCGAATCATAACCTCAAAATGTAATCAATTCCTACAGCAAATAGACAGCCTTCTGTAATAACAACCTCTTAACCCATCACAGTTATTGCTGGGTTTGTTTCACCAGCTCCATAGCGTTGAAGGACAGTTAAGTATCATGCCATTCATTAAGCTCTCCACACCATTGAAAATAATTACAGTTGTGAGACGGAAGGAGACTTGACAGTGGCCACCTCCTCCCAGAATGGAGCCATGCTGTCCCACACGATCTTCTGTAAAAATTGGAGAACAGCAACCCAAAACAAGAAATTCTATAACATTAAGCATCCGACGAAGGAAAATGATGGAACCATATAACAGGATATCCTTATCCTGAAATCTTTGGGTGACACTCATGACTCTGGAACATTTACAGTAGAAAACGTCATTGCCGGAGACAGGGAAACAGAAGGACTGGGAGTAAAGAAATAGGACCCCAACAACAGCAGCAGATTAATTAATACTAGTGTGATATCAAAGAAGCAGATATCAGAATTAGTTAGCGGAAAATAGGAACCAGGCACTATGACCTTCTGATCGCCATCACACAATCTTTAACCTTAGCACAAGATCAGTAGTACAACACACTTTTTTTTTTTTAAGAGTTTTATATAGCGCAAACTAGACCTGAAGATATCAGGTATCGGAGCGCTTTACACGAGCACCAGTTTCGTTACAGATGACTAAAACTTAAAGGGTGCTCTAAACCAACACAGCATGACCTTTCGTTCAAGCTGCACATAATCATTATAGGAGTAGTATTAGACAAATGACAGGTTGCTTGGAATATACAGAGAACCTTCGACAGAAACCCCATCTCAAACCACCACGCAGAGACAACAATCTAAATACTCCAAATTCACATGAGTTATGTTGGAAGGGTACAAGTGAACAACCCTCTTCCCCTGTGGAATCTTCTTGGTTTTGCTTCAATAGAGACCCAATGTACAGCATTCAGTGACATCACTTTTCTTCAATGAGAAAGGCACCACCCTGGTGGCCATCACATCTGCTGATCGTGCAGCCAGTTTACTTGGGCGCGAGAACACTGAACCGAATTTTACCAGCTAGAAAATTCATCCAATAAAACCACAGCAGGTGTGGGCTGTAAGCAGAGCCCAGCCTCGATCCTCTGCCCCAACTGAACCCCTTCCATGCAGAGAAGCATGAAATGCAACCTTGCCAGCGCAAAGCCTCTGCTAGCCCTTGGTGTCCACTTGCCTCCCAACATCTACCCAAGCCCCTCGCTTCCATTTACCACCTGCTTACAGCAGTTGGTAAAATCAAATGGCTTTGTCCCTGGAATTGGGAAACCACATAAGGATTTTGACCCAGTATTCCAGGGAAAATAATCTATATAGCCTGATGTATCTGCAAGGATACCTGCTAAAACTTTTTTCCAGCCACCCAGTATCCAACGAACATAAATCGGCTATGATGTAATCAAGGCTTAAGTGTAAGGCAGTCCTTACATTATGTTGGAGAGGTAGGGCAAAGTCTTAACCAAAGAATCTGCAGATCAGAAAGGTAAGAATTGAAAAACGTGAGTAAAAAAAAATGTCATTTGATTATGAGCAGTTTGTGCAACATTTATAGGGAGGCTCATTAAAGAGGTGTAGGCATTTCTTTTAGGATAAATGCCTAAGCGTTAGTTTGGAATAGTCCGATTTTCATATATTTTGCTTACAATGAATTATTTAGCATAGGTTTTTATTACATCGATCTTTCTACAAGTTCTTTCTAAAATGTAATCCAAGTGAATTTCTATGATGACAGGCAGAGGCACAGTCAACAGCTATGCTAATAATTTGCGACTCGTTTTCACATTTTATAGTTCCACATCACTAATGTCATTACTCCGAGTAGCTTTGGCTGATGTTTTCCCTTTCTTCTCCTATGAGTCTTCGCAAGCGAAAGTAATTATTGTAGATGCCCTACTTTAGCCAGTGCCAAACTGTAGCTGCATTGTTAATATCCACCTGTCAGCCTACTTGAACACCTACAATCTCCTCCACCCATCACAGTCTGGCTTCAGGGCTTTCCACAGCACGGAGGCAGTGCTTATGGAAATAACAGACTCCATTAAATTTGCTTTGTATGCCGGTGAAAGTGCAGCCCTAGTTTTATTAGATCTCTCCGGGGCGTTCAACACGATGTCCTATTAGATCCTGATGCAGCCATTGGGGTGGAGGGGCCTGCGCTAGCCTGGCTGAGCTCTTACCTTGAGAACAGGCATTGTGGTGTTGTATTCCTCTTAGGGTGTCCATACACGGGCTTTCCTGTATCATGTCCTTATATAGGCACAATTCGCCCTGCCCTTATATAGGCATAAAATCCCAGTCCTTATTTAGGCATTAAACCGTGCACTCCAAATACAGGCATGGTCTCCGACATCCGTCCACCCTAACGTCACAACGAGTTCTTGAAGAACAGACCCTTAGGCTAGGGGAGTTTCCCTAGCACAGGACTATTGATTTCTTCAAGGACTCATATATTATGCATGAACCGTTATACCTTAGGGGTTCATTCATGACGTCTTCCTCTGTCCGATTCACGTCAATGCTAACATTCTGAGGTACCTCTCAGGTATAAATATACCTTCCCTAGCCCTTGTAAATCAGAGGAGACCTCGACTTCAGAGGAGCCCGTTTCCCGGCCTGACGCACTGAGAAGACGCTGTCATCCCTGCACGCAGAGAATCCAGCTTCCAGTGATCTGACTTCCCTCGCGGGGTGTTGGAGTTCGAATCTGGCAAGAGATTCCTACCTCTCTCATTCTTAAGGTATGGAGTTGGCTAGAACCTAGAGGGACTCTTGGCATACTGGGCTTAACATACTCTTAGTATACCATAGTAAGGAATACTTCACCTACTTCATACCTCTCCCTACACCTAGGACAGGTAAGGTACATTGGGGTAGAACTAGCTTAGAGACGCATCGTATGAGTACTCGCATTTTTAGTCTATGTTATTTATGTAAATGCATATATGCTAAAAGATAATGCTATCGCAGTATTATTTATTTCTACTGCTTACGCTGTACATTATTTATCTTGCATACTGTCTTGTGATCGTAACAGCACATTTAACTTACACCAGAAACAAGACTGTTCAATAAATCTTTTATTGAAACACCCGTCTATTCTTTCTGTGTAACTTTGAGGAAAACTAAGTATGCACGACTGAGCTGAGTGAAATAGTTATCTATTGTTTCTACGACTCTGGGACACGTTCTGATTCTAAAGGGAAACAAAGTTGTCATGTTTTGCGGCTGCCAGAAACTACTCCCTTCTTGTCGTCAAGAAGTTTCTAGTGGCCTCTGAGCTAGCTGGCACAAGTAATTAAGTTTAATATACTCGACAGGTCCTATGTCAAACCTATAGGGGATATTATTCCAATGCTCAGAGCCTATTAGGGAAATAGGAGCTACACTACATGGCACCCAACGTTTGGTAAGGCGGTAATTTAACGCTAGATACTGAGTAACTCAGCCGTGCTTTTTCTCTCAGAGACCCCTACCCATATACTCCAAAAGACGTCTGGAGTGGGCAGGGTTAAGTATCCGCCACGGCTACATAGGGAAGCACCCTATATATTAGCTGTTTGGTTTGCTCAACGTTGAAGGATACAGTGTTCCAAAATATTGTGCACCTTATCTTTGTCTCCTTGAAACTTGTTCTACATTTTTCAAAAATAACAAAATGTCCTTAAACGGGGACGAAGCCACCAGAAACGGTGGAGCTGCGGCCTACCCAGCCCAAGCAGCAGTTTTTAACATTACAGGTTTAAATGAAACCGAGGAGGGTGTTATAGACATCCATCCAAACTTAAGAAGAGCCATCACTCTAAAACTTATAAAACATGGCCTACCAGCAAGAGGCGGTAGAGCAGTTTTCGTGATAGAGGCACACGAATCCTTTCAGACAGAGGTATTCTATTCATGGGTAATATTTCCTGAATCCAATCCAGTTACAAAAATGTTTCACTTCTACAAAGAAGATGATCCACCAGAGGAATACATTCCTTTCGAGGATATAGAAATTCCATTAACATACCAGGAGCATCAGCTCTGGTTTAAAGGCGCCCTAAAACATCACAAAAACATTACCAGGCTCGGTCCACTAGGTAGACCAGGAGCAACGTGGCCGATTCTAGCCGGCTACACACCTCATCCTGACATTGAAGAGATGTCAGATGAGGAACTACTTACTCAACTTACAGAGTTAATAAAAATCTACAGACAATTGGTCCAATATGTCATGCGGACTTTCACAGTCCAACCACCATTGATTCTTCCAAATCAAACTCCTCAACAGGGGAATACACTAAAAATTACACCACAGACTCTATACGCAGTCATGGGTAAAATGCCCACAAAACGTGAGCAGGTTCCATTTTGGATAGCTCAAAAAATTACTCAAATCGAAGCAGTATTTCCAAATACTAGCCCGTATGAGAAACACAGAATCCTAACAATCAGTTTACCAATGGGGATCACACCACAACTGGAAGACTGCACCACTTGGGGCTCAGTCTTTGCTGCCATCTATACTAAAACACATGGCATTCCGTCAATTGCGGTAATACCTGATGTCCTGAAACAAATTCAAAACGAATACGGGGCAGAGCCTGCTCTGAATTTAGGTATGAAATTACTGAAAAATTTCGACCAGGTCTCAACAATAATATTATCTAATATTAAAGGGGAGGCAGCAGCAGTGGCGATCCGCCAAAAGTTAAGGGAATTCGATGTTACAGAACATCAGACAGAGCTACCCAGAATAATAGAACAATCTTATGCAGAATTAGGCAGAGATAGTTTGGGTGGAAGACCAGTGAAGCCGAAACTATCTGAAAGTCCTGAGAAGGACTCTATTAAACAAACTCCTTCATCTTCTAAAAAGAAGTGGGAGACTAATAAACAAAATTCAAACGAGAAACGTTCTCAATCCCGAGGTAGGTCTCCTCAAAAGGAGCCCTCTGAAAGGAGGTATAACCTCAGGAATAGGGATAATTTGAGAAAGCCTGACAGGTATCAAGATACTGATACACGTTCCTCTCGTACCTTTCAGATCTCATCACAGACTTCGGAAAGAAGAGGACGATCAGAACATAGAGAAGAACGCGTGAAATCGAAAGACGAAAAACACGCTCCAAAAAATAAAGCAAAACCTCAATTCTCCAAAAAGAAAGTAGCAGGTCTGAAGATCAGACATGCCGAGAATACTGAGAACACAACTCAAGAACGGAGAATGGGCTCAGACAATGCTGGACAGTGCAGCAGAAGTCACAATAGCTCGCCAGAACCTGAAGGAACTTCTGGAGATAGTGGACTTGAATGAGTACATTACAGTAGAGACTGTAGACACCAGGGTTAGTACTCCACAAAAGTTATATGAAATAACACTCCGGATGGAGGGAGACATACCTAGACAGGTGAAAGCACTTTTTTGGGAAAGACTATCGAGGGGCTATGATATACTTCTAGCAGAAAAAGACTGGCCACCACAATTTGTCAGGGAGTGCCCACATGGCGAGGACATTATTATGCCTGCCTTCTCCAACCATATTCCAATACACCTAAAATATACATATGCCAGGAAATGGGCAGTGGCCCAGGTCCCAGCATTATATAAAAATCATGTAGGATGGGATGAGGACTCACCTCACCATAAAATACATCTGAAACATGAACCAACTGCACAAAGGCAGTATCCAATAAAGCAAGAAGCTAAAAAACAGGTCAGGGAGATCTTCGATCAACTTGAATACCAAGGGGTGATTGAAACATGCACCTCCTCAATGAACAATCCTTTGTTTCCTGTCTCCAAACCAGACAATACATATCGTCTAGTTTTGGACTATAGACACTTGAACACTTGTTCTAAAACATTTGCAGAGCAAAATGCATAGCACAGCATTAATGAATAACATTGTGCGTAAAAAATATAAAACAACATTAGACATCTCAAATGGTTTCTTTTGTCAAAACATAGCACCTGAAAGCAGGTACTTAACAGCATTCTCCATAATGGGGACCCAGCGTCACTTTTGTCGACTCCCACAAGGGTTCAAGAACAGCCCAGGTTTATTCTCAGCGAGGGTAACGGAGTTACTACAAATTTATGACAATGAGGCATTGTCCTATGTCGATGATATCTATCTGACAGACGATGACCTGGACAAACACTTGAACAGGGTAAGCACCATTATACTGGGCTTCGCCTCTGAGGGCTACAAATTCAACTTTAAAAAGTCCAGAATTGCCCATCTCAATGTCCTATTTTTAGGATATGAGCTTTCAAGTGAAGGCAAGAGCTTGGCAGCTAACTTTCTAGAGAAATGTGCGCTGCTCCAACCTCCAAAAACGCAAAAAAACTTACAATCCATCCTGGGTTTTCTAAATTTTGGAAGAACATACATTCTAAATTATGCAGAAAGGGTTAAACCTCTTTACGCATTAATCAAACCTGATTTTTCAATAAAAAACTGGACACAGGAACACACAGAAATCTTGCGTTCATTCCAGGCTAACATGTTAGCAACAAATCACTTACAAACACGCGTAAGTCAACGAAACCTGGTGATCCGAATAATTTCGGGTCAATGCGGATTCACCTACTTAACTTTCAATGAGGGTGAGAAAATACCAATCGCATACAAATCTCATTTGTACACACAAGCGGAAATGCGCTTCAGTTCAACTGAAAAAATTCTGACAGCAGTTCAAACCGCTGTAGCAAAAGAAAGAGCCTTAGCCCAAGGGAAACGCATTATTGTCGTAACCCCAGTACCAGCTTTAGAAGCGGTCACAAAAGCGAGCATTCCAAATGCAAAAGCATTACATTCAAGATGGATACAATGGGTTAATTCTCTTGCTGCAACAGATGTTGAATATTTTTTTGATCCTGATTTAAAAACACAAGCATTCCTGCAATATGAACAAGAATGTCCTCTGCCTACTGAAATTCTGCCTCTCGATCAGTACGAATTCATAATTTACACTGACTGATCCGCACAGCCCGCAACAGGGAGTAAGCAAGCTTACAGTGCAGCGTGTGCAATCGTTAAAAGTCGCATGCGAAATGGCATCTTCAGACCTATGGTCACAAAAACTCAATCTCTAGGAGATTGTACAGCTCAGCGAGCTGAACTACAAGCATTCAAACTGGCACTTGAAAGTACAGATCGAGAATTCCCCACACTGATAGTGTGCGATTCCTTTACTGTGTTCAGTCGTATAATGAATATATACAAAACTGGCTTGAAAATGGTTTCAAAGATGCGAAAGGTGGCACAATAAAGCACAAAATGCTTTGGGAACAAGTAGTTCAGTTGAAAAACGAACTCCCAAAGGCTCACGTGATCCACACACTGAGTCATCAACGTGATGGCGTTCACGTTGCAGGGAATTCATTGGCTGACGAAGCCGCAAAGGGGGCTGTTCAGACGGCTTCCGTAGCTGCGATCACTCGTTCAAAAACAAAAATAGACGGTGAGATAATGTTGGCTGTCAATGCTTCAAGCAAGGGCAGCAGTGCAGCGTTACCAAAAAAGTTTCCACTCAAGTACTCTTATGTAATTCATGCGAACAACGTTCCTTTTGCTCGAATCCCTGGAGTGGGGGATAGGGTAATTCCAAACAAGGAACGCAGATTAGGACTAATCCTAGCAGCACACGAAGGGATAGCTTCTGCCCATGCAGGTGTTTCTGCGACAGTATCTTTACTCAAGCAAAGATATTGGTGGCCTGTCATTCGGAAACAAACTAAAAACTATGTTTTAGAATGTGATATTTGCCAACAGATGAAAGTCTCAACAGTGAAACGTCCTGCGCAGACACCCCTGTTAATTTCAGACAAACCATTAGCTTGTGTTTACCTGGACCACTGCGGGCCCTTGCAAAGGGACGGTAACTATAAATATATCATGGTTGCAGTGGATTCATGCTCTAGGTTCCTATGGATATGGCCTCAGCGCTCGGCTGACGCTCAAACTGTTATAAAAGATTTGCGAGTCTTTATCGGCACATACGCAATAGGCACGCTACATTCTGACCAGGGCCCTGCGTTTAGCTCTCGGGCTTACAAAGAAGCCATGGCCAGTCTGGGCGTTGCATTGCGGTACTCCTCTCCATTCCATCCTGAGGGAAATTCGTTTGTGGAAAGGAAAAACCGGGACATAAAGCAGTCTATAACAGCTAGGGTATTAGGTTCGGGTGATGGGTGGGTCAAACATCTTAATGGGGTCCAACGCTCATTGAATAATCTGCCAAGAAGTTCTCTAGGGGTGTCACTCCATATGAGGTCCTATTTGGGACAAGAATGTGGGTACCAGATCTCGATCACATAGGCACAGTGGTGGAAAATAAAACATTTGATATCAAAGATCGTTTGGCTGTTTTACAGGAACTGAATGAGTTAAGAACGAAACAAAGCAACGTATTCCTGCAGCCAACCACCACTGGGGAAAAAACGGCGGTCCCAGCAAGGCCTGTCTGGATTCCAAAAGTTGGGGATCTAGTCAGGGAAAAAATTGCGGACAAGAAGGAATTTGGACCTTCTTACAGACAACCAGTACCTGTCCTAGCAGTTCAAGGAACAAGAACAGTACTTCTGCCGCCCCTTGCTGGAAGAAAGGAGAAAAGATTTGTGTCCATCGACCTCATCAAACCACAGTATGTGGCCAATACTAAATAGTAGACCACGTGGACTCCGACCTAGTAGCAGACGCACTCCTCTTGCTACTATCCAAGAGGTTCAAACTGAAATACTGATAACCATCGAGACTTCAACAGTAACAGATGAAGGACTGAGCAACAATGCAATGGAACTCATCCCTCTTGAAAATCAAGTCACAGTTCGTCCAAATACACCTGTCTACACCAATGTAGCAAGTGATGAACTGGTTCCAGCGATTTGTACAAATCCTGATGCAATTCCAACAATTGACAGAACTGCTTCTGGCTATTTCATTAACTTTGATACGTTCTCAGAAGATCCGAGTGAACCTGAAACTACGCCAGCATCATTGAAATTCAAGCAGCAAGTACAAGACTTTCTTCACTTTCTGAAAAAGACTTATCTGGTTTCACCATGGATTGAACTCTGGATTATATCTGGAATTTTTGTTTTCCTGCTCTGGCTAGCTTTGGTTACAACTGTGAGCGTGCTTATAAGTGGCAGATACATCCATGTGAATACTGAAGGAAAAGACGTGAACGTACTTTTGAAACTTCATAAATCTTCCCATCGTGAAGCAAGAGACTTGTCATCAGTGAACATCACAGCCGTTCCTATACAGGATGGTATAGTGTGGGACAAAACAGATTTTGATATCCTCGGCCCGACGGAACAATTGAACATTCCACATTTGTTTAAAATTTCACTAAGTGATCTCATTTCGTCCAGTACCTATTCTGATGATTGGGACTTTGAGACTGTTAATGACATAATGTTTGACCTAGAAAAATCTGCTGCATTTTCTAAAAATGAATATTTAGAGGGTTCATCAGACTATGAACAACTGTATTGTTATAACCACTATGGTCATCATTATTTGCATAAATCTGCATACCCGAGAAATGTGTTTATGTTTAACCAATGGGTGCATTGTCCTACACCACCAAAAGGTAGTTCAAAAACATTTGCTAACAAGTTTCCATATTTTTCAGGTTACAATACATCTAATCCAGAAATGTTTTACTATAAAAATGTAAATAAAACAGGACAGAAAATTATGTTAACTAATACGAAACAGATTTACTCTGCGATATTTATTGCCCAACTGTCTAGACAGGGTTTCGACTTTTGGAAAGACACAATAGAAACAAAAACTGTCTGGGGTACTAAAGATTGGCAAGTGCAAGGGATAGAAGCTTTATTTAGAGCCTGTATTATCCCTGAACAAATAATGTTTTTGAATGAAACCGTCCAACAAACATCTTGTCTTGGATTAGCCAAGATCAAAGAGATGAACACACCTTCTGTACCAACACCTGCCACTGATAATAATACACAGGCAGTGGTGACAGTTGACAATATACTACAACTCAACAGATCTAATCCTAATTGGAAAAAATGGTTGATCTGGCCCATAGACACGAACAACTGTCAGGAAAGATTCCTGAATAAAACTCAGGGCTTTACTATTCATAGGCCAGACCCAAGATACGTCCAAAGACAGCATCCGGGGGTAGTAACAACATACAGTGTAGGTAAATTATGCCTTGATTGGCTGCAAAAATCTACACTACAGGATGTGAAACAACACTTATCCTTACTTAAAGAGGACGCAGACCTAAGGGAATTCTTGCTTGGACCAAGAAAACCGCGTCAAAAACGTTTCATATATGCCGGCATTTATGCTGCCTATAATGAAGCATGGAAAGTGTCACAGATGGAGGCCGCAGAACGAATACGTGAACTTGATCGTATTAATTTAGAGAAAACACTCTCTGTGGTCGATAATGGGTTAACAACTTTGTCCTCCAGAATATATTCATTGGATGGCATTGTATCCTCTGCTATCGACATACTAGAACAAGATTTGGCGATGTTACAGCAAGGCCAATCTCAATTACGTTCTATTGTGTTGTGTGCTGGACGCTGCAATCTTTGCGTGCGGGCTATGTGCCTTGGCGTTTTATCAACACGTCAGCTCTGTTTGCAGAATACAATCTAACTGATAAACAGATCGAACTGGCACAAAGAGGAGCAAGTGCTGAGCATTGAAAAACTGGAAAATTACCATTCACAGTGGCAGAAAAACCAGCTACAGAATGGCTCATTCATGGCAAAATCACATTACCTGTGACTACTTTTCAGTTTCAGTATTGCCTCAGACAAATGCAAGCAGGCAAATATGAAAGGTTGGGTAAGGAATACATTAAGACATCTTGGGATTTACCGTATACATATAGAGGTTGGAGTGGGGATCGTGAAGTGTTTTTGAGCGGTACACACTGTAAACGTGCACTGAGCGGTTCACTTATATGTCAGGACATTTCTTTACACGGGGCTTGTAATGGTTCTGTGGCAAATTTGTCTTGCCATCAGCAGGGTACACCAGCTGCTGTGATTAATCCAACGTTTGGACAACTTTCTAATGGGAGTTACCTCATGTTGAATGATCAGAGTTGCTGCGGCATGTTGCCAGGCATCCCATATCTAGTAACGGTCAACTCCAGGGTCACTTGCTGTATGCAAGTATTGTTTGCCTCAATAGACACAGTCAGGGAGTCGCCTTTGTGGCCTTCGCTGAACGTCTCTTTTATAAGATTTGATACTTTGAGCAGAATGAAAGCCATGCTTTTACACCAAACAGTGCCTTTGACCTCGGCCAAAGAAACCTATGATCTACAAGTTGCAAGGACTTCGGCTGAGATACAGACTTTAATACGTACAAACTGCCCTATACATTTCGTAGAAATGATAGGATGTATCTTTAACATGTCTGATACAACCGGAATTGTACATGTATTTAAGAGCATCTGCTCCGGTCTGTTAGCACCTTTCCAGGCAATCCTCGGAATAATCCCGAACTTTGCACATTCGGTGTTTGGTGGCATACCATTAATTCTAGCACTTGTTGCCGGAATTCTATTTCTCTTCCTGCTATTGCGCTATGGCCAGCCTATTCGCAGACATCACTCCGAGCGAAATAGAGAAAGCTCTCCTTGAACGAAAGTGCCGTGAGCGAATAGTACAGCTATTAGGCATGACTCGTCTACGGGACCTGAATACCACGTGGTTCCTGTCATTCAGACCAATCTGGCAAGATTGCATCTTACCTGTTCTACGATGCCTGCTATGCGGTGAAGAATGCGTGTTGGACACCTGTCTAACATTTCCATCAGCTACGCCAACGGATGTCGATACTCTGCTGGTCCCGATAACGGCCCATGCTCTGTGTTCTCCCCAGAGGCTACCAATCCTGATGTCAGCATTCATTGAGATCTCACAGACGCTTCCGGCTGCTGCTGAGGTACGAGAAAGATCTACAGGCACACAGGTAACAACGGAGGCGAACATTGCTGCGGCAACCTATGCTGAAAGCGATGCTTCACATCTCTGTGCAATTAATCTACTACACGAGGTGTTCCAACTGACACCAACTTCAGTGGATGATGTGTTGTCTACGGAAATAGATGATCTCATGTTTACACCAGACCCGTGAACTGACTCTGATTCAGCCTAAAGTGTTCCAGAGATGCAGTAACAATTTGGCCTTCATATTTCAAAAACTTGGAACTCTTCCAAAATTGAACTTTTTCCCATTTTATTCGATTAAAATGGCACTTCAATCTGCTTAAAGTAGATCTGGCCTTATAGTACAGACTTCGCGGTACTTCCACGGACACTTAGTCATCTTGTGTGTCTAAAACAGTTAATTAATTTTCATGACATGAAATGACTTTGATTTTGAAAAACTTATTGATCATTTTCTGTCACATGTAAATATTACTGCTTATTTCATTCAAATTGCATTTGATTTCAAACTTTATGCCTGAAATGAAAGCATTGCTTAATATGTACAGTACCTTTTGCATTTTACTATGTTTTTTAATGCTTTTAAGAAATATTTTTTAATATGCGGTACTCCATTTAATGGTTAGCATTTTAAATGTTTAGCATTTTAGTATTATCGTACACACGAAAGTGGAGTGGGTGTTGTATTCCTCTTAGGGTGTCCATACACGGGCTTTCCTGTATCATGTCCTTATATAGGCACAATTCGCCCTGCCCTTATATAGGCATAAAATCCCAGTCCTTATTTAGGCATTAAACCGTGCACTCCAAATACAGGCATGGTCTCCGACATCCGTCCACCCTAACGTCACAACGAGTTCTTGAATAACAGACCCTTACGCTCCGGGAGTTTCCCTAGCACAGGACTATTGATTTCTTCAAGGACTCATATATTATGCATGAACCGTTATACCTTAGGGGTTCATTCATGACGTCTTCCTCTGTCCGATTCACGTCAATGCTAACATTCTGAGGTACCTCTCAGGGATAAATATACCTTCCCTAGCCCTTGTAAATCAGAGGAGACCTCTACTTCAGAGGAGCCCGTTTCCCGGCCTGACGCACTGAGAAGACGCTGTCATCCCTGCACGCAGAGAATCCAGCTTCCAGTGATCTGACTTCCCTTGCGGGGTGTTGGAGTTCGAATCTGGCAAGAGATTCCAACCTCTCTCATTCTTAAGGTATGGAGCTGACTAGAACCTAGAGGAACTCTTGGCATACTGGGCTTAACATACTCTTAGTATACCATAGTAAGGAATACTTCACCTACTTCATACCTCTCCCTACACCTAGGACAGGTTAGGTACATTGGGGTAGAACTAGCTTAGAGACGCATCTTATGAGTACTCGCATTTTTAGTCTATGTTATTTATGTAAATGCATATATGCTAAAAGATAATGCTATCGCAGTATTATTTATTTCTACTGCTTACGCTGTACATTATTTATCTTTCATACTGTCTTGTGATCATAACAGCACATTTAACTTACACCAGAAACAAGACTGTTCAATAAATCTTTTATTGAAACGCCCGTCTATTCTTTCTGTGTAACTTTGAGGAAAACTAAGTATGCACGACTGAGCTGAGTGAAATAGTTATCTATTGTTTCTACGACTCTGGGACACGTTCTGATTCTAAAGGTAAACAAAGTTGTCATGTTTTGCGGCTGCCAGAAACTACTCCCTTCTTGTCGTCAAGACGTTTCTAGTGGCCTCTGAGCTAGCTGGCACAAGTAATTAAGTTTAATATACTCGATAGGGACATACTGACCTTAGTCCTATGTCAAACCTATAGGGGATATTATTCCAATGCGCAGAGCCTATTAGGGAAATAGGAGCTACACTACAGTGGCTGAAACAGTTCTTTCCAAGGTGAAAATTCCCAAGTGTGGAGTGCCTCAGGGCCCGGCACTGAGTCCCCCGCTTTTCAATATCTATATGATGCTACTTGCATACCTTATTGATTTATCCCAGCTTCTGCTGACCTATGACAACAACTCAACAGAATCTGAGTCAAAATTTGCTGCATGCATAGTAGCAGTAATGGGGTGGCTTAAGACCAATTTGCTCCAATACAACCCGTAAAAAACCAGAGGTTTTATTGTTTGGTGCCAACTCCCTTCCCTACTGGTCAGGGGTATGGCCGGCAAGTTGCACCTCACCACCCTTACCCACAGAGGTAGCTAAGAATCTTGGGGTGCTCATTGACATGAACCTTTCTTTCAAAGCCAAGATCACTGCGTTGGTCAAACGCTCCTGTTGAATTTTGAGGATGCTTAGAAAACTCCTGAACCTCCTGCCTTGGCATGCTCAGAAAACAGTAGTCCAGGCTTTAACTTTGTCCAGACTAGACTACACAAACATTCTGTACCCAGGGGCACCAGATTATCTAATTCACTGACTACTATTGGTGCAGTAAATGGCAATTCGCTTCTTATTTAAGCTGCCCAATTACGCCTCCATTTCCCATTACCGTAACCAACTGCACTGGCTTTCCGTTAAAAGGAGGACCAGGTTCAAGGCACCAACAATCGCTCATGCCACCTACTATAAGACGGACCCAAATACTTGTCCATAGGATGGTGGAATACTGCCCCAAAAGAACCCTACATTGAGCAGAAATGGGGTGGCTCAGCCTGCTCTTTTTTTGTGACCAAATACTGGAACGAGCTCCCGCTTCCTCTCTAATGCACCCCCATCAGAAGAAATCTTTCTGCAAGCTTCTGAAAACTCATCTGTTTAAGCTGTAGGGTATGGGCCACCCCCCATTTGTAGTTTGCCTCAGTGCCGGGATACTCTCGTAGTAACTGTTGCGCTTTAAAAATACCGTCATTCATTCATACCTGTGTCTGCAACCAGTAGCAGCAAGCAAAACGAGTCTGATGCAAAGATTGAGCAATACTTATATTACGTTTGAGAGGTAGAGGAAAGTCTACACCTAAGCATCTGCAACTCAGAAAGGTAAGAGTTCGAGAAAGTAAGTACAAAATTTAATTTGATTATGAGCAGTTTGTGCATCATTTTTAGGCAGGCTCGTTGGAGGCGTAGTCATTTTTAAGGCTAAATGCCTAAGCATTAGTTTTCTTGCTTGCCCGATTTGCACTGAATTTGTATACATAAGTTAGTTAGCATGGTTTCCATTAAATCGATCATTCTACAAGGTTTCTCAAAAATGTAATCCAAGTTAATTTCCATAACAGGCAGAGGCACAGTCAGCAACGTTCAATCACATTTTACATGTCCACATCACTAATTTCATTACTCTGAGTAGACTGGGTTGATGTTTTCCCTGTCTGCTCCTATGAGGCTTCACAAATGGCAAGTAATTGTTGTAGATGCCCTACTTTAGCCAGTGCCAAACTGTAGCTGCATACATAGCTACTCATGTCTGCTACCAGAGGCAGCAAGCAAAACTAGACTGATGCAAAGATTGGACAGAAATTTTGTGAACTTCTTCCCTTCACGAGCTATGACAACAAGATAGAAAAGGCACTTGGACTAAGGAGACAATGGAGGGAGAAGTGCAACATTGGAGAGAGTTCCAGCTGGAGTATGCCAAACTAGGTCTAGTAGATTTGAGGGAGGCCAGAGAAGTTTACCTATCCTCAGTGGGCAGATGTGGGGATCGAAGCAGGATTCTAGCATGCTGTGGGAGCTTTGAGTGGAGTGGGATGGCAGCCATTGAGGTCAACATGGCTGTGGTGAAGTGTTAGTGGAGGAGCAACGTACCCTCAAGGACTGTGGCCTGGCAATTCCTGACTGAGTAGACCCATTCACTGCCTGGGGGCAGGCAGTAGCCAAAATGTGAAAGGCAGTAAATTAGAAGCACCAGTGGTGCAGCAGAAGTTGGGGCAAGAAATGGAACTTGGACTCAGGCCTCAGCAGAGAGAGGCAGAAGTGGAGAAGAACTTAAAAAAATGGCTTGCGACATCCCTGCTGGTAGAAAATAAATTGAGAGCGGAATGGCAGCCATCCTGGAAGAGCGATTCATTAAGGGGGTGAAGAAGGAACACAACACTTAACCTTACATATTCTAGTCTATTTTCAGAGCCACCATAAATGGCCATATACAGGCCGGTGGTATTGCAAGAAGACAATTTGGATAGAATCCCCTGTAATCCATTTTGGGACTTAGAAAAAAAAAAAAACATTATTTATTATTATTATTGCAGTCTTATATAGCGCTTAGCTGCCCATAGGGTTTCCCAGCGCTTAGGTGGAAGACTAAACAGATTCAGGGGTGGTACTGGAGTTACCCAGGTTTTAGACACATCAGCATGAAGTAGAGGATTAGAATAGCCAAGTTTTTAGTTTCCTGCGGAAGGCAAGTAGAGAAGAACATCGTCAAATGGATTCCGGGAGAGTGTTCCACAGTTTGGGACCGCGTGCCGAGAAGGAGCGGCCACCCATCCGGACTCGGTTGACTCTAGGAACTGTAAAAAGAGATCGGTTGGTTGAGCGCAGAGTGCGGGAAGGATGGTAGGGGGTGACAAGGTTTTGCAGATATTGAGGCCCTGAGCGCGAGTGGATTTTGTACATATAGCACAGTGCCTTAAACTCATTGCGCTTGCCCACTTTAAGCCAGTGGAGAACATGAAGAAGGTGGGACACGGAAGAGTGTTTAGGAAGTCGGTACAACTGTCTGGCGGTGGAATTCTGAACCACCTGAAGGCATCTGATCACAGTCTTATCTGCTCCCAGATATAGGATGTTTCCGTAATCCAGCCTAGACAGAACCATGGCCTGTATGACAGTTCTCTGCGCCGAGAAGGGAAGTACCCACAGGATCTTTTTAAGCCACCTCATGGTGGCAAAGCATGAGGAGGCAGCCTTGGTTACTTGGGATTTCATGGAGAGACTAGAGTCTAGCCAGAAACCAAGCTTCTTCATCTTGTGAGTGGGAACAGGAGGAGTTCAAAGTGAAGAAGGACAGTGTTGGGGCCCCCGAAGTTGAGGATTCCTACCTAGTACAATTACCCCTGTCTTGTCACCATTTAACTTTAAGGAGTTCGAATGCAGCCAAGTGTAGCCATGGCCGAGGCATGAGTTGAGATCTTCCGAGGCGGCACCCTGTGCAGACGATAATGAGAAATAATCAGGGTATTGTCTTCGTAACAAAAAAGAGTGAGGCCACAGCTTTCCATTAGGTCCGTGAGAGGGCGGACGTACATATTGAAAAGCATTGGGCTAAGGGCAGAACCCTGTGGGACTCCGGAGGAGAGCGGGTGTGTGTTAGATGCAGTGTTTGTAGAGAAAACCTGAAACGTGCGGTCTGTCAGGAAGGAGGACAACCAGGACAAAGTAGTGCCCTGGAATCCCAGATGGATCAATCTTTTGATAAGACGGCCATAGGACACAGTGTCAAAAGCCGCGCTGAGGTGTAATAGGATGAGTCCAGTACCCGCCTGAGATGCTATGTAACTCCCAGTAAAGCAGATTCAGTGCTATACTCAGCACGGAATCCGGACTGGGAGGGGTGAAGGGCATTCTGGGTTTCTACAAACAAAGTGAGCTGGGTGTTGACATGCTTCTCCAGTATTTTGGAGAGAATGGGCAGCAAAGAGATGGACCTGTAGTTGGACCAGTCAGATGGGTCCAAGTGGGGGGTTTTCAACAGGGGTAGCACCATGGCATGCTTCCAGGCTCTAGGGAGACATCCCTCTTTTAGGGAAGAGTTCAGTAGTTAGACCAGGGGGGACAGAATGTGGGAACTCAGGATGCTCAATTTAGCAGGGGGAAGAGAATCAAGAGGAGATAAAGCAGATCCATAAATTGCTCTTGGGGGGGCAAAGAGTGAAATTGAGCGCATGTTGGCTCAAAACTGAGTAGGTGTTTCCTGCAACAGATGATAGATCAGCAGTAGGAGGTATGTTATTAATTCCGGACTGGGACTCAGCAATCCTTGCTGAGGTCAGAGCGAGTTGAATGTTAGTAACTTTTTTGACAAAATAGGCTGCCAGCTCTTTGCATTGGGATTGTGACAGTGCGGGGATGGTGCTGTTTTGCTGGGGCTGGTCTTTGAAAAGCGTTTTTGGATGGTTTGAGGCGTTAGAGATTTTTTCGGAGAAGGAGGCACAAGCATTTCTGTAATTCCTCTGTTAATGGCTCAAAGCTGATTTATATTTTAGTTTGAGTTATGATCATAGAACTTTCTTCACTCCCTTTCAAGTCGCTTGCAGAGTTTTTATTCTTCCAGAAGAGATGGATTATACCATGGGGAAGTAGGGTATTGCATAGACACAGTTTTTAATTTGGTTGGTGGAGTGCGTCAAGGGAGTTTCTAAGCCAGCTTTTGACCATGGGCTGGTCTATGTCAACCTGGTGGGCCAACTGGGGAGAGGTACTGGATAAGAGTGAGTGGAGAGCCGGAATGTCTAGTGTGGCTCAGTTCCTGACCATTACGTTAGGGCCTATTTTTGCGCTGGGACAGATGGAGGAGTGGAGGGCAATGAAGAAAGAAACTGCAAAATGGTCTGTTCACAGGCATAGGCATAGGAATGGCATAGGAAAATCGGTAGTGAGACCAGTAACATTTGAGAAAATCGGGTCCAGCAAATGACCACCCGTGTGTGTGGGGGTGGAGTTGATTGAATTAAGTTTGAGAGCGTTCAGATCTTCTCGAAACGTGTGACTTAGTTCGCAGGTGGGGTCTTCACAATGCATGTTTAGGTCACCTAAGAGTGTAAAATTTGCATTTTTTCAAATATATGGAGAAATTAGGTCAGGAATGGTTGTGCACCAATTCCGGACGTAGCCCGGAGGTTGATAGAGTAGGGCGCCAGAGGCCTTGAATTTAGGCATAAGGTGAAGTAAGAAGAAGAGGGCTTCGCAAGCAGGGGAGGAAAGTTTCTCAATTTTACATTTAAAGGTGTCGCAGTAAATAATGACAATACCACCTCCTAACTTGTCTTTGCGATCTCTTCTACTAATGCAGTAGTGGTGTGGCAGTGCGGAAATTAAATCTGGTGTTGAGGCCTCGTGTAGCAGGTTTCTGTAAGGAACATGACATCGGGGTCAGTATCTACGAGGAAGTCAAAGATTAATTGTTGGTGCCTGGGCAAGGAGCAACAGTTTAAACTAAAAAAGCGGAAACTGCTCTTGGTGTATCCGTCTGTATTTACTGCGCCCTTGCGTTCACCTTCCAGGTGTTGGTGCTGGGTGCGTTGCCTAAAAACGAAGGAGGATTCTTCCGATTGCAAGCAAAGTGACAGTGCTTGCAGTAGACCCTGTCAGCTGAAGGGTCAATTGACGATCTACAAGCCTCCAGGCATGCTGGGTGATGAGATTTCAGCTGGTTGGGGGGAGGGTGGAGAGGGGGGGGACATTTTCTATGGACCTTAGGAGGGGCAGGGGTCCTGGCCTCAGTCGGACGGGCGCAGATGGACTTGCCTTTGGCGTGCCAGCGGAGCTCTTGCGGCGCATCAGCGCAGGCTGCCGTTTAATAGTGCAAACTGCGTGTCGAAATGCGGATCAGCAACACCGCAAGCCTCCAACATGGCAGCCGCCAGGATGCTGCTGAGGAAGTGGAAGTACTAGTCCCTGCTCCCTCTGCACAATTGGGAAACCCACGGCATACCGATTTACCGAGGAGCTGGGAGAAGAGCAGAGTGGAGCAGGAAGTTACGAACGTGCAAAGTGGCTGGTAAGTTCTAGGTATCATTTTAAAATGGAAACCCACACATTCCTCAGTGTGCATTAATTCAGCGAGAGGGGGGTAAAGCTATTAAAAAATGAAATTAATTCCTATTTAAAAAAAAGAATGATTCCCCATGTATCAATTCAAAGCTGAGTATGTTAAAAACAGTGAGGCTGACCCTCCGTGAAGAGTGGTAAATAGTGCAAAACACTACCGGAGCACGCAGCAGCAGTGGTCAGAGTGTGGCTCCTGAGAGCTGTCCATCTCTGGAGGACTGGGACATGGTGCTGATCCTTCCCTGAAAAGCATGCTTTAGCATGCTCATGGTTCTTGCCATCAAACAGCAAGGGGGCAATGGCAAACAAGCATTGGCATAGCCAATAGGTCTCGCCTTTGGGACCTTATAAGTGGTTAGTCATGCAGCGAGGGTAGGAGAGAACTGGGGCAGTGCCCTCAGGTACTCTACTCGGGGAGGGTAGGGAAGAGGTAGACGAGCTTGTGAGCATGAGCATGGATTCACATTGAGGGTACTGATGCACTAAGTAGGGGCTCGCGTACATGGTAAGTGGGAGAGGAACATTATGGAACACCTATGCTGCCGGACAAACACTGTGTCTGGAGAGCACCCTGAAGACAGCTGAGCCCCAAACTGGTTCTGCAGTTTGAGACAGTGGATACCCATTGCCTGTTTCAAAGTTGTGTATAACCTTGAATCCTAATCTACCCCGCTTAGTTCTAGTTCTGAATCGTTTATGACCAAGTCAAGGGAGTGCTCTGCAGAGTACTCAACAACTGCTGTGCAACCAGGGTTGGTGTCTGCCTGATAGCCAGTCTCCCAGAGGCGATGGAACATCACCAGAAGTCTGCACTTACTCCTGAAGGAGCCTGAAGCACCTAGAATCCTGCCTGCGGGAGAGGGAAGGAGAGCACCTGGCTATGCAGGAGTGAGAGACTGTCCAGAAGTCTGAGGGACATCCAGCGAGACCTGATGGCCTGAGGGTGAGCTAGGATCGACCTGTGTGTTGATCATCGAGGGCCGGGAGGTGAGCTGCAGCTGCAGGGATTATCGTAGGCCTGGACGGGGGCTACAACTACCATGATCATTGTAGACCCGGATGGGGGCTGCAACTGTCATCATCAACTTAGGCCCAGTTAGCGGCTGAAACTACCTTGGTTGTCGTAGGCACGGTCTGGTCTGCAACTACCTCTGGTCTGATCGTTACCACAACTGCCATGAGTGCCGTTGGCGTGGCATAGCCAGCGATTGTCCACAAACCGAGGTAGGTTGCACTCCGTATTTTTTGGGATTTATTGCTCTTTTTTTTTTTTTTACTGTTATGCGTATTGTACTAGTCTATATATAGTTTGTGTTCTTGCAAACCTTGAAAAAAACGTTCATAAAAAAATCCTCAGAGGGTGCCAACCCATAACTGCATTCTGGTTGCTCACCGAAGCTCTACCTAATGTGCCACCGAGGTATCGTTACATAACTTACAATAGTGGCCTAGCTGCAGCCATCTTGGCCTGACCGACCGTACGTCTGGCGCTGCCAGTGGCCGGATGGGATTGGCGCCGTTTAAAACTTAGATAAATCACACCTTTCCACAAAATAGTTACAGTTGTAGTCGAGTCTCCTCGGCAGGCCGCATGAGAGCGCTGTACTGTGGGCTATTGAGCTCTAAGTGCACGGACCCCAAATGCCACCGTGCTCCAATTGTCACAAAAGTCAAGTCTTTCGTCGTTGACATCCATAGCGGGGCTCTGGCTCAATGTAATCCTCGCTAGCGATATTCTTCTGTTACATAGCTGTGCTCTCAAAGTTCCACCATGGGGTACTAATGTACCACGGTTAAATATATTAACAGTGGAAGGAGACCACACTGCCTCAGCCAGTATTCCTGGAAGAGAGTTCGTGCTATCCTTTTTAGGTCCGTCTGGACTGCGCACTGAAAACGGACATAATGTGACCAACCTAAACAAGCCCGCGAGTGGTGTGCGCGCGCGCTGCAAGGAATTTGTGGAATGCTGCTGGCACCCAGCCGTGCTGCTGCTCGCTCCCGAGACCCCAAGGCAATGGGAGTCAACGTTTAGAGAGAAGGCGGGACATGCACCCGCCTTTGGCCAATTGCGTGCTTTCAATTTTTGAAAGCCACACGCAAAGGCCAATAGAATGTGTGGCAAAACTAAAGCCACACGCACGAGTTTTATTAAAGTCTGGAGGGATTCCAAGAGGCCCTTCTCCTAGAGCAGCGCATGCCCGCTGGGCTAGGCTCGACCGAAAAAGGAGTACTTAGCCATGAGAGACCTTCTCGACTGAAGGTTAGAGCCTAGCCCAGTTAAAGATTTTCAACCTAAAGGCAAGACTTTTGACCTGGATGAACCATCAACTTTTACCGAAGTGGCAACTTCACAGGACGGCACCCCATAAAACACGTACAAATTTGCCTTTTCCATTGTTTCTTAGGGACATTGTTTTTTGTTTTGCAATAGCATCTGAGCTCCTCGCTTGATTAGCTTCTTTTTTGTGTCGGTTTTTCGTATAATATTTTTTTTTCCAGGAAATCTTTGCTGAGTAAGACAAACTAGAAATGGTGTACCAGGTATTGCTCACAAAAAGCAACAAAGTCAGATTGTTTTGCTTTGTGGGAGTTCAGGCAAAGCTCACATCAAGACTGTAACCTTTTCTTCCCCCCAGTTTACCAATCTAGTTTCCTACAGTGGTAATTTAGGCAAAGTAATTCCAGGGTTAGGTAATTATTATGGGATCATCCCCTAAAATACCCCATAGGGTGCATTAGTGTGGCATAAGTATCAAAGCTCAAAGTCTATTTGATAAATCAAACCATAGTAGCACTTTTGTGGACATCAACCTAAGCTGGGGACGTAGTCCATTCTCAGTTCTTAATAAAGTGATTGCTATCACTACTTTCATTCCATCTTGTCGACGATTAATGATTTCTTGAATGAATGGTTCAATTTCGTCTTGATTTAAAATTAGTCTGAATACTGTTCTATGGAGACAAATTTCTATTTGGACATGCTGATCTTCAAAACTTCTACTCAACCTGTCCACCGTAGTCTAGAAAAAATTATGAAATCTCCTTCTCTGTCCAGTTGAAACCCTATTTCCAGGATTTCAACCAGCGGAGACCATTTCTATTTAAAGTCCATTCTGTGCAGTACAAAGACCATCACCCTTCATGTTGTTGATTATGCCGTCTTGATATTAAATGGTTGAGTTGGGTTGGGGCTGTCTTGTGCTGCAGAGTCGTCTCACGACTCTACATAGTTGACCATAAGACCCTGTTTTCCATCCTATCAGCGCAATTAGTTTAGCATTAAAGGATCGCATCGAGGAATCAGTTTGATTGATTCTGTAAACACAGTTTGTTAGATTGAGGTTATCAAATTTAAAAGAAGTCCGGAGGGTAGACTTAATATTATCATGCTTATTTAAAAAGGGTATAGGTTTCCTACGTGGGTCGGCGAATTCACCTTTTGGGAAGGTGAATGTAAGAACATTTCTAGGGAAGAACGAATAATCAATAGGGGGAAAATGGGGTCTGTGGTTGGGCTATATAACATAGGAACACCTAGAACAGTAAGGCACTGAAGATTATCTGAGAATTTCAGGCTGCTTGACCTCCACTTAGAAAGGTCTGTCAGAGGAATGGACTACAACTCCTTCTCCAAAAGATTATTACATGAAGCATTGGAAATGGATTATGTATATTTTATGTCTCCTCTATGTTTGAGCCCACAATTCAATATGTTGCTACAGTTGTTGAGGGATAGTAATTGAAATAGTAATTTACAGTGGTAACGTTCAAATTGTTGAAAATACTAAAAGTAATAAAGTGTGCACTGAGACGTGTTACTGTACAGTGGAGAGTATTGATGTGGTATCTGAACAGTGTGCATCTTTTATGGTATATCTTCTAAAATTAATTTTAACTTTGTTCTAATTAGTTATTGCCCCAGAGTTGAATCCGTTTTGTTTGGCATCTGTATGAGTTTGTCATCTACCTCACCTATGTTTTTCACTTCATATGTATACTTGGGGGTTTGGCGATTTATTATTCAATCGATAGCACCCTAATTATGGGGTCTTTCACCAATGAAAGGAGGACTGGGACAGTAAGTTAAGTATCAGCGTTAAGGTGGACCATCTTTTTTGACATACTTAGAATCCCCTCAATCTACTACTTCGTCGGTCTACTTTCACCTTCTTACAGATGTTGCACATTTTTACTTGTGTTTTACGTACTCTAAAAATGTGAAAAGCCCGACCCTTGTATAAAATATGGATACACTGAATGACTGTCACCTCCCGGATTCTCAGGTGTTCCACTCTTGTCAACACACAAAGCAACCACAGAGTTATTTATATAATTATGTTACATTTTCAAGATGGATAATGGCACTCCGTGGTACGTACCTCAACCATGAACCAGCAAGAATGTTTCACTCCTCTCCGCTGGATTTTACGACAACTCACCCGAAATATGTTGTGAATAAAAACTGATATTGAATGGCATTGGTATCAGGTTAATTTAAAGAGAAAGTCGGCGCATACATGAAGGGAACAGTCTCAGATACCAGCAGAGGCCTGTCTTGACAGATATTTATTTAAAGGTTTTTTTGAAAGGCGTATGTGCATTCTAATTGATTAAACACAATGGTCAATATGTACAAAAGCATTTTTGCTGTCGCAACCAGCCGTTTCGCAGAATCGGGCTGTTTACAACTGCAAAAATGCTTTTTCATATGTACAATGCACAAATTGCGATTCGGTAACATGTTACCAAATGGCAATTTGTGTTTAACGATTCGGTATTTGGGAGGGGCGTGTATAGGGCATCCCTTCCAAATACAAAATTGCAACGGTATGTATGAATGTTTTGCGCCCTAATTACGGTCTCAAAACATTTATATTTTACAGACACCTCAAAGGAGGTGGGAACCATTTGCAAATGGGAAGGAGTCCCCAAGGGAACACGTTTCCATTTCTGAATGTTGAAACAAAGTGGTCCGACGGTCCATTGATTACTGTTAAAAAATGAAACTTAAATGTTTAATTTTATTTTTTCAAATGCATCTCGTTTTCCTCTAAGGAAAACGAGCTGCAATAAAGAAAAAAATATTGCTTTATTAAAGAAGCAATCATAGACCTGGTGTCTTCTGACCTCTGCAAGCCACCGTCCCTGTGATGGCTGTGATTCCTAATGGGTCGCAAATTGCGACCTACCTCATAAATCTTCATGAGGTAGGTCAATTTGCGAACCCATTAGGAATCGCTATTTTATTTATACTTATTTTGTACCTTAGGAATTGCGATTAATTAAATGCAATTCGGTAAGAATTAGTAAATCACAATTCCTATTTTCTATACATATGGCCCAATGTTACTCCTTTGGGATCTGAGACATGACCTCATAGTGTCTTTAACTCTTTTGTTTTGCCCAACAGCAAACCATGAGTGAGCGGCCTTTCATTCAGAAGTTATTTCGACCAGTTGCATCAGATGGGCAACCGCACACACTTGGCGATCTAATTAAGGAAGTGTGTCCTGCTGCAATCCCTTCAGAAGGTATGAAATATTGTTTTCTAAGTATACTCTCTTATATATCATTTTGTGTGATTTCTAGACAATAGATTATTGTTTAAAAGTGAGTAATGTGTGAAACATTGCCCTCTTAAGGCAGATATTTTTCTAGCAATTACCCACTAAACCACATCTTTAATATTTATTGTGTGGTGCCATGGTCTGTGTATGTGTTCGACAGTCTGGGGATTTATTGCATCTCGCCTACTTTATCTCATGTAGACTATGTAAGGCACTGCTGCCGTGGATGGATGATAATGGGAACAGATACATCCAATAGAAACATCTAGCTGCAGATTCCTTTCCTTTGAAATCCCCCAGGTGTCAGACTGGATCCGGAAGATTTTTCGATGAGCAGTACCCCTGCACGCCGGTAGGCGGTGTCATTCGGCTCTATGTGGTGTCATCCGTGTTGGACGTGACGTCCGTGTCACCTATATAGGCGCCACCTTGGCTCGTTGACGTCAGTTCTTTCCGCGCCAGCCAGCGCAGATCCGAGAGAAGAGCTACACCTCTGTCAGTTTTTGACAGGATTTTTAACGTTTTGTCGTTCTATTTTTAGGTTTCCTCCTGGTGTATCGAGGAATATCATTGAGGAAGACAGGTCATTGCGCCATGTCGGTGACGGACCCGCACCTCCTGTGTTTGTGGTGCTTGGAGCGCGACCACGACTCCAAGTCATGCTCTGACTGCCGGGCCATGGCACCGAAGGCTTTGAGGGAGCGGTACCTAAAGCTGCTTGCGGCCCGATATGCGACTCTGGGAAAGTAACAGACCCGCTCGAGAGGAAGGTTGCGGGACCGTCCCAGGAGTCCAAAGTCCTCTTCGTCCCACTCCAAATCGTCGGAGCATTCTGGTAAGAGGCACAATAAAAACAAAAGAAATTGAAACATGCTTTGACTTCTCCTTTTTAATCGTCCAGCGCAATGAATGGACATCGGCTTTGGAGCCTGGTTCCTCAGAACCTGCGCCTGGGCCAAATCCACGCCTCCCCTCTTTGCCAGGAGCCGGAGTGACCGCCGCTCAAATCAAAGACTTTTGCGTGGCCTTGTGCCTCATTTTTGAGCAGCCCAACCCCTTTGGCGTGCCTTCGGGCACCGCAGGGTCGGAGGGGGCCCTATCTAGTTCCTCGCCGGCGACCCCGGCTCCGATGGGTCCCTTGGATCTAGACCGGCGCAGGTCATGTTACTGCAACCTTCCCTGGCCCGATGCCCCTGGCGCCCACTGGCAGTACCAGCCTCATTCTGATACTCGACGGCACAGAGCTGGAGCCGCATCGGCCGACTCCTATTCCAGCGCCAACAGGACCCCTGCATCCTAGATTGGAGCCTGAGCTTTATTCTGAAGGGCTAGGCCTCGGGGAGGAATGAGAGGGGGTCACAGGACCCTTTAGAATATCTATTTGAACAAGAAATGGTACTGTGTGAGGAACTGGCTGATGCCAGTGGACTGGATACGTCTCCAGATACCAACATGCTTTCACCCCCCTACTGTGGCTACGGAGGAGGGAGCTACTTATGTAATGGTGGTGTGGTGGGCAGCTGAGGTCTTCAACCTTCAGTTGCCCTAGGTGGCAGTCAAGACTAACATCTTGACGGAGGTCCTGCAACCAGTAGTCTCCTCTTCTGAACCCCTACTCCTGTTCAACGAAGCCCTCACCGAAGTCCTTCTAGGGACCTGGTCCAAACCCAGTACAGGGCCCCCTTTAATAAGACGATTGCCCACCGCCTCGCACCAACCCAAATTTCCTCATCCAACACCCTACCCCGGAGAGCTCGGTAGTCTAAGCTTCCACTTCCCATTGCGCATTCCATGCCAGGGAATCCAAGAGGCTGAATAGCTTGGGTAAGAAAATGTTTTCTTCCCCCAGCTTTGCATTGCGGTCAGTGAACACCGCCTGCGTATTGAGCTGCTATTCCCTCACACTGTGGGAAACAGTTGCACAAGTGCTGCAATAGGTCCCCGAGGAGGCCAGGGCCATTCTATCTCAAACGGTTACAGACCGGAGAGACGTAGCGAAGTTCACTATACGCTGTGGCTTGAACACAACTCACTCACTAGGCAGAGCTGTTAGTCAATGGTGGCACTGCTGAGAACATCTGGCTCTTCGGGGATGTCCCGGCTTCCCTCATGGGCATGCCCTTCGATGATTCTCTTTGGAGACAAGGCAGACTCTGCACTGTAGCGCTTTGAGGACTCCTGGACTACGGCCAAGTACTTGGGTCTCTCGACTGCCCCACGTCCCCAGTCTTCCTTTCATGGCCTTGGAAGGGGATTTCAACCGCGCCAACCCTGTCCCAGCCACTGAGCCACGCAAGCTTCCGAGCTTCTGCATGGACGAGAGCGCGGTTCTTACCGGCTACGTGGGTCGGGTAGCCAGCGGTCTGGTCCAGCTGTTTGCTCTCTTTGAGCCATTACACAATAGTCTCCTCAGGCTGCTCACCATCAAAACAGCCTTTCTTGTGGCAATCGGTCAGGAGGGTGAGCGAGCTGCAGGCTTTATCATCCAAGCCTCTCTTTCTATCAGTTTTTCCAGATATACTGGCGGCTCTTTCCTGCCAAAAGTGGTAACACCATTTCATGTGGGCAAATCTGTCACCTTGCTCACTTTATACACTCCTCCACATCCCTCTAAAGAAGAGGAGTGACTCCACCGTCTGGGCCCAAAAAGAGCGTTTTCATTCTACCTTGACAGCAAATGAGAGTTCCGGGTGGACGACCAACTCTTCGTGGGGTGTGTTGGGGCGAAGAAAGGTCGAGCGGTGCAGAAACTGACCATCTCTCAATGGGTCGTTCTCTGTATCAAGATCTGCTACGCATTGGCAAAGAAGCAGCCTCCTGAGGGCTTAAGAGCTCATTCCACTCAAGTTAAGGCTGCGACCACTGCATTAGCCCGTGTGAAGGAAGTGACCCGATTAGGGCTACCCGGGTCATCACTGACAACCTCTCAGCCTTCCATGCCAAATGAAGAGTCAGAGAAAACAGTGGAGAATATACACCAATAATCATTTATTGTACACACTCAGAGCGGGCCCCGTCTGCACAGTCTCGATAGAGTGTTACGAGGGAACTGAGAAACTGTAAGCATAAAGATACATTATATGCATACCTTGTGACCATGGTGTGCCAGGTGTAACAATAATTTCACCATACTATCTTTGCAACCTTGTTCAGTATCAGAAGCAATTAACAAGTCATCGACATACTGTACCAATGCATTGCCTGGAGAAAGTGAGAGTGAATCCAACTGACCTTTCAATGCTTGACTATAAATGCTAGAACTTTCAGTATAGCCTTGAGGAGCTCTACAGAATCGGAAACTTTTGCCAGCCAGTGAAAATCCGAACAAATACCTGCTGTCTGGGTGTATAGGAATGCTAGAGAATGCATTTTTCAAATCAATGACAGAGAAAAACTTAGCAGTAAATGGAATCATTGTTAAAAGTGTGGTGATATCAGGAACCACTGGGAATTGCAGGACCACTATTTTATTGGCCTCGCGCAAATTGATCACAAAACGATATACATCACCAGCACTGTTGGGAGAGTCTAGAGGCGCCCTTTTTAGGACCGGAAGAATAGGACTATTGCATATGTTACCGGTGGTCTCCTCGACAACTCCCTTATGTATGTGATCCTGAACAATGTCAAGGAGAGCTTGTTCTCCTGCCTTCGGTATTTTATACTGGGGAATGTGTGGTAGTATGGCATTGTCCTTCACTCGGATAGAAACTGGGGGTATGTGCAATAAGCCTACATCAGTGTCACCAGTGGCCCATAATGTGGGTGGTACTTGATCAAATTCAGGTGGAAGGGAAACATCTTTAGATAGGCATTGTCGAGTACCCACGTCAGGCCCCATGGTAATATAAACACCATCTGGTGAACAATATATGGTAGCGTGCAACTTCTTTAATAAGTCCAAGCCCATCAAATTTTCACCACAATTAGCTGTTAAAAGAAATGGGGAATCCACAGTAAAAGGGCCAACAGTAAGAGCAAGAGGTCGCGAGATGGGACTTACAACGGGTACTCCTGAAAAACCCACCAAAACATTATTATGGCCAGACAGGGCCGCCCTTGGGACCATGTGTCTAGAAACAGAGCTCTTTGTGGCACCTGTGTCAACCAAAAATTCCTTAGTAGATCCTTGCAGATCCGCTTTAACATAAGGGCCACGCTGATCTACAGGTATGTGAACTGGTCCCTTACCCTGTCCTTGGCTGTCCTAGCTGAAAGACATCCCTGTCACATCATCAACGTCATAATCGTCATTGTAGTACTGTCCTTCCCTGTTGTCGTCGAAATAATTGTCGGAACGGCCTACAGAGGCAGTAGTGTGTTGTTGTCCCTCGACCCCTGTTTCCAGGACCCCTTCCTCTAGTGGACGAAACATTTTGCAAACGTACAGGGCACTGGCTGCGCCAGTGACCTTCTTCCTTACAGTAGGCTCACTGATTTTGTCCCAAAGGTGTCATGGGTGGCTCTCTAGTGCGTGGAAGTTGTCGTTGGGGTCCCCGTCCTCTAGTGTTACCTCGATATGCCTGTTGCAATAATACCTTTGTCTTCAGATCCTTATTTCTTTTATCAGTTTTGCATTTTTTTTCATTATCCCTATGCTCATGATATTGGGCCATATTCAAAATCACAGAGGGGGAAGTCGTGGAGCAGGTGCTTTCAGATGCTTGAAGTTTAGACATTGCTTCGGGAAGGAGATTAGTGACAAACCGATCCACAAATAAACGGACTCCCTCTTCTGTAGACATATCCTGCCCACTATAATCCAAAAACGTCTCTTCAAACCTGGTGAAGAAATCAGAAACACTTTCATCTTTCTTCTGCCGACAGGCAGGCAGTCTGTCCCAACTAACTTTCTTAGGAGGGATGAGTGTTTGCATGTATGTTATTATGCAACCGGGTAAGACAAGCAACTCAGCACCTGGTTTGTCTCCTGGCTTTCTATCTCTGTCCCAACCCCTAATAGCGTCCCATGTTCCACCCAACTCAGCAATGTGGTCTTGGGTATGTACCTGTCGCCAAGTATCAACTAGGACTAGTAGGCCAAAAAACATTTCAATATCCGCAAGAGTCATCACACTAGAAGAGGCAGCTTCTGTCAATTCTTTATAGTAAGCAGTAGGATTTTTCCTAGGATCGGGCAAGGTAGCCTTCAGGGCCAGAACCTCACTTCTTTTCCATGGGGTATAAACCCATTGTTCCTGAAAGCGGGCAGCCACAGCCGGTCTGGTAATCACCCCATGTTGATCCGTCACTGCAGGGATTTCCGGGTGGTAAATGGGGTGCACTTCTCGCATTGGGAACTGAGTTATGCGAATGGGACTCTTATCATGTAGTCTGCCTCTATATGTAACTAGAGTGGAAATATTCCAGAACACTTGGGCCGGCTCCATGTTAATTACATAAGCGCCTTCATTAATATCAAATGGTATTTGGGGTGCTTCCGTTTCGATGTGCGTGCCCCAAAGGTCAATTAATGTGGCGGACATATTTTTAAGGGCATGTTGCTGTATAAAAGGGTCGAAGTCTCTCATTAATTGCCATATGTCCTCAAGACTATAAACTGGGTTGCAAGCCCACCGTATTGCCTGTTCTGCTATTACTCTTTTCTCTTAATCCCCCACACCAGATCGCATTAAAGGACCCAACCGTTCCGTGAATCCAGTTAAATTTCTATCTTGCGGACCGCGCGCTGGTGTGTCAGTAACTAGTGTTAATGAAGGATGAGTGACTGTAACAGGAGTAACGGGAATTTCTGCGGCCATATGTTGGGATGGAAGGGGAGGAGCAGGGGGTACGTTAACTGGGGTGGTAGGGGTAGCGGCTTCAGAGACTGATGCACCGGGTGCGGGTTGTTGCTGATGGGGAACATCAGGATATATACGTTCTGGGGCATATGGGGGCGGGGGGCGGTATCTAAAAAGGTCTCCATAAAAGTGTCACCATCTTCCTGAGCCATATAGGACTTAACAATGTGCAACCGAAATCTTCTGTCTTCGCATTCTATTCCGGTCTCCTGCTTGTCTTTATCATAAGCTACAGCCTTTTGTGTAAGGGTCTGCATATTTCTTTTTCTGGTATCTTTCTCCATTTTTAATCGCCTCTGCTTGGCTTCCTTCTGCCAAGTACGAAGGGAGTCAAACATAGACTGTCTACTACTTCTTTTAAACAACTGTTCCTGAAGAAATCCTATCTTCTGTTCGTCAAAAGAGCCTGTCAAAGGCCACTGTAGCTTTGCATTGTCCCTCGTAAATTTATGCCATAACGTACTAAACATAATAGGGCCAAGGCCATGGTTCGCATACATATCAAAATTAGGACTGCCCTCAGGAGGTGCAGGCTGGGATTCTTCCAACCGTGCATCTTTAGAACAACAATAACAGCACAAACTCTGAATCTTACTGAAACTAGGCATTGTAAAGAAAAGAGAAACAAAATTCCTACTTTACCTGGCAAAGTATTTGCAAACACTTTTCACCAAAACAGTCCTAATGGTGAAACAAAACCCATTTACAGTGGTACCACATAAACTGAAACAGACTCACCTGGTATCAGGCGTACCGATAAACTTATTCTCCACTGCCGACTCTTCGGACCAAACAGTCAGATCACAAGTTCGCCGTTCAAGACTCCAGTCGGGATGACCGCTGGGCGAGGCACCCTCCGATGGGACAAAGGCAGCAGCTGCGAGAAACGTATCTCTTTGTGCAGGGATCCCTAAGCCGTCAGTCTGACCTGGTGATGTTCTTGTCCTCCCTTCCGTCTGTGGAAAATGGATGGGTCACGCCCCGAAGGAGTCCCTGTTCGGGTGCAAATTGAAGGAAGTGACCCGATTAGGGCCACCCTGGTCACCACTGACCACCTCTCAGCCTTCCATGCCAAATGAAGAGTCAGAGAAAACAGTGGAGGATATACACCAATAATCATTTATTGTAAACGCTCAGAGCAGGGCCCCATATGCACAGTCTCGAGAGAGTGTTACAGAGGGAACTGAGAAACTGTAAGCATAAAGATACATTATATGCATTGCATGTTCAACTAATAACACGCCCACAGTGGAATTTTCCAAACAGCTGTGGATGAACAGCGTAAAGACAAAAAAAACTTCTACTCTTGTATCTTGCACAACTCAGAACATTTTCAAGGCGGTTCCACCCAGCGCTGCGATTAAACTGCCAGACAGGTGGGAGAGGGCCTTCACCGAGAGAGAAAACTATGCACTGGCACTAACAGTTCTTTGTTGCAGAAATTAAACTTAGCAAGGAGCATTTCTCGGAATCCAGTAGGATTAGTTTCGACCAGCAGGAAAATGGCGTCTAAAGGAAAATGGCGTAGCGAATGCTAACTTATACATGGCATTAAAAAGCATCAGCGAGCATAATCTAACACGTGGAGTTCCAGCCTTGGACATCTGCCAGGCAGCAACGTGGCTTCCCTGTACATGTTTACCAAGCATTACTGAATAGACAGTCATGTCCGCAGGGACAGGCACTTTGCTTGTTTGGTCCTACAGGACTTCTTAGTCTAAATTTGTCCGCAGACCCACCTCCGTGGATGGTATAGCTTGGATATCTATTCAACAGTAAGGAATATTGGCTAGATGTCTCTATCAAATGAACAAGTTACTTACCTTCGGTAACATCTTGTCTGGTAGAGACAATATCTAGCTGCAGATTGCTTACCGACCCACTTACTGTTTGCTGTTACTTCTAGGTGTGTCCAGTGGCTATGGGCTTAGACTGGTACCTTGCACCTAAGCCACCTGCCCGGAGAGCTTTCAGGTTTTGGCCACATCTTATGTCCAATTTGTGTGCCACTTGAGCCCAGAGGGCATGGGTTTTGGCTGTGCTCTTCCAGCTGCGAGGTAGGGCTGGCACTTTGCCATGCTTTGGTAACAGAGATCTCTGAATACTTTTTTCAGCCATGCACAGTGGGCTCTGTCTGGAGAGTGGCTTTGGTGATGCCTCATACCATGGCCCCAGGTCCATGTGGCCACATGGTAAGCCATTCTCAGCTTAACTCCTTCCAGTGCCCATAAAGTCCAGTGCATAAAGATTTTTCTGTGAAATATTTTGCTTTTATTCAGTACCTGGTTTTTTGGACATGACCAATGAGCTTTACATGCTTGTTATGACCCTCAGAGTTTATTGTGTTGCCCTTTAGCTTTGCTCATTTCTTCAAAGAGGTAGTCTAGTTTTTATTTGTGTGGATAGAGTTGTAGATGCTGCAGCATGGTTTGAACTTGATGTTTCCTCGGAGAGGAGCCAGCGACGGTCTTGAAAGGCTAGGGGTTAATGTAGTCATGCATGATTTTTCTCTAGTAAACTGTATGGCCTTCACAGGGCTGAGGGTAGATTATTTGATGCCGCAACGCAGAGCTTTACCTCTTGTGATATGTGAGAGGCAGATCATACAATATATGCACAATGTGTGGTTTGAGCCAGTACCAGGATACTTAAAATCTGTATGGAAAAAGTTATACAAGTATTATAAACTGTTCATGTGCAAATTTCAAGGAGAGCTAATTATTATCCAGCTAATGTGGTAACTGTGTCAGCACTCCGTTAGCATTCCATGGGTTTGCATACTTCAAAAATGGGATTTCCTTTCACTTGATTCTCTTAAGCAAGGATTTCTAAGGGACAACCTGCTCTGTGCCAGATTTTCATCTTAACCACTGTCTATGTAAATTAGTTCCATTAGATTCAACGTATGCACATATAACGTTTATGGATGTATTGAAAACCTAAAATGGATCCATTCCTGTATTGTAAAGGCATGCTCTGCAGTAATTTGTTTTGTAAAATACATGTTAGAATACTCCAATTTCATGGTTTTAGGGGACCTCAGTATACATGTGGATTCAGCCTCTGACCCGCAAGGTCAATTTCTACTACAAAACATGCCCTCATGGGCCATGCAACAATGTGTGACCCAGCCCACCCATGTAGCGGGCCATATCTTGGACATCACTTTCTCTAATAGCCAAGTTATGGTGTCAGATATCAAACCCCATGAATGGTCAGACCATGCTCTTGTACACTTCAAATGGAGGGTGGATCAGGGCCCTCGTGGACGCAGGACCTGTTCCCCCTATTCTGTAGAAACTGGGCCACAGTCTCTTCCTTAGTTTAGCCTCTCCCTGAGTGAGCATACTCCACATATGAGTGGGGACATAGACATCAAGCCCTGTCAGTCAACATCTGGCTTATGCACATGACCAATACCATTGCCCCCATTAAACCTAGGGAGGTCACTTCCATGGTCAAATGACAGTCTGCTCCCTGGATCAACGAGGAGCGAAACAATGCAAGAAACTAGAAAGAGGATGGAGGTGGCATTATTGCCCTAAGGATAGAATAACTTATAAGAATATCTTAAACAAATACCACCAGACAATTGAGAAAGTCCAATCAGGCTTTTACAGCTGAAATTGATACCTCCCATAACAAACCCGGTGAGCTATTTAAAATCATCACCTGGACGCCCTGGTTCAGCCATTAATGGCCTCTTATAAGTGGTCGCTCAACTATCAAACTTCTTTGATGCCAAAATAAACACTATTGTAGTCTCTCTACATTCCGTGAACTCTGACCCCACGGTTATTAGCGGTCCCAAGGCCCTTCAAGAGATTCCGCTAACACCCTGCTCCTACTCTGTGCAGGAGTTCGGTCCTATTTCTCTGGAGGAGTCTGCTCACGCTCTTAGAGCGTGAAAATCTGGGTACCCGAGGGCCCCCCCCCCCCCATATTCTTGTTTCCAACTGCGCAGCAATCAACCCCTCCTTAAATCGGCTTTTAAACTTGCCCATTCAGACGACCACAGGCCCTGGCTGTTGTAAAAAGGGTAAAGTAATTCCTCTCCTAAAAAAAGACATCAGCTGACAAATCTAACCTTTCCAATTTGAGACCAATCTCCTTGCTACCTGCCTTGCCAAGATTTTAGTAAAGCTTAGTAATCACCAATTCTCCAGTTTTCTAGAGCAGAATAAGCTGTTACACCCTTCCCAGTCAGGCTTTCGCCTCAGCTTCAGCACCGAAAATACTCTGTTGGAGGACACCATTATGCTAGCGGTGGAACAGGGTAAAGAGGTAGCCTTGATTCTCCTTAATCTATCCTCAGCTTTTGACACAGTCTCGCACCCCGTACTTCTACAACGTTTGGTGACATCGGTATCTAAATGGTGTTCCGCCTCCATCAGCCCCTGTCACGGTGGCTCGCAATCTGGGGTGAAATTTGATAATTCTGCCACCTTTGCACCCCAGGTGGCCAGTGTAGTCCTGTTTGGACTCCTAAAAATTCAAAAAAGTTCCTCTACCTTCTCTCTTTACCTCAGCAGAAAACAGTGATTCAGACACTGATCACCTCACAGATATGCCAATTCTCTTTATTGGGGTCTCCCGGGATATCTCCTGAAGTGACTACAGCTGGTTCAGAATGCCACAGCGCGGCTTCTGTTGAAATTCTCTAGGTGAGTCCACATCCAACCATACCTTAAAGAACTGCACTGACTTGATATCAAGGAACAAGTTAGGTTTAAAGGACTAGCACTGACACGCAGAGCTTTCTAACACCTCAATACCTGTCTAATAGAATTACCTCTTACCAACCTAAAAGATCACTCTTATCCTCCAGTTCCTTGTTGGTGGTGATCCCACAATTCAGAAGGATGAAGTGGAGTGGCAGTGCCTACTCCTACCTGGCTGCTAGGGATTGCAACACTCTCCTACAGCATCTACGCGCCCCAGAGGATATCCTGGTTTTCAAACATCTCCTTAAAACTTGGCTCTTCCGGCTTGCTTTCTAATTACAAGTCAATAAGTGGATCAGTCTTCTAGAAAGTGCCGGGACACTCAATGAGTAGCTGTTGCGCTCTATAAATCCCTCAGTTAGATAGATAATGGCACCTTAACTGCCCTTAACCATCCGTTAGACCACTTCTTAAGGAAACACGCATTGGCAAAGCCAGAAGGTCTTGCTTTTGAGACAAATTGGCTTTGCCAGTGGTTTTAGACATACGGCGCTGCATCTCTGATGTTGATGCTGTGCCGCATTGATAACAAATTTAAATAAAAAAGCTTTTGACAGGGCAGTCCATGTCATTTTATAGGCACATTCAAAATGACGCACCGCTTTTAGATCAAGAACTAGATCTAGAACTAAAAAGAAAAAAAAATGCACAAAAGCTTTTTTGTTGTATGTTTAAAGTGGATGTGGGAAACAACAATGGAGGAATAAAACGAAAGACAGCAACGTGGAGCTGGTGGGAGAAAGGAGAAAGCACATGGGGGGGGGAGGCAACACGGGGAAGAAGCCAATTTGTGAGAGACAGTAGCACAGTGGATGGGGGAGAGAAACCCACAATGGAGACTGTTGGAAAACACATGTACTCTCGTAGAGTGCTTAAACAAAAAGAAAAAAGTAGCACCTGAAAATAGGAGCAGTTGAAGGACAGAGCAATGCATCAATGCTTACCTGCAGTTTAAAAGCTGGCAAACTCCTTAGATCTCAGTAATTTGAAGACGGTACCTTTAAACGGAAATGCCACAATCAATCACGTCAGTAAAATACGGACACTAATCAGAAGTGAAATATAATTAGGTACATGTTTGAAGTCCCATATACCGGGTCTGAAAAATATATGCTTGTTAGGACATGGTAGCAAACAGTAAGAAAGGAACAGTTACTCCAGTGGTTGAATATGGTTTAGCATCTTCGAGAACTATCCATTAAATTTGGTTTAGCATCTTCGAGAACTAGCCAGTGGGTGTACAGTAGGAATAATGTAGCTTACGTGCCAGTCCCAAAACTGCAATCCCACACTGGGAACCAAGGCCAGGCAAAGCAGAGAACTGTCCATCTCTGAAAACGCGGCAAAGCTGGCCCTGTGCGAGCCATTGCTACTTCTTACAGAAGGTACGATATGGATTTATTTTAAATCCAGCACAATGTGAAAAAATGAATTACAGAGATTATGACCGCAGATATCGAGGGTTGCCGAAAAAAGGCGTCTACCCATAATGCACCACGACTTCTCAGACCTGCAGCAGAAATATTAACCTTCATTGAGTGAGAGACTGAGAGTGGGTAAACTCCAAGACAGGCCATCTGTCATGAATGAGACACACGACCTGGGCTGTTCTAGCAGTGAACCATGACGGCGACTGACAATGCCCCATACACTCCAGCCTTCAGATCTTGGGAAGAGCCCTTGAAGTCAGAGACTCTCAGAAATAATTAAAGGGTAGGTGTGTGCAAGGAATGAGGGGTGCAAGCTAAGACTGGAGATGGGAACAATGAGTAGGGTTTGTGGGAAGACCCTACATTTCCTAGATACATCGATTGTTAAGTGTACCATTAGAAAATACATGCTGCACTGGTTTGCATAGGAATGTTCAGTCGTGTGTTTGCAATACTGGTTGCATGTTGGCTCTATCCGTGATTTCCCGCTCTTGAGGTCTTGCCATTTGCGTACTGCAGACGTTATGTTTGGAATAGGTATGGCTAACACTAGTTGAACCACGTGTGCATGATAAATGAGGAACTAACTGCAGGGTCCAGATGTTGGAAAAACAAAATATTAATTTGCTTAGGTGTCACCCTTTGTCAGAAAGTGTTACTTTAATGGGTAGTTCTTTAACCACATGGCAGTGGTTTGATGCATACCGTGTCGGGTATTTTATGGCAGATGTTCATACCACAGACAGCAAATGTGTCACAACGTGAACAAAATGAGCAGAGTAAATCAAACAGATCTTAGACTAGGCAAGTATCCTGTTTTAGTAAAAGGTAATGTGGCAGTAAAGATGGCGTCCTGTAATTCCTACCTTTGTGTGCTCCACTTATCGAAATAACAGGTGTATGGGATTTGCATTTTGAAGTGCCATACTGTAGATGTGGGTGTTAAAGTATTAATAGGTTTGTCAAGAAAACTGGATTATCCCGTCACTTAGAGCATGTCACCCTCTACCACATATGGGCCCACAAAACAATACTAATAAAAATAATTCACCATTATATAATCTATTAGTGGCAGATTAAGAGGATTCTGTTTATAGCGAGTTATCTACGAGTCATTGAGTTCTGCAGCAAAATGTTTTTCAGAATTATTAAAATGTTGGCTCGCAAAAATCTGCATCACAGTGTTCTCAAGGTTAACAAAACTAAAGGCACCACGTGTTTCGCAGCACGACAAATAACAATGTCTCTTCTTCAGGGCAAAAATTCGATACGACCTATTTGCGATATATGAACTGTTACACTTTCTGTTTAAAATTACTGCCAATGACAATACTTGTATCGTGCATATCGAATGATAACCATTTATAGTGAACTACCTTCCAACCGATATGCTGCAATGTTACACCTAATTTTTTTTGCCCTGAAGAAGCAACAGCATTATGTGTCATGTAGCAAAACAAGTGTTGGCTTTAGTTTTGTTAAAAGAACAGTTGATGGACAGAATGCAGAACAATGTCATACATTCACCGCAGTACAGAGATCTGGGCCTAAATCCATCGTTTTTTTGCTCACCATGGCATTCCAGTTTGAACCCAGCCATATGCAAATCAGTCTTGACCCTGTGCCTCATGGGAACAGTCCAGCCCGAACTGCCAAGCCAGGTCCTCCCTGGACTGGAAACAAGCATCCTAGGACCGGTTTCGGGGTTTCACCCCTCTTCAGCCAGGATAGCTTGATTCCAGTGGCATGGAGAGCACGGGACCCACGTCTGGGCATACCCGTCCCACTCGGGGTGACAAATGCAAAAACAACAGTTGATGGACAGAATGCAGAACAATGTCATACATTCACCCCAGTACAGAGATCGCTTTGTTCGCCCTAAGTTGGCAGGGTATGCCCAGACGTGGGTCCCTTGCTCACTTTGCCACTGGATTCAAGATAGCCTGGCTGATGAGGGTTATGAACCCGAAACCGGTCCCAGGATGCTTGTTTCCGGTCCAGGGAAGACATGGCTTGGCAGTTCGGGCTGGACTGTTCCCATGAGGCACAGGGTCAGACTGATTTGCATATGGCCATGTCTGAACTGGGGTGGTGGAGTGAGCTAAAGAATGATGATGGATTAAACCCAGATCAGTTGACTGGGGGTGAGAGTTTGATTTGCTCAAGCGCTCCGTCCATCATCCCCTTTGGTATCGCTTTGTTCGCCCTAAGTTGGCAGGGTATGCCCAGACGTGGGTCCCTTGCTCACTTTGCCACTGGATTCAAGATAGCCTGGCTGATGAGGGTTATGAACCCGAAACCGGTCCCAGAATGCTTGTTTCCGGTCCAGGGAAGACATGGCTTGGCAGTTCGGGCTGGACTGTTCCCATGAGGCACAGGGTCAGACTGATTTGCATAGTGGAAGAGGTGTGGCGCCGCGGCCAGGGCGACTGACGCTGGAATCTGGGGCTCACGGTTCGATCCCCAGCACCGGCGGCAGGTCAGCCCAGCACCATGTGACTCTGGGCAATAGCTTGCTTAATCTTCCCGACGGCCCCCAGCGCCGGGATGCCTTCGGGTAGCTGTTCGCGCTTTACAAATACTGGATTTATGGCCATGTCTGAACTGGGGTGGTGGAGTGAGCTAAAGAATGATGATGGATTAAACCCAGATCAGTTGACTGGGGGTGAGTGTTTGATTTGCTCAAGCGCACCGTCCATCATCCCCTTTGGTATCGTTAAGTTTTGTTAAACCAGAGAGCATTGTGATACAGCTCTATGGGAGCACAAAGACTTCATATTAATAACTTTGGGTAAAATAAATGCTTCAGACCTCGATTTATAGATGACACTCTATTGACAGAAACCCCCTAATATTGTACCTTGGTAAAGTTTGGACGGACCAGAACACCCCAGAGGTATAGCAAGCAGAAGGTATAATATATCGGTTCCCTTCCTCTTTTTGACCTTGAATATTGCATGATTTCGATTCCCAACAAAGTGGTGCTTATTTTATTATCCTATGAAGACCAAAGGCCTAAATTGGTCCTGTCTGGATTCAAGCGTGCGCTGCAGCGTTCAGTGGGAACTGAAGCCACCGGTCCATCTCCCAGTCAAAATGCTGTCCCTTTCCAGTCACCATATACACTTCATGCCGCACTCCGGTGTGCGTGAATGGCATTCAGCAAGGGAACAGTGGCTGGTGTTTTACAAGAAGTACTTCCTAATAGGTACCTTTTGCTTAATTACCATTTCATCACTAATGGAGTTATCTTTTTCCTAACCTACTTCCGGTCGTAGGAAGGTCGGGCACGTATACAAAGTCAAAGTTGTGTCAGGTGATGCTGTTTTAAAGTCTTAGCCAGGCGCAGGAGGGCCAGGGGCATGACGTTAGACCCTGCGGCGCAAGGGGGGGGGGGGGGAGGGGAGTCCTTCAGGGGCCCCCTAGACCTTCAAGTGGGGGGAGGGGGGCATTCAGCACACGACTAATTAAATATTTGTGAGATATGGGAGACTTAAGGGTCCCTCATCACAACTGGGGGGGTTGGGGGGTGGAAGCGGGTGAGTGCTCCAACCTTTTGCGTTACGCTACTGAGCAAAGGATGAAAGAAAAATCGGGTAAACTCTTTGACAGAGGGAAAATGGATGGTGTTATGGCATCCTGCTGCTGCAGGCATCTGCGGTAAAACTAAAAGCCGAAAGAAGAAGATGAAAGTTGCCCGGCCCACCTCGGCTCATCTTCTCGTCGCATGGCAGATGATCGGCCGGAGCAGGGGAGAGCCCTGAAGAGCTCGGACAAGGTACCTGCAGAGACGCACCGGAGCAGGCAGCGATACCGCTCTCTCTTTGAAGACTTAATGCGGGGGATTTCTTTTCCTGCGCCACAGATGAAAGCCGGCTTTATTGTCGCGCTTTTTTCCTGTTCCCTTGAAACAAAACCCCATCTAATGCTAGATTTCGGAACGGCCACAATATTGCCGTCTTTAATTTCGCAGTGGCTAGCAGCTTTCATGTTTTTTAATTCGGTAATTCTTGTAGCTGTGTTAAAGGCTTGCATACGCATTTGAGACAAGTCATGGTAAGCGAGGCTCATGTTGTTTACTCCTGTTAGTGACATTAATTGAGGGCTCGTCCTCTTGAGAAAGCAACAATTAGAAATCGGGCTCGTGAATGAATCGTTGTCCTTTCGGTTTGCAAATTTTGGGTGCACTAGTGAATCTTTTAAGCTCTTTTTATATATATTTTTTATTTTTTCCATTAAAACATTATTAAACGGTGTATTACGTGCAACCTGCAACGACGGTTGATACTCCTACAGACCTGACTAGCCAAGAGCATTAGTTCATGGAGACGTTATAATGCATACGCCACAGGTATAACACTCCTTGAATAGCATCGCTCCAATTTTGTAGCAATCCAGGCGCCCCTGCTTCTTTTAAGATTTATGAAAGTAATAAAACATTTTTACACAGTTGGGAAGCTCAGGTTGAACAATAGAAGTGATGCTGATAGTACAGTTATGTTTAGGTTTGAAGGAAATGTTCTCTTTAATATTACATTTTCTCATCTCCCTGCCAGCCCCGTGCAGATATTAACTCTTCTCATGTGCATCGCCTCGGGGCTGACGTTTTTTCAATATGGTCTGTTGTCTAAAATCTGCTGCAGTCTTTACAGTTTTTCCATCTCAGTTCTTCTCCATCAACAGACCAGATCATTTTGTTGTCTAAATACATTTTGTATACACAAGGCCTTTATAGGGTTAGAGAAGTAGACTTCAAACGTATTAATGCCACGCCCCCCAGTGGGAAAAAAAATCAACGGCACCCCCTCAACATTTTTCGCAATTATTCTATTAAACTAGCAATGCTTAAACATTGCAGTTAAGTCCTGTTACCGTTTTAAAAATGCAATCAAATACATGATTGCCAAACATAGTATTCTGGTCAAGCGGGCCTTAGGAACATGTAAATGTATCCACAGTGCGATTATTAGAAATGGTGGTGGGGGTTTTGAAGAATATTTGGAGTCCCTTTCCTTTTGACACCTTCTCCCAGCCAGGATATAAATGACAAAAGATGTTAGTGATGGCCCATTGTAGAGCGACTTAACTGCTGCTCATTTTTCCCCCTGAAAACAATGCACTGTTATCAGCATAATTCTTTTTTTGACTAGAGCCTGGCGCTCACCCTGGGATCACTTGAGGCCCTTCTAGGGGGGCCCGCCCCTCCAGTTTGAAGACCCCTGTGTTAGAGAGTGCATTGGGGTTCGGATCTCGGTTACTGACACTGGCATTCTCCTGATTTGTCTTTGGGTGGTAGTGGCAGGTCCTCATTGTTCTTAGGTGTATAAGGTAATACATTGGTAGCATGTAGTCATAGCACTATACCCTTTGTGTGTGCTGAGAACTTTTGGACTTCAGTCAGCGCTTTACTTTTGAACTCATTTGATACTTAAGATACATTCTTTGTGGTCGCTTCATATCCATGATAGTCCCACGGTTGTGTTTAGTTGTATTCAGACTGTCACAGTCACTGTTTATGAGCATGCATCAGCAATCACCACATGAAATGGAACCACACATTGTGTAGTTATATAAAATAAATATTTTTTATATTTATCAAGACAGTTTTTTACTTAACAAGTCTATACTAGGATCCATGTAGTCCAGCTGACTAGGAACAATCCAAGAAGCGTCTTTGATCATCAGACCCAGTCTTCATTCAGTCTATTGCTCAGGTAAAAACACAAATTGTGTGGACATTTTGTCCCTCATCAGGACAAGGAAGGGTAGAGGTGTGACATTGCCAGTTCCAGGGGCCTAGTTATGAATAGTGCACCAGTTGCAAGTCAAGACACAAGGGCCCAGAGGACTGAGGGGCCCCCTCAGGTCAGTTATAGTTTTTTTTTTTTAACTTCCAAACGAGGGCACGGGAGGCCCATTTCCCTATTTTGCATTAGGGGCGATGGCACCCTTGCTTCGCTGCTGTTCGGCCTCGCACCTAGGGCATAGACACAGGGTTTACCAGCTCTCAATGCCTTCCAATCTACCAGTTTTTCGCCCTACTCTTGAAATGCCTTAAGCAAATTATGATAGATGTTTTTCAAATGACAGATATTTCTGAGAGTTTTATTCCCTATGTGTTTTTTTTAATCAACATTTTACAGTTTTTAAGAATACCAGACATGCAGTCGTCTATATAGATTTCAGATGTGTGACCCAGCTTGGTCCAGGATCGGGTGCAGCCTCTGCGAGCATTGGGCATAGCTTTTACTCTGGGGCCTTCACTACCAACCGTAACCTCAACTGCAGCCTTGCTTATGCACAGTTTCATGTAGGAAACATCAAACGTGACCTAGCGGGTCTAATGATGGGAGATGTGATGGAAGGTGGAGTAGTTTTCATTCATTAATGTGCCAAGGATACAGATTTATAATAGAGTTCGACAATTCTGGACTGTATCAAATTTGCAATTGTCTGAAAGGTCACCCCCAGATTTTTTGCCTTTTCTTGGCTTCTATTTTTGTTGGCTTTAGGACTCTGTGCACTTTGACCTCTGCTAAACAGTAATAAAGTGTCCTTGCGTCCCAACTAAAACATGTGCTGTACATTGAAACTCTTTATTTTGCCTATGTAACTTACCTAGAAGTCCATTGTGAATGGTACCTAAAGTGTATCTGTGGCATGGAAAGTTAAACGTCATACATGGGCTGCAGTGTATATTTACACCACCAACATAAGTGACTAGACATATTTCTGCCAGCAGTGCCACTGCGCACTGCCTATGCTGCAGTTTAAATGCACTGCATTAGACTCAGAGTGATAAAGATACTTGTCAATTCCAAGGTAGAAAACTATTACTCCGCAGTTTCTCAGGTAAAAAAAAGAGCTTTCAGCCCCAGTAATGTGTTTGATAAATCAGGGTGGACAATGAGGGCTTATTTAGGGTGGCAATGATTCCAGGTTGTGTCTGAGGACGGAGGGCATGGAGGAGGGAAAGGCTCACATGTTGATGGGAGGCATGGAATTGTTTTGGCCACCTTGAGGCTGTTACTTAATGAACTAAATGCAGGTAAAAACCATTTATACCTAAATGCACTGCAGTGACACTTGGCAAACTGCCTTTGCTATGTGAAAAAAAGCTATTTTTATATATAACCATAAGTCACCCTTAAAGTGTGCCTAGTTAGCCCATAGCTATAAAACCCAGGGGTTTGCCCTAATTCCCCCAACACATCTGAGCAAAAGCATACAGAAGCAATAAGAGAAAAGATGTGTGAGCGGATCGATCCAGATATTTCACAAAAACATTACACATAAAATGATCGGTGCAGGCTCTGGTCGACACGTTTCGGCCCACTGACTCGGGCCTCATGAGGACATGGGCAAAAAAAGAACAAAGCAAAACCACTCTGGTATCAAGGTAGATCTGGCGGGTCCAGCTTAAGGAATGCTCCACTCTGTATGTCATCCGACAATACCTTCAATGCCCGCGTGACCGGTTTCGGGGCATCACCACTTGTGGAAAAGTGTAAATTCTATGTTAGCATAAGCGGCAGCCATTTTTACTGTCGCGTCCATTTCGTTTCCGTCGTATTCATTTTATTCTCTGATGCTCGCCTTTTCACCTAGCCTGTGTCCTCAATTTTAGCTGACACCTCTGACATGGTCAATCTGGTGTACGTGCTAGGGGGCTGCAGCTTCCGGTGCACCTGGTCTCAGATGTTATCAAATGATTGCTTATTGCCGCCATAAACATTCTTACTCCCCCTCCTCATCTCCTGACCACCTGGTCACCCTCTGCTCTTGTTTGCCTATAGCTATTTCCGTGCTTAAACTTGTTTCTTCCAGTTTTCCTTCCCATGCGATTACACTGCAACAAACAGTATATAAGGGTGATGGTTTTTGCATTCAATGTACTTCCTCCCACAACACTTTAGGGTGTTGTTCGGACGCGGTCCCGCTCATGAGTGTTTAATAAACTTGGTTTGTTTTACTTCACTCCAGTGCTGATCTCTCTTTTGTTAGTTTTCGGACCCGTGGACGAGAGTGTGACCCTGCACCAGTGTGCCCTCACGGGGGTACATTTGCACAATTGGCGCCCAGAACGTGGGGCCCCATTGGAGACGCGGCCGTCTGAAGGAGTGGTCTCGACGGAAGATCGAAATTATCACTGAGGACGCGTACTGCATGAGAAGACCTTTGTCTTTGCAGCCGACGTGAACTTTGCGGTTTTCCTGACTTGACCCTCCGGGTGGTGGCCGGTCTCGACTGGGGCTTCTTTGGCGAATTTGCAGTGACCATTAGGTCAACCAGAGATCGGCAGGTGGGAGTTGATGACTTCTGTTTGGTAAGGTCGCTGATGCGGCACTCTTGATTGTTTGGTTTGGTTTTGGTATTCATTCTTTGCAAAGACTGAAGGCAGGTATTGTGGGGATTTTTCTCCTTCTGACATTTGTTTGGATAGTAATATTTTACATATATTTGTTAAAACATGCCTGCTCTTAGTAAACTTCGTAAGTGGTGCTGCTGTTGCAGTGCAGGAAATGTTTTGGAACAAAGTCAACCGACTCCTCCAGAAGGGACGCCGAATAGAGATATGTATATAAAATATGGTATTTGTCCCATAATGTATGGCTCATTGTGGAACAAATACACCAAGAAAGAACCCGACCTACAGTGGCCAGTAAATGGGTCATTTGATTTTCAGAAGGTTCAGTACGTGGAACAGTGTTTGTTCAAAAGAAAGAGTAGGCAGGTTATGTTTGATTGTTTGCGTATGTGGGATCAGGAAGTGCGAGAGAGAGCGAAGAAAGCGGAAGCTATAGCAAAGAAAGAACAGCGGAAGACGATATATCAACAATGTGTTGAATTAAGAGACAAGGAAATGCAGGAAGGAATAGAAAAGAAAGATAGAGAACGCCGATTGCAGGTAAATGGCCAGTACCCTATTAGACGTCCTGTCTATCCAATACTTGATACGCTTCATGATGATTGTATCCTACTAGAACGACCCCCGCCCCAGTATAAATCCCCCGTTCCGAGTGCCCCTGAGGGTGGTGCTTCTGATGATGAGATCTCCTCCTCAAAAGATATGGACAAAGATCAGCGATCCATGCGACAGACTTGCTCTACTCTGTCTAGCAAAGATAAAGATAAATTGACGGGCAGTGCTAGAGAGGAATCTCGTCGGGCTACTACAGCGACGATCCTCACAACTACAGTTCAGGCTTGGGAAGACGCAAAACAGTTATATTTTTTAGAAAAGTTCTGTTGGGATGTATTATATAATTGGCAACATATCTCTAACGAACCAGGCCCAAAAGACTTGAATGCAGATTATAAGCAGTTAGGAGATGGGACTTACCCTTTCAAAAACATACCTGATAAAATTAGACGAGCGGTTAAACTACGGGATGACACCTTAAAACTGCAAAAGGAAAAAGAATTAGCTAGGAAGAGTAAAGTCTTAGAAACAGAAAAGTCTCAGACAGAGAAAACAGATGTTCCGGTGGACGAGGACAATCCTAGTAGTAGTAAAATTGATATGAGACCAATGCGTGAAGCCGCACCCCTGTATGTTCCCCTGAAGGGTGCAGGAACTAATGATGATAAGACGTCCGATGATGCAAAGGGATATTTCATATATAATTGGGTCTACACTCCTTGGAGTAGAGCAGATGTTATGGCCCTTAAGACTGTCTTGCCCGACCCCCGGAAAAACCCCGCCACCTTTTATGAGGAGGTGGAGGGAGCTATCAGCTCTTGCACTATGACCTTAGCGGATATAGATATGTTCTTTGGGCTTATTTTGCCCCCTGATATGTGGAGAACAATACGTAAAATTAATGACGCTGCGGCATTTGGTGACACCTGGGAAAAATTAGAAGAAATAGATGCGGACAGGGAACCTGCCCAGAAGCCCCAACAGGAGATATTAGATCTTCCTAAAGCTATTGTGACTAAATTGAAGACTCTCATACCCCCTAAGAAAATAGATTGGACTACGTTAGCGTCCTGCAAACAGAAAAAGGATGAGTCAGTTTCTGACTTCTTTTCAAGATCTGAGGAGACATTTCATGACTTTAGTGGCCAGTCGTTGGCTGACGAGACAGGCAAACACCTGTTTGTTGACAGATTTGTTGCTAATATGTTACCTGAAATATCTAGTCGCCTCAAGGCCAGTGAAAGTTCTTGGACCACGTCCTCTCCAGTTTCCCTTCTGACAATGGCACAATATTATGAGCGACAGGAACAGGAAGCGAAGGGAAGATAAAAAGGTTAAGGATTTAAAAACAAAGGTTATGATGGCTCAGGCGTATGGTCCATCGTTTAGGAGAGGTGGAGGAGGCGGACGTGCAATGCATACACCCGGAGCACTCCCTCTCCTTCGGGCAAATTTGTCTCCTGATCAGTGTGCCTATTGTAAAGAGACTGGGCACTGGCGTTCTGAGTGCCCCCTTTTGCAAGACCAACAATACCAGCGAGGAAGGGGAAGTATAAGAGGGCGTCCAGGGAACGTAGGAAGCAGGGGAGGTGCAAGTGCTCGCCCCCGGTTTGAGGCAGTCGAACAGGGACCGAACTACCCTAATGCCTTTGACAAACGACACCAGTACCAAATGACAGATTATTCTGCTGATACACCTACAGATTCCGATTATGCATAGGGATGCCCAGGACGGGGTGTGGGACCGGTTGAGGTGCCAGTAGATCAAATGGGTCCCTATGTTGACGCAAATGTCTTGGAATCTACTGATCGATTTCTGGTTGATACAGGGGCTACCCGTAGTGCCCTGTCTAAAAGACTGGTTCCTAGGGCTCCCCTGTCTGGCACATTGATAACATCGATAGGGTTCGACGGAACACCTACACCTAGCCCACTATCACAGCCACTTGAATTCGGACTAGATAGATTCACTGCCACATGTCCATTCTTGCTCTCCCCTAACACTCCAGATAACATTGTAGGTATCGATATGCTAAAATATTTTCGTGCTACGATACGCTGTTCCCCAGAAGGTGTACGTGTTATCCTTAATGACAAATATCCAATAGTTGATAGATCTTGCCTTATCAATGAGGACGTCGCTCTGGCGTCCCTACCTTGCACTTTGTGGGCTAGATCAGACACTGGTGTGGGTCATATGGTCATTCCACCTGTACAAATTCAAGTGAGGGAGGGTGCCTCATTGCCTCGTTTGCCCCAATATAAGATATCTCGAGAGGGCAAAGAAGCACTAGCAGGTATTGTTCAGGATTTGATTAAAGTAGGTGTAGTGGAAGAGGTTCCCTATAATACTTGCAATAGCCCTATCCTTCCTATTTTAAAAAAAGACACTGATACTAAGATTTACAGGTTCATTGATTTGCGTGAGGTTAATAAAATAGTGGTGCCCCAATATCCGGTAGTTTCTGACATAACAACCCTCCTCACTATGGTCCCTCCCACTGCCACCACATTCTCCGCGATTGATTTGAAAAATGCGTTCTTCTCAATCCCTATCCACCCGGACAGCCGTTGTCTATTTGGATTCACACTGAAAAACAGATCATTCAGGTTCTGTAGAGCTCCACAGGGCTATACAGAAAGTCCCAGTATTTACAGTCAAGCATTAAAGAGACAACTTGATTCCTTTCCTGTACCAAAAGGGGTGGTTATAATTCAGTATGTGGATGACATTTTGCTTGCTGCAGACACTCCTGAGCAATGTGAAGAAGGTACATTGTTACTATTATCATTTCTTGCATCACATAATCACAAAGTCTCTAGAAAGAAATTGCAATACTGTAGACAGCAGGTTACCTGTTTAGGTCACCTCCTGTCTAAGGAGGGACGTGCGCTCACACCAGATCGCATTCGGACCATTCTAGACACTCCTGTACCCCGTACGATGTCCGTGCATTGATTGGCCTTACTTCCTTTTGTAGGCAGTGGATCCTCTGTTTTTCGCATATTATCAAACCTCTTTTAGCCCCTTTTGACCAAAGACACCCCGATGCCCCTCCCATGGACTGCTGAATGCCAGAGCGCCTTCCAGCAGTTACGTCAAGCCCTTTGTTCTGCACCAGTATTAGGTACCCCAGATTACACTAAATCTTTCACACACTATGTACATGAAAGGGAAGGTTGTGCCCTCTCGGTCTTAGCACAGATGCACGGTGATAAACAACGCCCGTGTGCATATTTTTCAGCTGTCCTCGACCCAGTCGCTCGCGCACTGCCTGGATGTTTCCGAGCAGTGGCAGCAACGGCTGTATCCATACGCCAGAGTGAAGGAATAGTTCTATCACACAAATTGCTTGTGTTAGTGCCCCATTCAGTTGATACGTTGCTAAACCAAACAAAGACGCAGCATTTGACTAGTGCTCGTCTGACAGCATATGAATTGACACTTTTGGCCCCCCATATTATGCTAAAAAGATGTTTGACATGAAATCCTGGCACATTACTGCCATTTCCATCCACTCAGCCTAGTCACAAGAGTCACATGATTGCATATTTCTCACTGAAGAACAAACAAAAGGTCTAGTTGACCTGCAAGACACTCCCTTCTCCATTACAGATGGGGAGTTATGGGTTGATGGGTCATGTTTGAAATTGCCCGATGGCACTACATCTGCTGACTATGCTATTACGACACTCCAGACAATAGTTGACACAGCTCGTATCCCACAGAAATCAGCTCAAGCAGCTGAACTGATCGCTCTAACCAGAGCATGTGAGCTTAGTACAGACCTGATTGTCAATGTCTACACTGATAGTCAGTATGCGTTCGGGGTAGCTCATAATTTTGGCCGCCTGTGGAAAGAACGTGGTTTTTTCACTACACATGGAACACAGATAGTGCATGGAGAACTAATGCACAATCTCCTTACTGCCTTAACCTATCCTAAGAAAATAGCTATTGTCAAGTGTAGCGCACACAAGAAGGTGACAGACAAAATAGGAGCAGGTAATGCCTTTGCAGATTGTACAGCCCGTGAGGCTGCAACGCAGCGAAGCACCACGTCTATGTATGTGGTTAAGTCGCAAGCTGAACGTTGGCATGATGCTAGACAGGAAGTGTTGGATATGCAACAATCTGCCTCCTTCGATGAATTAGACCAATGGTCTAAGGAGGGAGCATTGGACGATGAGGGCTGTTGGAGGAGCAAAGATGTGACTAAATGGAAGTTGCCCACTGCATACCTATACCCTCTGATTCATATGGCACATGGTCCAGCCCATGTTGGTGCATCTTCAGTAGCGAAACAGCTTATGCAGATCTGTGACCATCCTGATATTGCTGCTACCGCTAAAAAGATAGTCCAGTCTTGCCTGGTTTTCCTCCAATACAATCCTGGGAAGGGAACGCAAACCCCAGCAGGGGGGTTTGCGACACCGTCTGCACCCTTTGAGGTCCTTCAGATGGACTACATCCAGTTTGAGTGCTGCAATAATCTTAAATATGTCTTAGTAATAGTTTGCGCCTTCAGCAAATGGGTGGAGGCATATGCTACAAAAGACAATACAGCCCTCACGACTGCGAAAATACTCCTGAAGGAATTCTTCCCTCGATTGGGTGCTTGTCGAGTTTTATGGAGTGATAATGGGCCTCATTTCATTGGACAGGTTGTAGAGTATGTTATGAAAGGGCTAGGGGTCAAGCAGAAGTTCCAGGCTGCTTTTCACCCACAATCAGCAGGCCTGGTGGAACGTTATAACTCTACATTGAAACTGAAATTGGCAAAAATACAGGCTTCCACTTCCTTGAAGTGGCCTGATGCATTGCCCTTAGCACTGCTTTCCATCAGATCAATACCTCATACACGCTCTGGGCTTACCCCATATGAGGTTGTGTTTGGCAGGCCCATGAATATTTGGGGGGTTCCTAAGCCTCGCCCTATACACGATGTGCCTCACACATTAATCAGTGATTATCTGTCTCAGTTGACTGACAGTTTACTTTCTATTCATCAACAGGTTCGGGAAGCTCTCCCGGACAGGTCGCAAGGTCACAGACATGACTTCCGTCCGGGAGACTTCGTAATGATAAAGGTCTTCCAAAGAACAAATTGTCTGGAACCTCGCTGGAGGGGCCCCGAGCAGGTCCTCTTCGCCACCTGAACTGCGGTCCGAGTGACCAACAGGAAAAATTGGATGCATGCCACCCACTGCAAGAAGGTTCCACTCTCCTTAGTGGATCCTACTGTGTTGAAGGATCACCGCAACAACTTGGTCACAGAGACGGGACGAGCTGCATCACCTGAAAGAACTGAGGAAGTTTTTCCGGATCGTACTATCCCCGGTACATCCAGGTACTTACTCTGATCCAGGAAGAAAGGCTCTCCAGTGCAAAACAAGACAAGTGAAGTCATTGACCTGAGTGGTTAAGTCTGACTACAAAGGGGGGTCTGCCTATTAGTGGCTACTCGTCTCAACGTCAGTGAAGAAACCAACGTCCACTCAGGACTCTTAGGACGCTACCTTTTTTGTCGAAAGATGATCCCCACTAAGGAGAAGAAGGGGATTGCTGCGACAACGTGTAATGGCTGTACACTTTGCATCCTTGGTTTGTCTTTGATTGCTGCTCTTATTGCTACTGTAATGTGGGTAGTGGAGGAAGTAATGCCTGGGGCTTCCTTGCTCAACATTACTGCTACATCGCCTACTACAAAGGAACACCATCATTTCGATTTGCCGCAACATGAACAGGGGTATTGGCAAAATCTGAGAAATAATTCATTTCTTCAAATGTTGCATCAGACACACAAGCTATGCAATGCTACTAACGGTTGGGTTTGTGGCAAGATTCCTCCTCATCAGAACATAAGAGAAATCCCGTTGCCACCACTGCCATTTTCTCGCAATGGCTCATGCCAAGCTTGGTTTGAGCTACTATATGCTTCCTACAAATTTAACCTCTCAGAAACATGGGATGTGGGCGACCTCAACGCCAAACTGAATAAAGTATGCTATCCCAACGAAGATGGGGACCCACAAGCAAAGGGGACCATCTTGGAGATGGAAGAATATAGTAGAGGAAATACAGCAACAAAATATGTGTATCCAAACTCTAGATCGGCTAAAGGCAATGGGCCACCTGTTATCTCTGTTGTTCTGACTACTGGCCCTCTCTGTGTACAGAGTACAGGCAATGTGCTAATGGGTATCAGTAACTGTACTACAGTGTTACAAATGTCCACGAGGGGCCGAAGCAGCTTCCTCGCATCACGTCATACTTATTTTGTTTGTGGAGCTAAGGCATACTACTTCCTACCTTCAGGCTGGTCTGGTACCTGTTACATAGCTTTTCTTCTACCACCTGTGTTTCTAGCTCCCCCAACATACCACCAAGATTTGCAATTGTTCAATCACCACGTTGGTAGTAGGGGAAAACGTGCCATCAATGTGTCTTTAGTCGATCAGACAGAGACCACATGGGAGCAATATACAGACTTTAATAAAGGATTTTTCTTCTTCGTTGGCCCAGTACAAAACAGCAAGCTGGTCCGTCGCCTCACCCGTACAATGGAGGTAGTGATTAATCAGACAACTGCGGCCTTAGGAAACTTGACGGAAGAACAAGCATCAATCCGCATGGTCGCTTTACAGAATAGACTTGTTTTAGATGTTGTTCTAGCTGACCGAGGTGGAGCATGCCGTGTCATCGGATCCAGCTGCTGTGTTTTCATACCGGACAATTCACCATCTGTCTATGCGGCCATCTCCAAACTACACAAGATAGCCGCCGAAATACATCAAGACCCAGGAACATGGACTTGGACTGGGTGGTTTTGGGACTTACTTTCAGTTTGGGGTTTGAAAGTATTATCAGTGCTGTTCATATTAATAGCTATTATCTTCTCTTGTTGTTTGTGTGTTCATTGTGGACTAATGCTCTGTTCTCTCTGTACTTCTGCCTGCATCTCGTCTAAAGAGAATGTCAAGAACGTAAATGCCCGTTTAGCAGTGGAACGAGAAATATATGGACTAATGACAATAGATGTTGAGGATATATGCTATACCCCTTGGAATGGACAAAAACTGTCTTAGCTTATGCTAAAAGGGTCGTCTGTGGAAAAGTGTAAATTCTATGTTAGCATAAGCTGCAGCCATTTTTACTGTCGCGTCCATTTCATTTCCGTCGTATTCATTTTATTCTCTGATGCTCGCCTTTTCACCCAGCCTGTGTCCTCAATTTTAGCTGACCTCTCTGACATGGTCAATCTGGTGTACGTGCTGGGGGGCTGCAGCTGCCGGTGCACCTGGTCTCAGATGTTATCAAATGATTGCTTATTGCCGCCATAAACATTCTTACTCCCCCTCCTCATCTCCTGACCACCTGGTCACCCTCTGCTCTTGTTTGCCTATAGCTATTTCCGTGCTTAAACTTGTTTCTTCCAGTTTTCCTTCCCATGCGATAACACTGCAACAAACAGTACATAAGGGTTATGGTTTTTGCATTCAATGTACTTCCTCCCACAACACTTTAGGGTGTTGTTCGGACGCGGTCCCGCTCATGAGTGTTTAATAAACTTGGTTTGTTTTACTTCACTCCAGTGCCGATCTCTCTTTTGTTAGTCTTTGTACCCGTGGACGAGAGGGTGACCCTGCACCAGTGTGCCCTCACGGGGCTACATTTCCATACACTCATCAGCCAGGATAGCTTCCTGGCTGATGAGTGGTGATGCCCTGAAATCGGCCACGCGGGCATTGAAGGTATTGTCGGAGCATTCCTTAAGCTGGACCCGCCAGATCTGCCTTGATACCAGAGTGGTTTTGCTTTGTTCTGAAGAAGTGGAGAAGTCCAATGGATTATAAATGATATCTCTAAATTTACAAACACACACCTTATGGACTGAATAGAGGTGAAAGTATCCCTCATTTTGGTGTGCAACGGACTATCTCCCCTCGGATTACTTATAAATTTGGGATGTTTTGCAACATGGTTTAGAGTGTATGGGAAGGAAGGAATTATGAACTGTGATTGATCATTTTATGTGTAAAAGTTTTGTGAAATATTGAGAAAGTAAACATAAAATTTGATGGATAAACAATTGGGGAAGGTTCGGTGAGTGTCTGAATTATTGAAAGAATTTACCTGGGGACTAGGCTTCCACCAGTAGGAACTAATATATATTTTTTCCTACTTTGTAATTAGCTGGATCGATCCCCACACATCTTTTTTCTTATTGCTTTAGTTAGCCCATAGGACAGGGTGCTAATATATAATAAAAATAGGGTACACTACCTTCTGGGGTTAGTGTGCCTTCCCAGTTAAATAAAAGCCAAGAGCTGTTTAAGTCGGTAGGCTGGACTTGACTTTTCTCATATAGGTATGAGTCGGATTAAATTCTTTATTTCCCACCTCCACTGAGGAAAGGGCTAAAAGTTATTTCCTGCTTAGTTTTTAAAACCTGACTTCATGATTAAATCAAATTTTAGAAAACTTAAGCAGAAAACTAACTTTGTTAAAAAAAATCACTTAAGGCTGCCTGAGCCAGAATTGACTTAAAACCAGTTCTGCCAGTCATTACAACTTCAGAGCTGAATACAAATCCTTGGCTGGGAGACTTAACCACCCTGACTCACAGGGCATTGGCTTGCTTTTGGGCCCAAGAAAGGCCAGTGGGTGTTAACTGCTGATGCTGCGCTTTGCCATGCCCATCACTCTCCTGTACCGGTTACTCAGAGGGATCGCAGCTAGTCCAAACTTAATATTGAGGAGTGGAAGACTATCCTTAACAACTCCAGGCTTGAACTGGAAAATCATCCCTCCTTGGCCAATGACAAAGTTGTCGAAAGGATCAATAAATTCTTTGGACCAGATTATCCCAGTTAAATCCCACAAACTGACTCAGAAGGGCAAACCTTCTCCATTATTTACCCCTCACTTACTGTCACTAAGGAAAGACTGTAAAAAACTAGAAAGGAAGTGGAGGAAGTCATATGACAGGAGGTGTAAGAAGGAATATTGTATTGCAATCAGAAATGATCACACAGAAATTAGATCCACTCAAGGCTCATATTGCACATCCAAAATCAACAGGGCCTCCAATTTCCCCGGGAAACCTTTCAAATTGTGAAATCATTGACCGAGCCTTAACCAGATAGCTCACTACCTGATCCAACAGTAGCTCGCTGTAATGATCTAGCAAAATTCTTTCTTAAGAAAATCACAAATATCTACTCCTCCTTCCCGGATATCAGAAGGGAGCCGGAACCTTCTTCAAATGGGGTAGCTGTGGGGAATTCAATGATTTGCCAATTAACCTTCCCAGCTATTAGACCAGACCTTTTCTTAGTGCGTTTTAGCAAGGTGAAGTCAGGGTCCCCTCTCGACCCTGCCCCTCCTCATGTCCTGGAACAAGGTTCTGAATATACTTTTCCGGTCTTGCTGGAACTACTTAATCTGTCATTAATAAGTGGTCTAGTTTCCCCTGCATGGAAACATGCAGTAGTAAAACTTCTGTTAAAAAACCTAATCTGGACCCACTATGTTTGGGAAACACAGGCCCATTCCTGTTCCTGGAATCCACTAATATCCTGCATCCCACTCAGGCAGGATTTAGGCCGCAGCACAGTACCGAAACAATACTTCTGGCGGTAGTTTAGGAACTCAAGATGCTCCTGGATCTGGGAGGCTCTGCTGCTATTATACTTCTGGATCTTAGTGCTGCGTTCGACACAGTAGATCATGGAATACTTATTCAGATAATTACTAATGTCAGAATAACACACAGTGCACTACAGTGGCTTTTGTCTTTTCTTGGGGACAGGACCTTTCAGGTGTTGGATAAAGCGTGTTACACTGACACTATCCCCTTGAAATGTGGAGTGCCACAGGGATCGGCACTAAGTCCCACGCTGTTCAATCTCTACATGCGCCCTCTTGTTTAGATTGTAGGAGCATTTGGGTGGTCTATTGTGCCTTACGCAGACGACACCCAAATAGCGTTATCCATCTTACCTGACCACGGTCCAAAATCTCAACAACTTGCTCCATGTTTAAAGGAAGTGGCCAACTGAATGGCTAGCTGCTGCCTTAAGCTCAACAGGGACAAAGCAGAGATTATTCTGTTGGGCAGCAATCTGAACATTCAGTCCTTATCAGGCTGACTAGACTGTTTAGGAACTGCTTTATCCCCCAAAACTCCCATAAAGATGTTGGGGGTGTGGCTTGATAACACTCTTTCATTGGGATCTCAATTGAGAAAACTTTTGGCCAGTTGTTACGGCCTTCTCAAAATGCTTAGGAAAATTCAAGATGTGCTCCCCTATCCTTTCTAGAAGGCTTCTTTTCCAGGCATTGGTACTATCACGCCTGGACTGTGGCAACTCTCTGTATCTGGGAGCACCTCAATATGTAATTAAGAGGCTTCAAGCAATATAAAATGCAGCTGCATGCCTCCTTTTAAACATTCTGAGATATCAATCAGCCCAGAACGCCTTGGAAATGGTTCACTGGCTCCCATTTGAACAACGGGTGAAGTTTAAGGCTCTGTGTTTGGCACATAGAGCATTCCACACTAAAGGTGGTCTCTATTGCGACCCTTATTGCAGTCTTACACACCAGGGAGGGCTCTGAGTCCACAAATGTGCAACTCGTGAGGGTTTCAAAAATTTGCAGAATGAGATGCAGAGGGCGTTCTTTCTCCTATCTTGCCCCCAAATTATGGAACTCCCTGCCAATTAGGCTGCGCGTGATGGATAATAAACTTACCTTGAGAAAGTCCCTGAAAAACCGCCTGTGTGGATATTAGCCTGTTATTTTGGTTAGGAATCCCTAGGTAGCGCATGTTGTCAGTAAGTGTTGGTTGGATGCTAGCGCTGGGATGCCTGCAGGTAGCCATGGGTGTTACAAATCCAATAGAATAGAATAAGGGTTAGTTATCTCAGAGTGGACAGAAACAGTTGGCAGAACAAAGGCCAGCTTTAGCACTACCTCTTTTGACTTGGGGATGCCAAGGAAGGCTTCTTCCAATCATTTCCCAAGACACCCCCTAGACAGTTAGGCCCAGCCACAGAAGGAGGGAAACCAGTTGTGACCCTGCCAGGTAGGCAATGGGCCAAGAAGCTGATGACAGGCTGCATGTTGGAAGTTGGTCACCACTATCTTGAAACAGGGGCTCCGGGCTAATATTATGGAAAAGCATTAAGAAGTGGTGAAAAGGAGCAGGGGACCGTGAGAAAGTTGTTAGGACTGGGCAGTAGAATTTCTCAACTCACTGGCTAGTGCACAGGATAAATCTGGAACTTCAACTATCTCTTCAGAACATTCATTGACCCGGGAAGTCTCCATCCAAAGGAAAAGGGCTGCTGGAAGAAGAATCCTTAGCTTGAAGAAGAAGAAGAGGAATCACACAAAAAAAACCCGAATACTGCTGGCACACAGGGACTGGAACTGCTCTCCAAGGGTCAAGTGGTTGGGCTCCTGTTCAACTGCATAAGGGACACACAAAATGACTCCAAGAGGGCCCAGCTGACTAAAGAAGACTAGACTGTGCTGAAACCTCCCTGGAGAGTCCTGGTGCCCAGGTGTCTGCCCTGAGGAACTGACTGACCAGACAAAGCGAATCCTGAAGGCACAACCATTGTCTGGAACTACCTGCTTGGTGTATCTGACCTCTGCTCCATTGCGGTTGGCCTGATATTGCTCCTAGGTCCCACTCCACTGCGAACTGTTGTTTTTCCATAGCGCATGAATTCTTTCTAAATGCGTTTTGCCCAAAATCTCTAAAAATCCATCCCTCCAGTTCCCATTAACTTGTTATGATGATCTTGTGGCCATTTTGCTCATTAAAATATTGTCTATTTTTCAAAATAGTTTTGGGAATTTTATTGTGTTGTGTTCTTTACATTGAAATGTTTGGTACTGATTGAACATAGCACACAGACTCTGTTTTCATCCAACTAGAATGAGTTTATTGAGTTTGTGGGGTACTTCCTTTCCAAAAATAAATAACCTCAGTTCTGACATGGACCAACCAGTCAGTTTTGTTTATCCATTCTTTACAGCAAAGGTTCAATCCTGAAATTGTTTTCTCCACTGACGTTAAACTGATGATATGGTAAGCATGTTTCTCTGATAAGACCTAGAACTGTGTTCCATGAGACTAGGGAAGTTCTGAAAACTCTTCTTCCATCTATACCAAACGCTCTATGGGCTATTGCATCCTTTGCAGGTCACAAGTCTGACCCACATTGGGTCAGTGGGAGGGAGGGAGTCTCTACCATGCACCTGACCCACATAGGACTGGACGGAGGGAGCAGAAAGGTATACAAGCTCCGGTATTGCGAGCAGTAACGTCTGGGACTCCGAGGCAGCATCTTCCTCTAGCCGGATCGTAAGTTGGCAAGACTCTGTGTTCTGTCTTGTTAATCACAAATGCAAGATTTCTGTGAGCTTGCTTAGGCAGAATATTTCACAGTGGCTATGTGTTGCTGCTGCTTGCACCCCTTCCTGTGCCTATGTCCCTCTGGGAACACTGTTTCCTTAGAGTAACATCTGCAATGAACAAAGCAGTCTACTTTTGGGCACTGTGAACACCCATGACATGCCGTGGGCTGGTCCCAAAAGGAGAAAGACAATCCTGCAAGCCATTGGCTGAACAAACAGACAAACCAATTAGTGAAGGGGGCTAACCCAAAGTCCCTTTCTGAATGTTATCTGTGATATATTGAATTTTTTTGGTGTTGTGTGATGGCAAGAGGTCTTGCCAGGCAGCTATAGCTTTCTGTAGCAAGACCAGCTCGCTTCTCGTTTTAGGTCTCGCCTAGCGACGCAGCGCATGCGCTGCTCGCTTGGCGAGATCTATTGTCGTCGATTTTTAGTCGGAAGGGGGACAGGAGATGTGCACGCGTATGAACAGGAGATGTGCACGCGTACGGCTCGTTTCAGCACAACGCGCGCATGGCACGCTTTCACATTCCCTCCCTCCCTGTCACGTGCACAGCGAAATGGCATGTTTTTTACTTTTTCAATGAGCTCCACTCCCCCGAGCTATCGAACTGCTGTGTTCCAATAACAAAGCTGATCCAGACGGTAGAAGCAGCAGAAGACGAGATGACAAAAGTAGCTTTTGAACTTTGCACAGGTTTCTTTGTATGCCGGGCCGGAGGGGGTTTGTTTCATTCATAGCCCTAAAGGGCTAGGCATGCTTCCTCTGAAGAACGCTGCTTTTCGATACCTTGGTTTCAAGCAAGTGCTCGGACAATGCGTTACTCTAAATGAAGCTTACAGTTGTTAAAATCAGATATCTCTCAAAAATGGCCAGCCATCACAGCCCGTGGGGGTTTAATCTGTGAGCATGGCTGACATGCTTCAGGTTGTAGATTCTGGAAAGATGACTATTAGAACATTAAATTGTGTGCTATGCTGAATTAAAAATAAAACACCTTCTGAGGTGGAGCGAGGCTCCAGATTATTACCCCGACAAAACAGTTCCATCCTGAACTTTCCATTTCAAAATTGTGTTCTGGTGTGCATGGCCCATTGGTTCGCTAGCACGCAGCCAAAACTACACCTCCCAGAATGCACTTGGTTGTTAAATGAAAGCCCACTACTGGAAACGAAGAGTCCTGGTTACAGGCGTCATCGGGTAAAAACACAAACTCACTGCCCTGTGCAAGGCGCCTGTGGTGTCCCCGCAGACACTGCAAATACACAGGCCCACCTTCTGCGTCCCAGACAGAGGGCAGGAAAGCAATCTGTAAGCCAGCGACTGCACAGGCGCACACCGCTGTTTGCGGTCACGGCCGAGAAACGGGGGCTCCGGTGTGTTTTACACCATTTGGTGAGATGTTTTAAGTCATTTTATGTTTGAAGAGGAGGTGGCCTGGGAGCAACATTACCAACTTTGGAACCTAAATTCTAATGAACTAAAAATGTTTTGACTGGAAAAATCCCTTAATTTCCCTTTGCTTAAAAGATATCAAATGTAATAAACTGAAAAATATGAAATGTAATTATATTCAAAATGTGTAAATGGCAAGCAACAGCGTAGCGGCTGTGCTGGTAGGACAACTTTAAACAAGAAGTGGCAATGCCAAGAGGTCTGGCCTTGGCAAGTGTACAGTATTGTGTTTTTTTATTTTTATTTTTGCAAACATATGCAGTATACAATAAATAATAAAAACACTGGAAAACATTGGAAAAGTCAAAAGGAGTCCCGAAGCAGCCCAAACACACCAGCCTAGCACCGAAGTGCACTGCTTTCCATATCTGTGGACGTGATGAGGAACAATGCATTAAATATATTTTCTCAACCGAAGACAAACATCTCTCAGAGATGTTCAATAATCATGGCCACGTCCTGTTTGGGACTCGTCACGGTATACAGGTGACCTACTTTCAGCCTCATCACGCTCTTAAGCTCTCGCGTGACTGGCTAGAACAAGCATTTGCAATGCAATAGGTCTCGCATTTACGCGAGTTTAAGCTATTGGCATTGTAAATGACAATGCCTTTTATTTATGTTTTAAAAACAAAAATAAAAGGCATTGTTATTTGCAATGTCAATAGCTCAAACTCGCGTAAATACGAGACCTATTGCATTGGAAATGCTTGTTCCTACTGCTTGGGCCAAAAGGCTGACAGAAAGGGAGTGAAAAAACACTTACGCTGGGTATAGGGGATACATATTCGGTACTTAATCGTTTCTGTTAAGTTGTACCATAACACTGTTTTCTTGAATTGGGAAACTACCTTGACCGTTAATTCATGTAAGTGTCGGATAGATCAGAACTGGCCCCCAGCGCACTTTGACCATCCATGGCAGCACACCGGTGTCCCTTGCCGCGCTCTCAGCGTCTAACCTACCTCCTTGTTGCTGCTGAAGGTCTCTAGGGTAAGAAAGAGGAGGAAAAACTGCAGGAAGCCGAATACTCTTCTTGGAGCCATGTTTATTTTCTCTCCTCCCCCGCCTCCATCACCCCTCAAATCAGTGGCAGTGCCAGGGTTACCGAAGTACAAGCGCGGAGGCAGTGCAACCTCTAGTCTGCGTAGACCGATTTGTGAATAAGGGCTGGCTCTGCGCGTGGGATAAGCAGCCGCCCTTACACATTGATTTTGAATGCGATAAATCGAAAGAGAGTGAATTTAAAGTAGTAAATAAAGGAGAGATCGAAGGCTTCAATGGGTGAAAAACAGATAATAAAGTGAAGTAATGTAACTGACCTGACAACTACCTAATTTAGTGTTCAGAACTCAAATACACTCTTATAAGCATTCACGGATGTAGGCCATCACAAGCTGTAAAAATCATTAAAGAGAATATTGTTCCAACCGGTAGTACGCCTTTGGAGACAGAAATAGATTAAATAGGTATTATGTCAGTGCAAAAAATAAAGAATTTGTTCTGATGAATAAAAACTGCAAATTGTGAAAAGGTAAGCCTGCACTCTTCCTTGGACGACGTGGACAGTGCTAGCGTTTTAGCGAATACAAACTGATCGACATTTTGAGCACATCATTTAGACTCAATCGGCTTCTGACCCTATGAATGCAAGATTAAAAAATTATACTTTTAGATGCGTCCGTAGAGGACATGAACTCATGAAAAAAAAGATGTGGTCTACTTTGTTTCTTTTTCCATGTTCTTGGTAGTGCTATCTAAATAAATAAAATAAATACTCCTTTTTTAGGTCGAGCCTCGAGTAGCGCGCAAGCGCTGCTAGGCGAAGACTTTATGTTAGGGGGTTTCGAAAGCTGACCACACGCTCGTGCGTCGTGGCCTTTTTCGGGCGGTTACGCGCGCAGGGCCGACATCTGTTTCCCATTATCGTGCCCAGAAGCGTGCGCGATAATTGGAAACATATGCCGGCCGTGCGGGGAAAAGGCCATGACGCACGAGCGTCTGGTCAGCTTTCCAAAGCCCAGGCTGCCGCGCTCGCTCGCTCGTTTCTTTCTGTGTTCTCATTCCTTTCTTTCACGCTGCCCTTTGCACCCCTCCCGATGCCTCCCACGCCAGCCGCCATCGGATTTCAGTCGTACTGGATTTTCATGAGTTTGCCTCCACCCGCCCTCCGTTGTTATGCTGTCTCCTCCAGAGCACCACCATCACACGTCGTTCGCTGCCCCCGCCCCTCCTGCATAGTTTGCTGTCGTGTCATTTATTGTCCGTTTTAATGCTCGTTTTGCTCTGGTTTGTCCAGATGCATGTCATCGCCACATTCCTACGGAGCGCTTGCACACTCTAGGAGACAACAAATATGGCTGCCAGAGCCCGTCCACTGGTGGACCGCACCACTTTTTCTTTAAAGGGGAGTAGTGATTTTCTGCAAAACGAAGACTTTGGTAGCAAAAACCCACGTAGGAGAGCAGTGTTTTTGTTGCTTGTTTTCTGGTTGTAGTAGCATGTGTCTCTGACGGCCGTCTACGAACCGTGCCATCTGTCAGGCAGTGTTTGTGCGACCATGTGCGTATTACTTCTGATAATCTGTTTTATCAGGCCCAGATAGAAAAAGAAACTTTCTTTTCCATCCTTTTTTTCGCAGACGCTCTGTCCCGCCTCAGTCAGCATGCCCCATGATCTGCAGTCAGGTCTCCTCCTTTCATGTTGAGTACACGCCGGAAGACGGATCTCACTCACAGCAGGTTCTGCTTTTCCTTTGCACTGTAGATGTAGCCCACACAGTAGGCGACTCCTTTTCTACTGGATTCCCCTTGAAGCTCGAACTTTTCAAATGCTCTCTGCTCAGAGTCGATGAAGGCGTGTGGGTTCTTATAAAGACTGCGGGGGCGCTAGATGCCAGTTTATGTAACTGGGCAACCTGTGGGGCTGCCAAGAGGTTTAGGAAGTCCTAGGGGAGCGGGTCAGTGAGTGAAGAAGCCAGCTACTGACTGTGAGAGCCAATGAGCAACTGGAGGAGGAGCCCGCAAGTGACCAGAGGTGCCCAGACTGACTCGAGGGTTATCTGAGGGTAACTCTTCTTGGGGTAGCGGGCGTCAAGAGTGCATGGGAGAGAAGCCACACCTGATCTGAATGTTTCAGGAGTGGCGGGGTTAGTGAAAACTTTGCAGGAGACAAGGGCACATAGGTGAGCTCCACGTGTGATCTTCTACTGCAGGTGACTGGGGATTTAGCGTGTGACAAGGGGAGCTTGCAGGAGGCTTAAGGAACTTGCAGATGACCGACAGAGCTCGCAGACGAATGAGATAACATGCAGGCGACTGACGGAGCTCGTATGTGACGTAAGGAGCTTGCATGTGATGTCAGGAACTCACAGGTGACTGGGGAAGCTCAGTGGTTACTGTGGAGCTTGCAGGTGCCCGACAGAGCTCAGACATTATCGGTGCGTTTGTAGGAGAGTGTGGGGCTCACTCCGAACTGGTGAGCTCACAGGTGACTGAGCAAGGTTGCAGGTGCCTGGGAGTAGCACAGAGCAGATTAGGAGGTTTCAGTGGAGTGCGGAGGATCTCGGGACAGTAGTTCACGAGTGACTGCAGAAGATCACCCGGTGACGCCGAGCGATGGCCTTCTCTGCCCTGAGGATGCTCTGCGGTGGTCAGAGAAGTTGGAGCCACATGCGGATCCGGTCCTTTCACTGTAGCAGGTAAAGGGGAGAATGAGTCGGGGGTTCTTGAAAACGCGGGCTTAGAGGTGTGACGGGGTGAAAGTTGTACACCAGCGGCGGGGGCACAGTGGCACAGGGAGGGCAGGCATTGTGCTTCTATACCTAGAAATAGTCCATTTGCCAAACTCACAAAAATGCACAGCGATATCAATCTATCTAAAGCGCATCGACGCTTCGCCAGGGACAGTAAGCGCTAAATAAATGCAAACAAAATACGTACATTTGAGTGGCTTTTAACCGCTATGATACATGACACCCATCTGGGTTACTTATGTCAGCAAGCATTTGCAATGCAATAGGTCTCGCAATTACGCGAGTGTGAGGTATTGTTATATTAAACGACAATGCCTTTTTTGTTTTGTGTTGCTTTTTAAAACATAAATAAAGGCATTGTCATTTGCAATGCCAATAGCTTAAACTCACGTAAATGCGAGACCTATTGCATTGCAAATGCTTGTTTATTTCCACCATTTGGTTGCCAGTTTTGCAACAAAACGGGTTTAAAAGTCTGTAACGCCCCCAGGCTGCGCCTCACACAATTTTCTGCTCTCTTATCTCTAAGGGTCTTGTTGCATGTTCCTCTGTAAATACGTTGATGGTAACGAGGAATATCAAGCAGAGCTTGGATCAGCCTTGGATGAAAGACTACTTTGGTGCTGTGTTTAGAAAGGCCAGGTTCTCTTAAATCTAGGAGTATTCTCAGGAATGTGCATGCCATATTTTTATCCTACTATTCCATAGTCAGCATTTTTAGATAGCAAATCTCATTTTCCATCTTAACAGATGTGTAATGTGAAAGAAGAATTTCTGGTAAAGATAAGATTTGTCTCATCGCCCACCCCAATGCAAAAAAATTGAACCAGTTATTTCCATTCCATTATTTCTATCATTTATGATAAAAACATCCAAAATCCCAGCTTTACAGAAATCCGTGATTTTCGCGTTTTTTCCCTGACATTGATGCATATGTTGCACCCACAAACGTAAACAGCTGGCTCATGAGAAAGTAATCTGGATAATGTATACGATCATGGCGTTGTGAAGTTCAGCGACATTTGTCATGGGCCGAAGTGTACACAAACAAGAAAATGATGAAATGACCCTGTGAGGAGCGCTGCATTAGCGAGACAGAGGTTGCTGTGGGGTGAAGACCAGTATCCTCCCTCTGACCTCGCCGCTGGTTACCCTCCCTCCTGTTGTCCACCTAATGCTATTATTCACGAATCAAGCTTAACCTGTCAACGTTCACCAAACTGGACTTTGCATCAGCTGCAGGTTCTTTCCATCCCTTGCAGTTGTTTTCTTTTCTTTTTTTCCCCTCTATAGAGCGAGAATTTTTGTCTGTTTTTATGTTACTTTTGCTTTGTGTTTTGACATCTCTGAATTGCGCACATAGATGTAGAATTAACGTTATTTTGTGTTTTATGAACTTTAAAGGTGCAATGAGATGTGGAAGTATTCTTTGGTAGAATCGCGTTGGTGTGCTTTTGGGGGACTACTTTCCAGTGATTTCCTTGAGCTTTCTTTTTGTTTTAGTTTGTTATGGCCTTCTATGGAATACTCACTTCTACCAAGGAAGTGGCAGTGGAGTGAGCGTGATATTGAGGGCAAAACCCTCTTGCGTGCGTACAAACTGCAGTAGTGCAATTTGCAATGCCTGAGATAGCGCGGTGTCCAGACCCGGAAGAAGTTAATGTAAGCATTGTAGAATAGGTTTTTATTCGTTCATAAACAGCACTCCCCTTCTGTTTGTGATCACGGGATAAAAGCCCTCTAAGCTTGTATATGTACATTTTTACTGCTACATCATGTAGTGTGCTCTCAAGATTGGGATCTCATTCCCCAGGAAGCATTTCTGTCCAAGATTAATTGCCCTTTTAAAATCAACGTTTGATGTATTCCTTGGGCCATATCCTGACTTAGTTTAACCCTCTTTGACCTGACCTCACTGACTATTGCCGCCAGGGCTGAGGCAGAAATCCTTCAGCGTGATGTATGCACCACAGACGTCAGCCTGTGTTTTTTTTCCCACATCATGGATTCAATTAGGCGGATTTTTACTGATCAACACAGCAAAGGTTAAAGAATTTGTCAGGGCCCGGACAGAACTGTCCAGACTGTGCAAGGTCAACCACACGGTCTGTTCTGTGGCGCCCATGTAGACAGACCACCACAGGATAGTAAGACGTACAGAGTTATAGACCCATGAAAGAGAAAACGAGAACCGGGTCTCTCCTTTAGGTGGAAATAAAGAAAGACTTTCACATTTATATATTTCTTTCTTTCATCTGTATTGCCTGGTGTACTACAATAAATCAAGCACTCGTTCCTGGTAATTTTTTTTTACTAAGGGCGTTCCGAGTTTCATTCTCCTTAATGGGGAATAACAGTGTAGACCCAGAATTGCCAGATCCTTTCCCACAGGTTGTCCCTCATTCCATGGAACATTTTACTCAGGCTTACAATCTTCCTTAAGCATGTGGTAAATATGAGCAGGGGACGTGGGCCAAATGGCAAATCGAGAGGCTGTTGCTTGGGAGAGTTTTGCCTACTTCTCCGCTCCTGTGAGAATGGTTGGGTGGGGGCCAGACAGTGCCTGTGCAGTCTGCCACTGTACCGGAGCCCCTGTGGCTTTACCAGGTGCATTACCCAATAAAATCATGTTCGGTGCCCCTGCATCTGGTAATTTCGAATTTGTGATCAGTGGCCTACTCAAAATCACCAGGTACAATATTCCTGCCCCCATTCCACTAAACCTCCTCACCTTGCCCCTTCCTCGCGCCTGAGGAGACTGCTCTCTTTATTTGGTCAAATATGCTGTCCCCAGAGTGTTATGAATTAATTAAATTTAAACCTGCAGCACAATTCTGCTGTCCTTCAAACATGGTAGGGCGCTTTGTTCACTGGAACTTTCAGCTCTGTTATGGAAGTCATTCAATGATGTCCATATGCCTTGTAGATTCTAAAAGTCTTCTCTACAGATAATTTTTTTTTACCTGGCCCACGCTGGAAAGACAACAAACTGTGTCCACTACTTGAAGGAAAAGCATGTTGATATAATGAAGAAAACGTGAAGAATTTCTCAGAGCTTACGTGATTTCTATAGTTTCCTCGCATATGATTCATCCTGATAATCTGAAGATAAATATAACCGCACTCTTCAGGAAGCGTAATTAGCTGAGTGTAGTTTTGGATGGATTTATTGTGTCACCAAGACTTATAAAAAAAAAAACACACACACACAGTTTCATTTGTCTTTTACAGAAAGATGCAGTGCTAAAAAAAAAAAAAGGCTCCTGATATTCTACTCATACGCTTGCTTCAGTATTTTTTGAGGACTTTATAAATGAGGGGCAACTGTGACCATAATCCCTTAATTTCCTTGTTGATGCATTATAATGATACTTTGTTTTTTTTATCAGTATCTGAATTGGAATTTCCATAGGATCATGTCCAAACATTTTGGTAATTCTTTTAATGTCACACTGGTCAAGTGAGAGAACCTCATCCTCAATTAGACCATGATGTCAAAACATACATTAGTGTCTGTCACTTTCTTTTGGAAGACTGATGGATCAGCCAGTCGATGAGCACAGCTGTTCTCATTTTTGTTTTGTTTTATGGATATTTAGATATACTTAATGAACACAGATTGGCAACAACAATGCAGATAATAATTTTCTGATTGAGACGTCTAACCGCAGATTCCTCACCTTCGAATATTCCCCAGGCATCAGACTGGATCCAGAAAATCATGAGCAGTACTTCTGAGAGCCAGTAGGTGGCATCAATCGGCTCAGAATCAGTATCATCCGCATCAGAAGTGTTGCGTGCGGTGCCCATGTAGGTGCCACCATGGCACACTCCTTTCTTTCTGCGCCAACAGCACAGATTCGGATAGCTACCGTATTCATGTTTTAAACATATTTTTTGACTTTTTGTCAACTCTATTTTGAGAAGATTACTCCCAGTGTGCTAAGGTCATTCCCCTTAACAACCCTACAGGTTTTTAGCCTTGTGGAGAATGTCACTAACAGATGTCTGTGTCTGATCCCCATTTGTCTCTGATGCCGGACCATGAGCCCAAAGCCTGCGCCAAGTGTAAGTTGATGCCCCTAGCGGCATGGCAGAAGAAAGATCCACGTGTGTCGTTCCTGGTCTACCTCCAGAGAGAGATCTCGGGGCAGCTCTCTGAGTCATTCCGCAGGAGGCGGTCGTCCCACTCACTTCAAAACATCCTCCTTGAAATCGGATAAGTTGATAAAACACTAGAAAAAGAAGTCAAAACTTTCTTCAGCTTCACCGTCCAAACACTGTGCTTCAAGGCCCTGCTCCCGCACCCCACTGGCCGAGCTGGCGGTGGGCCCCACTCCGCACTTCCCCAAGTTCCCCGGAGCCGGAGCGACACACGCTCAGTTAAAAGAATTCTACAAAGCCATCATTGTGCCTTCGACTGCCACTGGCGTGACTTCGGACCCCATGGAGCCGAAAGATGCCCCTGCTGGGTAACCGGTGACAGGTTCGCCCCCAACACCAGCAAGGGCCTCTGGATCTGTTCCCGTATCTGGTCTGACACCACAGGGGACTCCACCCATTCTGGCCCCTGTCTTCCCGACGCACCCCCTGGTGCCACTAGACGACAAGCCTATTGCGATTTCAGATTCAGAGCCGTTCAGGCCTTTTCTACCTCAGGACTCGTCGCCCTTAAAAACGGAAGGGGGAGATGATGAAGAGGGGTTCAGACCCATTGAGAAGGACCCCGACCAAGCAGACAACTGTTATGAGGAGCTGGGAAATGCCAGTGGGCTGGATAACCTCCCATGACTCTGGCACGCATTCCCCTCCAGGCCCTGTGTTGGAGGAAGGTGCATCCGTTGTGTCAGTGAACACCGCATGCTCCCAGAAGAGGGCAGAACCATCCTGAACCAAGCACTGGTAGACGGTCGAGACACAGCTAAGTTCACCATCATGTGTGGACTGGACATCACAAACTCTCTAGACAGGGCCATGACTTCTACAGTAGCACTTAGCCGCAAAGCCTGTTTGCGGTCTATTAGCTTTTCAGTGGATTTCTAAGCATTCTTGATCGACATGCACTTTGATGGCAAAACTCAAATAATAATACTCGGCACTCTGCATATGTTCGTGATCACAATTTCCAATGTCATAAAGTCTCCACATGTATGGAAATATTCCTAATTTCACAAGCTTCCTTGTTCTTTCTCACTCAGTGTAATGAAGGATGATCCATGGCTTGATATGTTTCCAATCCTTTATTTGGACTTCATTTAAAAAGATTTTATTGTAGCCAACACGTTTCGTTCTTTAAGAACTTCTTCAGGGCTACGGAAAATACACAAACAAATATTCAATGTGTTTATGTTGCATAAAAAAAAATCTCTATATGTATGTTATGTTAAAAAATCTTATAGAACGCACGTACACCGATTGGTTTCTTGGCGCTGTTCTAGGAGAAGCCGGAGCCCTATTGAATTTGAATTTAATCGTATGCTTGGGTGAACAGCCATGTCTTGAGAAGTTTTCTGAATCTCAAGAGGTCTGTGCAGGATCCGATGTCAGATGGAAGAGAGTTCCAGAATGTAGGTGCCAATACTGTGAACCTGCATCCACCCTGTTGTTTCTTTTTGTAGGAAGGTGTAACCAGAAAGTTCATGTGAGCTGAGCGCAGGTTGCGGGTAGGTATATGCCTTTGAATAAGGCTAGAGATGAATTTGGGACTCATGCCATGCAAGGACTTAAAGATAATGCAGCCAACTTTAAAGGCGCCTCGTTGTGGAATGGGAAGCCAATGCAACTTCCTCATGAGAGGGGTGACGTGTTGCCATCTAGGCTGCTGGAAAATCAGTCTAGCAGTCTGGTTCTGCGCCAATTGCAGTCTTTTAGTTAGATATAGTGGTATGCCAAAGTATAGAGAATTGGCATAGTCTATATCAGATATAACCATGGCTAGAACAACCTGTATCAATGCTTTCCTAGTGAGAAGTCTGTTGATCTTTCGTATCTTCCTTAATTGAAAGAAGCAAGTTGAGATGACTGATCCAATTTGAGTTTTCATAGTGAGGTCACAATTAATTGTCACCCCAAGACTCTTAGCAGAGGGGGATGGGGTGGGGGAAAATAAAAAATGTACAAAATAAAAATAGTTAAACTGTAATCCCACTTTCAAAGGGTCAATAGTAGATGAATCAGATATATTTAGGGAAAGACATAGACACAGAACCACAATGCTCTATAATATCCTAAAAAATGGGTCAAAGTTCTTGCACAGAAATCTGGACACTAAAGCAGACACAGTTTTATACTAGCAACCCGTCCATTGCCCGTCTAAATTCCCAATAGGGATTGATACTGCATGCATACCAACCAACACTAGACCTCTAGTCAAGCATCCAGGCTTCCAATATAACACAGTATGACTCTTCCAAATAGCCTCAGCACAAATAAAAAATGTATTTGTACATCCTCTTGCAAGGTGGGGCCTTTCGATATAGCAGAATGTCTCCAGACAAGTTTTTTGGCTTCTAATATATCACAATATGGCACTCCCAAATGGCCCAACTAAGTATAAAGAGTCTCCACATACAATGATCCCCCGCATTTTCAGGATCTTTTAGTATAGAAAAATACAGTTTTTTTCCTGATACGGATGAAAGTAATAGCGACAAACGGTGTGCTCTCAGCGTTCAAACCGAGGGCCATTATGTTACCTGTTTATATAGCGTTGCTATGTCGGCCATCGTACTTATGCCTCATTGCCATAGAAAGAGAACAGCCCATTGTTCTTTTTCAGACGGTATCTAGCCAACGTTACAGCCCGTTCGCCATCCTAGAATGCGTTCCAAAATCATCCAGAAGTATAAAAATCATGCATGGTTATCTTGCGAACATGCAGTTTCATGAAACCTGGGTCACCGCCAGATCCTTGGGCCTCTCTCTGGCCCTTTTGTTGTCGTGGTCACGGGCTGGAGCCCCTATGGGCATTTGCAATGTCAGTTGTACCTCCCGCCCAGCAGGCTTCTCAACCGTTTTATGGTCAGGGTCAAAAATCCCACAGAGGGCACTGGAGCCGGACACAGTATGTTGTCCAGTCTCCCACCCCTGTGACTGCCACAGCCTCCAAGCTGCTTTTGTGAGCCCTCCATCCAGCACAACCATCCTGTTGGTGGCAGGATCAGGCACCACCTCCACAAATGGACCAAAATCACTTCAGTGGGTGCCACAAATGTTGTGGAGGGATTATGTGCTTCCCTTTATGGAAACCCCTCTGACTTTGCCACTATCCCCAAAATGGCTGACGGATGACCATTGCTTCCTGCTCCGTCAGGCTTTATTGGCCAAAGGAGCCATTGCGAGGGTGCCAGCACCAGAAGTAGGACGTGGTTGCTATTCCTGCTACTTTCTGGTGTTGAAAAAAGACAGAGGCCACTGCCCCATTCTAAATCTGACTCCATTCTACATCTGCAACCCTCAAAGTCTTCCTGAAGAAAGAGAAATTCAAGATGCTCACATTGGCTTAGGTCTTATCTCTGCCCTCGACCCTGGAGACTAGATGGTAGCGCTGGACATGCAAGACGCTTATTTTCACATTGCCTGGGAGCGGTGGAGATCAGAGGTCTCTCCAGCAGAGTTCCAGCTCCACATCAATCTTCTGGAGCAGAGGGTGGTTTGCTTGGCATTGAAAACCTGCCTCCCATCTTTCAAGGGAAGACTGGTTCAGGTGGTCAGAGACAACACTACCACCATGTGGTAGTGCAGCAAACTGGGCAGGGTGGGGTCGTGGACCCGGTACCAGGAGTCCCTACGCCTGTTGATCTGGCTGGAGCGACAGAACATCTTCCTGGTCGTATAGAACCTGGCGGGGTCTCAGAATGCCAGAGCAGATTAAAGCTGCCCTTGCCATGCAGATCACAAATGGCGGCTACAACTGGATGTGGAGCAGGGTCTCTTCCAAGATTGGAGAGAACCTTGGCTCAATCTATTCACCACAGCCGAGATCACCCTATCTTGGTTTTTCTGTGCACTGGAGTTTCTGAAGCGGCTCTCGTTCAGCGACACGTTTCACTTAGAGTGGAACTGGGGGGACTCGAGTATGCCTTTCCCCCCGATACCGCGCCTGCACAGAGTTCTCACGAAGATCAGGACCGACCGGGTCTAAGTCATCCTAGTGGTTCCGGAGAGTCTGGTATCCCGAACTCTTGAGCAGCTGTCCTCCGATCGGGCTTCCTCTGCAGGAGGACCTTCTGACGCAGCAGCAGGGCACGGTTCTACACTAGAACTTACGCACACTCCACTGTCATGCGTGGAGATTGAGTGGAGACAGTTGAATGTCTTTGATCTGCCTCCCTTAATCTGTGATGTCATTTTGGAAGCCAGGCATCCCTCCACAAAGACTGTATTTGCCTGTTGTTGAGACAGATTTGTGTCATGGTGGACCTCCTGTCATGTCCACCTGCTTTCAGCCCACTTGTCGGAGGTTTTTACTGTTTGTGGTGTCTTTAGCCTAGCACTAATAAAGGTTACCTTTCAGCCATCTCAGCTTTTTTTCGGTTGCTGGATCAGCCCTCACTGTTCATGTCACCCGTTGTGACTCGTTTCCTTAAGGGCTTGCAACGTTTGTTCCCGCCTACCTCTTTCATCGTGCCCCAATGGGACCTTAATTCATTTTGAACGTTTCTTGTGGGCTCGGCGTCTGAGCCCCTATATAGCTGTCTGCTCAGACTCCTAACCCTCAAGACGGCTTTCTTGGGGCCCATTACATCGGCCAGGAGGGGTCAACGAGCTTCAAGCTCTGTCAGGTCACCCTCCATACACCAGCTTTTATCCAGACAAATTGGTTCTTCGGACATATGCCTATTTTTTAGTGTAGGTGGTCACTTCCTTTCACCTCGGCTAGGACATCACACTGCCAACTGTTTTCGCCCGCCTCTTCCTTCTGAGAAGGAGGAGAGACGCCTCTGTTTGGATCCAAAGAGAGCTGTCTCTTTTTATCTTAATTGTACCAAAGAGTATCAGGTGGATGCCCAGCTCTTCGTCTGGTTTACTGGCGCAAAAAAGGGAAGTATAAATAGAAACACAATCACAATATTGATGCAAAAATTAAAAGTGAATTCTGCTCGTATACCTCCAGCAAGGTAGTACAAATAAACCAAGCCACCAGTTGTGTCGTAACTCACAATAAACACATCATCTCAACACAATAACACTAGACAAACCTCATCAAAACCTATTGCAAACTTCAGAATCTTATTAGTACTGGGGCCACTAGGAATGCGCCCAAAATACAAATGCAAACACCCCTTACTAGATGCAAGAACAGTGGCTACTCACTCAGTGGACTTTTATAAGTAACTGACATTCAAAAAACTAGATATCTGTGTGATGACCAAAACATCACCAGATGAGTAATATGAGCCTACAGCTATCCTCCTACCACTGAACGTTGGCATATTCAAAGGTAACTGAACACCAGCAAAAACCATGATCACTCTCCATCCATTTCCAATTCTCCTACACAAATTCTTTTCCACAGTCATGTAAAAAATTACCCAACCCCTTAAAATAGCATGCACAGTACTGTTTTTCTACAGAATGCTCATCCTTGATACATTAGTCAAATAATTTCTAACTCCAATTGCGCTGAAAGCTTTACATTGGCTGTCCTGTGAGAGTCAATTTACATGTACAATAAGAGCCTGTTTTAGAGTTAGATGATAATGGAAAGTCCTCTGATTTCTTGAGCAAGTGCTAAATCCAGGGGCAAATCCTCTTGAATCTTCTGTTAAACGAGATTAGGATGATAGAGAAAATTCAACTGGAGGAAGAGTGGAGTGAATTCATATTGTGGATTCTTGCAAGGTGTAGCACTTCATCCAGAAATAAAAGAAGTTTCAGTTACAACCCAGGTCTAAGTCGGCCAAACGAGCCATGAAAAAGCACTATAATAAACTACCTGAAATCACTCTAGATAGCACGATGCGCAGCACACTTCAAAGGGCACAAACGAGCCTTGATAGTAAGCCAAGCCTCAAACAAACACAATCAACAAATTGAAGCGGTCGGATCACAGTTAAATCTAAACAATCTAACCTGTCCTATGTAGTGAACACTCCTTAGGAATAGGCCAGCACAGCTGAAAAGTGGTAGCCCTAGGAACTTCTACAGACCAACATTAATCTGGTTTTTACCCAAATCAATCCTTTTAATTACTGCTGAAGAACTCTGCCAGTAAGGACAGCCAGGCCTCTATACTCTGATGTGGCCCACTTCCCTCGTGAATGCCCACTGCCAAGCTCTATCATCGATGCCCTATATTTATTCAGAAGATTATACTAGTTCAGCCCATACAATGGGATCCTGTTAGGCCCGGGGTTCAAATCCCCTACCTCTGCCACCCAGATGCTAGAACCGGGGTTCAAATCCCCTGGTTGGCTGAGGTAGGTACCTGCGTTCCAACGTCACCTCCTGAGATAGCCCCGCTCACCCCCTCGGTAGCTTGGCACGAGCAGCCAGGCTTATCTTCAAAGCGATACAAAAGGGGATGATAGACGGAACGTTTGAGCCAATCAAACACTCACCCCCAGTCAACTGATCTGGGTTTAATCCATCATCATTCTTTAGCTCACTCCACCACCCCAGTTCAGACATGGCCATATGCAAATCAGTCTGACCCTGTGCCTCATGGGAACAGTCCAGCCCGAACTGCCAAGCCATGTCTTCCCTGGACCGGAAACAAGCATCCTAGGACCGGTTTCTGGCATTCCAGCCGTCATCAGCCAGGCTTGCTTGAATCCAGTGGCAAAGTGAGCAAGGGACCCACGTCTGGGCATACCCCCGCCAACTTAGGGCGAACAAAGCGATACAAAGGGGATGATAGACGGAACGTTTGAGCCAATCAAACACTCACCCCCAGTCAACTGATCTGGGTTTAATCCATCATCATTCTTTAGCTCACTCCACCACCCCAGTTCAGACATGGCCATATGCAAATCAGTCTGACCCTGTGCCTCATGGGAACAGTCCAGCCCGAACTGCCAAGCCATGTCTTCCCTGGACCGGAAACAAGCATCCTAGGACCGGTTTCTGGCATTCCAGCCGTCATCAGCCAGGCTTGCTTGAATCCAGTGGCAAAGTGAGCAAGGGACCCACGTCTGGGCATACCCCCGCCAACTTAGGGCGAACAAAGCGATACAAAGGGGATGATAGACGGAGCGTTTGAGCCAATCAAACACTCACCCCCAGTCAACTGATCTGGGTTTAATCCATCATCATTCTTTAGCTCACTCCACCACCCCAGTTCAGACATGGCCATATGCAAATCAGTCTGACCCTGTGCCTCATGGGAACAGTCCAGCCCGAACTGCCAAGCCATGTCTTCCCTGGACCGGAAACAAGCATCCTAGGACCGGTTTCTGGCATTCCAGCCGTCATCAGCCAGGCTTGCTTGAATCCAGTGGCAAAGTGAGCAAGGGACCCACGTCTGGGCATACCCCCGCCAACTTAGGGCGAACAAAGCGATACAAAGGGGATGATAGACGGAGCGTTTGAGCCAATCAAACACTCACCCCCAGTCAACTGATCTGGGTTTAATCCATCATCATTCTTTAGCTCACTCCACCACCCCAGTTCAGACATGGCCATATGCAAATCAGTCTGACCCTGTGCCTCATGGGAACAGTCCAGCCCGAACTGCCAAGCCATGTCTTCCCTGGACCGGAAACAAGCATCCTAGGACCGGTTTCTGGCATTCCAGCCGTCATCAGCCAGGCTTGCTTGAATCCAGTGGCAAAGTGAGCAAGGGACCCACGTCTGGGCATACCCCCGCCAAGCCTGGCTGATGACGGCTGAAATGCCAGAAACCGGTCCTAGGATGCTTGTTTCCGGTCCAGGGAAGACATGGCTTGGCAGTTCGGGCTGGACTGTTCCCATGAGGCACAGGGTCAGACTGATTTGCATATGGCCATGTCTGAACTGGGGTGGTGGAGTGAGCTAAAGAATGATGATGGATTAAACCCAGATCAGTTGACTGGAGGTGAGTGTTTGATTGGCTCAAACGTTCCGTCCATCATCCCCTTTGTATCGCTTTGGTCGCCCCAAGTTGGCGGGGTATGCCCAGACGTGGGTCCCTTGCTCACTTTGCCACTGGATTCAAGCAAGCCTGGCTGATGACGGCTGAAATGCCAGAGACCGGTCCTAGGATGCTTGTTTCGGTCCAGGAAGACATGGCTTGGCAGTTCGGGCTGGACTGTTCCCATGAGGCACAGGGTCAGACTGATTTGCATATGGCCATGTCTGAACTGGGGTGGTGGAGTGAGCTAAAGAATGATGATGGATTAAACCCAGATCAGTTGACTGGGAGTGAGTGTTTGATTGGCTCAAACGTTCCGTCCATCATCCCCTTTGTATCGCATTGGTCACCCTAAGTTGGCGGGTATGCCCAGACGTGGGTCCCTTGCTCACTTTGCCACTGGATTCAAGCAAGCCTGGCTGATGACGGCTGAAATGCCAGAAGCCGGTCCTAGGATGCTTGTTTCCGGTCCAGGAAGACATGGCTTGGCAGTTCGGGCTGGACTGTTCCCATGAGGCACAGGGTCAGACTGATTTGCATATGGCCATGTCTGAACTGGGGTGGTGGAGTGAGCTAAAGAATGATGATGGATTAAACCCAGATCAGTTGACTGGGGGTGAGTGTTTGATTGGCTCAAGCGTTCCGTCCATCATCCCCTTTTGTATCACTTTGGTCGCCCTAAGTTGGCGGGGTATGCCCAGACGTGGGTCCCTTGCTCACTTTGCCACTGGATTCAAGCAAGCCTGGCTGATGACGGCTGAAATGCCAGAGACCGGTCCTAGGATGCTTGTTTCGGTCCAGGAAGACATGGCTTGGCAGTTCGGGCTGGACTGTTCCCATGAGGCACAGGGTCAGACTGATTTGCATATGGCCATGTCTGAACTGGGGTGGTGGAGTGAGCTAAGAATGATGATGGATTAAACCCAGATCAGTTGACTGGGGTGAGTGTTTGATTGGCTCAAACGTTCCGTCCATCATCCCCTTTTGTATCAGCTTTGGTCGCCCTAAGTTGGCGGGGGTATGCCCAGACGTGGGTCCCTTGCTCACTTTGCCACTGGATTCAAGCAAGCCTGGCTGATGACGGCTGAAATGCCAGAAACCGGTCCTAGGATGCTTGTTTCCGGTCCAGGGAAGACATGGCTTGGCAGTTCGGGCTGGACTGTTCCCATGAGGCACAGGGTCAGACTGATTTGCATATGGCCATGTCTGAACTGGGGTGGTGGAGTGAGCTAAAGAATGATGATGGATTAAACCCAGATCAGTTGACTGGGGGTGAGTGTTTGATTGGCTCAAACGTTCCGTCCATCATCCCCTTTTGTATCGCTTTGGTCGCCCTAAGTTGGCGGGGGTATGCCCAGACGTGGGTCCCTTGCTCACTTTGCCACTGGATTCAAGCAAGCCTGGCTGATGACGGCTGAAATGCCAGAAACCGGTCCTAGGATGCTTGTTTCCGGTCCAGGGAAGACATGGCTTGGCAGTTCGGGCTGGACTGTTCCCATGAGGCACAGGGTCAGACTGATTTGCATATGGCCATGTCTGAACTGGGGTGGTGGAGTGAGCTAAAGAATGATGATGGATTAAACCCAGATCAGTTGACTGGGGGTGAGTGTTTGATTGGCTCAAGCGTTCCGTCCATCATCCCCTTTTGTATCGCTTTGGTCGCCCTAAGTTGGCGGGGGCATGCCCAGACGTGGGTCCCTTGCTCACTTTGCCACTGGATTCAAGCAAGCCTGGCTGATGACGGCTGAAATGCCAGAAACCGGTCCTAGGATGCTTGTTTCCGGTCCAGGGAAGACATGGCTTGGCAGTTCGGGCTGGACTGTTCCCATGAGGCACAGGGTCAGACTGATTTGCATATGGCCATGTCTGAACTGGGGTGGTGGAGTGAGCTAAAGAATGATGATGGATTAAACCCAGATCAGTTGACTGGGGGTGAGTGTTTGATTGGCTCAAGCGTTCCGTCCATCATCCCCTTTTGTATCGCTTTGGTCGCCCTAAGTTGGCGGGGTATGCCCAGACGTGGGTCCCTTGCTCACTTTGCCACTGGATTCAAGCAAGCCTGGCTGATGACGGCTGAAATGCCAGAAACCGGTCCTAGGATGCTTGTTTCCGGTCCAGGGAAGACATGGCTTGGCAGTTCGGGCTGGACTGTTCCCATGAGGCACAGGGTCAGACTGATTTGCATATGGCCATGTCTGAACTGGGGTGGTGGAGTGAGCTAAAGAATGATGATGGATTAAACCCAGATCAGTTGACTGGGGGTGAGTGTTTGATTGGCTCAAACGTTCCGTCCATCATCCCCTTTTGTATCGCTTTGGTCGCCCTAAGTTGGCGGGGGTATGCCCAGACGTGGGTCCCTTGCTCACTTTGCCACTGGATTCAAGCAAGCCTGGCTGATGACGGCTGAAATGCCAGAAACCGGTCCTAGGATGCTTGTTTCCGGTCCAGGGAAGACATGGCTTGGCAGTTCGGGCTGGACTGTTCCCATGAGGCACAGGGTCAGACTGATTTGCATATGGCCATGTCTGAACTGGGGTGGTGGAGTGAGCTAAAGAATGATGATGGATTAAACCCAGATCAGTTGACTGGGGGTGAGTGTTTGATTGGCTCAAACGTTCCGTCCATCATCCCCCCTTTTGTATCGCTTTAGGCTTATCTTCAAGGCAAATGTGTAAAGTATTTGCAATCGCGCTCACAGCAACCCAATGATGACACACAAATAGACTCCACACGAGTTTTATAAAACGAGTATAAATTTTATATAAAAATATATACGATAAGACCACACGATATAAAACCAACATATGAGGTTGTGTAATATTTCTCCTGGCCGGTTGTTAGGCCAGCCAGCCCTTGTAAGTTCTGGCGATATCAATGAGCACTTCTAAACATTCTCCTGTACTTCTTATATCATGTCATACAGTCGCAATGCTAGAATCAGGCACTTTTGCAATGTAAAAATACTGTAATGCGTAACGTAGCAATCAGACACTCTGCAATGAAAAGAATGCAATGCGTAACGCAACAATCAGGCACTTTGCAAGGTAAAATAATGCAATGCGTAATACAACCACCAGATATGTCGTTATGCAAAAATAAGGCAATGCGTTAATACACATCAGGTAATTCGTTATGCAGGAATAATGCAATACGCTAATCAGGTAGTTCATTATGCAGAAACAAGGCAATGCGTCATACGACAATCAGATAGTTCGTTATGCAGATAAAATGCCATGCGTCATACACTAATCAGGTAGTTCATTATGCAGGAATAATGCAATGCGCAATACGCTAATCAGGTACTCCGTTATTCAGAAATGATGCAATGTGTAATACGACAGTCAGATACTCCGTTCTTCAGAAATGGAATAATGCGTAATACACTCAGGCCCGATCACCGGGCCTTAGGCGGTCTCTCCGCCTCTCCTTCTGACTTACAGTCAGACTTTCACAGTTGCCCCCAACACAGGTACGATGTAATCCAAAAAGTGCAGCTTTGCACTCCTGCCCCTGTACCGCCACTCCCTTTGCAATACGGGCCGCGATACGAGCCGAAGCAGAGGCTCGCGCTGCCAACACAAGAGAGAGGCCGAGAGCGACTCCCTCCGAGCCCGCGCCCCGCCCCAGGAGTCGACACACGTTACCTGGGGGGCGCGAACTCACTCTCCTCTCCTCGTCCAGCGGCTGGGCCTCCAATGCAGCTTTGTAAAATGGCAACGGCGGCTCGGTCCGGCAACTCAGCTCCTCCGGGACTGCCGGTCCGGGCCGCTTCAGTTACGAAGATCTCAGGCTGCCCCAAAGCACACGCACACAGCGCCGCTGAGTCTTCCTTGAACTTCGAGTGCCTGATCACTGGGCACTCCACACGCAGGTCTCAGGCTGCACGAAGATCACGCATGCAGCGCCGCTGAGACTCACTTTACTCCGGTGCACACGATAACAAGACAAATCCTCATGAAGGTCTCACGGTGCCCCACGCACCCGCACACAGCGTCAATGAGACTCACCTGGATTCCGGTGCACACGACACTGGACAATCCGCACAAAAGGTTCAGGCTGCACGAAGCACACGCACACAGCGTCGCTGATCCTTGTTTGGACTCCAGGAGCCCACGATCACAGGCCGATCCTCATGAAGGTCTCAGGCTGCACGAAGCACACGCACACAGCGTCGCTGAGACTCACTTGGACACCAGGCGCCCACGATCACAGGGCCGTTCTTACGAGGGTCTCAGACTGCAACAGGCACGCTCACACAGCGCCTCTGAGACTTTCCTGGAAACTTTTGTGTTCCTGTGTTTCCGAACAGGGAGCCAGCTCACCTCAGGCCCTTGGGGATAAGTTACTTCAGGACACAGCACACAGCAAAGTCCTTCAAGCAGGGGGACACAGCACACAGCAAAGTCCCTTTAGCCTTTCCTTGGTTAAAACAGCAAACTGCAGGCCAGCCCCAGAACACACAGCAAGGGTCAGTCCTATCCTTCAGTCTATTCAGTTGTTTCTTCCTTGGCAAGGTCCTCTTGACCACGAAGTAGCTCCAGTCTTGTTCACACTTGATCAAGTCATTCTCCCAAGTTCAGGGGCTTCAGCTCTCATAGTTATACCCCTCAATGGCTTTGAAGTCTTTGTGTTCAGGGGGCACTGACCCCTGTTCAAACCAGTTCTGGGTGCCTCCCTGTCAGTGACACCTTTATCCTTTGATTAGTGGGGGTCTGGATTCTCAATCACTCAGCAGGAGATGGGACAATTGTTTTATAGTAGCAACTCAGGCCTCTTCACCTCTAGGGGCTACTCCTCCCCCTACACTCCAGATGCAGGCCAGCCTGTTGCTGTCTCACCTCCTCCCCTGGGTCAAGACATTCCCCAGATCCTATTGCTTTCAAATCCAGACAGTCAATCCACAGCCAGGCAGAGACACACAGAAATGTTAGAGCACAAAAACTCAGCCACTTCTAAAAGAGTGGCTTCTGAACACACAATGCAAAAACCACCTGCATAAAAAGATGTGTTATTACATTGTGAGTTCAGGCATACTAAACTTCACCTTTCCATCTTAAGCCTTTGGGAAGATAGGCTGGAAAACATATCACACAGCCTCCCCATTCTGTCCCATGGGCAAGATGGCCTTTCAACAGTGAAAAACGAAATGGAGATTATTTCACTGTCAGGACATGGTACACACCTTAGTACATGTCCTACCTTTCACATGCACTGCACCCTGCCCAGGGAGTACCCTAGACCTACCATAAGGGTGTCTGATATGCATAGAAAGGGAAGGGTAAGGTCTGGCAAGTGAGTGCACTTGTCAGACAACATGGCAGTTTAACAAACTGCGCGCAGGCCCTGCAATGGCAGGCCTGAATTCCCTTTTTAGAAGCTACTTGTGTGGGTGGCACCATTCGTGCTGCAGGCCCACGAGTAGCATTTGCATTACCAGCCCTGGCACACATAGTGCACTTTACTAGGGACTTTACTAGTAAGGCAAACATACCAATCATGGACAACCAATTTCCATTACACTTTACACAGGGAGCACTTGCACTTTGACACTGATCAGCAGTGGCAAAGTGTCCAAAGCATCTAAGTTGGCCAAAAAATAGAGGAGGTAGAGGCAAAAAGTCAGGGGTAATCACGCCAGAAATGCCAGGTCTAACAGATCCTCTTTCTGAAATGAAAACAAACAAACCTGAGTAAGGAAATAGGCTGTGCAAGAGGTGAATATGTAAATAGGTGAGTGTTCTGATCTATACTTTTACCTGCTGAGCCTTCACCTCTTGAATCTCTTCCAAATACCAGATCTGGGAACTTGAAATAGGTCTTCTGTGCCAGTAGGTGGCCCCTCGGCAGCCAATATGACATCACCAAGCTGTATAATGCACCACCCTGGCACAGTGACATCAGTTCCTTTTTTTTCTGCGACCAATGCAGATCTGTAGTTGCTCTCGTTGTAACATTTTTTCTATACAATTGATTTACAGCAGAAGTTCATGGATGTCTCTTCCAAACTTTCAGACTTTGAGTGTAAATCGTATAGGAGGAAGATGTTGATCTTGAACCCTCAAAACCTCTTGCTCCGGTGTCTGCGACACAAAGATGGCTCCAAGTCATGCAAGAAGTGCAGCCTCATGCATGTCTAGGCCTTCATGGAGGGAGGAGGGAAACTCATCATGGCACAGACATGAGCACTAGAGTACTAGGAGAAGTGTTGTAATTCCAGATTCAGGTCTTGCACCATGTCCTTATCTGGCTCTCCCTCAATCAGTAAATCCTCGAATCGGTCTAACTCCAAGGGAAAGGAGAACTCCTACAAGGAGAAGCACCAGAAACATCACAAGAAAGGATTCGGCGACCTTTCACCATTGTTCCCACTCTAAGGGGTAGGCCTTCCTGTCAGTGGCCTTGTTCCAAGACCCCAGCTTTGATCTGAACTTCGGAGTTTGATTTGGTTGAGGTTCCGTTGCTGTCAGATTCGGTCCGAGAGCCTCTCTCCTCTACTTTAATGATTGCCAGCCAATGGCACTGACCTCCTTGCAGTTTGGGATCTTCACCCAGTTGATGCAGGCCCTTTTCTTCTGTACTCCTAGTCCTGCTGAAACATCTGGGGACCCCAAATACCACAACCGGCTCAGTCAGTGGTGTAGTGTGAGCCAGCCCTGCATCGGCACCTCCTGTACTATTCCAATGGTGGCTGAACCGCTGCCTCCGCCACAGACCTTGTCAGTTTCTTCACCGCGTGGCTGTACTCGGTGCCACCTGCGCCAACTTCGGAGCTGCTGCAGAATTTCTTGCCCAATCTAGAAGTAAATCTCAGCAATTGGTGAAAGAAGAGCGCCTTTACAGTCCTTTGCTACATAATGAATACTTTGGCAGGCTTAGGGAGCTTTTTGGGTTGGATAAAACCCCATTCAGATGCCCAACATTGTTTACTACAACGATGATGATGGCAGTGAGATGAGCTGTTTTCTTCCCCTCACTAGGACGGATGTTGGTGACTGTCTGGCCCTGCAAAACACCAGCGACTTGGACACTTCACTAGAGGTAGATCTAAAGTTTCATTCGGATCCTACCACCAAAGAAGTTGCTTCATTTATGTTTGTCTTAAACAAGGCCAGTGATGTCCTTGATCTGCCATTACATGTCGAGGAAAACAATGTCAACCTCCTCACAGAGATTTTGCAGCTGGCATCTTCAGCAGTCGAACTGTTCACCCCCCCCCCCTTTAATATGGCATTAATGGACTGCATGTTGGTCATCTGGTGCACACCAGCTTCTGCTTGTTATGATTTGTCAAGTCACCTGCAATCATCGCCCAGCACCTGTGGTCCCAAAATTCTCATCCCTCTCCAGACAGCCTGGAGGTTCTCGCTTCCTGGTCTTTGAAGCAGAATCCTGATTTCTTCCCCTCTACTCCACCAAATATATCTGCTTTTCAAAAATTGCATCTGGCAAGCATAAAATTATTGTATTTGTTTGTATGGCTGTACTCTGCAGGACTTTAACCCCTCCATACTCTGTTTAGCTGATTACACACCTCAGTTCAACTCACTTTTCGCGTTCCTGAAAAACCACTCAGTCTGTCAGATGAGACTCAGCCAGTGTTTTTCTTTTCGTCATGCTACCCATAGTGAGCAGCTTTGGAAGTTAACTCTTAACTTCTCTCCCTTTATAACCATTCTGGTCACCATTCGGCCCCATTGATAACACCCTAGTTGACCTTGTCAGCTCCCAACTCCTCTGTTCTTTTCCCCCCCACTGTCCCAAAGGGCAATTGTTTTCTGCGAATGATCACTTTCCAACTTTCTTTTGTCTATGTATGTTAAGCTCTATCTGCCGAACGACCAGTTTCATCACCAGTCATTTCAACATTGATTAGTTCTCTTAGGCTTCATTTCCTTCACTCAAATCTGGGTGCAGCCTGCATGGCATCGGGCAGTCGTCTTAGTCTTCCAGAAAGGCAGGTGGCATCTGATTCATCAGTGGCAGTGCTCTGAACCACCATCCGAGCTGGCATCGTCTCTCGAAATGGGGATAGGAGTTAAGAACAAGTTGGGATAGAAGATACTGGCTGCCTTTCCATCACTTTTCTTTGTCTTCACTGTCTATTAATGCTTTGCTCTCTCTTTTGTATTCTCATCTCTCTCATATGTCATCTTTCGCTGTGCTTCGTTTGTCATGTAAAGTATCTTTTTTATACATGGGGCACAAAGGGGGGCAAGATCAAGGATAGCATGTCTCCGCCCCCCAGAAGGCAGCATTGCGTGCACTTCCAAGGCACTCAAACAGGAGGGGATGGAAGGGAGGGCACTTTAGGGATGGGTTTTTTGAGGGTGGGTTAAGTACTGGTACCACAAAGACACGGGACGGGTGGGATCCAGGGGGCATTTACTCGAACAAGGGGGAGGCAGTGGACTTAGGGAGGAGGGTGCAAAGAAAAAGTAGAAAAGATGTAAGTTCTCAAGACGTAGTAATACAATTGTAAGTTAGTACTGTTGTAAAATGCCTCTGGTTAAAGTGTATCTTTAAGATCTGCAAGTGTTTTCTTTTTTCAAGAAACCCATTTCAAAACCATTCTACCTCTGTCAAGTATTTCAGGGTATGTTCTCTATGCCTTTTTCGCATCCTTAGGCATGGCATTTAAAGGCGTGGCTATATTTATTTAAAAAGAGATGGGCTGCGAAATACAGGGGGTAGTGCAAGATGTAGGGGCAAGATGAATTTGGGTTAAAACGTAAGTGCAAAATCAAATAATCAATTTTATAAGCTATTATGGCCCATTCGAAGATCAACCTCAGCATTAGAGGAAATATAAAATATCACATCAGGGACAACATGGTTTATTTATAATGGGAGGTGATTTCAATCTTCTTCAGAAAGTTACAATTGACTCTTCATGACTAAATAAGCAACAGAATAAACCTAAATCTAACAACTTTTTTAGAAAGTTAGAACAAGATCTGGGTTTGATAGACCCCTGGTGCAGAGATCATTCATTTGATAAACAATACAGTTGCTTTTCTAAATGATTTAACTCAGCCTCTTGAATTGATGTTATAATATCACATTTATTTCATCGTGGGCAGGCAAAAATTCACGCGAATGGCTTTTCAGGTCATTCAGCAGTAACAATTTAACTATTTATTGCGGAGTGGGAGTCCATCCATTATAGATGGCTTTTTGATAAATCTTTATTAGCTAATGACACTTGGGTGGATAAAATGCGGCTAACTTCAGAAGAGTTTCTCAAGCAAAATATAGGCACGGCCACTGCCTTCTCTGTGTGGAGTACTTTGAAGGCGTTTTCAGAGGCTAGGTCATTTCTTTAAAGGCAAAGCAGAATCAACAAGAAAAGGTGAAGCTCAATTACAATCTTCTCTAAATCAGGCACCTCAAGCTTTTATTACACAAAAAACCCCGGTGGCAAAGGCAAAGCTAGGCCAAGCAAGACCGAATTTTAAAGGCTAGTTTCCGGCTGTTGAAATACTTAATCGTAATACATATTTACAAAAACGTTATGACGAAGGCGAACATATGGGTAAATATTAAGCCTGGTCGGCAAGACCGAAAAAGAATCAAAATTCTATCAAATCGATTACCGACCCAGACACTGGCAAAGTAGTTACTCAGCCAGAATTAAAAGCTAGGGCTTTTCTGAAGCATTATTCAAAACTGTATTCTGACCCGCCAAACCTTGTGCCTGGGTCAGTTAAAGGTTGGCTAGAAGGTATTACCCTACCAATCTCGTCAAAGGATCAGCAAGCTGCTATTGCCTCACCAATTACTCTAGCCAAGGTGGAAAATGCAATCAATTCCACTTCTAATGCGAAGGCCTGTGGAAATGATGGTTTACCAACTGAGGTCTGCAAAACATTTTTGCATCAATTAAGTACGTTTTTGGTTATTTTGTTTAATTATATTCTCACAGGCAATCAAATTCCAAACTCATTTATTGAGGCAGTTATAGTTAGCTTTCTGAAAAAAGAGAAATCATCTATAAATCAGAACTCCTATCGCCCGATAAGCTTACTTAACAGCGACTACAAATTTTTCATTAAAGTTTTAGACAATAGATTGACCCCATTAGCTCAAGCAGCGATTCACGGAGTTTAAAATAGATTCTTACCAGGTAGATTGATTTTTATCGACAGCAATTATCTAGCACAGGCAATCTATTTTTATTTCGCCAACAATACCAAGACGGCAATTATTATGTTAGATGCTGAGAAAGCTTTCAATCTGGTCCAGTGGGAAGAGCTTTTTGCCATTTTGATCAGATTTAAGTTTTTAATTAGTTTTGTGAATCTATTGAGAAACCTAAACTTGTTTCCATCCTTGATGCAGCTACCTACTCCCTTGACACTACACCAACTCCCTTCAGATCTTTAAGATCTTCTCATTTCCTCATCGATCCCACTTACTCAACATATCCCTACTCTTCCGAGTGTACCATTATGGCTTCAGAATGCCGCTCTCCTCATGCTTGAGAAGCTGACTGCTGAGCAGTGCACCGCCTCATTTAGAATTGCATCTCCCTCCTCCTCTTCTTATTTCAAGAATTGTTCTGAAACCTTCAACCACACCACCGAAACCCCCTCAAGTCGGGCCTTTGCAGATGCACTCATCTGAAACCGCTCCCACCCACATGTTGAAAATATTCAACTTTGCTCAGCGTAGCTATCTCTCCTGCAATCTTGTCCTTTACTACTTAACTCTCTGAGTACTTTTGATATGGTTTTGATAACTGGGTCATGTCTAGGAAACATTAACCTTGCACTCATGTGGCTCCCCCCTTTCTTTGCTGGCAGCTCTACTTTCTGTCTCCTTAGCATCCCCTCTTCTACATACTCATCTAGGTTTTGTCTTTCTGCTATGTCTATAAGCCTAACATCAGCATGTACTTGATATCTACTTTCTCCTCTTTTGCGGCATCCTCAATTATTCTGTCTTATTTTCGGCTGACTCCTTTCTGGACCCAGATAAGATCTACTATCTTGTGCAGTAATGGGGGCAGCTTTGGTGCATTGCTAGGTATAGGTCTTCGAAACTGCCCCCCCCCAAGAAACTCAGGGAAGCCATGAAGAAACTACAGGCGAGCTCCAGCACTCGGGCCTATATTGCATCTGGATTCAGAGTAGGAGCATGAGAGGATGGGGTAAAGAGTTTCTAAGTTCTTGGTGACTCCTCCCATTTATTCTTGAGCTTTACACATAGCCTCACAAAGACCTATCCATGGTAGTTCAGGACCATCCTTCAAGGGGGCAGAGTGCTAATAGTTCCATCTATATTTATCTGTATTTCTTTTTTGGGCATCTAATTGATATTTATCCATATTTATTTTGTGTTTTGAGAATAAATGGAGTCGTAAAATGGGATCTTTCAACATTTATTTAACTGATAAACATGCACTCACACTTTGATGCCTGTCGCATTTTAGCTAATTAGGCAGCCAAATGTAGCAAAACACTACACCCACAGGTGAATATTAGCATGATACTACAAATATATGTTAACAAATGCCTGTATTTAAGAACCTTTCTTTTTTCTTTTTTAAAACGCTTTTTATTAAACAAGCTCAATAGACAGTACAATAATATTTGCCAAAGCATGCACATTGGAGTTCTGTTTACATAGTTTAGGAGAACAGGGTACTGGGTGGGGTGGGGTGGAAACCATCACGCATTCGGAGAAGAATTACAGTTAAGGGATCACCCCTCTATGGTCGGCTAGGGCCCCTTCCGCTACTGCACGGCTCTCCAATGACCCCCTATAAGCACGCCATGGTGCCCACACCTTCTCCCATTTCTTGGCACATCCTCTACTTTTATACACCGTTTCCTCCGCCCTCTGACAACAATCCAGGTCCTTCTCCCACTCTGTCACTGAAGGGGGGAGTGGCGCCCCCCATCTCTTGGCAATATTTCGTTTCGCGATCCCCACTGCCAGCGTAAGCCAGATGTTTACATATTTGGACCAGGCTATCTATCTCTCCCTTAATTATAAGCAGAAGCCACTTTGCGCCTAGAGGAACGTCAGTTCTCACCATTCTGGCCATTATTGCTGTGACATTGCACCAAAACTGCACAATCCTAGGGCATTCCCACAGGATATGAAGGAAAGTACCCTCACCCTGGCAGCCTCTGATGGACTGTGGTGATGGTGCCCTTCCAATCTTATGTAAAAGCGTCGAAGTGTAATAGGAGCGATGTAATATCCTGAGCTGGACCAGTCGGAACCGTACTCGTATCGCTATTTCCCGTGGGCCCTGGAGTGCCTCTTGCCACTCCTCATCATCTATGTTACCCAGGTCGTCAGTCCAAGCGGCCCTTAAGGCTGTCAGCTGGTCAGGCAGGTTGTTCATAAGCTTCCGGTATATTATTGAGGTTACTTTTTCGGGGATAGGATCAATGAGTAGTCTGTCCTCGAGGGGAGAATGGTCAGGAAGGGAGGTGCCGCCATGCAAATGTGTCAATAGGGCATGTGTGAGCCTCAGGTAGTGAAATCTCTGGGTCTCAGCCAGGTCAAATTCTTGTTGCAGATCCTCAAACGGAAGTGGGGCTCCTCCCCTCCACACATCCCCCAGTCGATCTATTCCTATATTCTTCCAGCCTGTAAAACCTTGTAATGAGGCCACCTCTTTCAACCCGGCACCTGACCAAAGCGGTGTTCTGCTGGTCAGTTGGTTCTGCCACCCCAGTGCCCGATTTGCCTCCCTCCAACATGCCACTACTACCGCTGTGTGCGGAGGCCATTTAGGGTTGTGCTTTTGCGCGTACAGCAGCGGCTCACAGTTGCCTGCTGGCATGGCGTCCCAATCTACCCTGTACGCTGGCTCGTCTCTATCCGCGCAAACCCAATCGCTTACTACTAACAGTTGTGATGCCCAGTAATAGAGCCGAACATCTGGTATAGCCAGGTCTCCATCATACACCCCTCTTTGTAACTTATGCAGTGCTATCCTAGGTGTACCTGCCTGTCATAGCAATTCTCGTGTATCTTGGGCAATCTTTTTGAAGACAGTCGGTGGGGCGGGATAGGGGGTGTTTTGCAGAATGTATAACAGGCGCTGTAGGGCCATCATCTTAAAAGAGCCGCTCTACCCGCCAGGGACAATGGCAGGGTTCGCCAATTTTGCACATCCATATGGAGTCTCTCCAACTGGGGGGTAAGATTCCTCTCCAGGAACAGCTGCTGGTTCCGAACAATCTGAATGCCCAAGTATTTGAAGCCCTCCGTGACTATGGGTGCTGCGCAATGTGCTGGGAATCTCGGGGGGAGGCCTGCCAGTGGGAACACCACTGGTTTGGTCCAATTTATAGTATACCCCGAGTAGCTCCCAAATAGGTCAAAAAGATGGAGTACTCTGGCAATAGAATAATAGGGCCTCGCGAGATACAACAAAATATCGTCACCATATAACGAAATGCGATCTTCCCAGCCCCCGGGTGCCTCAATGCCCCATATCATAGGGTCCCTCCTGGTCCAGTGCGCCAACGGCTCTAAAGCCAAGGCAAATAATAAGGGAGACAGAGGGCAACCCTGCCTCGTACCCCTCCGCAAGTGGAATTGCCGTGACAACACACCATTAACTCACACCTGAGCCAACGGGTCTTGATAGAGCAGTCTCACCCATTTACAAAAGTTTGGGCCAAAGCCCAACTTAGTCAATACGGCAAACAAATAGGGCCATTCAATACTGTCAAAGGCCATGGATGCGTCAAGCGCCATCAGTGCTGTTTGCTGACCAGAGGGGTCCCTTGTCGTGTGCAGCACTCCATACAGCCTGCGCAGATTATGTCGGGTGCTTCTATTGGGCATAAAGCCTGACTGGTCCCTGTGAACTAAGTTGGTGATAATCTGTATCAGCCTATTTGCCAAGGTCTTAGCCAAGACCTTAACCTCGACATTGAGGAGGGAAATTGGCCTGTATGAACTGCACTGATCAGGGGGCCTACCTGGCTTGTGAATCACCACAATAGTGGCCACAGGCTGATCGACAGGCAATTGGCCCTCTTTCTGCGCCTCTTGCAACATATTACGTAGTGGTGGCACTATTCTGGAAGCCAAGCCCTTGTACAGCTCAACTGGGAGGCCATTGGGGCCCACCGCCTTACCCACCTTTAAAGATCCCAATGCCGTCGACAATTCTTCCTCCGTTATCTCAGCTTCTAAAGCCTCAATGGCCTCCGCCGACACTACTGGCAATGAGAAGTCTCTCAGGAACTCATTGCAGTCACTTTCAGATCTCGTACTCACTGGCGAATAGACACCCTCATAGTACGAAGCAAACACTTCCGCAATGTCTACACTAGCTGCCTGGAGAATGCCATCTCTATCCTGAATACATGCCACCCACGACCTCTCTCTATCTCGCTTCTCCAGCCTAACATCGTACAGGCGATGTTGCACTGCCAGTGCGTGCGCCCGTGCCGCTCCTTCAGCCGCTGCTCTCAGTTCGTACTGACGCAGGGCCAAAGCATGGCGCAGGTCTGTGTCTCCTCGCGCTGTAGCTTCCTCCTCTATCCGGAGTATTTCTTGCTCTAAGGACTTCATGTTTCTCGCCTCTTCCTTCTTTTGACCCCCTATAAGTGCCTGGGCTTGACCCCTTACCACCGTTTTGTAAGCCTCCCAGATTGTTTGATGTGAGTCTACCGTTCCAGCATTATCTTGGAAATACAAATCTGTTCCCTCCCGGAGTTTGTCCCTCAGCACTGGATCCCTCAATCGCCATGGATCTATCGTCGGGAATGCCCCCTTATTAACGTGTGGCCCCTGAATTGTGACCCCTACCGGGGAATGGTCTGAGATGCCCCTGGCCATATGCGCAGGTGCTAGAAATTCTCCCACCCTATCGGTCTGCGTGCATAAGTAATCTATCCTAGAAAACTAACCGTGGCGCGCTGAATAGTATGTGTATTGTTGCTGTTAGGGGGTTCTGCGCCCGAAAGAGGTCTACTAACCCCAGAGCGGTCAGGAAACCGAAGAGGAGCCTCTCACCCCCCTGCCCCACTGGAGTACTCGAGCGAACCAGCTCCGGATCTAAGACTACGTTTGCATCACCCCCAACTAGGAGAGTCCCCACCGGGAGCCCTATAAGGATTTTACTAATCGTTGGGAAGACAATCTTCTGGAGCCTCGGGGATGCATAAAACGAACAGAAGTTTATGCTTCTTCCCTCCCATCTCCCCGCCACAGCCACACAGCAGCCAGCTTCGTCGGACCAGACCCCCTCTACAATAAACGGGCAGGCAGTCTGCATCAGCTTCCCCACTCCCCTGGCGTCAGATGTGTACCCTGAATGAGCCACTAATCTATATCCAAAGCGATCCACCACCTTGTATTTGTTCCCTCTAAGGTGTGCCTCCTGCATCATTATAACGTCTGGGGCGTGCCTCTTAATATGTTGTAGGACAAGAGTGCGCTTTATTTTATTTCCCAGACCATTCACATTCCAGGTCCAGGCCCAGAGTTGCATTGGGCTATTTACTGTCCTAGCCATGGTCTCCAGAATTCGTTTTGCGCCTTGCCCCCCCAAACCCCATCCCCCCCCGACCGTGTGTGCATGGTGCATCTCTTTTTGTCTTGAGCTAGGAACATTAAAACAAATAACAAAGATTGAACAATGTCCCAACCCCCCCCCTCCCTGCAACCCTGCTCGGTTAGTAGAAAACCTCCCGCCTCCCCAACATGCAGAGTGCCTGTCGCCCTAACTGTGTAATGGTAACAAGTAATGTGGGGTGCGCCCCAGTCTCCAGCCACATGGTACCTCATGTAACGCTTGGATAAACAATGCCCCAGTTCTTTTTATGAGTGCACCTCTGCACATATGTCTCTAGTCCAGCATCCACCAGCTTTTCCCAGAGTGATAGTCTCTGCAACTGCTCTCCAGAGCCTCAGTTTGGTAGCAGACTCAGTTTAGCTCCCACCCCCCTTCCCCATAGACAGAATATCGTTCTTGACAGTCATGGTGCCCCCAAAGTGGTCACTTATCTGGTAGTTGCGCTGCGTTGGGTTTTCGAGGTCCTGGTCCTCCACTCTCCGGTCTCCATCCCGCTCCTTGGGGACGTGTTGTTGGGCCCTGCCTCCTTTCCGCCCAACCGTTCTCCAGCCTTCTAGCCAGTCGCTCGCCTCTTCCGGCGAGTTGAAGAAGAAGGTCTTACCCTCTGCGATAATTTTCAACTTGGTTGTAAATAGCATCATGTACTTGATGTTTTGATCGCGCAGGGCCCTTTTCACCGCATCAAAGGTTTGCCGCTGACGCTGTACCTGGAGTGTGAAGTCAGGAAAGCATCGGATCATAGCATTTTCGTGTTGCAAATCCCCATGTTGGCGCGCCGTTTGTAGGATTACGTCTCTACCTCTATATTTGAGCAAGCGCGCTATTATCGTACGGGGTGGGGTCCCTGGTCGAGGCCTCGGTCCCAGGGCGCTGTGTGACCTCTCGATGGAGAAAAATTTTGAGAGACGTTTCAGCTTCAGTTTATTCAAGATCAAGTCCTCCAAAAAGAGGTCCACCGACTGTCCCTCCAGAGCCTCCGGCACCCCAACCACCCGAATGTTGTTGCGTCGGGCTCTGCCCTCTTGGTCATCTAGTCGGGTCAGGATGTCTGTCTGGTTCTTTGTCAATTTCAGGACTTGCTCTTCTAAACGTTTAGTCTTGGATTGTAGTCCGTCAATACTGGATTCCGCCGAAGTCATCTTGTCCGCCATCTTTCTAAAGTCTGCTCTGAGTAGGTTGACCTCCTCAGTGACCGAGTCCAACTTCGGTTCCAAAGATCCTCGTAGCTCCGTTATCGCTCGCATTATATCCTTCAATGAGAGGTCATGGGCCTGGTCTTCCCCCTTATGTCCCGGTGTTCCCCCCGTTGCGCTCTCTTCGCGACCCATACTGACGGTGTATTTGTCGATTTGGTTGGTTTGGCCCACTCCTACTCCTTTCGTGCACCCCATCCGACAGCTCCTTGATGTGGTCACTGCACCGGCTTCTACCCCGGCCCCCGTGCGCCGAGTCTGAATCGCTGTGGGCGGCCTGGTAGTCGCGTTTATCACTCTTCAGCCTTTAGACGCAAGGCTCTTCAATGGCACCTCTCGGGGAAACTGAAAGCGACACTCCTCTATGACGCCCTTACATTGCACTCGCCCCAGTCGGGGCACCTCAGGATCGCCCGGCACTAGAGCCTCTTCAGGCAGGCCCGATCTTCCTCCTTCTGGGCCCACCACCGTCCCTCGGCGGCCGTGGCCCAGTCAATGTTTGGTGTTGGTTCCAGTGCCCTCCACGTGTCGCCTGTGTAGCTATCAGGCCTCTCGGCACCCACCAGGGCCCAGGGTATTTACCCTCACGGTCTTCCAAGGCTTATCGGCCAGGCAGGCACCACATTAATTGCGCCCCTCGCTCCCTCGGGGGCCAAAGTCCCGTTGTCGCCACACTCAGCACGTGCCTCTAAACCGGGTCAAATCTCTTCCCGCGGGCGCGTACCTGCTTCCCCTGCGCCCGCCGCTGCCTTGATTGTTATTGGAGGAGGGGGGGAAGATGGAAAAGGGGCGGCACTCCGGTTTCAGCCGCACCGGCTATGCCTAGCCTGCCGGCTCCCTACCTCCAACCGTGGCGGCCCTCTCGCAGAGCCTCGGTGTGTCCGCCGTGTCCAACGCTCATGAGTCCGCGCCTCTTCACCGTCCGCATTTCTCGTCCTGCTGCTCCGGAGATCACAGGCAGGGGGCACCTCCACTGCCACTCCACAAGCGGTTAATTGAGCCACTGTTGCTGTCCCGGGCCGCCGCACACGCTTTAGCCCGCAAGCCCAGACTCCGCTAATATCAGGCCCGACGGGGCAGCGCCATTTTGTCAGCACCATCACCTGCGGCCGCCGATCGTATCTTCGGTCCGTCGCCCTCCGATCTGTCAGCAGCTCACCAGAGAGGTTGCCGCGAGCACACGGGCCTCTCCTCCCTCAAGAGTGCACTCGAGATTGCAGGATTATGGCAGATTTTACGGGGTTTGCACTAGGTGGCTAGTGCAGCTCTTTCAGATTGCGGCCATCTTAGTTGGCTGCTGGCCACGCCCCCTCGTATTTAAGGAAATTTCAACCTGATTTTTTTTTTAACACTCTATGATCTTCTCAGCTGTTGTCCTGGAATTCACGTAAGACACCATAGAAAGTCACTCACAAAGAAGCACAATTTTAAGCGATTCTGCTTTTATAAACAAATACAGACAGGAAACACTGTGCTTTCTGTCTGCATTTAGCTGTAAAAATCAACAAAACGGTCAACTGTGAACTATATTAATTTATAAAGAAAACTGGATGTGCACCCGCCTCGTCTAAGTAAGGCTGGTGTTGTACTGAAGAATGAAAAATGTCCTAGCTATCGTAACGGAAAGTTTCAATTCTATTAAGGACTCGGAGGCGAGGATTATGCTTTACTTTCTCCACTTTATTAACAAGCAGCCATTTTAAAGAACTGGTAAAAACTAACATTCCCATGAACCATAGGGAATGGAATAAAGTTTTTAACAATAGAGTAAGTAGTCCATGTACAGAGTGTCCACGGGAATCCACCAATCACAGGGCCTCCGACACCTCATAGTCCTCTGTCAGCCTCTACTCCCCCTCTTTCGATGCTCTTGAACAGCCAGCCGGAACGCCTCAGGAATCCTGTTTGTTGGAGTCCCCTGTGGGAAGTAAGAAATATAATTAGGCAACCGCCGTGGCTAAGGTTTAGCCCTGTAGGGGGAATGACAAAGGTAAATTTCAGCACAGACTACAACTGGTATAAAACCAAGTATGATACACGTTACTTACCCTGATACGAGGGCGGGCAGTTACACATAGGTGTACCCTGGGTGGGATAATCCTTGTCTCCGTGTCCTTAATAGAATTGAAACTTTCCGTTACGATAGCTAGGAAATTTTTCATTCCATGTCAGGACCGGAGGCGAGGATTATGCTCGTTTAAAGCTTACTCACCACCAAGTGAGCCATATCAATCACCGGTTTGAAATAAAACCGCTTGAAAGTAGAGTCTGAAGACCAATCTGCAGCATTCAGATTGTCTTCCAGACGAGCTCCCAGGGTAAATGCTTTAGAGGCCATTGCCCCTCTAGCCGAATGGGCGCCGAAAACCCGAAGGTCGATGCCCGCTTCTTGCATCACCCAACGGACCCAGCGGGCTATTGTTGGAGAGGAAACAGCTTTGTGAGGCTTCTTAAGGGCGATAAGCAGCTGCCGCTCACCCGGAGGGCGGAATTCCTCTGACATTTCCTCATACGCCTTAAGGCAAGATACCACGCAGAGCTTAAGAGAATCTGGGAAGGCAGGGTAGGAAATAGTCCTCATGCCCGTTTTAGTCCGCCTATGGATTGTGAACGTAACCCCCAAAGGGGAAAAAATTCTCCCAGACACGTCCAGCGCCCAGACGTCCGACACTCGCCTGCAGGAGACCAGGCACAGGAGCATGGCTAACTTCGCCGAAATCTCCTTGCGGGAAAGGAATCTATTCGGCTGCCAGGACAGGAACAAGTTCAGGACTTGATTCACATCCCAAAGGACAGAATACCTCGGTTCTGGTGGTAAGGAAAGGCGAATACCTCGCAATAACCTACAAACCAGAGGATGCTCCCCCACTGGGGAGCCGTCCACCATGGTATGACCCGCCGAGATCGCAGAACGGAAGGTATTGACCGTGCGATAAGCCAAACCTTCCGCCAGTCCAGCCAAAAAATTTAGAACGGCAGTCAAATCTGTTGCCACGGGATTGAAACCCCGTCGCAAACACCAACGGTACCACCTTCTCCAAGTGGACCGATATCGCTTAGCTGTACTGACGGCCCAGGCCTTGGACATGAATTTCTCAGCCGCTCCCGAAAGGCCCGGGACCGCCCAACGTCCCCGGTAATCCTCCAGGCCATCAGGGCCAGGGAGCCCTGCAGAATGAGCGGGTGAGGATCCTTGTCCGGATTGAGCAGGAGGGCTGGAAAGCGGGGGTGTGGGATTGGAGAATCCCAGAAAGTTACAGCAGAACTGGAAACCATACTTGCGACCTCCAAACTGGGGTGACCAGCACCAAGGTCGCTCCTTGTTGGCGAACCTGAGCAGAGACTCTTGTTATCATGGCGAACGGGGGAAAGGCATAGCCTGTTTCGTTCCGCCAATCCTGCAGAAACGCATCCGTCTTCTCTGCCAAGGGATCCGGTCTCCAGCTGAAGAAGCGGGGAAGCTGGTGATCCAGGCGGGAGGCGAACAGATCCACTGAGAAGGGGCCCCAGACGCTCTGGAGATCCGAGAACACCCCTGGGTGTAGCTTCCAAAGACTCACATCGTGAAGATGGCGAGAGTGGAAGTCTGCCACCTGATTGTCCTGTCCGGGAAGGTACTCCACTGTGACCGAGACCTGATGGTCCAGGCAGTATTGCCACAGGTGCGCCGCTAGGTCCGAGAGGGCCTTCGATTTCGTGCCGCCAAGATGGTTTATGTAGCGGACCGCCGATACGTTGTCCATTTTGAGGAGGACACAGGATCGAATCGAGTCCCTGGTCCAGCACTGGATCGCGAAAGAGCCCGCTAAGAGCTCCAGACAGTTGATATGATATTGTTGTTCTCGAGGAGACCACGCGCACCGCCCGTGGTGAACTCTCCACACCTCGCTCCCCAGCCGGATCTGCTGGCGTCGGATTCGATAACGATGTCCGGCGTGGACCCAAAGATCGCTCTCCCGTTCCAAGCCTCCATGTTGGCTAGCCACCATCGAAGCTCTTCCCTGGCATCCTCGGACAGCGGAACTTTTTGCGAGTAAGAAAGGCCACGGCGAAGATGCATTGCCTTGAGGCGCTGGAGGGCCCGGTAGTGCAAGGGGCCCGGGAATATGGCTTGGATTGAAGCTGAGAGCGGTTTGTGATTGAGCCAGCGTCCTCCGAATCTCGTGACGAATCTTCGTCAGTTTGCGGGAGGGGAGGCTGAGGGAGGATGCTACCGAGTCGATCAGGAAACCCAAAAAGATGACCTTCTGTGCAGGCACCAAGGTGGACTTGGTTTCGCTGATCACGAATCCCAAACCTTGCAGAAGGTTCACCGCTGATTGGAGCTGAGCCGCCAAAGTCCTGGGGCACTGTGCCATCAGAAGGATATCGTCGAGGTAGACGAGGCGAACTCCCGACGCCCGAAGGCGTTCCATGACCGGCCGGAGGACCTTGGTGAAGCACCAAGGGGCCGACGACAGGCCGAACGGGAGAGTGGTGAACTCGAAGGTCTTGTCCTTCCAAAAAAACTGAAGGAAACGCCTGTGAGGCGGAAAAATGGGAATTGCCAAGTAGGCGTCCTTGAGGTCGAGACGCGCCATCCAGTCGTTGGGACGGAGAATATCGCGGAGAAGATGGATCCCTTCCATCTTGAAGTGGCGATATACAAGCCACTCGTTGAACTCCCGAAGGTTGATTACGGGCCGTTGGCCCCCCATCTGGCTTGTCCACCAGGAAGAGGTTGCTGATAAACCCTCTGGGATGAGGGGAAGTTTCCGCAATAGCCCCTTTTTCTAAGAGGGAGCTCACCTCAAGATCTACCAACGCGGCGTCTGCCGACAAAAAACAGAGGGGCCTTGGTCGGACTGGCTGCAACGGATCCCCTTGGAACTCGATGTGGAACCCCTGTACCGTCTGCAACTCCCAGGCATCCCCTGTGATGGAAGTCCAAGCCTGGAAAAAACGCGCCAGACGGCCCCCCACTCTTAGACGGGAAGAAGGGAGAACACTCACCGGAAGAGTTGGAGGCTCCACCGCCTCGACCTTTGCCGCGCCGACCTCTTGTTGGGTAGAAGTTCCCAAATCTCGCCTGGTCTTGGTAACGGCCTTGGTTGGAGCCTTGTCCCATGTTGTTATAAGGGCGGCCGGACGAGCGGCCCCTACCTCGTCCGGCCCCGCGGAAAACCCGTGGGTGAAACACTCTCTTAATCGAAGACTGGGCTTTGTCTAATGACGTAAAAGTGTTGACAAATCGCCCCAGCTCTCTGATGAAAGGCTCCCCAAACAGGCCGCCCTGGGCGACCGGGCCAGCTTCCGAGTCAGCGAGATCCCCAAGCTTGGGGTCTATCTTAATGAGGAGGGACCTCCGCCGCTCAGTTGACAGGGCGCAGTTGGCGTTTCCGAGGAAAACCACCACCCTCTGCGCCCAAGAGGAGAGGTGATCAGGGGAAATAAGGGAACCTGAGGATTTTGCCTCCTCGGCCATGTCTAAAATTTTTGTGACAGGGCCCAAAGCATCCAACAGCTTGTCTTGGCAAGCCCGCCAAGACCTGTCTATACCCTTTTTAGGATCCTTCACAAACTTCTGTAGGAAGGTGGCCATGCGGGGATCTATATCTGGGGTGGCCGCCACCTTCCCCTCCAGTGATGGACGAGGGCACTCCGCCCGGAGGCAGTTACGAGCTCCCGGCTCCAAAGGTCGCCGAATACGGCTGGCCACATATTGGGCTACCTTCTCTGAAGGGGCCCAATCCGATGACCGAGGGTGTAGGATGTCATCGGGGTTCAACATATCGGCACATAGGCTTTGGTCACCAGAGTCCGTGGTCGGGCGAGTAGGGCGAGAGGGGCCGGCGTCGTCTGCATCCCCTTGATCCTCCGCTCCGCCCTGATCATCCGCCCCCTGGGGAGCAGGTGTTGCTGCAGCAGGGGTTGTGGGAGTCTGAGAGCTGGCCAGGAATGCCCGCTTAAGGCGATTGAACGCATCAGCGTCGACACCCGAGTCTCTGGGCCGTTTAGAAGGTGGGGGCTGAGCATCAGTCATGGCATCCCCTGGTGAAGGGTTTGGCGCAAATTGCGCAGCTTTGGCCAATAGCTCACAAGCCTTATCAATTTTACGAGTCAGGCGATCCTCTAACGGCGCCATTGCCTCCACGACCGCAGTGTGGATGGAATCGTCCACTGCGTCGTAGAAGGAATCATCCCAAGGTAGGGCATTAAGGGGCTCCTCCTCCCACTGGTCATCCTGGTAAGTCTCCTGATAGGAATCCATGACACCAGGCAGAAAAAACCTTCAAAAGGTAAGTGGGCAATGCGGGAGACCTGTAGGTCAGTTATGGGGGGCTGGGTGTCAGCCTACACTTTGGGCAAGCAGAGCCTGCGTTTAAATAGGGCAACAGCCCAGGACCCAACAGCCCAGGTGCAAGGAAAATATTAACGGGCAGTCTGCCTAACAGAAATGGGTCCCTGGAATCCTAAAATTCCAAAATAACAGACTCCCCAGGAGCATAGAACAAAAAAAGGCCTATTACTGACCCCTTGCTTGTAATAAACAGCTGCCTAATGGCAGACTACAGACCCGAGGAATACGGGCGTGAGAAGGGGCGTGCACAATGAAAAAATTCCTGCCTAATGGCAGAGTACAGACCACACGGGCGTAAGAGGCAGACCAAGGCTCCACCGCGGCGCTGCTAGTCGGCTGAGGAATGCGCGAAATGCCGTTAGAGCGAGCGCCGCGGAACGAGGGCACACAGGCTCCCCCTAGCGGCCGGAGGAGCGGACCGCGAGCCAGCACCAGTAGCGGCCGTTAGGGAGATGAAGCTCCCACGGCCGTAAACAAGCCGGCCCGAGTAGCGGGCGTGCTTGGAAATCAACCCTGTTAGGAAAAAGGCTACAGTGAAAAAACCCTGCAGACGAACGCGCAGCGGTGAAAGGGAAGAACCGCTAGCGCGTTCGTGCGAACGCCTGTCACCGCCTAAGAAAACAGCACGCAGCGGGAAAAACGGTAGTAGCGAATATCCCGCACCAGTGACAACAGTGAAGGCAATACAATAAGACAATACTGTCAAAGCACACAGTCATGAGAGCGACCTGAACAATCCAGCTATCTTTGAGAGATAACAGCACAATAAACAGTCTCAAAACCAAATAAACCTTCTCAGAGAGAAAAAAGGGAAGCACTTATCTGGCTGCAAGCAGCGAAGAAAGAGGGGGAGTAGAGGCTGACAGAGGACTATGAGGTGTCGGAGGCCCTGTGATTAGTAGATTCCCGTGGACACTCTGTACATGGACTACTTACTCTACTGTTAAAAACTTTATTCCATTCCCTATGGTTCATGGGAATGTTAGTTTTTACCAGTTCTTTAAAATGGCTGCTTGTTAATAAAGTGGGGAAAGTAAAGCATAATCCTCGCCTCTGGTCCTGACATAGAATCTAGAAGATGGGAGCTTTCAAGAAAGATTCTTCCCTGGGAGGATACCACATCAACTTTATTTAAAACTTAGATACTGAATAATACTCCCCTAGAAATGCATTTCTGTCCTTTAGAGAAGTCATTCCTCTGGATCAGACATCACCATCTCTCTCCACCTCTACTATTCCTTTACAGTTGATAACCAGATCTTTTCGCGGTTTGCGTTTTACTACAAAAGTTTGAATTCCATATTGGCTTATAGTATTTTTTTTGTGATGATCTCTAGTTAAAATTAAATCTACTTTTTGAAGCCATTTCGTAACCCATACTCTACAATTATCAGTGTAATTCAGAAGCCACGGAGATAACAGTGCATCGCTGCCTCCCCCCCCACCCCCATTCCCAGTGATGTTTGTTCCACACATGGCAAAAAAGTAACGACAAGATTCATGTTTAAAATGGAACTTTACCATAACATTCTAAATACAAATTCCTTCTCATAATAGATTTGTTTTTTCCTCCTCGAATATTGCTGAACTCATTTAGGACAGGTGAAAGTTCAAATTGTGATCGGTTTAAAATAACATTCAGATGCTGTACTGCTTTCTTGCACATTCCTTTTTATTTATTATTATTTTTTTAATGCGTGTATAATAACTTTTGGGCACATTCGATTTGCGTAAGTGCGAATAATTCACCGAAACATAACCCGTGATAAATTAATTGTGCAGAGTCCTGGTTTGAAAACAAATACCGCATCTTAAAACTGACAGTTGAACAATACATCTTTAATGGGAAGGATGTTGTGAGAAAGGTAATGGAGCTCTTAAATAAGGCATCGTAAAATCGTGTCCCTTCCCCTCAAATATTTTTTGTTTTCTAATAACTTGCAGAAGGACATGTTAATTATATACGTGTGGTTGTGGTTTTTATTTTTGTAGTTTTTTTTAATCAGGAATAATTCTCACACTCGTTGAAAGTGTATTTTCTCTTTACCCCACCCCCCTTCTTTTCCATAGTTTTATATAGCGCGAACCTGAACCAAAGGTATCCGGTATCAGAGCGCTTTGCATGAGCACCATTTGCTTTACAGAAGGACACATTCATTTTTGTTAGGCACGGGGAGATTAAATGATTTGTCCAGAATCACAGGATGTTGAGCGTCATTGCCGAGACTCGAACCCGTTTCCCCAGATTTGAGTTCGACCGCCCTAGCCATTAGGCTCCCACCCCTTGCCATTGAGCCGTAGAGAAGCAAGAAATGTGGCACTGGAGAGTGATCAGTGGGAAGGGCAAATAGGGAAACCATTTGGGAGTAGTGCGGCAGTAGGAGGGTCGGGTAAGGGAAACGGGGAGGGCAGAAAACATACACTTACGGCAAGGCAGGGAAGAGCATGCATTCGGGGAGAGAGTTGGGGAAGACGTGGAATAGATAATGGGATTCTTGGGTGTTTTCTCATATCTCTTTTTCTACCTAGTAAGGCAGCATGTTTTCAAGACATTGGTAATGATGTGTCAGCTTTAATAGAATCATAACTGCCACGTTGAAATGACCCGACCCCTTTATAGGCCCTAGGGATGTCACTGTTAGGGTTTTACTGGTGAATTGTTAGCATTTACATCCTTGTTTTTTCTTATTCCCATACTGTGGGTACCCTTCTCCTTAGTGACAGGTCCAGAAACTACTTGCATGTATGTATGTATGCGTTTATGTATGTATTGGTATTTTTATAGCATGTACTCATGTAGTATCATAACACTCTACATCAAGTGAATTTTGGATTAAAAAACGTGTGAGCCTAGAATCTCACAATTTTTTATCCAGTACCAAAACCAGAATTAGATCCCACGTCTCTAGGTTCCACCTTTGCAGCATTGCTTTTAAACCCTGAGGAAGACATCCTAGGAAGAATCACTCTGCAAATGGAATGTCCTAGAGCAGTGGTTCCCAAACTTTTTCAACCCACGGCTCCCTTGCCCTAATGGCCGTTGGCTGCGGCTCCCCAATATGTTACTTTCTTTTGGCGGTGGGGGGATGTAAACCCAGCCTTAGGAGTACTTCCATTTTTCTCCCTGAAAATAATTGGGATGAAGCCGACAAAGGTATTATAATGATTGATGTGGGGCTCACTCTTGGGAACCAAATGGGGGGAGATGAAAAAACTTATTCTCATTGGCACCTTTTGCATGATCGCTAGGTGTAAGAGTGCAGCTATTGTGTGTTTCATAATTTGTGGCGTCAAAGCCCATTGGATATGTGTAGAATAGAGTGGTGCATGGCTGCACTTTAACAAACCAGGGGCACTCAGATCATGCAGAGGGCAAAGCAGCCCTTATATTCCTTGGATGCACTGGAAGACCTGGAGTGTGCACTGGGGACTCTTTGGCATGCACTGGATAGCCCTATGATTGGCAGTGCAACCCAGAAATTTGCTTTGGAAGCCCTCTCATATGTGCTCACAGATCTGGTAAGCGCATTGTGAGTATTATGGTGTGCATGGCCAGCCATGGAATCTGAAGCAAGCTTCCCCCTGCTGCCTTAGAACTTCAAGTTTTGCTGTTCTGATTATTGTTGTGCTCCTGTCCTGCTATCAGTGTCCCACCATGCCTTGTTTACTACACTGCACAATAAGCGTTGCTAAATCATTTCCACTGAGTCTACAGAGCAAGCAGTTGTGGAGAGTCAAAGATAGACTTCTATATTCATGTGAGCACAGTGCTGCCTGCATCAAGGCCAACTCAGGACCAACAGATGCATGATTGGAGAGGTTGATTTTAATGCTGGAAACTATATTATGATACAGTAAGTAAACTACACAGTATTAATGTACATTTCAATTTACGGTGCTTTTGCAGCCCATTTGTTTTGCATCAGTCTAGTCCGGGAGGCATAAAAAGCATGGTTTGTTCGAACAGGACATTCAAAGCAGTGACATATATAAGACAAAAATGTCCTTGGACTATTACGGTGACATTGTGCAAAATCTAACACGAGGGTTGTTTTAAAACAATCGGTGGCACACATCAGGACCGAAATGCTGGCTGTGTCTGAGTGCACAGGACTCATTTGAATATTGAAAGGCAATCACTGCCCTTGCACAACCCCATTGTGTTTAAACTTTGCAAAATAGAAAATTGTGAAGACAAAGTACAATAGTCAGTGGCATGTCAGGAAGTGGAGATCAGTGAGTGGGTGGTGGGGCCTACACCCAGAGGGCAGCACATACTACTTGATCCTCGCATTGAGGACATGGATAAAGCAAATAGGAAATGTCATGTTAATGACGAATAGCAGCAGACATAGACAAGTATTGTTCTCAAGCCATAAATTAGGGAAGCAAATGCACATCATTTGCATTCTAATCCAGGATTAGTCTTTGCAAACTCTCTATGACCCACAGGTTTTGCACAGCTCTTAGCAGCTGGCACATTTACCAACTGAGATCTTTTCCATTATATGTGTAAATCTGAGAACGCGGCTAGTGGCCATGAGTTTTCGCCTGCCCCCTTGTGCCTGCACTGCTGCACCAGAGAGGGCTACCCGGCGCTGTGAATCATTATTTTTCAAGGGGCGTTGTGTGTAAAAGCAGGTTGTCTGCAAATGTTTAGTTTCGCTTTGAGCACCGCAGCACGTTTTATTTCCTTCTTAAGTAACACCTCCGACCTAAATCCTGGCAGCCCTGTCTACCAACTTGCTGACCTTGTGTGTCCCACGTAGGCCCCATCCTCCTCCCCAGAAAGGCTCTGCCTGAACTCCTAATCACGGTGCTGCAGTGCTTGCACGTTTCCGTCCGGGATTTCTTAACTTTCTCCTGAACTCCAGTTTCCCCGCTCCTGAACTGCATTACTGAAAGAATAAACAAAACTGCCACCGATTAATGTCAGTGGTTCCCAAACTGTGAGCTTGGTGCACATCTGTTTGCGGCGCCCCTGGCTAGTTTTGATGGCGCACCGGGGTGCCGCGGCGCACAGATCCTGGGAACCACTGTCCTAGAGGCATAATGTGAAGAGGCGATCACCCACACAATATTTCTGCAGGTGAGAGAACTTCAATGGAATCCGTCTTAAGAGGACTCTTAGTGGATGTCTCGGCCCTTTGTCCCATGAAGGTGCCTCATGTCTCCTGGCGCAGAGTTTGATTTAAATTAGAGCTTAAATGAATGAATTCTCAGGGAGATTGTGTGCCATACCTACTCTTTACTCATGAGAGCTGCTGGTTCCACAAACCTATTGAGTCAGTATAATCGCTCTATTTGGGATTTCCTTCCATGGTTCATTATTCTTCTTTCCGGCAAGAAAGGAGGATAATCAAGAAGGATATGATTACCTCCGAAAGTGTAATAAGTACAGCGATAAACGCAGATGATTTGTCTGTGGTCTGTCAATGAGCTGCCCCTCTCGGTTGCGTTTTAGTTCACTTACTCTGGAGAGCCAATAAAAAAAACGTCACCTACTCTTTTCATCCTCTTCACTCATTAAATCCAGTGTAGATGACAAAATAAAACAAGCATTGGCATAGCCAATAGGTCTTGCCTTTGGAACCTTAAAAAGTGTTTTAGCCAGAGCTATTGGCTTTGCCAATGTTTTAAAGCTATGTTATAGAGCATTGTGGCTGCTGTGCAGCATGTTGAAAAGTTATAATAAAAAAGTGTTATAAGCATTTTTGTTACCTTATATGTAACCAAGAAGACATTATGTACAACTGAACGTCCCAATCAAAAAAAGAATAAGCATAAAAAAATTCTTGTTTTTTTGTCCTTGCAATGCTGGCAACATCTTCCTTTCTCTTCTAATGTTGAGGTAGTGCTTAGTGATGCTGAGGTGGTGTTGTGATGGTGCTGAGTGATGCTGTGGTGGTGCTTAGTGATGCAGTGGTAGTGATAAGGCATGGTGAGGTGGTGGTGTTGCAGTAGTATTTAAGTGGTGCTTAGTTGGTGGTAAGGTGGTGCTGAGTTCTGTTCAGTTGATGTTGTGTTGAGGTGAGAATGTGCTGTAGGATATAATTCTTAAGAGATTTCATAAATTACATAATACATCATTTAAGCATCAAAAGGCAACCTCAAAAGAAAGCACCACCTCCTCCAAAACCCTCTATATTGCAGAAAAACAGAAATGATTCTGAAAAGCCTTGAAAAGAATCTACTCGCAAAATATCTATTTTTCACTCAAGATCAACAACCTATAAAAGTTGTGATTTAAGCATGCTTGTACAAAACAGACGAGAACAAAAAACAAGGGAACCCTACTCACGTGGAACCAGGGTACTAAATTGTTAACAGAAACAATGGCTCCTGTGGACAAATGACAACGTACTTTTGATATAATAATGCTCAATGGCAATTAAAATGGGTTAATGTGATGTCAAAAGGAGAGGGAGCCCAACACACCATGAATTTATAATTCAACAGTTATTCATGTAGTTTTTGAAACAAAAATACAAACAAATATTGAAACAATACTTTAACAGTAGTGAGTAGTGTCCCAGTGAAAAACATTTTTTTTTTTTTTGGGAACCTTAAAACAAGGGTGACATATTTGTGACATATGTACAAGGTTTCCTATATATCAACAAGACGACCATTGGAAATTATATAGTGTATTAACCACACTTTATACAATGATAAGTGCTGGTTTAATGGCTGTCTGCTCGGTCATCGAACCGAGCAGACAGACACACGCTGTTCTGCTACGAAGTGGTCGAGGTGCAGGCCAACAGAAATCCACGATCAAGTAAGAATTCCCCACCGGATGCAAGTGACACTGATTTTCAGGGAGACTGAGCAGCTGCCCCTGTTGCCAAACTACCATTGTGTAGCAGTTTTTAATGAAGAAGCCTGCCCTTCCAGCACGTAGAGTCACCGTCTGAAGGACGCGCACGGACTGCATATATCCCGTACTTTTCCTGATCTGCACCCATCTTGGAATCCTCCCTGTTGTGCCATTCAGAACCTTGCCAGCCTACCTCTACCCTTACATGGGCGCCCGGCTGGGTCCCATGTAAGTATTGATTCGTTCACTACACTCACTGTGACACGCTCTTCCCACAAGGCTGCGCACAAGAGATCCTTCAGGTGTCCCTACACTCCTAGGTCCTGAAGAGCCCTACATTGCACAAAGGGTCGAAACGCCGTCGACTGTTTACGAAAACGAATCATTAAACCAGCACTTATCATTGTATAAAGTGTGGTTAATACACTATATAATTTCCAATGGTCGTCTTGTTGATATATAGGAAACCTTGTACATATGTCACAAATATGTCACCCTTGTTTTAAGGTTCCCCCCCAAAAAAAATTCGCTGGGACACTACTCACTACTGTTAAACTATTGTTTCAATATTTGTTTATATATTTGTTTCAAAAACTACATAAATAACTGTTGAATTATAAATTCATAGTGTGTTGGGCTCCCTCTCCTTTTGACATCACATTAACCCGTTTTAATTGCCATTGAGCATCATTATATCAAAAGTACGTTGTCATTTGTCCACAGGAGCCATTGTTTCTGTTAACAATTTTGTACAAAACAGACAGCATAACATTAAAGGAAATAGCGGGCTTACTGTAGCTCTCTTCTTGCTATGAAAGACTGCTATACTATGAGCCTATTCGATGCTCCCCAAAAAAATGTGGGGTGTTTTTCCCGTGGCCTGCCTGACAGTTTAGACAAGAACGTCATTTCTTTTAATATGGGTTTTTGTTGGTAAATAGTGCAATCTCGAGTGGCCCCAGTTGAATACTCTTTTTTTGGGGAGGGGGAGTTGCAAAATGCAGACAAAGTCATATTTTAGTATCTCATGCTTGCAGACTGAAAAGTGTGAAAGTCTAACTACAGATGTGGTCTTTGCAGAAGAGCAGCTGGCAAGGGGTTGGACAACTACGTAAGTAAACATGTTGAAATGCTTGCATTTTGAGTAGTTGGGAATGCAACAGTAGTGTAGTGGAAACAGCCGCACGTGACCCTGGAAGTCTTCTTGTGGATGTGAAACGCTCCCAACTCCAAGACATCATGCCCTGAGGCGAAGGCTCCACGCTGTTATTTCGAAATGAGTCAGCTCTTGTACTGTGTGCGTGCCCGTCCCCTATTCAAGCTCTCAGGAGCGCATGCCGCAGCTGTAGTGTACTGCTTTTGTGCCCACACACGTGCGCGATGCAGTGTAGAAATGGCTGTTTGGTATCGGGGTTAGGTCAAAGCACGCACAGTGGAGTTTTAATGTCCGCCATGGCGTATTGAAGAGACTGATTAAATCCAAAGCGGGAGGAGACACCCCCAAAAAAAAGACCGGAATCTTCCAAAGCTCTGGTCTGTGTAACCTGAAACTGTCCATGCAAAGTGAGGAATATAATGAGCTGTGTCCTTGAGAGTGGCCACTGGCGGCACAGAGAATGAGCGCAGATCTTTATTTAAAAAGAAAGTCAAATGATGACGCTGTACTTGTACTAAAGTTAAAGATATAATCATTTGTTATTTTAATTTTTTGTGTTTGGGGACTTTAATGGTTTTGTATTCATTATGTTTCGTAGCGCCAAGCCGGTACGCTTCTATTAATGTAGTCAAGGTATCACTGCGAGGAGCACAGTGAAGATACGCTGTGACCACTCGGGTGCGATCTAAGTGGGCAAACAAAAGCTCCTGAGGTCGGCGGACCTCACACATGGAGGCCGCGCTGCATAAAGCTCGTTGTCTCCTGCTTTGGGGTCCCTGTGGGGGTGGGCTGGGGAGTGCGCTCAGGGAGCGCTTGACAGCATAGGAAACAAAGGGAGGTTCACTCGTGCACAGAGAGCAGAGGAAGTGCGGCGGCCATGAAGTGGGTGCAGCGCTAAGCAAAAGAAACGAAACTCCACACTTGAGTAAAGTGCTCACAGAAAATTAAAAGAAGTAAAGGAAATGAATATTCTGGTATAGAAAAAAACACTTTACCCTGTCCAAACCTAAAAAAGTGCCTTTTTTCCAGCTACTTCTCACCAAAAAAGAAGGGCCCAAAGCAGGAGGTATTTCCTATCTTTGATTGAAAGTCTGCAAAAAAATAGGTAAAAATATAGAAATACACGATTTCGTGCTTCATGAGACTTTCTTTAATATTTTACCCAAGTGGCTGGATTTGCATTGTAAATCTGCAGGATCATATTTACATATTCTAATCTGTATGGGAAATATGTTTTCTGAGATTCAGGATTAGTAAAAAAACATTAGTAATACACAATCCCTCCATTTAGCCTGAAGTCCGCTTCGCATGTGTTTTTTCCAGTTCATGGCAGTGATGGCTGCTTTTTTTCATTGGAGGTTATCCTCAGCTATCCTTAGTCCAAGAACTGGCTTCTCAAAGCAAATCCTCTGTGGTAACTGCAACAAGTCCTGCTGACATTATACCTTCTGAAAAATGTAGGTCTCATCTTTCATGCAGAAAAGTTCTCTCTTACACCAGTTTACCTCACTCAGTACATAGGAACAGTTCTAGATGCAAAAAACACACAAGTGTTTCTTTCTTAGGACGTATTGTTTATTCGGAATTGGTGTTGTCACTTTCATTCAACTTCTTGGCCTTCAGTCAGATGGGTCTACCGCTTCCCTTTTCTTCTGTTTTTCATCTTTCTAGTCCCAAACTCAAGATCCTACTTAAGGACACTTCAGGAATGCTTGGAAGATCAATGGAGCCAGAGCACAGAGAAGTGAAGTGACAAAATGTCCCTGAAGAGTTATGCAGTCCAATATCTTGTGCGATGTTCAGCAGAAAGAATATGCAAAATAGAGCCTCATTTCAGCAATCACTGGAGGATTATGGAACCTGCATGGATGATCTAACTTAAGAGAAGGTATCCAAGGAAGCAACAATACCATTTCAACATGTTGCAAATTACAGCAGCCCATAGAGCCCTTAAGTTCTTCCTGACTGACAGATGCACGAGTATCAACCCCCTCTACAACTACATTATGTTCGCAATGTATTACCTCAAAAAACAGGGAGGCTTGAATTGTGGGGTACTCAAGAGGTAAGCTCATCAATCTGGTACTGGCTGTTGGAGAGGATCCTTCACATTAAACATCTCTCAGGCCATCAAAACTGAAAAGACAAATGAGCTCAACAGAAAGTTTTGAACAGCATAAGAGGGTACCAGTCAAGTAGGTGCTTTCTGATGTTTTTGCTTCCTGACACTGCCCAGGCATCAGTTTATTCACAACTGAAAAAAATATATAAAATGCCAAGACTGTGTCGTGAACCAATGGGGGGAGATCTTTTGACAGACTTGTGAAGGAAATGTCTCTGTTTTCCTCAGATTCCAGTGCTTCTATGGCTGATCTCTCAAGTTCAAGCAATGCAAAGTGAAGATGATTCTCATTAATCATGGACTAACACAATCTATAATGATATGCAGATCTACTGCAGATGGCCATCTGTCCAATCAAGAGTCTTCTGTGCAGGCCAGACATGTCCTTCAGTTTGTCAGGCAAGATTCTAACTATAGCCTTCCATCACTGAGATCTACCACCTTGCTCTAGAGTGACTCCAGTTTGGATGTATGAATGTCCCAGATGTCCACCCTAGGACATGCTTTCAAGTGGAAGAGTTTCAGCATCGGGTGGCAGGAAGATCTGCAAACCTTCCACCATGAAAAGCTATTGCCTTACCTTTACCTGGCGAAATCAAAGAGAGATTGCTTCTCTCTTGATGTAAACTCATATGCTATTGCTGCTTATCATAAGTGTCCTTCTTAGGCACATATTTTTAGGTCTCGTCTAAGCAGCACTTGCGCTGTCTCTTCTAGACATGCTGTATCTAGGATATGGGCTTGAAAAAACGCCCATCTTTTTCATTGGTTCCTGTTGCTGTCCTTTAGAAAGGCTGGCTTTTCATTGGTGAATACACTTAGTAGTCCCTCCTTTTGGAATTTTGTATCCTTCCATGAGGACTGGCCCTCTTACATGTGTTCTTACTGTTCAGGGTATTTTTACTTAGAACTGATTTTTAATTGGCCTGCCTCTTTGCTCATCAACTGTTCTGTTTACTCATGCAGTGAAACTTCTGCCCCATCATTTGCTTGCCCTTGCCATCCCTTTATCTCCCTTGCCTCCCCCTTTCCACAACACTGCTTCTTGCTTCATATCCCTTAATTTTCCCGTGCCTCCCCCTCACCCCTCTCACAGCACTCCTCACAGGCCTCCACCACCCCTCTGAGGCCACTGCTCGTTTTTTGTTACTTTGCTCATTTTTTTGTTACTTTACAAAGCTTTTATTTTTATAGTGCACTCAGGTCATTAAACAATCAGCCCATTATCACATGATGCTGAGCAGCAGACTCGAACTGGGATCCCCAACTCACCTGTCGGCAGCTCACACCGCTGTGTCATATCCTTTGACTCATGTTGCAGGGCGCAGTACCGTATGTGCCAAAAGAGGTCCCAAGGGACACCCGTGGTACTGCACCCTCACATCACTGCATAGGTAAAAAACATTGACATTTATAATGCCAATAGCTCCAACTCCAACAAATGAGAGACCTATTGCATGTCCAATGCTTGTTTCATCATGCATGTGATTTCCCCCAGCATGGCTGAAACTCCCTGAAAGGTCTTAATATAGTGTTGTGAAAGTTTGTGACCACTTTTTGAGCCCATACACACAGTGTAATATCAACATTTGTCTAGCAAATTGTCTTACTAAAGGTAGTCCCTTCAAAAATAGTTGGTGAGCTTCTGACTATGCGTAGGAACCACACAGGAGCTCCCTTCTAACTCACTCTTCTTGCCTTTGTTTAGTCTGATGTAAAGTGTCTTGTATCTTAGAATGTTATCAGAAAGCTTAATAGGACCTTTCACAATAAGCCTCATTGTAATAGGTGGAAAGCAATCACTGTTGCTTTGTTGAGAAATGCGCCTGTTCCAGGAATTTGCATGACTGCTACATTGAGATCAGTTCATATTTTTGCCTTGACTATTGATTTGGACTTCATAGCGGATGCGCTGGTGAGTCAGGTTTCCCTGTAAAACTACTTTACATCAGTGTTTTCTTTAAGTTCCTGGTACTCAGCCTGGTGTGAGGAAAATGTACCTCTTTGTTTTACTTTGCATGAGTATCAGAGAGAATTCCATGACAGAGAAGAAAAATTATTTGTTATCCAAATTTTCCATCATGACCTTTATCTCGGAATTGATAAACATCTTACCTTCCCCCCTCGGGGACCAGGACCTTAGAAACTATTGGGGGTCTTCAGTCTGACTTCAAAAATGTAACTGCTTCACAGGTTCAGCTGTGTATGATGGGACAGGAGGGGCCTCTAGAATTCTTAATTGAGCAGAAGTACTTTTTGTTCTAATTACAGCATATAAAGAGAGAACCACTTCCTGCTTAATATGTTATTTATATGTGTACACCTATATAGGCTTATTTTCTGTTATGAATTGTTTTCAGGTTGAAATTGTATAATTTTAAAAGTATGTTCTGGGATCCTACATGTGCTTGTTAGTATTCACCTATAAATGATTTCTGAGTGAAGTTTGTCTAACTGTGGATCCATTTCATTGGGACTCTTCTGTATATAACACTGTCAAGAACTTCCCCCTTCTGTACCTAAGATGGGCTTCTCCCATCAGAGAGACCATGGAAATGTTTCTGTGCTACAGGTCCATGATGGTGTGTTCTAGCACTCCAGGCTTCCTGCAGAGAGGTTGTCCACTATGCCAGGCTACATATATGGTCATTGCGGCCGTATCTAGCAGAACATTGGAACCAGCTTCTGGACAACAGTCCAAGTTGATGCAAGCATTCTCATCTCTTCTTCCAACTGTCAAAATGTAGGCCCTTTTCCCTGCCACAATTGCAGGTTGTGTTTACCAAAGACCTTTCAAAGTATAACTGGCAGCACAGTGAAAAGATCAGGCCGTCAGTGGCCTATCCTATCAGTCCCCCTTTTCTTAGATGCTCAAGGTTTTCTGTGTTGTACTCTAGTGTTGAGATGGAGAAAGGTACCTATGTGGCTTGGAGAGCGTGTGCCCCTGCCTCCCATCCCCCATAGCAAGCAGTAGTGTGTTTGACCCACACCTCAGCAAACACAAAGATCATCCATATGCGCGATGGCCTTCCCGTGACATGGAATAAGACACAATGTTGGACTCTAGGGTCATGAGCGTACACCTATGCACCTTCTTTTTAATGAGTGTAATTGTCATCTCACTGGGCTGTATAGAACTTGCAGTGGTGTCAATTAAGTGATTATATTTACATGGCAGACCTTTATACCTGTTTCTTGCTAGGGAGAGTGGCCTACTGACCTCTCGTGTTTTTAAATTGTGAGTCCGAAACAACTGGGTCCTTTGCTCATCCATTTGGGACTTGGATGTTGCATGTGTGAACTTATATGCGTGGTGGAAGAAGTACGTTGAGTATATGTAGTGCATGTGACCATGGCCACACTAGCTTCCATTTTCTATGGGCCGAATCCAAGTGGTACCCAAGATGGAGAGTCAAAAAGAAAGAACAGACAGCCTATGTGAACTGGAGTACTCTTTCAGACTTTCAAGAAATCTTTATATTGGAGCAGACTGGAGAGTGTTCAGGAGAGGTATCAATGGGTCCTTTTGAAGCTCAGGAGTCGCCTCTCCCTACTCTCCTCCTCAGTTCTCTCCTGGCTCTTTGTTGTCGGAAAAGGCTACCCCCTGCAAGTTCACAGGCAGCTGCGTGGGACGTCCTATGCCACTTTTGTGCCATTGTTTTGGGTTTCTCCTTGGGTGACATTATCAGCGCTGGAGGGTAGTGCACCTGCTGGTAAATCACAATGTTTATTCTGTTCTCAGGATTTTGGGCTATCAAACATAAAAAACAAATAAATTCTCAGGTAGGTTGGTCAGATGGCGCAAGCAATTGTTTATTTTCTTTTGCGGTTTTTATCGGGACATTCATACTCTTTTTAACATGCTCACTATTTCTGGTGAGTTGGATTTACTGACCTTTACGGTTCTCCTTTTAACTTGGACTCCGTATGATCCCATCAGCCAGCGAGCAAAATATCTAATTTTCTTTCACGAAAATGTCCTCCATCTCAAGAGCGGTTCGTAGGATCACCCAGTCATACATTGGAGTACTTTAACGTAAAATACCTAAAATCTCTCTTGGTTGCTCATGGCTTGATGAACTTGAGCTAGCAGTAGACAAAAGCTGCCTATAAAATTATATAAATCTTTAAAAATTAATTATTGTCCTACAGGGATTCCAGGTGCCTTATGTCTGATGACTAGTTCTAAAAAAGTGCTATATTGCATCAGTCCTAAAATCTATTTGATTCCTTCCCATTGTTCTTGATTCATATTAAAAGCCAGAGGACCTATTTATAAATGTGTCTACTTTGTCTCACCTACATACCTGACACGAGGTCTTGAGCGAGTAACTCTGCTCATACCTTGCCTTGTTACCCTGGCCAAGACAACAGCGCACTTAAACAAAAACACTGAAAATTACTGGTGAGGAAGCAAAACCCTTGGATACACTCGCAGATAGGATAGTGAGCAGATCACGAAGATCCCATCATGACAAATTGACAGTGTCCTTGAAAGAATTTTGTTTAGTATTGTAGAATTGTTGGAAGATACATGATCTCTATTAGTGCTGTAAGGCAACAATAAAGGTGAATGTGTACTATACAATTTTCTATAGCATTAGGCACCATAAAGTGTTAAATCCTGTTTAGCAGGACGCATTCTCCAACAGAGTTAACAGTGGATTTGGCATCTTACAAAGAAGCGGACAAATACCAACAGTATTAAGTTTGATGGGAAGATCATGAACGCCACTTATTGTTACAGACTTCAGTCTGGCTACGAGGGAATGAGAAATTTAAGAGAACGTTAACAAAAGGTGGTTGGCACACTAGTCAAAGTAATAAATCTGTAGATCTCGCAATTTCATTCTCCAGCTTCTTAAAAAAAGAATAGCTACTTTTGGCCTCAGTATAGGATAAGCAGTGTGATTACCGTTGACAAGGTAGGTCAGAATAAAATACCACCCATTGCAGAAGGAAAAAACACACACAGGCAGTAAAATCCACATTTATGGGTGACCAACGGTGGTACATTTATTGTTAATCTGAAAAAAAGAATAAATATTGCCACAAAATAGTTCTAATTACAACCCAAAATTGCATCAGCTCTCAGCTGATTATAAAATTAGCCACAATCAACTGCTGTTAAAATGATGTGTATGTTAGGGGTAACCCTCAAACCCTCTGGAAATGGTAAGGGAGAGTGTAGGAAAGTAGGATCTGCTTCTTATGGTCACCCCCACTTTTTGCTTGATGTCTCACTGTTTTTGACTAGTCTAGCTGAGATCCTGCTAATCAGGACCCCAGCCTATCTGCTATCTCCCTTAAATTGTCATACATGTACTTTGGTACACTCCAGATTGGATACTGGGGTACCCTTATAAGTCCCTACTATATGGTACACCATGTACCCAGGGCATAGGTACCTCAGAGGCCTCCCATGGGCTGAAGCATGTATTATGCCACCCATGAGAGGCCATACAAAATGGAACTCTAGGTCTCCTACTGCAGCCTATGTAAGCTGGTGCTTGCACCACTTACTTTAGATATAGGTTCACTATATCTAGTGGTCACTACACTTAAAACTTAGAAGTCACCCCTATAGCAGGCCTTAACAATCCTGAAGGCAGGGTGCTGGGTTTTATGTGAGATGGTGCCCCTGCATGAGCAGAGCCCCTCTGCAGCCTTCGGAGACCATTCTCCCGGGTTGTCTGTAACTCAGCCGGACATATAGGTAGAGGTGCATTATAACCTCACGGTAAATGCTATCTCGAAAACGGCTGCATAGAAACATATCGTGTTTGGTATCAAACACCTTGGAATCATACCTCCGCACCAGTAACTGGGGTGGGAGGTATGATTCCACCCTTCAGAAGCGAGCTTCGTGGGGTCAACGGTCTACCCGGTACCAGCCTTCTCGACCCGGACAGCACAAAATGGATGCTGCCAGCCAGAGACACATTTCTGCCCTCCTGCTGCTGAGCTTAGCTCGAGCAGAGGAAGGCAGCACAATAGGCACCCTGTCACAGGGAGGTGTGACCACCTCCCAGACAGGGTTTAGTGTATTGGGGCTGGGTGGGTGCACTCTGAGAGTGCCTGAAAGTCTGCACTGGGGGCACATTTGGTGTCCCTATGCATAGTCCAGCTCAAACCAGTTCTGGGAGCCATTGGCTCCTGCTCTGGCGCGAAACTGGACAAAGGACATGGGTGTAGCCACCCCTCTGTGCTGCCCCTCCCCTAGGAGGGTCCCCTGAATCTGTCCATGCCTCTCCCGTGGGTATAAAATGGGTTACCTGGCTACAGGACATTGGATTTTACGTGGACAAGATTCTACAAAGAAGAAACCACTGACCTTCGACCGTCTGGACACCTGGACTTCACTGGACCTCGACTGGGCTTGACTTCGTCCCCCTTTCCGTCCAAAGCTTAGTTTGTGCCGTGACTCCATACAGGCTCTGTGCAGGACCTGTGGGGCACTTAAGACAATAGAAGAATCTCCCTTGGAGTGAAGGAGTCACTCCCCTGCTTCGCAGGCACCTAAAGCGCAACTGACCGGTAGCTGCTCCTGAGGACTCCGAAGATTTCAGCTGCACAGGAGGTGGGTTCCTGAAGGTCCCTGAGGTCGATCTGCCCTCTCACCGAGTTTGAGGCCAGTATCCCTCATGGGGGCTGCGTAACCCGAACCCCTGTGCACCTCGTCCATTTGCAAGTGCATATGCTTGTTGGCGATTACTGAGCTTGTGCATTGGACCCCGTGTGGTCCTGACCCTGAGCAGTATTTGCACCAAAGAACTCCAGCCTCCTCGCACTGTGTGCTCCGTGGGCTGGTCCTTTGCAGACTTGCTCGAGGTCCCCTTGCGACTCCTGGTCCTTCGGTCTGTGGGTCCCCCCGAGGGTCATCTTGATTGTTCTTGGGCTCTCCTGGTTGCTCCAGACGTGCCCGGACTCTCCATTGCTTGGAGAGTCCCCTGGACCTTGCTGGTCCACACCGTAACCTGTTTGTCCTTCCTGCGTGGGTTGCTGTTGCCAAGGCTTGTTGGTGCTCCCGCCGGACACCGACCCCTCAGCACTCAACATCCTTCGTGGGACAGCTCACCTCCGGCTCCTGGTCATCCTCGACGTCTCCTGGTCCTCGTGGCTGCAGAGTCAAGCATCCCTTCTTCGCACCTGAAGCACCCTACATCGGTGGGCATTCGTCTACCGAGCCCCTGGTCACTCTGACGTGACCCAGACTCTGTCCCCTCTGCTTTCAGGTTCCTTCCATCCAGAATCCAGGCTTGGATTCCACCGGACCCTTTTCACCTTCACGGCAGCAGTACTTCTTCCTTTCCTTCCATAGAGAACGACAAGGGTTTCCGACGCCACTTCAGGCCTATGCACCCGGCTTCCCTGGGATAGGTAACTCTGATACTACGGTATCCACGGGTGGGGTGGCTCTTTAAACTCTTAAGTTCCGAAGGGTTGGCTCGAAGTCCTCCTAGAAGGTCCTTAAACTTTAACTTTGCAACCGCGACTTTCCCATAGAGTTGTACGGAGCACGCAGTCGTGTTTCCTCACTGCACCCGTCCTCCGTGGGTCCCGTGTCATCACCTTGGGTGGTTCCTTGGGGTCCCAGCGATTCTACGTGCACTAGGCACTGTGTCTAGTCAAGTCGTGATTGTTATACCACTATTTTAGTATATGGTTCGGTCTCCCCCTGGAGCCCGCTGTGTATTGTGCTACTTACAACTGTTCTATTGATCCAGTATTGTGTGCTTTGTGTTCAATCCTCGGGTAGAGGGTAGTAGAGAGTGTTATATTAATAAATACATAGTTTTATATAACTAGTGTGTGGCTCTCCTTCATTTAGTCATTCAGGAGGTGATATTCTGGTAAAACAAGCTGCTTTACATTCCTTCAAGATTAAGCCTGAAGGCTGCTCTCCATAGCTACCACTAGGATAGCTTTCATAAAGGTTATCTTTGACCTCATACATCATTAGGGTCATGTGGATTGGTACAGGGTGCCCACTTTAACTAGTAGACAGCATATACCAAGCCACCTTCTCACATTGGTGTGCAGCGGTTGGGATTCAAGCTTGCTATTGTTTTACCAGATAAATCTCTTTGAGTGATTAACTGAAAACCACTAAAAGTATTAGGCACATATTATACTTCAAGATTTGAATAAGTAAGTTCTACTGAACTTGGAGTTGGGTAAGTCAAGGGTCCAGCACACCCTTTCTCCAACTCAAGAGAGTTTAGTCTCCACTAGGTTAGGTAGGTGCCTACACCACATAACACTAGTATGTCTTCTAGAGGAGAAGCCAGTGGCTGTCTGCCAACTAGGTACAATGGCCTCTCATTCCAGGAATTGAAAGCCATGTGTGTGTCTAGGAAGTTGAGGACAGGGAGAAATGCAAGCACCTAACGTCTCATTGAGGTGTTACTCTTAGATGATCTTAGAAAGACCCCAGGGTCTGATGAGGTAGATAGAGTGGGTGGTGCAGGGAATGAGGAAAGGCCAGGAAATTAAACCTTCTTTGACCTGGAATCAAACCCCTCAGGGTTTGATTCCAGGTCAAAGAAGGTTTAATTCAAGATGATTCCAACCTGGACAACCTAGATCTTCCATTAGGTGGGGGAGAAGGCCCCAGTGGCCCTCTCTTTACTCCACCAGGAACAGTACAGAGTTTACCTAGGAGATCCAGATCTCCCTATGTAGAATCTCGACACTCAGGAACTTCTGTAGGGACTTCCATATCCAATAAGAGGGAATCCTCTTATGATAGACAGTGCCAATTTCTAGAGCTTGAGAAAGTCAAGCTCAGGCTCAAGAAAGAGCAATTGGCCCTAGACAGGGAATCCCTAGAGCTCCAGAGGGCTACAAAGAGATTGGGACTAGAGACCCATGGTGGCTGCAACAGTGTACCTAGGGTTAAGGACCATACTTATGACCATAGGAACCTGAGCAAGATAGTCCCTCCCTACCATAGTGGGGATGACATCCACAAATGGATAACTGCCTTGGAGAGGGCCTGTAAGGTACAGAAGGCCCCCCAAGAGCAGTGGGCAGCTATCTTGTGGCTCTCCTTTGCTGACAAAGGCAGAGATAAGCTCCTCACTGTTAGAGAAGAGGATGCTGATAATTATTCAGTGCTGAAGAGTTCAGAGACACCCAGAAAGCACAGACTCAGGATTGGGTTGACTTTGTAGATTGTGCTACTAAGGCTCTGGAAGGCTGGTTACTTGGCAGTAAAGTGAATGATTTCAAAGGATTGTTCAATTTAATTATGAGGGAGCAGATCCTTAATAATTGCCAAAATCAGTTGTTGCATCAATACCTGGTTGACTCTGATCTTACTTCTCCCCAAGAATTGGGAAAGAAGGCAGATAGATGGGTCAGAACCAGGGTGAAGCAGAAATCTCAGAACCAAGGTGGTGACCAAAAGAAGTCTGATTCTAAACCAGCAGATACGGGTGGGGAGAAGGGTAAAGACCAGAAGTCTTCTTCAGGGCCCCAAAAACCTGCATCTGAGGGTGGTTCACAATCCAACAAGGGAAAAGGCAGAAAGAAGCCTTGGTGTTACCTGTGTTAGGAAAAGACACATTGGCCTAGGGATGCCAATTGTGCCAAAGCCAAGGATCCTCCTACCAACACCACTGCCCCTAAGGCAACTGTTCCCCCTAGTGCAGCTACAAGTGGTGGTACTGTAAACAAGGGTTTAGTAGGGTTGACCCTGGGAACTGAGGTGGGTTCTGGCCTAGTCAGAACTCCAGCTCAGACTGTTCTAGTCTGTGATGGAGGCATGGATATTGCCTCCTTATTTGTCAGTCTCAGTAACCTGGGCAAATACAGGCAACAGCCTTTAATAAATGGACAGGAGGCCATGGCATACAGGGACACAGGAGCCAGTGTCACAATGGTGACTAAGGATCTTGTGAGACCTGATCAGATCATACTTGGTGAGATGTACCAAGTGACCAATGCAAGCAATGTCAGGACAGACCATTCCTTGGCAGTTGTGAATTTCAGCTGGGGAAGGGTAACTGGCCCTAAGAAGGTTGTGGTTAGCTCAGACCTCCCTATGGAATGCTTATTGGGCAATGATTTGGAAACTTCAGCCTGGGCTGAGGTGGAACTCAGGACACATGCAGCAATGTTGGGCATCTCTGCAGATGTGTTTGCTGGGACCAGGTCACAGGCAAAAATGTCTTCCACTGAACAGGCCCTGGATCCTGGACAAATGGACCAGGTGCCTTCCAAGAGAAGGAGCAGTAGGGGTAAGGCAGTGTCTTCCCCCCCAGACTCAGAGTGAGGATCAGTCTCCTGAGAAAGATGATCCCAGTCCCTGTGAAGGAACTGTCTCCGAGGAACTTGAACCTGATCAGGTTGAATTCTTGGGGACAGGGGGCCCTTCCAGGGCAGATCTGAGCCTGGAGCAGCACAGCTGCCCCTCTCTTGAACCCCTCAGACAGCAAGCTGCGGCTGAGGCTGCTGGGAGTGCCAGTGGGTCCCACAGGATCTATTGGGATGATGGACTCCTTTACTCAGAGGGTAGAGACCCCAAGCCTGGTGCCACCAGGAGGTTGGTCATACCTCTGAAGTTAAGGGGTTTCCTATTATCACTGGCACATGATATCCCTTTAGCAGGACACTTAGGCCAAAGTAAGACCTGGGACATGCTTGTCCCTCACTTTCACTGGCCTCACATGTCAGACGACACAAAGGAGTTTTGTCGCTCCTGTACCAGCTGTCAAGCCAGTGGTAAGGCTGGTGGTACTACAAAGGCCCCCCTGATACCACTACCTGTGGTAGGGGTTCCCTTTGAGAGGGTTGGGATTGACATTGTTGGTCCCATGGATCCTCCAACTGCATCTGGGCACAGATTTATACTAGTGGTGGTGGACCATGCCACTAGGTATCCAGAGGCAATACCCCTTAGAACCACCACAGCTCCTGTGGTGGCCAGGGCCCTCCTGGGAATCTTTTCCAGAGTGGGCTTCCCTAAGGAGGTCTTAACTGACAGAGGTGCAAACTTCATGTCAAGTTACATAACTGCTATGTGGAAGGAGTGTGGAGTGAATTACAAATTCACCACACCCTATCACCCACAATGCAATGGGTTAGTTGAGAGATTCAACAAAACCCTGAAGGGGATGATCATGGGCCTCCCAGAAAAGCTTAGGCGAAGATGGGATGTCCTGTTGCCCTGCCTTCTGTTTGCCTACAGAGAGGTTCCTCAGAAGGGGGTTGGTTACAGCCCTTTTGAACTTCTGTTTGGACACCCAGTTAGGGGTCCATTGTGTCTAGTGAAGGAGGGATGGAAGTTACCTCTCAAACCACCTAAACAGGACATAGTGGACTATGTACTTGGTCTCCGCTCCAGGATGGCTGAGTACATAAAGAAGGCATTCAAAAACCTTGAGGCTAGCCAAGAATTACAGAAAGCTTGGCATGACCAAAAGGCTGTTTTGACTGTGTACCAGCCAGGACAGAAGGTATGGGTGCTGGAGCCTGCAGCTCTCCAAGATAAGTGGAGTGGACCCATACCATACTTGAGCAAAACGGATAGGTTACCTACCTGGAGGACCTTGGAACTCCCAGGAGCCCCCACAGGGTGCTCCATGTGAACAGGCTCAAGCCATATGTTGACAGGGCAGAAAAGGGCTTGCTCATTGCTACTGATGAGGGACAGAAGGAAGAGAGTGACCCACTCCCTGACCTCCTCTCACAGAACCCTGATGATGGTTCAGTAGATGATGTAGCCTTGGCAGGCAGCCTCACTGAGCAGCAAAAGACTGATTGCAGGAAAGTCCTCAATCAGTACAGACACATGTTCTCACTGACTCCCAGTCAGACCACCTGGTGTACCCTTGAAGTGGACACAGGGGAGAGCTTACCGGTAAAGAACCAAATTTACAGACAACCTGACCATGTCAGGGACTGCATCAGGACTGAGGTCCAAAAGATGTTGGAATTGGGAGCAATTGAACCCTCAGATAGCCCTTGGGCTAGTCCAGTGGTCCTGGTACCCAAACCTCACACCCAGGGTGGTAAAAGAGAGATGAGGTTTTGTGTAGACTACAGGGGGCTCAATGCAGTCACTAGGACTGATGCTCATCCTATTCCAAGGGCAGATGAACTTATAGATACTTTGGCCTCAGCCAAGTTTTTGAGTACATTTGACCTCACAACTGGCTACTGGCAAATCAGACTAGCTGAGGATGCTAAGCCCAAAACAGCATTCTCAACCCCTAGTGGGCACTATCAATTTGTGGTAATGCCCTTTGGTTTGAAGAATGCACCTGCCACTTTTCAAAGGTTGTGAATAGAGTTCTCACAGGCCTGGAAGCCTATAGTGCAGCTTATCTTGATTATATTGCTGTCTTTAGTTCCACCTGGGAGGACCACCTGGTTCACCTAAGAAATGTTCTGGAGGCCCTGCAAAAGGCAGGCCTCACTATCAAGGCCACTAAGTGCCAGATAGGGCGCAGAGTAAGGTTGTATACCTAGGCCACCTTGTGGGTGGAAGACAGGTTCAACCATTGCAGAGCAAAATCCAGACCATAATGGAATGGGTTGCTCCAACTACCCAGACTCAGGTCAGAGCTTTCTTGGGTCTGACTGGGTTCTACAGGAGGTTTGTCAAAGGATATGGATCCATGGTGACCCCTTTGAATGATTTGACTTCCAAAAGAATGCCTAAGAAATTTCAGTGGACAGTTATCTGTCAAAAGACATTTGATGACTTGAAGCAGGCCATGTGCACTGCTCCCATTCTGCAAAGTCCTGACTATTCCAAACAATTCATTGTTCAAACTGATGCATCTTAGTTGGGGGTAGGGTTGTGTTATTACAACTGAATGAAGAGGGTCAGGATCAGCCAGTAGCTTTTATAAGCAGAAGGCTGACCCCCAGAGAGAAACGTTGGTCAGCTATTGAGAGGGAAGCCTTTGCTGTGGTTTGGGCTCTGAAGAAGCTGAGGCCATACTTGTTTGGCACTCACTTCATTGTTCAGACAGACCATAAGCCCCTCTTATGGCTTAAACAGATGAAGGGTGAAAACCCCAAACTTTTGAGGTGGTCCATTTCCCTACAGGAGATGGACTATACAGTGGAACATAGACCTGGGAGTAACCATGCCAATGCAGATGGACTCTCCAGATATTTCCACCTAGAACATGAAGACTCAACTGGTCAAGGTTAGTTTAATGTCCTTTTGTTTGGAGGGGGGGGGTTGTATAGGAAAGTAGGATCTGCTTCTTATGGTTACCCCCACTTTTTGCTTGATGTCTCATTGTTGTTGACTAGTCTGGCTGGGATCCTGCTAATCAGGACCCCAGCCTATCTGCTTTCTCCCTTAAATTGTCATACATGTACTTTGGTACACTCCAGATTGGATACTGGGGTACCCTTATAAGTCCCTAGTATATGGTACACCATGTACCCAGGGCATAGGTACCCCAGAGGCCTCCCATGGGCTGAAGCATGTATTATGCCACCCATGAGAGGCCATACAAAATGGAACTCTAGGTCTGCTACTGCAGCCTATGTAAGCTGGTGCTTGCACCACTTACTTTAGATATAGGTTCACTATATCTAATGGTCACTACACTTAAAACTTATAAGTCACCCCTATAGCAGGCCTTAACAATCCTGAAGGCAGGGTGCTGGGTTTTATGTGAGAGAGTGCCCCTGTATGAGCAGAGCCCCTCTGCAGCCTTCGGAGACCATTCTCCCGGGTTGTCTGTGACTCAGCCGGACACATAGGTAGAGGTGCATTATAACCTCGCGGTAAATGCTATCTCGAAAACAGCTGCATAGAAACATATCGTGTTTGGTATCAAACACCTTGGAATCATACCTCCACAGATTCCACCCTTCAGACGCGAGCTTCGTGGGGTCACCGGTCTACCCGGTACCAGCCTTCTCGACCCGGACAGCACAAAATGGATGCTGCCAGCCAGAGACACGTTTCTGCCCTCCTGCTGCTGAGCCAAGCTTGAGCAGAGGAAGGCAGCACAATAGGCATCCTGTCACAGGGAGGTGTGACCACCTCCCAGACAGGGTTTAGTGTATTGGGGCTGGGTGGGTGCACTCTGAGAGTGCCTGAAAGTCTGCACTGGGGGCATATTTGGTGTCCCTGTGCATAGTCCAGCTCAAACCAGTTCTGGGAGCCATTGGCTCCTGCTCTGGCGCGAAACTGGACAAAGGACATGGGTGTAGCCACCCCTCTGTCCTGCCCCTCCCCTAGGAGGGTCCCCTGAATCTGTCCAACCCTCCCCCGTGGGTATAAAATGGGTTACCTGGCTACAGGACATTGGATTTTACGTGGACAAGATTCTACAAAGAAGAAACCACTGACCTTCGACCGTCTGGACACCTGGACTTCGCTGGACCTCGACTGGGCAGGACTTTGTTCCCCTTTCCGTCCAAAGCTTAGTTTGTGCCGTGACTCCATACAGGCTCCGTGCAGGACCTGTGGGGCACTTAAGACAACAGAAGAATCTCCCTTGGAGTGAAGGAGTCACTCCCCTGCTTCGCAGGCACCTAAAGCGCAACTGACCGGTAGCTGCTCCTGAGCTCCTGCGGACTCCGAAGATTTCAGCAGCACAGGAGGTGGGTTCCTGAAGGTCCCTGAGGTCGATCTGCCCTCTCACCGAGTTTGAGGCCAGTATCCCTCGTGGGGGCTGCGTAACCCGAACCCCTGTGCACCGCGTCCATTTGCAATTGCATATGCTTGTTTGCGATTCCTGAGCTTGTGCATTGGACCCCGTGTGGTCCTGACCCTGAGCAGTATTTGCACCAAAGAACTCCGGCCTCCTCGCACCGTGTGCTCCGTGGGGTGGTCCTTTGCAGACTTGCTCGAGGTCCCCTTGCGACTCCTGGTCCTTCGGCCTGTGGGTCCCCCTGAGGGTCATCTTGATTGTTCTTGGGCTTTCCTGGTTGCTCCAGACGTGCCCTGACTCTCCATTGCTTGGAGAATCCCCTGGACCTAGCTGGTCCACACCATAACCTGTTTGTCCTTCCTGCATGGGTTGCTGTTGCCAAGGCTTGTTGGTGCTCCCGCCGGACACCGACCCCTCAGCATTCGACATCCTTCGTGGGACAGCTCACCTCCGGCTTCTGGTCGTCCTCGACGTCTCCTGGTCCTCGTGACTGCAGAGTCAAGCATCCCTTCTTCGTACCTGAAGCACCCGACATCGGTGGGCATTCGTCTACCGAGCCCCTGGTCACTCTGACGTGACCCAGACTCTGTCCCCTCTGCTTTCAGGTTCCTTCCATCCAGAATCCAGGCTTGGATTCCACCGGACCCTTTTCACCTTCACGGCAGCAGTACTTCTTCCTTTCCTTCCATAGAGAACGACAAGGGTTTCCGACGCCACTTCAGGCCTATGCACCCGGCTTCCCTGGGATAGGTAACTCTGATACTACGGTATCCACGGATGGGGTGGCTCTTTAAACTCTTAAGTTCCGAAGGGTTGGCTCGAAGTCCTCCTAGAAGGGTCCTTAAACTTTAACTTTGCAACCGCGACTTTCCCATAGAGTTGTACAGAGCACGCGGTCGTGTTTCCTCACTGCACCCGTCCTCCGTGGGTCTCCTGTGTAATCTCCTTGGGTGGTTCCTTGGGGTCCCAGCGATTCTACGTGCACTAGGCACTGTGTCTAGTCAAGTCGGGATTGTTATACCACTATTTTAGTATATGGTTCGGTCTCCCCCTGGAGCCCGCTGTGTATTGTGCTACTTACAACTGTTCTATTGATCCAGTATTGTGTGCTTTGTGTTCTATCCTCGGGTAGAGGGTAGTAGAGAGTGTTATATTAATAAATACATAGTTTTATATAACTAGTGTGTGGCTCTCCTTCATTTAGTCATTCAGGAGGTGATATTCTGGTAAAACAAGCTGCTTTACATTCCTTCAAGATTAAGCCTGAAGGCTGCTCTCCATAGCTACCACTAGGATAGCTTTCATAAAGGTTATCTTTGACCTCATACATCATAAGGGTCGTGTGGATTGGTACAGGGTGCCCACTTTAACTAGTGGACAGCATATACCAAGCCACCTTCTCACAGAGAGGTGGTTTGACTTTACCTGCTATTTGTGAATTCTGATTCGTCAGTGGTATAGAAGGCAACACATTTTATTCTAGGTGGCCTTTTTTTTAGCAGCTGGAATGCTAAAAAAAAAAACTGGAAGCATTATTAACACAGGCAGTAATATGTAATTGTATCACAACCTATTTTACCGACTGACTGACCAGTATTCTCAATCGAGTAGCAATACAACCATGCTGGAATGCTTCCTACAATGAGGCCATCCCGTTGAAACATTATAAAGACATTCCTATGACAAACAGCTCCAAATATTTTATGATTCAATCCAGTATTGATTTGGTGATTGCCATGTGAGCACGGTGCCAGAATATTACCAGCATAGCAGATCCAGAACATCTAGGCCTTCACAAAAAGCAGATTTGGAGCTTTTCCTTATTAACTATTGTCCTTTCTCTCTTTTTTGTCATCAGATGGTGAGAAGAAGTACCAGCTTGTAATTCATGGCATTGAGCCCATGCTGGAGACACCAGTGCAGTGGTTGAGTGAACATCTGAGCTACCCTGACAATTTCCTCCATATCAGTATAATTCTTCAGCCCACGGATTGAGCACACAAAACTCTTTTCCAGTTCGAGTCACCTTGGACTGCTTCATCAAGGGGCATGACAGACTTATTTTTATTTACTTTTGTCATTCTTAGTGGAGCAACCCGACCAGAAGAAAACAAATATTGCTGTTGCAAGCCACAGATGAAAATTAATTCTAATACAAGATAAAGACAGCCGAAGTGGTGTCACTGTCTATCGCCAATGATTCTCTGCGTTGTTGTCACCAAACCTTAACTACAACAAGTCTGCTGTCCTTTTCCAAGGCTGAAAGTTTCACAGCCTGAAAGGCCAATGGGAAACCTAGGTACCAGACGATTGGTATCTCTCCTAATGAACTAGGGTATTTCTTGGCATAACTGTTGGTGCATTTTAGCTACAGGGAGTGGAAACATGTTTACGTTTCCAGGAAACGGTACCGATGGAACCTGTCATCAATTTTTGTAAAACATGAAATCACTGTACAGTCATCACTCCTGTTTGCGAATGTTATGTTTACAGGATGCTTGTTAGCATGGTCAAGAACAGTTGTTTACTTGGGTAAGATAGCAATCCTCTTACTCACAGGCTGTAGGTTCTTCGGTTAGAGGCACTACTTGCCTTTCAGCAGACTCTCCCAGGGCAGTAGACCTGCATTATACAAACTGTTAATGTAAGTGTTCTCCCCTTCAAACTAAATTTTCAGTAAAATCGAATCGTTTCTCTTGGGATCTTGGTTTGTATTGCTTCTTTTATTATATTTTCTCACAGTTCTGCATGTTCTGATGTGTTTTTTTATTGGGATTTCCCTTGTTTTACTCAATTATGGAACCTCGTGATAACAGTCCTGCGTTGGTGTCAGGTTACTCACGTTTCCGCAGGAACGTCATGCAAATGATGAAAAGATCCTCAACTTCACCTGGTCATTTATTGTACCCAGCTTTTGAGTCAAAGTACTAACAGTAACCCGGGGAAGAAGGGAGATCAAGCATTTACAACGCAATAGGTCTCGCAATGACATTATTTTGAGGTATTGGCATTGTAAATGTCATTGGTTTTTTTTTCCCTTCGGGAAGCATTAATCAAATGGTGTAATGCAAAATGGCAATAGCTCACTTTGTTGTAACTGTGAAATCTATTGCATTGCATTTGTACTAGTGTGAGTTTTGTATTGTAAATGGTACTGGCTTTTATTAATGTGATATTGTTTTATCACATTAATCTAATGCATTAAAAATGTTAATACCCACTCATTTTGGAATAAGGACTCTGAGTGGATATTACATATACCCATGTATTGTTACTATGACTGCAGTTACAGGTGTGAGATTACTGTCACTGCAGCTATAGGTGTGATGTTACCATTACTTCCGATATAGGTGTGAGATCATTATTACTGCAGATATAGGTGTGATATGTACAGTACAGGCAGTAAGAAGAGCTTGCTGCACACGGACAGGCAGTGAGAGGGGCTGGTCTGCACGGACAGTCAGTGATAGAAGTCTAGTCTATGTGAACAGGCAGAGAGAAGAGCTTTGTGCGCACGGACAGAAGTGAGAGGACCTTGGTGCGCAGGGACATGCAGTAAGAGGAGGATGGGGCGCAGGTTCAGGCAGTGAGAGGAACTTAGTGCGCAGGGACCGAAGTGAGAGGAGCTTGGTACGCAGGGACAGGTAGTGAGAGGAGCTTGGTGCGCAGGGACAGAAGTGAGAGGAACTTGGTGCGCACTTGCAGTGAGAGGAGCTGGGTGCGCAGAGACAGGCGGTGAGAGGAGCTTGGTGCGCAGGGACAGGCAGTGAGAGGAGCTTGGTGAGCAGAGACAGGCGGTGAGAGGAGCTTGGTGAGCAGAGACAGGCGGTGAGAGGAGCTTGGTGCGCAGGGACAGGCGGTGAGACGAGCTTGGTGCGCAGGGACAGGCGGTGAGAGGAACTTGGTGCGCAGGGTCAGGCGGTGAGAGGAGCTTGGTGCGCAGGGAAAGGCGGTGAGAGGAGCTTGGTGCGCAGGGACAGGCGGTGAGAGGAGCTTGGTGCGCAGGGCCAGGCGGTGAGAGGAGCTGGGTGCGCAGGGACAGGCAGTGAGAGGAGCTGGGTGCGCAGGGACAGGCAGTGAGAGGAACTTGGTGCACAGGGACCGAAGTGAGAGAAGCTTGGTGCACACAGGCAATGAGAGGAGCTTGGTGCGCAGGGACCGAAGTGAGAGGAACTTGGTGCGCACAGGCAGTGAGAGGAGCTGGGTGCACAGGGACAGGCAGTGAGAGGAGCTGGGAGCGCAGGGACAGGCAGTGAGAGGAGCTTGCTCAGCTTTGGACTTTGGCATACGGCACACAGGCCGTAACCTCTGAGCAGCAGTGTGCACTACACACAAAACCTGCTCTCTTTTGCCTTCTGCTAGATCATCCCAGGGTTTGAGTGGTCCGAAAAACCTCCCAAACATTAATATAAACCTTAGTAAAGTAATGAGTCTTTACACCAGCAGCAAGAAGCAGCGTGTACTGCATACAGTGCTGCAACACATCCGCCATAAAGCCCCTTAGACCAAACTCAATGAACAGTTCATGTACTTTTCATCGTACATCGGATCTTGATATGAAGCTAAATAAGTCACATGACGGAAGCATTAGAACGCCTACAGAGCCGAACATTAGTATTAATATGAACAACATCTACACGGCACAGATTCCAAATGACCCTCACTGATTGGAGTCTGCAGTGACCGGAGTTCAGTCCCCCCTCCTCCCGCCCCCCCTGCTTCAGCAAACTGCAGAGACCAGCTTGCAGAATACAGACTTTTACCACTTTACCAAATTTATGGACACTGAAAGAAGTTACCTTAGCTTGTTACCGCTGTTGCTGTTCAAACCTTAATATATATTTCACTGGCACATTCAGGCGTCAGACTCCCGAAAAAATAAGCCAAAAATTACTTTATTTTGACTCTCGCCAAAGTTTCCTCTGCGTCAATAGAAGTCAATGGGAGAAATACATTCTACCGATCTTTTTTTTTTTTTAAATCTTCCAATTTCCTCTGCTAAAATGTTGGCATGTACGCTCTGGCCAGCCCAGACACGGCGACCTGTTACAACATCCGTGCATATATCTCTGCACCTACTGTGCTGTATCAAATGTAAATCTGCGCGCTGCCATTTGCTATTAACCCCTTCGATGCTCATGACGGAATGGTTCCGTCATGAGCATCGGTGCCCCTGTGCTCATGACAGAACCATTCCGTCATGAGGCCAGGGGCACGAAATCCCTCTGCTGCAGACAGCAGAGGGATTTCTCTTTCACCCCTGTGACCTTGGCAGCTGGGGAATTGCTTCCCCAGCTCCCGAGGCCCCCTCCCTGGTTTCTGTGCCATGAGGATCAGCGCGCACGTCGCGCTGTCCTCATTGCACAGAAAACGAAACTGAAATGAGCCTATAGGCTCATTTCAGTTTCACTTTCTATGTGCTCAGGGGGCTATCTCAGCCCCCCGGGCACGTAGAAAGACAGGAGAGGTATCATTGGAAAGGGGAGAATCTCCCCTTTCCAATGGTACCCCTCCCTCCCCAGTGGATCCCTGCTTGGGGATCGCCCCAGGAGGGCGATCCCCAAGCAGGGATCCACCCACTAGACACCAGGGAGGGGGGAGCGGCCCCTTGGGCAAGGGCTTTTGCTCCCCCCAATTTGTTTTTGGTGCGATTTAGACTTTTTGCCCCCCCGGGGGGGCAAAAAGCCCACTAGACCCCAGGGATATTTTTCTTTGCCCAATTAATTTATTAGGGTGGGGGCTGCCCATAAAGGGCATGTCCATGCCCCCACCCCGCAAAATTTACAGCCTTTCTGCCCCCCCGGGGGGGCAAAAAGCCCACTATAAGCCAGGGATTTTTTTTTTAAATTATAATTTGTGGTGGGGGCTGCCCAATATGGGCATGACCATGCCCCCACCCACCCCCGCAAAAATGACAGCCTTTCTGCCCCCCCTGGGGTGCAGCTGGGGGCATTAGCCCCCAATCTGCCCCCCCGGGTGGGCAAAAAGCCCAGTAGACACCAGGGATTTTATGGGCACAAGTGAGGTACCATTTTTATCGGGAGACCTGGGGGAACGCTGGGTGGGAGGAAATTTGTGGATCCACGCAGATTCCAGAACTTTCCACCACAGAAATGTGAGAAAAAAGTGAATTTTTCAGCGAAATTTGAGGTTTGCAGGGGATTCTGGGTAGGAGAATGATGGGGGACCCACGCAAGCCATACCTTGCTGGACTCCCCCGGGCGTCTAGTTTCCAGAAATGTGTGGGTTAGGTAGGTTTCCCTAGATGGCTGCCGAGCCCCGGGCCAAAAACTCATGGGACCCCCCATGCAAAACCAGGTTGGTTTGTGATAGGTAATTTTGATGTTGCCTCAATAGCTTTTGGGCCCCTGCCTGTCGCGGATCCTTGACCCACCCACGCAAGTGAGGTACCATTTTTATCGGGAGACCTGGTTGAATGCTGGGTGGGAGGAAATTTGTGGATCCACGCAGATTGTAGAACTGTCCACCACAGAAATGTGGGGAAAATGTGGTTTTGACAATTTTTAGGTTTGCAAGGGATTCTGGGTAACAGAACCTGGTGGGAGACAGTCAAGTCAGCCCATCCTGGATTCCCCTGGGTGTCTAGTTTTCAAAAATGTATAGGTTTGCTAGGTTTCCCTAGGTGCCGGCAGAGCTATGGTTCAAAAACTACAGCTAGGCACTTTGCCAAAAAAATGTCATTTTTCACTGCGAAATTGAGGTGTGTCCACGTTGCGTTTTGCGCCGTTTCCTGTCGAGGGCACTAGGCCGACCCACACAAGTGAGGTATCATTTTTCTCGGAAGACTTTGGGGAACGCGGGGTGGGTGGAAATTTGTGGATCCGCGCAGATTCCAGAACTTTCCACCACAGAAATGTGAGGAAAATGTGGTTTTTTTGACACTTTGTTAGGTTTGCAAGGGATTCTGGGTAACAGAACCTGGTGGGAGCCAGTCAAGTCACCCCATCCTGGATTCCCCTGGGTGTCTAGTTTTCAAAAATGTATAGGTTTGCTAGGTTTCCCTAGGTGCTGGCAGAGCTAGGGTTCAAAAACTACAGCTAGGCACTTTGTCAAAAAAGGGTCATTTTTCACTGTGAAATTGGGGTGTGTCTACGTTGCGTTTTGCGCCGTTTCCTGTCGCGGGCACTAGGCCTACCCACACAAGTGAGGTACCATTTTTCTCGGAAGACTTTGGGGAACGTGGGGTGGGTGGAAAGTTGTGGCTCCACGCAGATTCCAGAACTTTCCACCACAGAAATGTGAGGAAAATGTGGGGTTTTTTTACAATTTGTTAGGTTTGCAAGGGATTCTGGGTAACAGAACCTGGTGGGAGCCAGTCAAGTCACCCCATCCTGGATTCCCCTGGGTGTCTAGTTTTCAAAAATGTATAGGTTTGCTAGGTTTCCCTAGGTGCTGGCAGAGCTAGGGTTCAAAAACTACAGCTAGGCACTTTGTCAAAAAAGGGTCATTTTTCACTGTGAAATTGGGGTGTGTCCACGTTGCGTTTTGCGCCGTTTCCTGTCGCGGGCACTAGGCCTACCCACACAAGTGAGGTACCATTTTTCTCGGAAGACTTTGGGGAACGTGGGGTGGGTGGAAATTTGTGGATCCACGCAGATTCCAGAACTTTCCACCACAGAAATGTGAGGAAAATGTGTTTTTTTTAATCAATCTTTTAGGTTTGCAAGGGATTCTGGGTAACAGAACCTGGTGGGAGCCAGTCAAGTCACCCCATCCTGGATTCCCCTGGGTGTCTAGTTTTCAAAAATGTATAGGTTTGCTAGGTTTCCCTAGGTGCCGGCAGAGCTAGGGTTCAAAAACTACAGCTAGGCCCTTTGCAAAAAAAGGGTAATTTTTCATTGTGAAATTGTGGTGTGTTCACGTTGGGTTTTGAGCCATTTCCTGTCCTGGGCACTATGCCTACCCACACAAGTGCGGTACCATTTTTATCGGGAGACTTAGGGTAATTGAGATTTGTAAAGCAACTGTTATTACCTATTGACTTTCGATGCATTCTGCCTTCTAAATGAAAGACATTGTGTAAAAAAGAAGTAATTTTAAAAAATGACCGATAATTCTCATGCTAGTATGAGTATTCCCAATTTCGGAAATGTGCAAATATCTACTGTTTCTAAACTCTATATTTTGTTCCCATTTCAGAAATACATAGGTGTCTTTCATACCGATTTTTCCATGTATACATTTTCCCACAATAATTGCTGCTCAGTTGTTGGCTCTGGGTTCGTCGGGTTCTTGGTGAACCTACAAGTCCTATATATCCCCACAACCAGTAACGTCCAGCGGATGTAACGGTATATTGCTTTCAAAGAGCTGTCATAATTAGAAGAAGTTACAGGTGAAAACGTTGACACAAAAGGCTGTTTTTTTCAACTAATTTTCAATTTTTCCTATATTTAACTGTTAGTTTCTATAAAGAAACCTTGATGGATCTACACAAATGACCCCTTGCTGAATTCAGAATTTTGTCTACTTTTCTAAAATGTATAGCTGTCTAGGATCCATTATTGCTTTCATACCCATTTCTACCATTAACTGGAAGGAGGTTGAAAGCACAAAAAATAGCAAATAGCAAAAATAGGCTATGTCCCAGAAAAATGCCAAAACTGTGTAAAAAATGTTGGTTTTCTGACAAAAGTCTGTCATTCCCTAAAAGCTGGGAAAATGGTGATTTCAGCCCCACAAACACTTTTTGATACCATTTGCAGGGAAAAACCCAGACGCTTTCATTTGCAGCCCTTTTTCGCATTTTCCCCAAAAACCCCAAAATGTTGCTGTATTTTGGCTAATTTCTGGGACCCCTCCAGGGGAATCCACAAACCCTGGGTACCTTTACAATCCCCATGATGTTGGAAAAAAAGGACGCAAATTTGGCGTGGATACCTTATGTGGTCAAAAAGTTACAGGGTGCCTAAGCGCGCACTACCCCAAATAGCCAAAAAAAGGCTTAGCACAGGGGGGGAAAAGGCCTAGCAGCGAAGGGGTTAATGCTTCTTTAAAGTTTGGTGATGCGACGTCGGATGGCGCTTGAAAATGGCACTTTTGTCCTGAGATAAGGCTGCAAGCCGCACATTCATGCCGAAAAGTATCCAAACAATTGTACGCCGTAATTAACCTTGGCATTTGTGAGGCATGCAGATATAGAAACATGCGTTTCTTATTGAATAAGCTGCCTACAAGATCGGAGACGAAACGTCTTACCGGCTGAGATGGAGGGCAGAGTCCAGGGCTGTTCTACCTGCTGCAAGCACACCATGGGAGGCTCTCCCAGACCATTCCGAATCCTCGCCCACCTCCGGCCAAACCCACACCCATCCCTCCCTCCCTCTCCCGTGTCCCTCCATCTGTGCTGAACAGCATCCACTCTCCACATGTTCTTCTGGAATGACATGCATGGCTGATTACAGCCAGGCCTCGTCCGGGGGGCACAGGAGGGGGCCCGTGCACCCTTGCCCTGTACCACCTCTCTCGCCGCGTTCCTTCTCCATTACAAGGTTGATAGAGCCTGCAGCCCCGGTACTCTGCAGCGAGGACCAAGGGCCCGGGCTCTGAGGTTAAAACCAAACATGAACGGCGGTTGAGTGGATCAGAATGGGCGACAATCGGAGGTGGAGGGTGGGGCGTAACAGCAAAAGGACGCTAAAAAAGCGTAATGACACAGCTAGCACTGGACGCATAACAGCACCCTTAATGTCGGGGCCAAGACGCCGGCCATCTTCCCAGCCTTCCTTCCAAGCCATGAAATGCACACATCTGGGCCCCTCCCTAGGGCATCGCCACAGAAGTACACTAATCCTAAAATCTATTTTCCAACATCAAGCACACTGAAGTGTGTTTCCAAGTAATGTGAACGCTATATAAAATAGATCAATTACATTATTGGAGCATTTAAAAAAACTGCAGGCTAGTTACTTAACAGATTGAAAACTTTCTACATGACAAAGATTCAGGTGCAAAAAAAGGCAGATGGTGAGAATTCTTACCCCCGATAGAGGTGCAGGATAACTAAGAAACCAAATAAAACCTTGATGTTCGCGGCATGGGCTAGAAGCTGGTTTTGCAAATCTCTGAGAGACTCGAGGGCTGACGTATATAAACATCCTAACACTGGGGATCAGAGAAAGTGCAAATCAACAGAGGCTTCCAAAAACAAGTTACGTGTGCTCCGAGGCGGGGGGGGCTAAAGCGAGGAGAGGCTCCCTGAGCGGACGTGTGCTCCGAGGGGGGAGGGGTGAGTGGGACGCTGAAGCGAGGAGACCTCAGTGTGTAGGGTAGTGCTTGCAGACTTTATCTTTAGGGGGGGCCATCTGTTTCTAATTAGCATGGCCGCGCTAAGGCCATGCTAATTAGAAACAGATGGCCCCCCCTAAAGATAAGAAAGTGCTTCACGACAGCCGTGAAGCAGACGACCCAGTCCGGATGGGCCGTCCAAAAGGGAGAAAGGGCAGTGACCAAAAAGCATCCTTTTCAATGGGAAGCCAGCGTTTAGCATAAACGCTGACACGACCCAATGAAAATGATGGGCGGGGCTTCAAGTCCCCTTCTGAAATCTCCTCTCTCACTATAGGTCTCGCCGAGCGAGCAGCGCATGCGCTGCAACACTAGGCGAGACCTAAAAAACAAGGAGGAAAACACAAAGGTCCCACCCCAGCCTGAGACAGAAGCAGTCAAGTAAAGAATTCTCTGTGGAAAAGAAAGAACAGGAGAAGAGGTAAGTATAGTGTGTAACACCCCCACTATACTACTATTTTCTAGTCAAACTTGTATCTACCTGAAAAACTCCCTTCTTCCGTGTATTTTGGTAGGTGGAGTAAATAATAGTGTATGTAGATATCTAGATAGAAGGAAATAAAGATACGTATTTAAATAGTTCAGTGTATACTTATAAGATAGGCATAGAAGGAATGCAGTTCTGAGGCCCACCTTAAAAACATGTGATAACAGATCTTGGATTACTTGTTCTCTATCATGCCCCAAAACAATTCACCTTTAACGGCTGGGGAACTAATCTATTCCATTCTTTTATCAGGAAGTAAAAGGAAAATAATACAGAAAATTAGACCTCCATGAACCCAGAATTTTTATCAGATAAGTCTGAGGGCGAAATCATTATAAGAATATGAAACAGCGAGCAAGCGCTGTATAATATAAAGTAGGAAAGCAACTGGTACTTTGAGCTATCTATTTTTCAGGAAAGCGGACTAGCCCCCCATCAGGGGGGAATCAGGAGCCTTCTGCGGTACAAGCGAGTACGTCAAGAGGACACCCCGAGGGTCAGGAGCCTACCGCCGTTGCTGAACATCCAAGGTGCGAGAGCGGAGTCAGGAGCTGGAACAACGGAGGAGCAGGACACCGAGAAAACGATGTGCACCAGTGCGGAGACGCGACGACCTGGAAGTGTAGGAGAGTGAATCCCAGAAGCAGACTAAGCCTTCCCGAAGCAAGAACGCGAAGCGTCTCTGCTCGGGAGTGGCAGAGTCTTAAACTCTGCCGTGGGTCCTGTGCATGTGCAAAAGCGGGAGCCGGCCATTATAGTAGTTCGCTGGCCGCTCGCTCCGCTTGCACTTGGCAAACCTGACAGTTGGTTGCCCTTGTGAATCCCAAGAAAATGCTTCTAGTTTAGAATAATGAGTCAGGTAGTTTGCATGTGGATCTTTACCTTATTCTGGGTTGAAACTGTTCCTTTAAAACAAATTGTAAGGCTTAATACAAAATGCTTCTGGGTGAAGAATCATTCCTGAAAACAAAACCTTCCGGGCCAGAGTGATGCCTTCTCCAAAGAATGTCTTCTGGTTCAGAGTTCTTGTCCCTAACCAATAAGGGTCGAGTTTTCACGCCAACTCGTAACGACGCTTTATAAAACTCTAATTGTATTCTACCGAAGGGCCTGGATTTATGACTGCTGTCCTCCCACAGTTTGAAACTCAACGGAACATTCCATCTAATTGGTGCTTACCTGTAGTGCTTTGAGTCTCTCCGGTGTTAACTTGCAAAACTTCTCGCATGAATGATGGCGATTTTAGGGATACTGACATTTAGTTGGCTAGTTTCTTTTTTATACTTATGTTTTTTGTTAGGATAATGTGCATCGGTCGTTAGCTGATAAGTATTTTTATTGTTCACTGTTAAGAGGTGATCATTTAAAATTATCCATCCTTCTTCTATGAACATCAGTTCCAAAAGTTGGAGATACTGCTGGTTATGTAATTGAGAAGAGTGGATTTTGTGTAGCACTATAAACACAAAATGAATTATAATGTATAAGTAATACCAATTAGAGTGAACGCTTACAGGAGGGTGCTTCATTGAAGGTGTGGTGTGATTGGAGTGACTGCAGGTCGGACTGCACGCAGTGTTCAGAACAAAAGAGATCTTGTTGACTGTTGAGTTGATAGTTGTGAAAATACTGTATGTCTGTGTGATTGTTTTTTCCCAAATTAGTCAGACGTTTATATGAGGCTGTCTATCTACTTTATGTACCTGTGCGCATCGAAATAGTCACCTATTTAGAGAGCCGTCCTTATTCCATAGCGAGGTGTGCTGACTTTTCATATTTGTTTTGGAATCTCCCTAGCGTTTTGCATTTATATTTTAAAAACTGTTTGAATTTTTACTTTTTTCCTGTTACAGTTTATTTCTTGCAATGCATGTAGATTTCGATATTTAAAAAAAAAAGTAGTGGAACACACAGTTCTCCTTCCTCCAGAATTGTGGGATGTCCTGGCTGCAAGGCAGTTACCAGAATTTGTTGTTGTTTTTGCACAACAGAAGAAAAATGCTTTCAAGGAAAGCTTGGCACACATGAGTGATCAAAGTGTCAGCACTACCAGCCCTCCTCCACTGCGCCAGTCTGCTCCCATACTTACCTCTGACATTTTCTCCCCTAGCTTGCACCTGGACCTTCTTCATAGTTGATTTTTTTTTTTTTATTGTTTTATTGTAACTAGTGCAGGCTTTTAAAAACCTCACGTCTATCCTCCTCTTATTCTGTAATGCTACAAAAGGGGCTATCCAGTGTAGAGAAACACGGTTCTCTTTGCCCAGTCCTTAATCTCTAACAATCACCAACAATAGACAATCCAAAATGTTAGTTTGTTTGATGTCCGCAGGGGTTTTGAGGTTTTGTGACGTCATTAACCGGATGGCTCCTATGCTGAAATCTTTCAAGTGATGCTTCAGGTTTTTTTTAGTAACTGACTTGCACCATCAGTGACTGCGGTGCCTGGTACCTAAACATGATTAAGCAACAAATACAGCATTCAAAAATGTGTTAATCTTTCAGTGAAGAATGACTACAAACTTATATTTTTTCCTGAGTCAACTTCAGTTTTCATTCTGAGTCCTAACAAAGTTTAAGACACTGTCTGCGAAAAACATGTTCGCTAGAAAATAAATATTGTTGGCTGGCGGTCTTCACAAGAAGATGAACAGCACCTTTTTGAATGTTGTATATTTGTTAAATGGTTGTAATATGGATTTTTGAAAACACTTAACAGATTTTAACATTTGAATTAAATTTGTAGTTGACTTATGTTAAATACATGCAAACAAGTTACACAGCCTACTCTCGATGCCATCCATTGAAACAAAACAATTATTTAGTTATTGTCAACATTAGTTTTTGGTCTCCACCGCATATTATGTTGAAGCAAACAGGTTGAAGGCATCCTAACTACATTGTGTACTCCATGAAGGTACCTTGAGAGCATAGTGTTGGTAGAATGCATGTGGGATAACCTGTGTAGCTGCCCAACATATGTCTGATGTATGTCTGTAGAATGCCATCATGCCGCTTTTACCTATGTGCATTGTGCTTCTGACACCAGATGGTGGTTTGGCTCCATGTACGATATAGCAAGGTGTGCTAAATGGCATTATCTGTCAGGTACCTAGCAACTGCTTACCTTACATCAGTGCCTCAAACATTTCATGATCAAGTGGTCAGTAGAAGTAATGTTCCGTGCTCTGTCATCATAAAAAAAAAAAAAACAATGCATGCAGCACATACAGATTGTGCAGTGTTTCCTCCACAAAAAGCCTGGGAATAAGTATAAAAAGTCCAAAGAATGATCTCCTGTTTCAAGTGACACTCCGGCAGTACCTTCTGGCAAAGGAGAGATGGGTCCTACAAGCCACCTTTCACTATGGAAAACCCTGAAAGGCCTTACTGGTCAATTATACTTCTCGCCGATGTTGTGGCCACCAAGAAGGAAGTCTTGCATATAAAAAGGTTTTTAAGTCACATCCACTCGGCCAGAACCAGATTCAAGTCTGAGGAGGCCATCTGGTGGCATACCAGAACAAATGATGTATTGGATATTAGATTTCTTAATGGCGGTATTAAGTATGAAGAAGGTCTCCCCAGCCTGGTCTGGCAAGCTCCAATGGCTGCAAGATAAGACTTGTAGATGCTGAATGAATTGGTGTTCCTTGCTAGTGCCTTATGGGCAGATCGCAGCCACTTGTACCAGGTTCTTATCGAGGACCTCCTGGCTGCCGCCTAGACATTCAAGTTTTCTGTGGCAAAGCCTTGGGGTAAAACGTTTGCTATACAGGAACCATGTGCTCAAGGTAAACAAAGGTACGGTGGTCCACACCAATCACTCGCCTCTCGATCAGGAAGTGACCAGCACTATAGCAACACTTCAGAATGCTTTATTGCTATGACGTCAAAATGGATATCAACGCATTTCGGCTGTCTCTTCAGCCTTGATCATGATTGGTGTGGTTTGTTGGTACGTGTTGGCAATCGCGTACTCTACCTAGCACCGCAGTGGTCTGGAGCCCGCTGGCATTCTGCCATTTCTGGATGTCAGAAAGGTACGGTGGCGTGCACCATTGTGCCTCCCTGCCCTGTCCTCTGGAGAGGCATGGTGGAAATTGAGATTCGTTTTGTAAGTCACAGTTTTTGAGGTGAAACTGATAAAATGTTATTTAGTAGTTCTAAGTAGGTCTGTATGAGCATAAGTGCTAAATAAAACTGACATGATTCTCGACAAAGATCTATTTGTAGATTTTATTTAAGAGTGAAATTTCTTGTAACGGTGCACAATGTTCCATTAAGTAGGGCACTGTTCTTTATACATAGTTTCAGTTAAACCTCAGAGTTTCTATTTACATCATTGCATGCAACAAAGACCGTTACATTTTGTTTTCAAAATCGGAGTGCAAATGTATGGCTCTAGAGACGCATGAAAAATTAATTGTTTTGGACAACTGCCAGGACCAGGCCAAAGACGGTTGTTAATTTTTGGAGGAGGTGAACACATTTACATTATAAACGTCTAAGACTGGGTGAAGCACTCCCCTCTTTATCCTTGCAATTAAATGGCTGGAGTTGTATCCCAGCCCCTTTTATTGGAGGTGGGACCCGCACCATTACTCTTAAAAGGAGTAGTGCCCTTACATATATCATCCAAAGTTCCTAGGATGTTAAATGGGGAAAAGGAGGCCTCGATCTAGGCGCCTCTGAGAGCTGTTGAGTATATCTGTTGGTTGGCAGTGAGAGGTACTGTGCACATGTCTTTATGCGAGTTCACTGCTGGTAGTGATTAAAAAGTCTGACCTTACTAGAGTGTTGTGGGATACCTGGGGTGGCACTGGGTAGGTTGATTTATACCATGGAATTAATTGAGACATATTGGCCTTAGTTCAAGAGAGGCAGAGTGGACTTGCTCTTTCCGCTAAAACAACTGCTCTAGGACAGCTAGTTCCCTTAGGAAGAGTAGGCTTCATTTGAGGATTTGGAGCAACATTACTCTCGAGCCTTGCAAGAATGGAAGGCTTACATAGGTTGGACAAGGGAAGATAGTCTGAGTAGTCTCACTTGGGATTTGGCTGTGCCTCTTTTGCTACTGATAGATTTCATACATTGGAGGATATTACAAGCCCTGCCATAAAAGGAGACGGTAATGACTTTCTAGTGGGCATCAGGCTTAAAGTTCAAGGACTTATGTCACATTACAAAGTGGTTAGACTGACCACAATTTGTTTGTGTGACAGCACTATCAGAAAGATCCAGAAATGTAAGCAGTTTTTGTTCCATTATGTTTTTGGCCAGATTAAGCATGAACGTGTATTCTTCCTGAGCATAATCTTTCTCACACAAGAAGTGTGGGGGAACATGGTACCAGGAAGGATCAGAAGCAAGCTCTGTAGCTTGAATAAGAGAATGGTGGCACAGAGCTGGGGAGGGATGCGTTTGGTGGGGGGTGCGGGTAATAAAGAGGAACTGCACCTAGGGTGGAAGGAGGAGTGTGGACACTTGGTTGAGGTAAGGGAATAAGTCTTTCTGCAAATCACAATTATTTGGATGCGTAGGCCTTCAAGTGATAAATCGTAAAAATAAAAATATAGGACTAACGTTTATAACATGTACGAATCTATGAAATAGAGCAGTAATGTGTTTGTCTAGTTCTTCTTAGAAAAATTATACTGGCATTGTTGTACAGCTTTCTTTAGTGAGGAGCACAATGGATCTTAAACTTATATCAATTAACACGAAAGGTCTCAATAAATACCATAAGAGCAAGTCAGTGGAGGCTTGGATATTGAATCACAATACTTCTATAGTTTTATTGCAGGAAACCCATCAGATGGAACCCAAGTTAAATAAGGTTAATATGTTTCAGGTTTGGGCAAAACGTCATTTGCCATCAACAGAAGTTGCACTTAAAGGGGTGGGGGTGCCATTATAGCCTCAAAACCGCTTGAAAGCAAAATCCTTTCGACTTAATTAGATGACGAGGGTAGATTGTTTTGGGTTCAATTCTAAATTCAGGAGAAAACACCTATTATTGTAAGTTACTATGGCCCTACTGTAGACAACCCACAGTCATTAAACAACGTATTTATTTCTATTTCACTCTAGAAGCAGAAATTATTTTAAGAAGGGATTTTAATTTCCCTCAAAGCCCATGTCTGGATCATAAGGGTAATAAGGTACAAACTGTTGCACTTCTTAATGCTTACAAGCAATAACTGAATGTGTTTTACCCCTTGTGATAATACAATCCAGATATTGTTGAATTTACTTGTATCTTCAATAGATTTAAAACTGCAGTTATGATTATTAGCTTGTTAATCCTACCTTATCAGTATCCATGCAAAATAAAATTCCAAATGGGTTTTCAGACCACTTGGCAATAATACTCTTCTCTCTGATTACTATTTGCAGAAATACGGATTTATGGTGGCAAGTGGTTCAGTTGCATCACAGTGATGATGATTGGGTAGTAAATTTGAATGCTAACAGAAGAGTTCTTCAAACTGAATTTACCTTCCGCAAACATGGGTATCATGTGGGATGCCTTAATGCCCTCTATAGGTGGTAGAGTTATTTCCAGAACAATTGCCAAAAATAGATAAGAGAAGGGCACAAATGGGATTGCAAGATAATCTTAGGCTAACCCAATAAGCCTTTTTAGAAATTAAATCAAACCAAAAGAAATGTGGTTGGTAATCTGCAAAAACACCATTGAAATATTATTAATATTAGGCTGTGCAACATCAAGCAGCACGTGTCCGCCCATCTTTGCAATGAAGAAGGGAGATATACAAGGAAAATGCTTGCCTGAGCAGCAAAAGCTAAAAACAATCAAAATAAAGTCAGAACGCTCTTAAACACCTTAACCAATGAGCCCTCTTCCCACATTGGTGAGCTTAAGCAAATCATCATTGATTGCTATAAACTAATTTACTCTCTTGAACACACAACAGAGGCTGAAGAGATCACCATTTACTTAGATAAACATCAGATCTCAAAACGAGAAGAATATGACATCAGGCAAATAATTTCTCCTTTTTCACTGCAGGAAATAGAGTAGGTCATTAAAGGATTGCCCAATGATAAGGCTACTGGAAAATATAAGATTCACTCCAAGTTATATAAAACATTTAATAAGGTATTATCTCCAGTATAAACTATCCTATTAAATAAGCTACTGTCTGCAGAGACTCATCCTCCCTCATTCCTTAATTGAAAAATTCTAAACATTATAAAAGATAAAAATCCACTAGATGTCAATTCATATAGACCCAATACCCTACTTAACAGACTATGGGCCAGATGTACGACCGTTTTTTGCAGTCGCAAAAACGGTGGTGGTATGTACTAATGCTATTTTGCGAGTCACTGACTCGCAAATTACGTTTGCGACTCGCTTTTAAGAAGGGGCGTGCCAAGGGCGTCCCTTCCTAATAGCGAGTCCAAATGGCATGTACCATTGTTTTGCGACCGCATATTTTACCACCTACTTCAAGTAGGTGGTAAACCACTCGCAAACGGGAAGGGGTCCCCAGGGACCCCTCTCCCTTTGTGAGTGTTTGCGAAAATATTTTTTAAGAGCAGGCAGTGGTCTCAGGGACCACTGTCTGCCCTTAAAAAATGAAACTGAAAAGTTTCATTTTTCTTTTTTAAATGCATCCCATTTTCCTTTAAGGAAAACGGGCTGCATTTTTAAAAAACTGCTTTTTTTTAAAAAAGCAGTCAAACATGGTGGTCTGCTGACCCCAGCAGGCCACCATCCCTGGGAGTGCTGGCCATTTTCAATGGGGTCGCAAATTGCGCTTGCCTCATGAATATTGATGAGGCATACAATTTGCGACCCCATTGGGAATCGCAAACAGTGTCTGAGACACTGTTGTACATTCACTTTAGCGAGTCGCAAATTGTGAGTCGCCATTCAACACAATTTGCGACTTGCTAAAGTGAATGGTCGTACATCTGGCCCTTCAAGATAATAACCATGGCCATAGCAATGAGGATTTCTAGATTTGCTGATGCATAAGGATCAAAATGGTTTTGAGACAGTTAGGCAACTTTATACTAATAATGTATTTTTATTAGAAAAGACAATTGATCTTGATTGCTTTAATGCCTTATTCATTATTCTGAATTAATTTAGATTCCCCAGTCATTGTACTAAGTTAATCTCCAACGTATATATATAAAAAAGCTAGTGCTACAATATTACTAAACATCAATGTAGCATATTCTATAGAAATCACTAGAGGAGCAAGGCAGGGTTGTCCAGTGTCCCCAATCTTATTAATTGTATTTATTAAACCTCTTGCTATAGATATACACTCTAGTCAAGATATCCAATCCTTGGTTCCTTCATTTACTAAAATCAAACTATAAGCAGGTGATATTGCTCTGTACCTCAATGCAAATGGAGATAACATATGTAAGTCACTGGAACAAATTCAAGAATTTACTGTGATGGTGGATGCAGAATTAATCATCAACAAACTGAAACTTTGCTGATTAACTGCTCCAGTGATAGACTCCCAGACATAATCAAAGCTGGGTATTCCCCTCATTCTCAAGAATATTTAGATATATGTGACCCATAATTACCATGATGTTTATTCATTCAGTTATCAACTGCTGATAAAAAAAAGTTTACTTATTACTAGACAGACGTAGTTTTGTTCCGTTGGCTATTATGGGACCAGTCGCTCTGGTTGAAAGCTAAATTTAACATCTATTTGTCTTCCTATTTAACAGCATGCATATATTTCTGTATGCTATTTGTTTCTCTGCTTAATTCTTACATGACCACATTTATTTGGGGTGGCTGTGAGAACCCAGTGTACCTATGAGCAGCCTCTGTCTATCAAAGGATATTGGCTGGCTTGTTTTACCAGATTTTAGACTTCACTATGTGGCTTCTTTCTCCGGCAGTTGCTCTAGATGGTCTTCACCGAATATTTTCCTATATATGATAATGCTATATGAGATATGGAAGGTTGCAGTACTGTTGCCCATGCTGTAACTGTGTTTGTGTTGGTGAAGATTAATGAACTCTTCAATTTTCAAATATCAAAATGATTGGTATTATCGCTGATGCTTTTTTGCTTTTTCTGCTTGGTTGCATACATTTTCCATTTACAAAATGACCTACTCTCTTCAAAATTGCCACTTTTTTTGTTAGCACATCTCCCAACTGATAATATGGAATGGTGTTCTACCCATTTCATATAAAAAGATGAGGTTGGGTCTGATAATATGAATTACAAAGAGAGCTTCTGTAAAAGTATCATACACCTGCTTCACAGGGATTGTTGCTCCGCTGTAATATGCAAAAACCCCAAACAGTTGGTCAGTGCAAAGTATTCGGTTGGTCTACCCATGCAATGTAATTATACAGATACAACCTCTTAAATTACTGGAGCTGAGGAAACAAACATACCCCTTCAGGCAACTATCCATACTGAAGAAAAGATAATCTTACCTTACCCATCCGAGCTTTCCCATCTCCCTATTAGGTTGGTCCTTGATCTGTGTGATTGGTAAAACAGGAGTCATTCTTGAGAGTGAATCAGATTACTTCCCTATATAAATTCTGATTATTGCCATAGTAAACGGTACAAGCGAAGTAAAGTTCACGAGGAAGGTGTTCAGCATTGGAATAAATAGAGAGATGAAGAGGGGATGGGACATAGCTGCAGGCAGATGAGGAAATAAACTGAAAATGCTGAATACCTAGTCTGAGCTAATTCCGCTGGCAGGAGAGCAGTAGTCAGTTAAGATCCAAGTCAAGATGGAGAGGAATAGGACAAGGTCCTAGGTAATCCATGAAGCAAACAGGAAGCTGTACCCACAAGGGGCAAAGGATTGTTTGCCACTCACGGCCACATGTCTAATAGTCTGAGCAGCACACAAGAACCTGAGTCAGTGACTATCCAAAAGGAGAGCCAATGTTGCAGTGATGCATTTCCACACTAAGGTGAATTACATTACTCTGAAGGCGGTACCCGCAGGAATTAATAATGGCCCGTATGAAAGTCTCACCACCACACAAGTGGAGTTTCCAGAGGTCAAAGGCTGAACCATGACCAGAAGTTAGAGTGCCTGTCTTAACTTCTGTAGAGCCTGACAGTAATTGAGGAGGTGGAGGTGCCTGACTTTCCAAACTCCCTTAGTATAAGTTGGGCTACAAAGAATCGAATAGCTAGGCACTGATAAGGAAACGGAAGATAACACTTGATTCAATACAGGCCACCTGAATGAAGATGTTCAGTTGGAAAACCGAGAGCACTAAAGTACCCAGACCGCAAATCGGTAGTTGTTCTCTTAAGGGCCTAGTGGATATAATTGATACCAGTAAATGGCTCCTTCATTCCTCGCAGGAAGACCCTAAAATGCACTCTATATAAGTGACAATATAAGTGATAGATCTAGCATGAACCTAGCTACAAAAATTCAGAGCATTATATGATAGAGGTTTACAGGATAATATTGGAGCAAAGAAGAGCGATGCAGAGAGAGGGAGCAGGATTATAGGGAGTAAGGGTTGCAATAATTAATTGTGCAGCATTGAATGGGAAAAATAGGCTACAGTGACAGAGGAGGGGGAACAGGAGGAGCGGTTTCGTTTCAGGCAGAGTCTGGTAACTGTACTGCCGTAGTGCATCAAAGGTTGGTTCATCTGCTCCTTTCACAAGTGGAGAAGGACTGGAGGAGGCAGGATTCTATTTTGGCATCATTATGAAAGATTGTGCCCATCTACCAAAAATACTTTCTGAGGCTACAAAACGCTTTCAGAAATCATATGACCAAAAACTCTACCCTAAATTCAAATGCAGGGGGTTATAATTCATTTTCAGAGCTAATGGTCTTTCTGATGAATACTTCTAACCACAGATTCCTCACGTAGGGAATTTCCAAAGTCACCAGACTGGATCCGGAAACTCTTCCAATAGATCGTGTACACTAGCAGAAGGTACCATCTCTCTCTTTCACGCCTCTGTACTGACTCCGGTCTCGATGACAAGGAGCTTCTTATGAGTGGCCACTGTGTGCTGATGTCAGTTCCTGTTGTTTGGTGCCTTTCAATGGAGATTACGATCTTTGGTTCTTTAATCTTTTTTTAAACTATTTCGAGTTTTTCTAAACTTAAAAAACTGTGCAGATATGTAAACCCTCAAAACGACAATATTCAAACTGTGTCACAAGCAGATGTCTGTTATTGGCCTGCACAATGCCTGTCTTTGGTGACACTGTATCAAAGGTGATTCAAAATCCAGCGACAAATGCTCCCTGATGCACCCGAAGGCCAGCAGGGAGCGGGAAGCTAAACTGTATGTTGTCAAACACAAGAAATCGGTTCGGTTCTGCAAAATATTGTGAGGCTGTCTTCCCGCAAGTCCAAGACAGTTGACAGTTGACAGTTGAAAGAAAGCATAAAAAGTCTAGATGGGGCTCTTTGTCCCCTCAATGCTCCCTTTCCAAGTAGATTGTCCCATAGTCCATGTTCTAAAGGCCGTACTCCAGCTTCAAAGTTCAACTTGGATCCAATTCCAGTTCTAGATCTGATGTACTCTTAGTTCCCATGCCAACGTCGAATTTGTAGAAATTGAAGGCTTACTTTAGGTTTTTAATGGGGTTCCATATCCCACTAATCTGCCTCTGGGAGCTACGGGTCTATCAGCACCTCCAGGCATTCTTCTTCCAGTGTGTCCTCCCCTGGTGCTGACTGACCCCATACCGCCTCAGCCAGCTCCTGTTCCATTGCTGGGTCATGTCTTAATGCCTTTGCCGCAGGCTTCACTGGCTGTCCCTTTATCGGCCCTGCTAATGGGACCGAATTCTGGTGGCTTTGCCTCATTATGTGCTGTACCATCAACAGAGAGCTCAACTTCAATATGAGACTGCAGTATTTCAGGAAGATGGAGCCTATTTTTGTCTGACGCCCTTCAGGGTCTTGAGAATGTTACCCACAATGAAGATGATGATATGGAAGCACATCATTTACTCCCCTCTCAATACCCTTACACCAGCTTATATTTTGCCCTGCATGACAGCAGTGATTATGACTCCTCACCCGCTGCTTCTTTTGCGATGGTGGTACACAGAGCTGCAGAGGTGCTAGACTTGGACAGAAATCTTGTAGCCCCGTCCCTCTGAATCGGAGCCCTTGTTGATGAAGCTTATTCTTATTGCAGCATTGTGTAAGCTGTGCTCCACTCGGCAAGTAAGTTGCCTGATTGCCAGCTGGTATGGCCTGCCCTGCATAATACAGTTTTCTTGTTTCAGTTAATGGTTCAAGCTGGTGAACAAGGTTAATACAAATTCTTTTCCAATTGCTCTACCGGACAAAGAATCCAAGAAAATAGACACTATGAGCAGAAGAGTTTTTTCATTGGATAACCTAACACCTGATCTTTAAATGTAGTTTGTCTCTTAAGTCGCTACACACACCTCCTCTAGGACATGGTGAGCAAGGTTTTCCAGTGTTGCCCGAAGACTTTTGCAGTTCCTGCACTCTGACAATACAAGATGGCCAGGTTGTGGCAAAGTATATTTTAAAGTCTGGTCTGGATACTACTGTTGTGTTGCCAGGTTATGAGCGATGGTGTTATCAGATGCCACACTTAGATGTGTGCCACTAGGCTTGCTGGGAACACCTGAGGTTCACTAATGGGCATTCCTTTAGATGAGGCACAATTAATTGGCAATTTGGGAGAATCTGCCTTCAAATGTTCAAGGATAGGAGGGCTATGGTTCCCTCCTTGGGATTGATTTCATCTGCCCACCAAGACTGTTGAAAGTTCTGTGTCTGTTCGAGGGGCCTTGCCTGTCATCAGAGGTAGCGCTCAGCCTGCTGAACCCTTTAATGGCTCCAGTGGTAGGGGCTATGGTAGGAGAAGAGGTCACCAACAGCAGTAGTGTGGCTTCTCCTCCTCCATTGGCACTGCTGCTACCAAGACAGTATAGTTTGACTCCATCAGTAACAAGGAGTAAGCGGGGGGAGTACCAAAATCAGCATTGGCTACCCTGCTGGCACGCTAATCACATTACACCGCCGGTTGCTTCATATTGTTTGGCAAGGTTATGCCCTTCCTTTTTGTGAAGCCTACTTCATGTCCCTCCGGTTTTTCCTGAGACTTCATGCTGATATTTTGTCCAGGAAATGATGATGTTGCTTACCAAGAGAGTGATCAAAATCATGCCAAAGGCCGAGGGGACCCTGGCTTGCTATTCCCTGGCTTGCTACCTGGTCTGCAAGCAGGATGGGGTCATGGGAGGATACTGTACATCAGAGTCTTGCACTCGATGGCGCTGGCTAGGTTCCTCTGGCCCTGGATTCCAAGAATTGGATGGTGTCCCCGGATGTGCAGGAAGTGTATTTTAATGTGGCGATCCTGCAGGCCCTCAGGAAGTATCTCTGCTTGGAGTGGGGTGGACCACTTCCAATTCACTGTCCTGATATAGGCCCCTCAGGTCCTTACAGAGGTCATGCCGATGACGGCCATTATTCGAAAGGCAGAAATACACATATTCCCATACCCCAGCGACTTGCCGTTGAAGGCAGGTGTATCTCTGCTAGTCTTGGACCCCTTCCAGATAACGGTGTAATTGTTGGCTGCCGTGGGATTTTCCATCTTCAGCCATCTAACAGCCTCCCTTTAACAGGGCCATTTTGGATACGATTGCCATGAGAGCATTGCCACTACTGCTGATTATCCAGCATATTCGGGGTATGATCAGTATGTTTCAGACAAGAGCTACTGCCCCATCCCTAATGGTTTTGAGACTGCTGGTCCTGAAGCGCCTGGCATTATTTTCTTGTGGGCATCTTAAGGACAGGAATTGGGTCTCAGACGAAGTGGGCCCAAGACCTTTATCGGTGAATGTCGGATGCCAATATGGTGTGTGGCAGGCCTTTTTCTCTTTCTCCTCCAGAGGTATCAGGAGTAACAAATGCGTCCACTTCAAGTTAGGATGGTCAGCTTGAATTGGCCCTCAAAACCTTTCTTCCTTCCACCAAGGGCAGATCGATCCAGGTACTGGCAGACACCACCACCATATGGTACTCAACAAGGGTGATGAGGTGGAGTCCCATGTCCTCTGCCTGAAGGCTGTGAGGCTGTGGCTGGATCTTCAGCAGTGAATGATGAGGTGTTGTCCCGCAAGCTCAGCAGGCGTGAATCGGGGGATCTACAGCCTTGCCAACTCTTTTAAATCGCATATCACCCATTGGTATCGCTATATAGACGATATCTTTATGGTTTGGGAAGGAGATCATGATACTTTAGAACTTTTTTGCAATTGGCTGAACTCCAGGACTTTAGACCTTAAATTTACTGTGTCTAGCAGTAATGAAAAGATTAATTTTCTAGACATATGGATTAAACATAAAAACGGTCTATTAGAAGTGAGTTTATACATTAAACCCACTGACCGCAATACATTGCTACATTTTACTAGTGGACATCCCCGGAGCTTGAAGGAGAATTTGGCCTATGGGCAATTTCTCAGGACTCGAAGAAATTGTACAAATAAAGAGGATTACTTTTCAAATGCTGCAACTCTAAAAAACAAACTCTTAGATCGAGGGTACCCGAGGAAATTGGTGAAAGCTGCCCTGAAAAGAGCATGATATACCCCGAGGGAAGATTTATTGACCCCCAAAAAACGGCCAGAGTCTAATCCTTTGACGTGTGTTCTTACATCCAATACCAAGGCCAACAAAATGAAAAGATCATATTGCATAACAGGAGAATGGTTAGTCACCTAGGCATTCCCAAACCCTTGTTTTCCTTCCGCAAGGGAAGGAATTTACGCCAGCAATTGGTTAGAGCAGCACGTCCAGTTCAAACAACAACAAAAAGACCTGAGAGGAATGCTCAGGCATCCTCCGGTGGTTGGTCACTTTAAATGTAACAACTGTGCAGCCTGCCAAATGACCAGTGATTCTAAATTCATCATGGTTAATGGCCAAAAACATGTTCAGAACAATTTTTCGAATTGCAATACTAAAAATGTGATCTATTGCCTGAAATGTCCCTGTGAAATGTTTTACATAGGCCAAACGATACAACCAGTAAAGACACATATTTTGCAACACAAATCCAGACTGAAATGTATCACACAGGGAGCTCCACTGCTACAACATTACCAACATCTCTAAAGCATAATGAAAATTACATCCAGTGGTCTGTTTTGATTGCATTACAGAATACTAATAAAATCAATGTGCAGATAACTTTGAACAAACTAGAAGCTAGAATGATTGAAACATACCACCCAGCTGCACGAGGCCTGAATGATCATGACGAAATGTGGGCTCTGTTATGACTGGTGTTAGGGGAAGATGCGTACTACTGTACCCTGATGATCTGTTTACATCCACCAGTTATGGTACTTTATCATTTCAGATAAATGGTTCAGTGTTGTACACATACTGCTTTCATTTATGGATTGAACATGTATTTGGCCTAAGCTTAGTTTATTTTGAACATAGAATGTGCTCTTTTTCACTAAGTACAGAATTTATATAATGTACAGTGTATTTAGCATAGTAACATAGTGAATACTTTAACTACCTTTATGTATATTATAATTCGTTTGATGACCCTTGTAAATATGTTCTTAATTTGATCGATTGCATTCGATTTACTTAGACTGCCTGCCTTGGGTGACATGACGGGTGACGGTTCTATTTGTCTTTCGTTTCTTTTTTTTAAAATATATTATTTTTTTTAAATTATTTTTTCCTTTGGCGCCGTTAGTGTAAGATCGAGTAGTTTTAGGAATTTTTTCCCTCTTTTTCTAGCCACCGTAATCTTTCTATTTCATTATGCACATAAATTTGAGAAAGAGGCTCTACGATCCCGTAGTCCTCTTTTTTAGGTCTCGCATGAGCCAGCGCATGCGCTGCTCTGGCGAGACTTTTAGTAAGGGGGCTTTAAAAAGCTCACCACAAGCTTTTGCTTGTGGCCTAAAGCTTGCGGTTACGCGCATAGCCGCCATCTGGCTTTAGCCCCCATCTGCCTTTCCTCTGTTGTCATGGGTCATTAAGCGCCTCTGTAGCGGGCTCCTTTCTGATTGCAGTACCATGACGGGCTTTCTCTTTAAAGCCAGCCTCGTCTCCAAATTATACATGTTTTCGTCCTTAGCGTGCCTTTTGCAATTTGAAATATCTCTCGTGGGTACCTTTATAATTGCAGTACCATGACGGGCTTTCTCTTTAAAGCCAGCCTCGTCTCCAAATTATACATGTTTTCGTGCTTAGCGTGCCATTTGCAATTTGAAATATCTCTCGCGGGCACCTTTTTGATTGCAGTACCATGACGTGCTTTCTCTTTAAAGCCAGCCTCGTCTCCAAATTATACATGTTTTCGTGCGTAGCGTGCCATTTGCAATTTGAAATATCTCTCGCGGGCACCTTTTTGATTGCAGTACCATGACGTGCTTTCTCTTTAAAGCCAGCCTTGTCTCCAAATTATACATGTTTTCGTGCTTAGCGTGCCATTTGATATTTGAAATATCTCTCGCGGGCACCTTTTTGATTGCAGTACCATGACGTGCTTTCTCTTTAAAGCCAACCTCGTCTCCAAATTATACATGTTTGACGCACAAGTTAACATGTGTTTAAGGACGTCTTTAAAACGAGCGCTTTAGGGAACAAAACGTTTATTTTTCGATCCTGCTCATTGTGTTGAATGGCTACCTGAAATATCTATGTGCAACCCGCAGGAATCCGATTTAAAGCTTAGTGGGGCTAACTCAGCCTTTCATCCACAGGAGGGATAAAAAAAACAATTTCTCGCGGGCAACTTTCTGATTGCAGTACCATGACGTGCTTTCTCTTTAAAGCCAGCCTTGTCTCCAAATTATACATGTTTTCTTGCTTAGCGTGCCATTTGCAATTTGAAATATCTCTCGCGGGCACCTTTCTGATTGCAGTACCATGACGTGCTCTCTCTTTAAAGCCAGCCTCGTCTCCAAATTATACATGTTTTCTCTTCAGGGAAATCCCTCCTTACAGCAAGGAAGAGAAACCGCGTTGATTAAATCGATAGTTTCTACCCACTACGCAGTTTAGGATTTTACTTGGCACGTATTATTATGTAGACAATCAAAAACTTCAAATAACGTAAAATAAGCTTTTATCAGATGCGCTGCATTCAAACAGGACACCCAGCTCAAACGAACAAGTCAACATGTGTTAAAGGACGTCTTTAAAACGAGCGCTTTAGGGAACAAAACGTTCATTTTTCAACCTCACAAACTCTTTTTTTTGCCTATAAGCAATGTAGGAAACAATCAGAAGCCGACGATCCTGCTCACCGTGTTAAATGGCTACCAGAAATATCTGTGTGCAACCCGCAGGAATCATATTCAAAGCTTAGTGGGGCTAACTCAGCCTTTCATCCACAGGAGGTATAAACAAAAAAATCTCTCGCGGCCACCTTTCTGATTGCAGTACTATGACGTGCTTTCTCTTTAAAGCCAGCCTTGTCTCCAAATTATACATGTTTATGTTTATATCACAATAAGTAACTCACTATACATCTAACTAAATCATCTACCTATCTCAGTAACTATCTCTCACTAACAAAAATAAAATAATCTCTTCCATAAATAACACTCTCACTAACTACCTAACTAACTCTATCTATCACTAACTCTAAACATCTCTCACAAACTAACTCTCACTATCTCACAATACAAAAACCACTAACTATCTAAATCTATCACTAACTAACTTAATAACTCTCTCCAAATAAAAAATTGTCACAATGTCTCACTCTATAAATAGCTCTCTCACACTCACTCACTCTATCACTAACTAACTGACACATTAACTACATCTCTCTATCACTAACTTCATCAAAATATCACTCTAACTATCACAAAGTAACTATCAGTCTCTCTCTCATAAAAAGCAACTAACTAACTTGCTCTCTCATTATCACTCTCACTAACTAACTAACTTTCACTGTTAATAACTCACTAAATTTCAAAATACCTCTCTCTCAAACTCTCTCTCACTAACTGACTCAATAACTAAATCACTCTCTCACTAAATAACTTACACACACACACAAAAAAAACCTATCTCACTACCTCACTGTCTCTCACTCACTCAATCACTCAATCACTCTAAAACTAAATAACTATTTTACCAGTTCTCGCAATCAATAACTAACTTACTCACTCACTCTATCACTCACACCCTAAATAACTCTCATATTCACAACTAAAACACTAAATATCTCACACAATAACTAACTGTCTTACTCTCTAACAAACTGTATAACAAAATCACACTCTCACTCTCTTTCTTACTCAAAAAAACATTACAAAATCTCTCGGTAACTAACTAATTATATATCAACTATCTCACAACCAAATTTTTTTAAACTATATCACACTCTCTCTCTCTATAACTCAATAACTCTCTCAGTCACAATTACTAACTATATCACTGTTTCTATCTCACAAACTAAGTTTCTAACAACTAACTTGTACAAAGGAATAAGTTTATAACAACAAAACTAATATTTACTTTTCCATCTACTCACAGGTAACAGAACCACCGCCAGAAACAATCTAAATAAAAATATATGGCATTGAAAAAACAGAAGGACAAATAAGTACTGTTACTACACAAGTACAAAACACAGAAACATTTCAATCAATGGAAATAAGCAATCAACTTCTCATGGATTGGTTTATAATTACTACAGATGTGGATGAGTTAGCGGATGCTCTTATGCACCATTTGCCGCAAACATGCGAAGTTATATTTTGCAATGGGGAAATTATTACAATATTAAAAGATATTGCACATGATTAAAAAATGTAAATCGCCATGCATAACGATCCAACATAAAAGTTTATTGCAAAAAGTTAACGTACTTTAAAGTTTTTCAAAAATAAATATTGTAAATAAAATAAAATACTTTGTAATATCTTGAATCTGTTATTCTTTTCTAAAACAAAAGTATATTTAATTCAATATTTGTTTTCAGAACAATACTTTACCATAACTCTTTCTCACTCTCACTAGCTCAATAACTCTCTCACTACCTTGCTCACTCACTAACTACATCACAATTTCTATCTTCATCTATCAAACTCACAAACTAATTAACTCACTCTAAATCACTCACATACTAACTAAATAAATCTCCCACTCTATCACTAAGTAACTAGGTCTCTCAATAACTATCTCAATCTCTATCTCACTAACTCACTCAAGCACTTACTCTCCTTCTAACTCAATAACTTACACTAACTCTATATATACATAAGTAACTAACTCTCGCAACCCGTAAACATTACCCAGTGCCAATTGGAACACTGTATATTGTATATTTACTATTCCATTATGTTTTACAATAATACCAAGGCTATTCTTCATAAAACCATGTATCAAGTTCCTTTTATTATATGCCTATTATAGTGCTGCTATAAACATACTGTGCAAACGCTTTACAAATTAAATCAAGGATAAGCCTAACTGCTAAAAAACTTATTTAAATAGACAATAAAGCCAAGTTAGGATTAAATTATCCAAAACAAGATCCTTCAAACACTCTCTCTCACTAACTAACTCACTCACACTCTCACTCACAAACTAACTCACACTCTCACTAACTAACAAACTCTCAATCACTCACACACTCACTAACTCTATCACTAACTAACTCAATCTCACTAACTCACAATCTCTCACTCTCACTAACTGACTAACTCTCACTGACTTACTCTCACTAACTAACTTACTACATAACTCTCTCACACTAACTAACTCACTCTCTCACTGACTAACTCACTCTATCACTAATTACATAACTCTGTCACTCTCACTAACTAACTTACTTACTAACCTTCACCCTCCTGTTATTTATGCCCCCATAACAAAAGAAAATTGCCATTGCCAATAGGTCTCGCCTTTAGAACCTTAAAAGTTTTTAGCCATGCAACAGTTGATAATATTGCACAAAGGATATTATGCTGCTTAAATAAATACTTATAAGGTCCCAAAAGCGAGACCTATTTGCTATGCCAATGCTTGTTTTGTTTAGATCGTAGAGGACGTGCTACTTTAAATAGCACGTATGCGGATGTCCATTTGCATCATGTGACCGGATTCTTGGCACCTAGGATGCCGTCAGAAGGTTTTAGTAATCCTGGCAGCCTTGCCGCTGCGTGTACGATGTTGTAGTATCACAGCGCAAGGAGAGCAGCTGTAAATAATTCTGCCAGAGTGCTCGGGTAAATAGATACGATCGGCCTCCCTCTGTGATCTCCAACACTGAAAGAGTAATGCAGGACTGTGGTTTAATTATTGTCCTTGCTTGTTTCTGTGTAGCATTCCCCCACGGGATAGACGTTCCCAATTAGCAGACCTCGCCACTCGCTGAGCAGTGTTGTTGCGCTTCATATTACAGGTTGGTTGCGATATCGACCAGTGGTTTTGGACTCTCTTGACACCATTTTGTTCAGAGAATTTAACATTAATTTATTTTGATATTTTTTACTATTTTTTCAATCTTAGTGCCATTATTCAGGCATCTTAGAGGAGAATTTTCCCATAGTATTTATGAAGTGTTGAATCTTCCCGAAAAAAACGGTAGAGTTTTATACTTGTTTTAGGCCATCTATCTGGGTTAGTGGATACTTTGTTCTTTCTATCAGACATTGATGGTTAGGGTTTAAGGAGTATACACTGGTATGTGTTTTTTGGCTGCAATTTATTGTTTATTTATACAAGACACATTTTGGTATTTTCAGTTTTAAAACGGTATTTTGTCACTTTTTCTTTTTCTCAACACATCACTGTGGTTGGTGTTCTTTGTCTTGATTTGCATATGTTATTTTGTTGGCGTTGTATTCCTTTTACCCTTGTCCTGATGAGGCCCGAATTAATGGGCCGAGACGCGTCGACCCTACAGCATGGAGGAATCCCACAGATCATGATTGATATATAAAAAATTGATTACACACTTTTTGCACTTTGTGAAGGGTTGTTTTATTCCCTCGAGTGTGTACTGGACTACTTCCTTTTTTGGATTGCTCTTTGAATGAAGTTGCTTTGTTTTGTAACTAGCATCCGTACTAAGTAAGAATGGGTAGTAAGGATTTGTAAATGTATATGTATGTTTTTACTTGTGTATATGTGTTGCTTGTGTTTTTTTTGACATATTAAAAAAGATCAAGTATTTTTTGGATATTACACTTGGAGTTGGTATCTGAGTCACAAAAAATGAAAGAAGGTTTAGAGATTTAATACTCATTGATAGGGATTAATTTGTTTTTTCCTTACTGAAATATATGTCTTGTTATTGATTCCTCCGCATTATTTTGTTTCTATCTTTTATAGCAGATCACCGGTGGCATGTGCTCCTTGAGAGTGACACAGGGTATCTTGATGGGACATGACCGCTGTAGATCTATTTGCTACCTCTGAAAACACTCATTGTCCCATCTTTTGCAATCTAGAGTTTCCTCCTCGAGGATTTGTAGAGGGTGCCTTTTACATTAATTGAGATTCTGGCCTCCTGTATGCATATCCACTGGTTCCTCCGGTCCGAATGAAAGTTGGCATTGATCACAGCTAATCTAGATCTGACCAGGAAAGTCAGATATTCAGAATTGGTGACAGTTTGTATCTGCCTGCCTCTTCCTCTTTCTTTTGGGTGGATCTGTTGTCCAAACAACAGGACAGGAGTTACACCTGAACCTGCACAAACTAAACCTCTCTGTGTGGAGATTGAGTTGAACCAGTTGAGAGGCTTTAATCAGCTGTTAACCCCTTCCGCGCTGTGCACATTCCCCCGCTGTGCGGGAGAATTAATGAGTGGGCAGGATTCGGATGCCCCCCGGCCGTCCTCAGCACACGCCCACCGTGACGTCGGACCGCCAGGGGCCGTCCAAAGCATGGAAGAGGTTAAATGTGGTGGATGTCTTTTTGGCTGATCGCCGCCATTGCACGAATTCCATTTGCTCAGGCCATTGATCTAGGCTTTGTGGTGAGAGGAGAAATAGGTTGAGCCTCTATGAGCTAAGGTGTCTGTTGTCCTTTTGTTCATGCTGCCTTTGGCCTGGCAAGACTTTGCTGTAGACACTGTTTAAAAACTGCTTATCAGCCTTTTTAGCCTGTCTTCATTTGTCTGATTACCGCCCCTTTTTTAAATCGCCCATTGAGTTGCCTTTTTTTAATTGGCTTTCACGCATGTTCTCCTGTGCAATGTTCATTATGCGGGACCACAACTTAGTTCTGACATTCTTGATGAAGGAACTCAATTTAGTTTAGATATTCTTGATGTGTGCTCCTATCATGTCCCTCCACCCTCCAGGGCGGACGAATTGTAGTAAAGTAAAGGGGGAGGCCAACCACGCAGAGTACAGACCAAGCAATGTGTTGTGATGGATTGTCAGCGACTCTCATGTTGTCATTGCAGCTGTGGGACCTTCGTGAACTCTGGAGTTGCCTCATATTGCAAGAAGCTGTAGAGCCTCCCTTCATGTTTGACCCTGAGCTTTGTTGGGAGCCACAGGTAAGTTTCTAAACCTTCTTTAGAAAATGCAGCTCCTGTCTTCTGTGTACTGGTGCTCATCATAAAGCAGAGATTACATTTCTTGGCAGTTGCTTCAGTTACCAATTCTGTCTTTTTGCCTTTAATGAGGAGACTGATGACTTTCAGAGCTTGCGCATGACATGGAGTCACATGCCAAGACCCCGTCTTCTCGGAAACTCTGAAGTACACTCTGCAAATCTTCACCATCCGCAGAACTAGGTGTCCTCTAGTAGGCTAAATTGAGAGCTCCATGCTGCATTCTCTGATGTCCCTTTTTATTCTCTAAATGTTATACAACAGTAATAGCACATTGTTCCAAGCCGTTGCAACACTGGACATCGATATTACCTTCACCTCTTCCTGCTTCAAAACCCATATGTCTAGGTGGCCCAGATCTAGCTCATGTTTTGCCCAAACAGCATCTAAATTCCTCCTATATCTCTCAATGTGCTGGGTTGATCTTTGCGAGTCTCAATACTTTGGAGAGTACGCTGTGGAAGAAAACTTGGCAACAAATTTACTTTGAGTCTTAAGATGTATTTTATTTAAAACCCTGTTAATCATACACCACATACTTTGTTCCTGTCACAATTTAATCGGACAGCTAGAAACATTTTATGCCCTTGTTTTGAACTTTTGGGAATTCGGACCATTAATGAAGCCATTCGTCAATGCTTTCAGGGTCAATACATTCAGCTGAGTGTTAGGCTTGTGATCTTACATTTAGTGGTAATTGAATTGGAAAGCAGGAAGTCATCTTTGCATGCTGTTGACCATCAATTTACTAAAAAACAAAGTCAGATGCTTATGATTTAGTGACGGGAAGACTACATGATCTTTTATATGATTAAGTGAATCTCTTTTCTAGTTGTATAATATACATTTTAATGTATTTAATTATAAGATCTTTTATAATATTCTAATCAGAACTTTGGAATGGTTTTAATTAACTGTCAAAAATCTCGTAGAGTAAAAGAGCGAGGGAACCCCCAGCATCTGTTGCGGAGTCAAGCGTCCGAGGCAAGGCAGAGCATGCATTATAACCTAATACAAAGACCTCTAGAAATCAGTTGCATTGCATGTCTGATATTTCACTGCAGTTCAAGCAGGTACAAAGGTGAGCTTATGGGAGGAGCAAGCGGAAATGGTCTTCGGACACTATAAACATTAATACACAGTTTCTACTGAACAAGCAGATAACTAAAATCCTCATCTTGGATGCCAATGACACTTCAAGTCTCGGTTCAGAATGCAAATAGGGATTGCGTTTGCCAGAGTTTGAGCTATTGGCATTGTAAATGACAATGCCTTTTATTTATGTGTTTTGAAAACCTGCAATCGGTGGGTAAACAAGCACTTTGTACTTGCTTACGAGAAGCAAGGCTGGCAGTAACTGCGCCTCTTTTACTGCATTGCAAATGCTTGTTGAACCCTGCTTTCCAGTTAAACCATTGTCAGGAGCAGTCAGAAGAGCACACTTGATTTTAGTGATAAGTGGGGACACTTTCACAACTGGTGGTGAAATGGGAGTTGTGGGGCACTGCGCACATTATTGTGTTGGGGTAACAGTGGTGATGTTCTGTGATGGGTCTGTCAGCAATTCATTCACGTAGTGAGAAGTCGCAATTATAGTGCTGCACTGTATTGAGCTGGCGCATTACCTCAGGCCCCAGAAGGATGACATTCTAAGCCTGTCCTGCTGTGACTTAACGGTAGCACGAATTTCAGCAGAGCTCACCAGTGAGTACTTAAACCAATCAGTGGAGCTACCTTAGTTTTTTCCGGCGTGCAAAGCCAGTAGCTTGGCTAAACTGAACCGCCCACGAAAGCTGTCAGATTAAGTGCTGAAGGGTCGATGGCACTGGGTCAGATTTAAGTGCGTCATATCGATAGCGCTGGAGGTGAGTCAGTCGCTTCACGTTGTTGACTGCAACAGCCAGGAATGGGTGAAGGTATCGGGAGTGACACAGGGCCACTTGGCATCTATTGCTATCAAGAAGGGTCTTATGTTTTTAAAAAAGAATACCTGTGTTCTACACTGAAAAGAGTACTAATAATACAAAACTGGAGGACCTTGCAAACCTATAGCAGGGGGCAGTAATGTGTGTAGTCGGTTACTTGAACATCCTTCACACACCCATACCTGTTCTGCAGACTCCAATCAGGCACCTTTGTCACGCCAAGAACTTGGCCAGAGGTGCCCTGCGCTATGTGGAGATCAGGAGAAGCAGGCGTATACCTCGGAACTAAAGGCTGCAGGAAAGCGAAGAATCAGTTGTACTGTACAGCTCGGAAGAGCTGAGGAGGTCAGGTCAATCTACCGGATATGAGGCAGTGACGTAACGTAAAATGATGGAGCCTGCCAGCAGAATGAGGCCAGGGCCCTCTGAGACTCCCATAGCTAACATATGCTCATAGCTTTTGGCTGAAAGGAGGGGGAGGGGGGGGGGGGGCTGAGCCATAGAGACTTGTAGGGATGCACAGCTGCAAAGAGCCACACGGCCTTCGCGTTACAGCCTGGAATGTTTAGCACACATTTCGAGTATTAACTAAAAGTCCCAAAAATGCAACGTACTGCTGGTTTGAAAAATAAGTAATTGACTTAAGTTGGCACTCAAGGTGCCGGGCTACTTGCCCACTATGACGCCTAAATCATTTACGTCAGGTTTGGTTGTGACGTCTGAAAGTTAAACAGGACTGAGGCTGAGTCAGTCGCTTACAGATTTACAGACCAGTTTAGCTGAAAGACTGCAACGTAAAGACTACTGTAATGTCAGTTGGAGATAATCAAGTCAGGTGGAAGCTGCGTGTCTGGAATCTGATAGATCAAGTCAGAGTTGTGCATGTCAAGACGGTCGGAAAGGGGCTTAGTCAGTTACGCTGTGCCTGTAAAGGGCTAGGTTTGGTTGCGACAGATGCAGTCTCGGGTCTGCCTTCACCCTCTCCTTCCTCCCATGCTGGAGCCTTGAGTTTAGGTGCAGACGAGGGCAGTGACAGCAACAAGAGGTAACAAGCATTTCTACTTACCCATAGAAGTGAATTCTGTCATCCAACAATTCCAAACGTGACTGCTCGCAGCTGCTGGTTGCCAGGGATATGCCTTCTTCCGGTTCCGACGGCTGTTGTACAGGGAAGGGGAGGTTGTTGTTGAAAAAAAGGCATGCGGCGAAAAAAAAGGCGCGGGGTCGCTGTAGTAAAAGCGTGCCTTGCTTGCAAAAAAATAAATAATGCAGATGAAAGGGAGCAAGTTCAGAGGAAAAAAAGGTGCGCGGCCGGTATAGTTAAAGTGTGCCACGCTGCCAAATTAAAAAAATAAAGTCGATGAAAAGGTGCAAGTTGGCCCCCATTGGTAATAAAAATATAAAAGCGGATGCCGTGCTGAAACCTAAGGATGCAAAAGAAACAATTGATGCACGGAATGCTGGACAATGCAAACATTTACCCCCAGTCACAAGGATCTGGGTTTAATCCATCATTATTTTGCTCACCACACCACCCCAGTTTGGACCCAGCCATATGCAAATCAGTCTTGACCCTGTTCCTTGTGGGAACAGTCCAGCCCGAACTGCCAAGCAAGGTCCTCCCTGTTGAAACCTAAAGCACGGCGCCCGGAGGCAAAGCGGGGGCCCTTGCAGGAAAGCATGTCGTGCCTGCAATAGGAAACAAGCATTGGCATAGCCAATAGGTCTCGCTTTTGGGACCTTATAAGTATTTAGTTATGCAGCACAATATCCTTGGTGCAATAACATCAACTGTTGCATGTCTAAAAACTTATAAGGTCCCAAAGGCGAGACCTATTGACTATGCCAATGCTTGTTTTTAGAGGCCTGGCATGCAGTTTTAAATGTAGGCTGGTAAGAAAGGTGCCAACCCGAGGGGCAAGGTCTAGAGAGAAATAAGATAGGAAGAGAGGTGAGTTATAATGAGATAGCACAAATAGAAAGGTGAAGCACAGAATGACAGGTCAGGTAAACAAAGTAGCGAGGCAGGTAGAGCCGGTGGGATGAAAAATAGAAAGATATGAGAAGTAGACAAAAAGAGGTGCAGATGAGGTAGAGAGATGAGGCTAATACAGAGAAAGTGCGAGGGAGAAGTAGAGAATGGTGAAATAGGGAGAGAGAGAGACAGAGGTAAGACACATGTATTAAACGAGCAAGACATTGGAAGCAGAGACAGTGAACGGAAACAGTGAAGGAGATAGAAAGAGAGATGAAAGCAAAGGGAGTGATAGATGGAGTGGAAGAGGTAGGGAGAGCATTGTAGAGAGAAAAATAAAATAATGGGAAAGGCGAGGGAAAGAGGACATCAATAAAAAGAGAGACATAGAAGGCCAATAGGTGATGTAAATTGAGAGTCTAGATAGTGTATGAGAGGTGGGGAAGAGAGAGATGAGGCAGTGAGTTGTGAGGCAGAGAGAGAAATGAAAGAGAATGGTGAGGTAGAAAGAGGCATGCGAGAGGTAGAGAAAGGTAAGGTATAGATGGCAAAAATGATAGAAAGGGTAAGATAAAGAGATGAAATTAAGAGGGAGGGGAAGTAAATGGAAGAGAAATGAAGGGGGATGAGATGCAAACAGAGCAGCAAGATGCAGAAAGAAGAGAAAGTAGAGAGAGAGAGAGAGAGAGAGAGAGACACTTGAGGAGAAGAGAGGGGCACTTGAGGAGAAGAGAGGGGCAGAGAGCTGACCGAGAGCTAGAGATCTAGAGGTAGGATCGGAGAGAGGCGGCAAGTTGAGGTCATGAGAGGTAAGTGCTGTGGGGCACTGAGGTTTATTGAAAGAGAGGTGTGACGTACAGAGAGAGAAGACAAGGACTGGAGAAAGTGTCCACACTGAACTAGAGGTTGGTGATCACCCTAAATATATTTATTAAAATAAAGCATTAAGAGAGTGCACTTTTACGGATTTCAGAGTGTGCACCATCTTGCATTGAAGATGACAAAAGAAGCCATTTTGGCACAATAAACACATCCAGCATCAGTGCTGTTGGTGCTAGCTGAGGCAGTGGAACACTTGATGAGCTCTTTGAAAACGATGACATGTCCTCCGCTGAGTCTGTTAATTCTGTCCTGTCTTATAACCTTGTGCCTAGGGAATAGGTGTGGTAATGTCGATAGAATCAGCCAGGTTTCTGTGTGGAAGAGCAGTTTCAATGTGTGGTCGTGCAGCAGGTCCCATATTTCAGTAGCGTGTTTATTGAGGGAGGTGTTGTTGAGGAGAAGGCAGAACAGGGAGGAGTGGGGAGAGGTGTGTAAGTCCGTTTTTATATAGCGCAGCTACTCACCCTTACGGGTCTCAAAGCAGTGGGGGCCGTAGTGGAAATTAAGTGAGCTATTGCCCAGAGTCACATGGTGCTGAGCTGAGCTGCCGCCAGAGCCGGGGATCGAACCGTGAACCCTGTGCTCCGAAGTCAGCTGCCCTGGCCGCTGCACCACACCTCTCCACAGGTGTGTAGGTCTCCGTGGCCGAGGGAGAGGTGAGTGTTGTGTGCGGTGCATGTGAGGGTGGTGTGAAGGTGTGGGAAGGTGCAGGAAAAGTGTCAGGTGGAACAGGGGAAGGCACCTTCGCAGTCGACTACCGAGGCGTAGCAGCAGCACTGGAAGGTGCATTCAAGGTTCAGGGTGAGGAGAGGGAAGCAGAGACGTAGCAGTGATGGGAGTGAAAGCAAGGGGTCTGGCGCTGGGCACGGGAGGGGCGCATACGGGCTGTGCATCCAAGCTGGGGCGGACATGAATTAGGAGCGGGGGTCTCTGGGGCAATGGGTTGGGCTAAGTAACTGGCAGGAACCGAGAAGGGAGTGCGGCGTGGGAGAGGAAGCAGGGAAGGTCGCAAATTCAGGAAAAGGGCAGGAAGAAGAGCAAAAGAGTGAGAAAAAGGAAGAAGAGGAGTTAAGAGAGCAATTGAGTTCGAAACTCGAAGAGAAGAGCTGAGACTAAAAGAAGCCAAGAGTAGCAAGGATTGAGTGAAAAGGGCAGAGAAAAATGTTAAAGAATGAAAGGCAAAAGCACAGAAGATCAGCAAAGAATGAATGAGAAAGAGTGGCAGATGCCCAGCAGATCGGCACAGAATCAGTGTAAAAGTTCAAAAAGCAGCAAAGAAAGATTGCGGAATAATGAAAAAAGCACATGAAAGTGGCAGAAAGAGAATGAGAAACGCACAGAAAAGCAGCAAAGAAGGAATAAGAAGGAAGGAGTAATGCACAGTGAAGTAGCAAAGAAAGACTGAGAAATGCACATAAAAGTGACAGTAATGAAAGAATGAGCGATGCACAGAAAACGGCAAGGAAAGGGCGAGAAGTGTTCAAACAAGCAAATGGTGCGCGCGAAAGTGATCGCGAGCAAGAATTTCGGCCGCGACCGGGAGTTGTGTGCGCGCGCAAAAACTAAATAAAACAAGCATTGGCCGCGCGGCCGTGCAAGACGCGCTCTGTGGTGGGGGAGGGAGGAGGAGCGGGAGAGCAATTGACGCGCGGCCGTCAAAGTGACACGGCCGCGCGGCCCCGAGAAGCGCTCTGTGGTGGGGGAGGGGGAGGAGCAAGTGAGAGGAAAGACATATGGTGCCTGGAGCATGCGAGGAATGCGCGTTACAGTGCGCGTACCCGCATGCTCTAGGCAAGCCCAAAAAAAAGTGGTTGCATTTCTAAAAGCCCACTTACAAAATGTCTCGCCCAGACCAGCGCAAGCGCTGGCTTCAGGGCGAGACCTAAAAATCATTAAAGAAAATAGTGCTCACAGACGGTAAATAAAACGTACCATATAACAACACAAGCAAAAGGGTCAGCCCTCATGGGAGGTTACAAATGTAGAAAACGCAGTACTAAGGAGGGACTACTAAGCCTATTAATGAATCAAAAACAACTATTTAGAAAGGACAGTAAAAGAGCCAATTGAAAAGATGGGCAGAGCTTTAAGTCCATACCTGAATACAGCAAGTCTCGAAAAGACAGCTCAGGCCCCGCCTACATGAGACCTAAAAATGGGAATCTGCAATCGCTGTATAAAATCCTGTCTTTAGTTTCTTTATAATCAGCCACTTGTGATGCACCCTGTTGTCGATTATGAAGAAAAGATGTCAGAAGTCAAATGAAATAACTTATTACACTGAAGTTCTGTCCTCGCAATGCTTGCAGCCAGAGCCAGCCGCAAGGTGAAAGGCAGGTCACGGAGCAGCTGTTTAAAGCAACGAAAAAATGAAAAAAAAATTGTTGCTGATCTTTCTTCTCTGTTTTTTTTTTTTTGTTTGTTTTTTTTAACACTACAGTGCCATGCAGAAAGTAGATATTTATGGCAGCATGTTTGTTTTTTGCATTCCTTGGGAAACTATTGACACATTGGAATCTTTCTGAATGTTTCTGCTGCTCCTGTTTTTTTAACTGACTTCTTTTCAACTGCTTCTAAAATCTTTTGTCTACAACTTTTCTTGATGTGTTTAATTTTGCACTAGTGATTCCATTTGTATTCTTCATGTTTGCAAACTTGGTCTCTCTTTCATATGAAAGAGTTACTACGCCCCAAGGATTTAAGTGGTTTATGGGAGAGGTAATGGTGTGACGATGTATTATAAGGCATAAATTACCTCCTGCTGGACATAAGAATATTGCAAGTCACCTTAGAGTTCCATAACCTTATGAACGAACTCCTTGGTGACTTGCAGTATCCTTAGACTGTTTGGCAGGGGTTATTTTATCCCATATATTATGCGCTATCTTGGATCAGTGTACCAGTAAACATTGAATTCATATTAAAATAATTTCTTCAGACAAGAAAAATGCATTGATGCTGTTATCTTGGGATCTTAACTTGAAGACAGATGTGTTTCTAAGGATAGTTTTATAGTGGCAAATATATATATATATTTTATATTTACATTGGGCAACAATGTTTTGGAAAAGAATGTCAACAACTCAAAGAAATATTTAGATAAACGAATGAGAAGAGCATATAAAGATCTATGGAATCTTTATATTGTTTGTTGGCTGGTTTGATTATGGTTATTGGTGCTCAAGGGTTGTATGCTGCCATTGATATTTTAAAGTTGCTGAAATTACAGCAGAGAAACAAGACAATACAATTACAAGAATCGACATGCTTTCAGCAGAAAGTGAATGATGTTGCAGAATTTTACTTTGACCTTTGAAATCAGGAGAAAGCTTGTCCGCTCTCTGTTCCTTTTTCTTTAATTCTCTTGCTTATTTAAAAGTCCAGTACCTTATTCGTTCATTTTAGCAGTGATTCAAAATAATGTCTAGGCCAGTTAATGGAAGGCCAGACATGCTGTGTTGGTATTAACTCTGTGCTAGGTGACATGGATATAACAAGCATTGTCAAAGCCAATAGGTCTCGCCCATACAAGAGCTATTGGCTTTGACAATCTGTTTTAGCCACTTTGTACACTACTAGTGTGACTGCTGCTCAGCATGGCTAAAAGTTAGTGGCTTAGGGTAGATTGGAGTGGGCATAGGTTATTAGAGAGTAAAATGGGGTAGATAGGGATAGATTGCTGCCGAGTAGAGTAGAGTGGAGTAGATTGGAGTAGGGTAGATTGGAGTTGCGTGGGGTGTGGGAAGGATAGATTGGAGTGGAGTAGGGTAGACTGGAGTGGGGTGGGCTGGGCTGGGGTAGATTGGAGTAGAGTGGGGTAGAGTTGAGTGGGGAAGATTGGGTGGATTGTAGTGAGGTACATTAGAATGGAATGGGGTAGATAGAGATAGATTGGAGTGGAGCTGGCTGGGGTAGTTTGAATGTAGTGGGGTAGATTAGGGTGGAGTAGAGTTAGATGAGGTGGCTTGGGGTAGATTGGAGTGGAGTGGGATAGATTGGAGTGGGGTGCAGTGGTTTGGGGTTATCTGAAAGAAACACGTTAGTTATAGATTCCTTACCTTAGAATTACCCCCAGGCGTCAGACTGGATCCGGAAAGTTTTTTCGTCAGCAGTACCTCTTCACATCGGAAGGTGGCGTCCGTCGGCTCCGCGTCCGTCGTCGGCATCGTGGTCGCCGGGATGATGTTGCGGCAGCTACTTAGACGCCGCCCTCGCGCGCTGACATCAGTTCTTTCTTTTTCCGCTCCAGCCAGCGCAGATCCGGGAAGAGCGGTACCTCAGTCATTTTTTGACTAACTTTTTGTCGACTTCTTTCTTCGAGTCTCCGACTCCGAAAAGTCCGACTGCCGGTCGATGACGCCGAAGGCTTTGTGGGAGCGATCCCGAAAGCTGCTTGAACATCGGCAGTCGGCTCCGCGCCATTCGAGGTCCCGGTCGAGAGGGAGGTCGAGGGACCGGTCGCGGAGCCACCACCATTCCGGTTCAAAATCATCGAAGTCTTCGCACTCTGCGTCGGGTAAGTCGAAGCACAAGAAGAAGTCGAAGAAGCATCGTCGCTCTTCGACTTCTCCTCATCGGTCGGCCGATCCAACGAGGCACGCTGGTGGTGCCCCTCCGGCGGCGCCCGACAAGTCGACTCCGAGTTTCCCTCCCTTTCTGGGACCCGGACCGACTCCCGCCCAGCTTCGTACATTCTACGAGGCGATGCATGCCATTATTGGGCGGACCGACCCCGCCCGCGCGCCTTCGGGCCCCGCGGACTTGGTTGGGGGGCCTAGGTCTTCGCTGCCGGCGGCTCCGGCGCCACAGGCCCCCCTTGGATCTAGGCCTGGATCCGGATCAGCGCCGGTTGACCTCGTTACGCCTCCACCGGCGCCGTTTCCGACAGCACCACTACCGCGTCCGACGCTGGTCGGCCCTCCGGCCGGCGTCGACCCCGGCCTCCATCCCGACGTGGACACGGAGCCGGACCGGCGTCGCTCGACGCCGGATCTGGCGCCGGGTGGGGTTTTCATGCCCCTGTTCACTCCTGGGGTCCCTTTTCAACCACAGTGGCACCCAGAGGATGATGAGGAGGACTGGGAGGGGTCAGGTGACCCTTTAACTGACCAATTGGACAGTGAACAGGACTGGAGAGCGGAACTGGGGGATGCCAGTGGTCTGGACACCTCCCCTGACCTTGGCATGTTGTCTCCTCCTACCGTGGCTACGGAGGAGGGAGCATCATACGCAGTGGTGTTGCGTAGGGCGGCCGAGGCTCTCAACCTCGAGCTTCCTACGGTGGCGGTCAGGACTAACCTCCTGACTGAGGTGCTTCAACCGGCTGCGAGCTCTTTGGAGCCCCTGCTGCCGTTCAATGAGGACCTCACAGACGTCCTTTTGGGCACGTGGTCCAGGCCCAACACGGGGGCTCCCGTGGACAGGATGATTGCCCGACTCCACCGCCCGGCTCCGGGCGACCCCACTTTCCTCTCCCAACATCCCACCCCTGAGAGCTTGGTAGTTCAAGCCTCCACCTCCAAAAGCGCCTTCCCTACCGCTCCACCGGAAAGGGAATCCAAGAAGCTGGACCACCTTGGCAAGAAAATTTTCTCTTCCGCCAGCTTAGGACTGAGGTCCGTAAACACCGCATGTCTCTTGGGCCGTTATTCGCACTCAGTGTGGGATACGGTGGCGCAAGTGCTGCCTCAGTGTCCGTAGGATGCCCGGGCAGTGCTCTCCCAGGCTGTTGCCACCAGGAGGGATGCAGCAAAGTTTACAATACGTTGTGGGCTGGACACCGCCGACTCTCTGGGCAGGACTATTTCAATGTCGGTAGCGCTTCGTCGCTACGCCTGGATGAGGTCCACTGGCTTTTCAGGGGATGTCCAGAACACCTTGATGGACATGCCCTGTGATGGCCGTCGCCTTTTTGGCGACAAAGCAGACAACGCCCTAGAGCGCTTCAAGGACTCACGGGCTACAGCCAAGTCCTTGGGCCTCTCCACCCGTCCGGCGCAGTCTGCTTTTCTCCCCTTCCGTGGCTACGGAAGGGGTGCCCCGCTACGTCCCACCCAGGATCACAGGCCGCAGCAAGTTACCCAACCTTCGCACGGCCGGGGGCGTGGAAACAACCGGCGTGGTTCCGGGGGCCAGCGGGCTGGCCAGTCCACCAACCCCCCCCTCTGCAGCAGCCTCCAAACCCTCCTAGTCTGACCTTTCAGGCCCATCAAACGCCAGTGGGCAGCAGGATTCGCCATCACCTCCCCCACTGGCACACCATCACGTCGGACAGGTGGGTTTTGCAAATAGTCCGAAGGGGCTGCTCCCTCCCCTTCGAGACTACCCCTCCAGCCATGCCACCACGATACCACCGCATGTCGGAGGATCATCTGGCCCTTCTCCAGCAGGATGTTACGGCTCTCTTGGCCAAGGGAGCCATTGTGCGCATTCCTGTCCCAGAAGTGGGTCGTGGTTGTTACTCCCACTCCTTTCTGGTTCCCAAGAAGGACAAGGGCCTGCGTCCTATCTTGGACCTCAGGGACGTCAATCGCTTCCTCCGGAAGAAGTTCAAGATGTTGACGCTTGCTCAGGTCTTGTCTGCCCTCGACCCTCAAGACTGGATGGTAGCATTGGACTTGCAGGACGCTTATTTTCACATCCCCGTCCTGCTGGCCCACCGGCGTTACCTACGGTTCATGGTAGGCCACGAGCACTTTCAGTTTACCGTGCTCCCCTTTGGCCTTACCAGCGCCCCTCGGGTGTTCATGAAAGTGATGGCGGTGGTTGCAGCTCATCTGCGCAGATCAGGGGTTTCAGTCTTCCCCTATCTCGACGACTGGCTGTTGAAGGCGGGCTCGTCCCAGGCAGTCGTCTCCCACCTCCAGACTACGGCCGACCTCCTGCATTCGCTGGGGTTCTCCATCAATGTGTCGAAGTCGCACCTGATTCCCTCTCAAAAGCTCTGCTTCATCGGAACGGTTCTGGACACGACGCGGTTTCGGGTCTATCCTCCCGAACAGCGAGTCCGGGATATTCGGGCTATGATTCCGATCTTTCAGCCTCTATCCCGGGTTTCGGTCACAATGACCCTGAGGCTGCTGGGACTCATGGCTTCCTGCATCCTGCTGGTCGATCATGTCAGGTGGCATATGCGGGCTCTGCAGTGGGACCTGAAGTTCCAGTGGGCGCAGCATCAGGGGAATCTGTCCGATTGCATCCAGATCTCAGAGGGCACTGCTCAACAACTGCAGTGGTGGCTCACAAACCAGAATTGGTTCAATGGCAGATCCCTCTCCCTTCCCCAACCAGACCACACTGTGGTGACGGATGCATCCCTTCTGGGATGGGACGGCCACATGGGAGAGGCGGAGATCAGAGGCCTCTGGTCTCCGGCGGAGTCCGGGCTTCACATCAACCTTCTGGAGCTCCAGGCGATTCGTCTTGCACTGAAGGCATTCCTTCCCTCTGTCCGGGGAAGAGTAGTGCAGGTGTTCACTGACAACACCACCGCCATGTGGTACTGCAACAAACAGGGCGGGGTGGGGTCGTAGACCCTATGTCAAGAGGCCCTCTGCCTCTGGACATGGCTGGAACGTCAGGGCATATCCCTGGTGGTTCAACACCTGGCAGGTTCGCTGAACGCCAGGGCGGACGAACTCAACAGAAGGTGCATGATGGATAACGAATGGCGTCTTCACTCGGAGGTGGTGCAAGGTCTCTTTCGACAGTGGGGAGAGCCTTGGTTAGATCTATTAGCCATCGAAGAGAACGCTCAATGTCAGCAATTCTGCGTGTTGGAATTTCCAAGGCAGCACTCGCTCGGCGACGCTTTTCGTCACGAGTGGAGTTGCGGTCTGTTGTCCGCCTTTCCGCCTATACCACTTCTGCCCAGAGTGCTGAAGAAGATCAGGCGCGACTGGGCCCAAGTCATTCTTGTGGCTCCGGATTGGGTACGAAGAGTCTGGTATCCCGAGCTGCTCAACATGGCCATCGTCCCTCCGATCAGACTGCCTCTTTGGGAGGATCTTCTGTCGCAGCAGCAGGGGACGGTCCTCCACCCGAACCTGTCCAGTCTCCACCTCCTTGGGTGGAGATTGAGCGGCGGCAGTTGACGTCTTTCGACCTGCCTCCTGAAGTCTGTGATGTAACCTTGACAGCCAGGCCTCCCTCCACTAAGACGGTATACGCCTGCAGGTGGAACAAATTTGTGGCATGGTGCACAGCAAAGGCTGTGGATCCTTTTTCTGCCCCTCTTTCTGAAGTACTCTTGTTTCTTCTTTCTTTAGCCCAGCAGGGCTCTGCTCTGGGCACTATCATGGGTTATCTTTCAGCCATCTCTGCCTTCCTTCGGTTGCCAGATCAGCCTTCTCTTTTCAAGTCCCCGGTGGTTAACCGTTTCTTAAAAGGCTTAACGCATCTTTTTCCTCCAATCCCCTTCGTTATGCCTCAGTGGGACTTGAATCTTGTGCTAACCTATTTAATGTGTGCTCCCTTTGAGCCACTGCATAACTGTCCTTTACGTCTTTTGACCCTTAAGACTGCTTTCCTGGTAGCCATCACTTCTGCTAGAAGAGTGAGTGAGCTCCAGGCTCTTTCTTCAAAACCTCCTTTCCTGTCTGTTCATCCGGACAAGGTGGTTCTCCGGACCTGTCCATCCTTACTTCCTAAGGTGGTCGCTGCCTTCCACATCGGGCAGACCATTACTTTGCCCACCTTCTTTCCGCCTCCGCATCCTTCAAAGGAGGAAGAGAGGCTCCACCGTCTGGATCCAAAACGTGCGCTCTCCTTCTATCTGGATCGCACAAAACAGTTCCGGGTGGATTATCAACTTTTTGTTGGTTACGTGGGCGCAAAGAAGGGTCGGGCCGTACACAAACGCACCATTTCTCGATGGTTCGTGTTGTGTATTAAGGCTTGTTACTCTCTGGCTAAGAAGGAGCCTCCAGTCTGGCTACGCGCTCACTCCACCAGGGCGACGGCAGCCACTACTGCCTTGGGAAGGGAGTGCCTCTGAATGACATCTGTCAGGCAGCCACGTGGGCATCGCTGCACACGTTCACCAAACACTACTGCCTGGACAGCCAAGTCCGGAGAGACAGCTTCTTTGGCCGTTCTGTTCTCCAGGATTTTCTAGTGTGATCTTGGTTCGCAGACCCACCACCGGAGTTGGTATTGCTGGGGTATCTATTCTAAGGTAAGGAATCTATAACTAACGTGTTTCTTTCAGATGCACAAGTTACTTACCTTCGGTAACGATATATCTGTAAGAAACATTAGTTAGTTATAGATTCCTTAACGCCCCACCCATCCTCCCCGTTCTGCGAACTGATTTCTAGGGTTAAGGACATCCCTTCAGGGCCCTAGTTTTGTGCACCAATGGTCAGTGTCTTGCATGGCTCTGCGTTTCTGGTGCGGAAAGTCGTGTACAGAACTGACGTCAGCGCGCGAGGGCGGCGTCTAAATAGCTGCTGCGACGTCATCACGGCGACGCCGACGACGGACGCGGAGCCGACCGACGCCACCTTCCGACGCGCAGAGGTACTGCTAACGAAAAACTTTCCGTATCGAGTCTGTCGCCTGGGGGTAATTCTAAGGTAAGGAATCTATAACTAACTAATGTTTCTTACAGATATATCGTTACCGAAGGTAAGTAACTTGTGCGATAGGGTTAGATTAGAGTGAGGTAGATTGCAGTGGGGTGTGGTGGATTTTAGTGGAGTGGTGTGGGGGTAGATCTGAGCTGAGTGGGATAGATTGGGGTGATGTGGAGTGAAGAGGGGTAGATTGGAGTGGAGTGGGGTCGATTGGGTGGATTGGAGTGAGGTAGATTGGAGTGACTAGGATAGATTATGGTGGAGTTGGTAGATTGTGGTAGATTGGAGTGGGGTATGTTGGAGAAGAATGGGGTGAATTGTAGTGGAGTGGAGATTGGTGTGGGGTGGTGTAGATTGGAGTGGTGTAGATAGTGGTAGATTGAAGTGGAGTGGGTAGGTTGGAGTAGAGTGCAGTAGTTTGGAGTGGATTGGGCTGGATTGGAATATGGTCAGGTAGACTAGGGTGGAGTGGAGTGACGTAGATTGGGTGGAGTGGGGTAAATTCAAGTGGGAGTGGATTGGGTATAAAGGATTGGGGTGGATTGGTTTAGATTGTAGTGGTTTGGGGTAGATTGTAGCGGTTTGTAGTGAAGTGAGGTAGATTGGGGTGATTGGAGTGCAGTGGGATAGATTGGGGTGGAGTGAAGTGGGGTTGATTGAAGTGGAGTAGTTTGTAGTGGTGTGGGCTAGATTGGAGTGGGTGGGGTAGAGTGGAGTGAGATAGATTGGGGTGGAGTGAAGTGGAGTAGTTTGGAGTGGTGTAGGATAGATTGGAGTGGAGTGGGGAAGATTGGGTGGATTGTATTGAGGTACATTGGACTGGAGTGGGGTAGATTGGGATAGAGTGGAGTGGTATAGATTGGATGTAGTGGGGTAGATTGGGGTGGGGTAGAATTGAGTGGGCTGGCTTGGGGTAGATTGGAGTGTAGTGAGGCAGATTGGGATAGATTGTTGTGTGGTAGATTGGAGTGAGGTGGATTGGGGTTGATTTGTGTTAAATTTGAGTGGGGTGGGGGTATTTGAGTGGAGTGGGGTATATTTTAGTGAAGTGGGGTATATCGGAGTACTTTGGAGGGAGTGGAATAGATTTTGGTGGAGTGGGGAAGAATATGGTAGATTAAAGTGAGGTAAATTGTGGTAGGTTGGAGTAGGGTAGATTGGAGTAGAGTGGGGTAGATTGTGTTAGTAGATTGGAGTGGGGTAGATTGGCGTGGAGTAGATTGGAATGGGGTAGGTTGGGGTGATTGGAGTGGAGTTGGATAGATTGGAGTGCAGTGGGGTAGTATGGAGTGGAGTGGATTCAGGAAAATTCAAGTGAAGTTGCATGGATTTTAGTGGAGTGGGGTAAATTGGATTAGAGTGGAGTGGGGTAGAGTGAAGTGGAATGGGGTAGATTGAGATGGAGTAGCGTAGATTGTTGTGTAGTCGGGTGAGTGGGGTAGATTGGAGGGAGTGGGGTAGATTGGAGTGGAGTGGATAGAGTGGGGTAGATTGAGTGAAGTGGGATAGATTGGGGTGATTGGAGTGAAGTGGTGATAGATTAGAGTGGAGTGGCTTGGTGTATATTAGAGTGGAGTGGGTGGGGTGGATTGGGAAGATTGCGGTGGAGTGGGGTAGATTGAAGTACAGTGGGGTAGAGTGGGGTTGATTGAAGTGGAGTATTTTGAGGTAGATTGGAGAAGGGCTGGGTAATTGTGGGAGAGTGGTGAAGGGGGTAGATTGGTGTAGAGTGGAGTGAAGTAGGTAGATTGGGTGGATTGGAGTGGTGTAGAGTGGAGTGGAGTAGGTAGATTGGGTGGATTGGAGTGGTGTAGATTGGTGTGGAGTGGAGTAGATTGGATTAGAGTGGGTTAGATTGAAGTGGAGTGGGTAAGAGTGTGGTGGGGTGGACTGGAGTGGAGTGGGGTAGATTGTGGTTGATTGGAGTCTATTGGAGTGGGGTAGATTGGAGTGGGGTAGATTGCCGTGAAGTGGGGTAGATTGGAGTATTGGGGTGGATTGGGTAGAGTGGTGTGGGGTAGATTAGGGTAGATTGAATGGAGTGGGATAGATCCGTGAAGTGGGGTAGATTGAAGTAGATGGGTGTAGATTGGCGTGGAGTGGTGTGGAGTGGAGGGGCATGGACTGGAGGGGTGTAGATTGATGTGGCGTGGCATGTCATAGAGTGTCTGAGTGAAGGGTGTAGAGTGGAGTGGTGTGTCGTGGAATGTCATAGAATGGAATAGCATGACTTACAGTGGAGTGCAGTGTCATAGAATGGAGTGATGTGGAGTAGAGTGTTGTAGAGTGTACTGACGTAGTGTGGAGTATGAATGGTGTGGTACTGCACTGCCATTACACAAAACATCTTTTCAATTGAAATGACGATTACATTTGCACAGACAGTTTTACTGTGCACGATGTGTAGAAATGTCATCACCTAGTGAATTGATGTTTTGATCTTTTTCATATATTTGTTTCCACCACACTTAGAATTACAAAAAAGTGCTTAATTTGTACTTCCTAATTCTGATATATTCTGAAATATCTGCACAGTTCATTTTTGTTCTGTGCTAGAAAAAAGCCTTTCATTTCACCGCAAAATTGTCATATAAATTCTCTCACTTTGAATTCAGAGAAAGAAAAGTAAACACCAAGCTCCCTCCAAAAAGAGAGTCTGACATTTGGCCTCTGTCTTTGAATGCACAGCAAATGTGACAAGATAAGAACAAGATATAAGGGCCTGTTTACAGAAAGCGAGTATTCAGAAGGTTACAGTAAACAGGCGATGCTCCACGGAGTGGCAAACTCAAGCCCGACAGCCTAAAACAAATAATGCCAGCTAATATAAAGCAAGGAAATGTGAGTACAAACTACAAAGCCAATGGCAATCAATGGGCAGAATGCATTCCCAGGGAAGCTCTAAGAATGCCCACAAGAAGTTGTTAGCAAACCCGACAGCTGTCCTGTCTGGTAGACTTTGACCTAAAAAGCTGAAAGCCCCACCTTGGGCACAATTGAATTTACTTTAGACGTGACTATATGGGGACCAAGGCACCTTAGGTCTAGCAGTACCTCATTTTACAGTTCTAGCTGGAGTAACCCTTACAGATGGGGACGCTTTAGGGATGGTGGTGCATGAAACCAATGTCTATAATCATAGCGACAATGCAGGTTAGTGGGACACTGACATAAAACACAGGCAGTCTCACTAAAACCCCCTAGCCCCACATTCCGACTCAGGAGCACACTGAGGATGAGAAGCTCAGAACACTGACCAGCAACCTTCAGTGTAGCCAGTAGTAGCTCCAGTGAGGTGTCTCATCTAATTTTGTTTTTAGTGTACCTTGGTGGAACCGAAAATTTCTAGACAGCAGCGGAAATCATACTTGCATACAGTTGCCAGGGTCTTGTGATGCTTCAGAAATTATTGAAAAATGTGTTCCAATCTATATGTAAAAGAGTTTGTGTTGTATCATTTATTGAATCTTGTTCACTAAGCAATTGGTTTACCCAACAGAACCCATTGTAGATTGTATTACCAATACCCAGGTTCTGAGGGACACAGGGTCTACCCCATTATCTTTAATGGGTCAGAAATTATTGAAACCGTTACTTACAGATACAGTGCTTGTCTATACCCACAACGGGATACTTTAATTGCGTCTTTATAAATGGGGCCTCGTTTATTAAATTACTGCTTGGGGGAGAGTGCCCCATTTAGTACCCACGTTGTGCTTAGTACAGCAATTCAACTCCACTAGTACCTTTTCTTTGCGCAATTGAGAAACAGATTTTCCTGTGATGTCCATTAAAGCTAATGTTTGTTGCCAGTTTAAATAAATCATACAAACATTTACTACATCATTTACATTAACCCATACTAAAATACAAAATCTATTTCAAAAATGTAAACTATTAGAATATACACTTCGCCAAATTGACGAAATAAATACCTCTTCTAAGTTGTGTTACTCCGTAGTAGTTTTTGGCCAGGGGTGTATTCTGACGTTTTGAGAGAGCCAATCATTTTACTTCACTCCTTTTACACGTGAGATTTGTGTCTTATGTATGATGCGCATCATCAGTGTGGTCCAACAAGAAGACTGGACCGCCTTAGCGCAGGAACAAATAGTCAAGTATTTCTGAAAATCAAGAGAAAACGTTCTTCTCTCAGCTTCATTTTGCAGCAGCTGACCGGGGTCAGACTGCCATCACCAGGGTGACAGGGTCGTTCATTTCCGCATGATAACGCACAGATGTTTAGCACTTATTTCACGGCCAAGGAAAGTACGCTCTCCCTAGTCCTGGATGTTTTCCTTTTTTTCTGCGCCTTGCCATTTGCTCCGTTCTACTTCTTTTTGCAGTGTTTCCATATGCGTAGTTTGCACTGCTGCCATTTTGATGGTCTTCAGCATCATTACATTTGTTTTGCGAGTCTATTATTTTAGTGGCCCTTTGGGTATTGCTGCATCTAAAAACTCTCACCCAGGTCCGTGCTACATAAGACGACATTTAAATACATTTAACAAATGTGATGAGTTCACAGGTTTTATTGCTGAGGGATAAATAGGCTCTCCTATGTTTTTTGCACACTTGGGATTGCACTATTTCTGAAAATAAAGCAGTAAACGATGACACTCGGGCATACAGGCATGAACTGAGGCTTTTATACTTGTAGTGATTGGCCTGTTTGACCTCACTATGGTATTTCTTTCTGCTTTTGTAATTTCTGCAAGCTGCCGATTCATGCACTCTGCTGTTTCTTCTCCTCCCCTACAGTAGGGGTGACTTGTATTTGATCCTGAATCCCGCCCATGTGCAGTATCTTACTTTAAATGCGTCTTCCTGCCTCAACTGTTTCTGAAAATGTTCTCATTAATTAAAGGTGGGCTTTGTTTATGATTGATTTGTCGCTTTCATTTTACTTTAGGTTCTGTTTGTTTGCTTTATCTCTTTCATTTGACTTTATCCCGCATAGTGTGCTCTTTAGCGCATGACTAAAATCCAATTAAACACTTATAGTCAACAGATAGCAATGTGCACTAACAGGATTTAGCAATAGTAACGCACGTTATTAATTAGCATCCCTAACTAATTTATCCACCAATTTATGTTGGGACAGGATGTCTAGGTGTCACTTACAACAGGGAAGAAAGAGTGCATTCCAACACTTGATCCTACCCATCAACATTCTTGAGTGAACAGTATCTCAGAGTCAGAACATTACACTTATGTGACATAGGTGTTTAAATAACTGAGCTGTACCATTGTGTGTCCTTCCCTCCACAAGCTTGATCACTATCTCGCACTGAAGTGTTACCACATCCCAAATGTCATGCTTTCTCGGCTAGAGCAGAATTTCATCATACAACCCAAGGCAGTCATGGTAGTTGTCGATAAATAAGCAAAATGTCCGAGTTACTGCAAAGCACGGCTGTGAGTAGAATAGTGGCCTCAGAAGAAGGTGATGGAGATAAAAATTATATGTGGATCAGTATTCAGGTAAATGATGTGAAGGGTGAATCTACCTAGCTCATCTTCCCGGCCACAGCCCCTTTTCACGGAGTTAGACAACACCCTTGTCCTTATATTGTGAACCATTCATTTAAAAAGAAAATAAGCTCCAACCCTTCCACTTCCTATAAGAACCACAAGGACTCAACAAGCGTCCTGTTTTTATTTCAACCCAGACTAGGAAAAGCATAACCCGCAGGCTAGAAAAGATCTGGCTCTCATCAGGATCATTTGAGGAGAACTTCTTGAACCTCAAAGAAAGCAAGAGCAAAATGCTACTCAAAATAGTCAAACTGTCTGCAAACCTACTCCAGCCCCACGTCAACCTGCATTAAATTAAGAAAGCAACCAACATTGACAAGTTGTTCACACTGAAAATTGAAGTTAAATGCAGCATCCTTAATGTCTCTGACTCACAAGACATAACCACCTCTGACAACCCACCTTGAGATATCACCACAGCATTTCTTCCTATGTCACAACAAATGTGATGTAAGAAACGTTAGTTGTTTTCTCAAAGCAAACATTTTCTGACTGACATACTCTCCTAACACCTCCATCAAATTCCTCTATCACTCTGCTAACTCAATCAGCCTTATTTTTGCTCCATCCTGACTGGAGCATTCCCAACAGTTCTCAAAAACAAATACTTCACCCCCTGTAAAAGCCCAACTGGAACCTCAACAGCCTCACAAACTGTCAACCCATCACTCATATTACCTTTATAGAAAAACTATTTGAAACACAGTAGCCCAGGAGCTCCTAAATCACAACACAAACTGCTGCAAGCCTACCAATCTGGCATCTGCCCTTGAGACAGCACAGAGAAAGTGGAATTACAAGTCATCGGAGATGCACTGCAAATTACAAACAAAGGAAACCTTTGCCTCCTACTCCTCTTCTGCATTCTCATTTTCCACATTCTAATCAACACTCTCTGCACACTAACAGGCATATCTGTGTTCTCAAGAGGATTGCGTCATGCCTTGTGTTGGGATGGAAAAGTCCTCTGCATGGTGAGAGACACGTACCCCTGCCCAGAGTGCCCAGCTGTATTGTTGTCTGGATCCCTAATGCTGATTTGTTTGACATGGGTGAACACGGATCATGTGTGTGCGCCATGACATAGGCCTGTTTCACGGATTGCAGTCTCGTTGGACCGGGAGAGGGGCCAAAATCCTTACCATCATAGTGATGGAAAGCTACCACCTTCACCAGGAGTTAAACAGCACAAGCGCAGTGGTGGCAGCATACCATGTAGTGATCAGTATTAGTGACCGAGTCCTATTTTACCCTGTGTCATTTGAGTAAGGTCTACAGGCTCACTCACCTGTTTAATAGTTTCACTGCTGTGTGTTTAACTCATCCCTGGCCTACAACAGGCGATGAGGAAGTGCATCCATGATGAAAAGGTGCTGAGTACATGTGTGCTCACAAGGAATACACTACACCTATGGTGTAGTGTGGTACAGCACACACATGGTAAATGTGTGTGTGCTGGCAGGGTGTGCTTTTAAAATAAACACACTCTGGTGCAGTACAGAGAGGTTGCAGGACTGAACAGTGTGCTGAATTTGGGAATGCTGGTGGTAGCATCATACATGAGGCCAACAGTACTAGGTAGTGTGTGTGCTGTGAATGTACCATGAGTGCAGAAGTGCCTGCACTTGTACATAACATGGAGGGCCTTGGGTTTTATTTTGAAAAGCCCAGATCTGCCTGCTGAAAACATTAAGAGCAGAGGAATCCCCCCAGACAGAGTTGTATATTGTTGCATTCCTGTAAGCTGAGTGGGGCAAACACTGGATGAGGGGAGACAGCGGCTTTCCCTGTGTATTTCAAAGGGTCTTTGATTCAGTGACAGATCACAAGGAAAGGGGCCTGGACACATCTCAGGAAGAGGGAGATGGGGCTGATAAGAGAATCCTAAAGAGTAAGGGCTGAGGGCCCGGAATAGCCTTTGATGCACATATCACTGTGGCTGACATCCAGGTGTGAACTCTGGTCACTCCCATGAATCTTGTTGTGGGTTAATCAACTTCGGAGTCCTGCCTGCTGTGACAGACATCCTTCAGAAGGAAAAAGAAAGGGAAGAGATGTCCATTTCAAAGAAGCAGAGCCCCAACATAAAATTGCAAAGGTTCAGACCCTAAATCATATTTTGTCTGGAAAAAACTATAAATAGGCGTCTCTGAGACCCCAAACTTTGTCATCGGCCAAGCAGCCAGCTGGTCTGTGAGGAGGGAAGCTCTGCAAGACTTCTGCCTGTGGCCAGGCCTAGAGGCCCCGCCTGCTAGTCTCCCTGTTTGGTGAGGGGACATCACCCAGGGAAACCAAGTTCACCTGCCCTGAAACCTGGAGCGCCAGTGCTTGCTTGTCATGCCTGCACGCACGCCGACGGGGCTTACTCGTGAAGCAGGGGCGGAGCATGCTGTCCATAAGACGCGCACCTCACCCCAGGAATCTGCTTGCCATTATAGTTGTTTTCAGCTACAGCTTCCTGGCTTCGAGTCACTCCCTCCCCACACTATCCTGTTCCCTTCGCGTTCTCCTGTAATGTTTCTCATCGTGTCGGTTGAATCCGAAAATCCTGGTCTGTGCGTTACTGAGCCGATTGTCTTGCTTCCCTCCTGGATCCCGTGGGAAATCTTGGTCGACAATAACCTGCATTGTAGAGATGAATCAAACAAACTTTAAGTAGAACTTGAACTGTGTCTGGTAATGCGCCTTGCGCGCTTTCATTGGTTTATAAAAACGATTGATTTTGCTCCATCGCGTCTGCACTTCTGTGTGGTTAGAAGCAGTCCTTTGTCAGTTTGATCTATGGGATATAAGAACATTCTGATCAACATGCTTTAGGATGCATTCTGGGACAGTTTCATTACTATGTTATTTGATTTGCATTCGCTCATATTGTGAAGGGCACATAAGAATCTAAAGAAGGATTGCCCATATGTATTACCCAGGGTGTTAATGTAATATGCTTTGAATATATATAATTTGTTTTAGAGAGAAGGAACTGGACAGTGGAACCCCATAGGCCTCAGCACCTGACCCACTATCCCTAATATATATATATGTAATCTGGAACTACCCAGAAATGTGTGTGCACACTGACAAGACACCCACTGTCACTGTGTGATTCCCATACAGGAATATAACAATTTTGACATAATAGCACAGGTGCACCACATAACAAGTTAGACAAAAATTGTATAAAATTCATGTCCCCAAAGTTTTCTTCCAAGTTTCTTCCTTTATTTTCAATGAAGTCTTTAAAACACAATCAAGGTGATTTGAGATACAGCCGACGCGTACCTATGCTTCCATTCCCCAACTGGGTGAGGACTGTCCCAACTGATTCTGGTCGGTCATCGTAAAAGATGTCATCATTTTGGCATATTTCCTATATCCCTGACCTGGGATAGAGAACAAACAAAAGTGGGAGTCATCATATACCTACTTATCCCATTTAGATTAAGGCACCAGTCACCTTTCTTGTTATATAATACATTGAAGGACGGAAGTCTGTTTTTTGTCCCATACTCGGCCTACTAGGTGACTTAAATCCTTTAAACAATAGCAGGATTAAACATTTACTTGCCCTGAGGAAGTCCTTTTGATAAGGACGAAACGCGTCGGCTGTATCTCAAATCACCTTGATTGTGTTTTAAAGACTTCATTGAAAATAAAGGAAGAAACTTGGAAGAAAACTTTGGGGACATGAATTTTATACAATTTTTTGTCTAACTTGTTATGTGGTGCACCTGTGCTATTATGTCAATATATAATTAGTTTGTAGCTATATTTTGTAGAATTTAGCATCCCTGTAAGAAACCTGATTGCACATTATTAGAGGCATTATTGGTAGGACTCCATGATATAGGCTCATATGTTTTAGTATCCCATTCTAATATGTTGATGTCAGGAAGATCAAAGCCCCGGTCTTGAAATACCTGATGTCGATGAGGAATGCTCTCTGCCTCACCACATCGCTCCTCTTCTCTGTTTTCAGCCCCTCAGAGAAGGATCCCTACACGTGGAAAAAGCCTAGTTCTCTATGCCCTTCGGAGAACGTGACCCCTTTAATGAAGATGAATACAGGGATTCCCTGTATTGCAATGACGTCGTCACGGGACCCCGGCAACCAACCAAATTAAAGGAAGACCCATCGGGGGTGTCCAGGAAGTGAAGACCGTGATAAAAACTGCATCGAGAGGAAGACGGACTGTTCGACATCGGCGGAACGCCGAGACAAGCCGGCGGTCTGCTTAGAGCTAGCAGGAGTAGGAAAAATCCCAGAGACCACGAGCCCCGAGCGATCAAGCAGGAAGACACCGGGAGACCAATGACTAGGGAAAGAATCCCGCCACGCTCCCGGAGGTGCGTGGTTTTGACAGGTACGTGCCCGTATACGGACCTTAGCCTTGAGGTGGGAGGGAACGGGGGACAAGACCTCACTACACCAGCATTATTAAACAAAGAAACGTAGCAATTACTAAAACGTGTTCCCACTGGTATTTTATTGGGAGGCAAAGCATCTAACCAGCACTGGGTGAAGGTTATAGTCAAGTGGTGATTGTCCCCCACACCCTATCCCCAGACAGTGTTAAGTGTGGAGAAAACACTTACCTGTGCGACTTTTCTTTTTGTTTTGAGGGAGAACCTAGAGTGGTGCTTCAGAGAGACTCCCAACAGAACCTGCAGGAAGAGTGGAGAAATTAGACCTCTTGCCAATTGTGACCCAGGACATTATATCTGTTAAAAAGCAATAAAATAAGGAAAAGAAAGCACTATTCCTGTGTGGACTGATCTATCCTTTAGATCCGCTTACAGTTGATTAACCATTGGCAAATGTCTCTCTTGTGTTCATAGATAAGCTGGCAGTACCATTTATCCTTTCACAACACGTTACACAGGAGAAGGGGGATTTACAGGTACACATCTAATTTACATTTGTACACACTTAACGGAAGGGTTAAGGCGTTTAACTAGGTGTATTAGGTTATTAATGTATTGCTTGTCTTTATACATAGGGAGAGACTCCTAGACGGGCCCTAGCCAGACGCATTCCCTGCAGCGCATTCTTCTGTGGAAGTTGCCTTCTTTTCTCCTCCCTTCCCCTTTTCCCTGTTGATCAAGTTTGGCTTTGACTAGTGTTGGGCCTGCTCGTTCGATTAGGATGTGAAAGCCTTACATCATGACCCTCTTTCACTCCCACAGAAAATCCAGGTGAGATCCTGGACACTGTCTGCTCGGCAAGACTGGTGTGCCAGGGAGGAAGAGGAGAGCTTTGGAGGGAGTGAGGTACACAGGAGAGCCCTGGCATGAGGACTCTCTGCAAGGTGTGAGTAATCCAGCCCTGCACCGATTGGGCTGTAGCCCATGTGTTAGACTTCAGTGGCAACCCCATGTGCCATGAGGGGCAACCGTGAACTGAGTTAGAGGAGCGCGGTGGAAGAGACCCGCTCCCCGCACCGATCGGGATGTTGCCAGTGTGCCAAATTAAATGGGTGCCCCCATACACCAGGAGGGGCTGCAGTTGCGTGGATTCAATCTTGTGGTGCGAGGAACCCATCTCCGCACTGATCGGGCCGGTGCCCATGTGCTGTAGTGGTTTCACAACCCCGTATACCAGAGTGAGTGGATGTGTGAGTGGCTGTGTGGGTGAGTTAGTGGCTGTGTGAGTGGCTGCCAGGTATGTGAATGGGTGTGTGAGTGGCTGTATGGGTGAGGGAGTGGCTGCATAGGTATGCGAATGGGTGTTTGAGTGGCTGTATGGGTAAATGAGTAGCTGTTTGTGTGTATAGGTGAGTGGCTGTTTTGGAGAGTGAATGTATGTGTGAGTCACTGTAAATGTCAGTGAGTGGGTGTGTGAGTGGTTGTATCGAGGTGTGAATGGGAATGTAAATGGTTCTGTGGGTGTGTGAGTGGGTGTGTCAGTAGCTGTATTGGTGAGTGAGTGGCAGTGTGGGTGAGTGAGTACCTATATGGGTGAGCGAGTAGATGTGTGAGTTTCTGTATGGGTGATTGTGTGGGTATGTGAGTGGCTGTAAGGGTATATGAGTGGGTGTGTAGGTATCTGTATGACTGGATGTGTGAGTGGCTGTATTGGTGAGTAAGTGGGTGCATTATTGGCTGTAGGGGTGAGTTAGTGGGTGTGTGAGTAGCAATATGAGTGAGTGGTTGTGTGAGTGCTTGAATGGATCTGTGAATGTGAGTGGTTGTGTGACAATGGGAGTGGGTGTATGAGAGGTTCTATGGGGGTGTGAGTGGTTCTGTGGTTGATGTCATCAGTGATGTCATTTGAGATGTCATGAGTGATGTCACTGGCCATGTCATGGGTGATGTAATATGTGAGGTTATAAGCAGTGCATTATGGGGGCATAAGTTATAGTTAGCTCAGGTAACTATAACTGCTGAATTTCACTGATTTTGTATGAATTAAATCTGAGCCTAACTATAATGTTGCTGTAGCTTTTGTTTTTTTCAGTAAAATTCTGTTTTTTAAAATTCTATTTCCTAACTTTAACATCCCTGTAACCTTTGTTTTTTTCAGTGAATTTTTATGTTTTTTAACATTCTATTTCATAACTATAACATCCCTGTAACCTTTGTTTTTTTCAGTGAATTTCTATGTCTTTTTAAATTCTATTTCCTAACTGTATTCTGCAACCTTTGAGAGTGGGTGTGGGAGTTGCTGCATGGGTTTCTGAGTGGGTATGTGAGTGGTTTTGTGGGTGTGTGAGTGGCTGTGTTGGGTCTCTGTGTGTGAATTACTGTATGGGTGTGTAAATGGCTGTGTAAGTGGATGTATGAGTGCCTGTGTGGATCTGTGAGTGGGTGCGTGAGTGTCTGAGTGGGTCTGTCAGTGGGTGCTTGGTGAAAATTGGCAGAGCACAAGGGAGCAGGTCCTCGTGTGAGCTCCCTGTCCAGCTTGCCCGCAGTCTGCTATCCTCTGCTGCCCTTGATTTTGTGCCTCCTCTGCTCGTTTTCTGCTAATTTTTCTGCCTCTTCTCTGCTCGCTCCTGCCCTCTATTTAACCTCTTTCTGCTCATTCTGCCCATTAGTTTGCTTCTTTCTGCTCATTTCTCACCTTTATTCTGCCTCTTTCTGCTCATGTCTGACCTTCATTCTGCCTCTTGTTGCTCGTTTCTCACCTTTAATTTGCCTCTTTCTGCTAATTTCCGACCTTTTCTTCTGCCTTTCTGCTTGTTTCTGACCTTCATTCTGCCTCTTTCTGCTCGTTTCTGACCTTTATTCTGCCTCTTGTTGCTCATTTCTCACCTTTATTTTGCCTCTTTCTCCTTGTTTCCAACCTTTTCTTCTGCCTCTGCTCGTTTCTGACCTTCATGCTGCCTCTTTCTGCTCGTTTCTCATCCTTATTTTGCCTCTTTCTGCTCGTTGCTGACCTTTATTTTGCCTTTTTCTCCTCTTTTCCCCACGCAAGGAGGTCTCAAGGCCCCTGCAATCCCAATCGGATCCCGACCTCCTGCGGAAGCCGGCACTGCTCTAAGAGCAATCTGTTTCATCTCTTTCCCTGCATGTCTGCAGGACGGGAAAGTGATGAAACCTCAGGTTCCAGTGGGCGGGAGCGCTTTGACAGCTCCCGCCCGCTGGAACCGGAGTGTTTGCTTTGGCTTAGCAGGAGCTGTCAAAGCTCCTGCCAAGCAAAAGCAAACAGCATGAGCTGGCCCTAGAGGGTGGCAATCCCCAGGGCCATTATTGTCTCCAGAAGGGGGCCACATGGCCCCCTCCTTTGTTTGGAGCGAGATGGTGGTCCCCAGGGCTGTTAATGGAACAAAAGGGGGCATGGCTCCCCCTCCCACTTCTATTTATTTCAAAGGCCACGGGGAGGTGGTGGTCCCCGGGCATCAAACAGCCCCAGGAGGGTGGTCTCTGAGGCCCCCTTCCTTTTTAAAAATAAAATTGTGGTCCCCGGGGCTCACTTGAAGGGTGTCTGCATGGCCCCCTACTATATTAATAGTAGAGCCACATGGAGGTGGTGGTCCCTTGCGCCCCCTCCTTTTCTTTTTTTAATGCCTGCCTCCGGGACCTGGCCCACCCAGGGGCTATACTATAAACAAGTACTGGAGACCACGCTTGTTTTTTTCAATTTTGCTGCGGATCCACCCACAAATTCGCAGCAAAATTGAAAAAAAAATGTTTTTAAAATTCGTAGCGGGGACCCTGTGGGACCACACATAGGGGTCAGGGTATGCCTACCCTGCCCTCTTTTCTTTATTTTAAATGTTTTTGTGGGACTCGGCTGAAGCAGAGTCCCAAGATGGCTGCCATCACTTCCTGGACAACTCTGGACCAAGATCTAGCTTTCTGTCAAATTTGGTGTAATTCTGTTCAGTAGTTCGGACTATAGTCCTCTTCAAAATCCCTATGGGAAATAACATGGGGAAAACGGGTTTTGGGACCCCACCTTTTTCTTGGCCCCCGCTTCACAGATCACCCCAAAACTTTCCAGACAGCAGCTGAAGTGAGCGGCACATATTTTGGGAACATTTCATGAAGATTCGTCAACCGGCACCAAAGATATAGGCAAGTCAAAAAATGCTTTTCCTATGGAAACTAGGTCCTAACTGTAACTACCTACTGGTGCGTGCCAGATATAGATAGATATATATTCCAACTTGAACTATCTTTTCAATGCTCAGTCCCAGACGGTGGTGTAGCATGGCAACTGGGTGCGGATCCCAGATAATTAATCCCAAAAAAGTCAAGGTTCAAAAACCACGCTTCCTCAGGAGAAACGATGCTACTTGTGTTTATTCTTAAACCCCCAGGACACATTTCTGCCACAGAGGGCCTTGTTCACATATATGATTTTTACCTTCTTTGTTTTCCCTAAATAAAAATAATTAGAAAAAGTAATGAAGGGTTTTATGTGAAAACTCATGGCAGTTTCTAAACTGGCACAGCATCTCTCCCCAGGGCAAGTCTTGGAGTTTGATCTAGAAGCTTGTTTCTTTCCCTGATCTGTACCATGAAAGTAGAGCTACTGTTGACCCAAGAAGACTGACGACAAAACAAAAGTAAAAGAAAATGTCCTAGGACCCCCATGGCCTTCTGTTTTATTACTACAGTGTGCTTGGGATATTTCCTCCTAAATAAGCCTGCCAAAGAACAAGCATAACACCAAGCTCATCATTTCCTTTCAGTAAAAAATGCAACTGTGATATAGTAAACAATACTCTGATATTGGGTGGTCAAATACTCAAGACTGGCAGTTGATCAAATGAACCCCTACATTTAAGGCTTCTCCATCTAAATAACTCTCAGCTGCAAAAAGGCAGAAGATCCATAAATGACACACCAAGTGATGCACAATTGAGCTCCATGACTGTTGGTATTGTTTAATGCACCAGGACACCATATATTTGCCCTATCCTCTCAGCACCCTAAGGTGACAGAAACACAGAGAGCAACACTTTTCCAATAACATACATCAAATACATATGACAAGCCGTCACCATTGTTTGTGCCGTTATTTTGAACAGTCTTAAGTCAATCAATATTCCTCTGAGACTTCAATCTACACTGGAACGACCCAAAGGACCCTGCAGTGAACATCCTCAAAATCTTCCTACTAGACCTCAACCTGATCCAAATCTGTGACAGCCCCACTTACATCTTGGGTGCAATCCTGGACTTAATAATTTCTAAGCCCAATTCCATTCAACTGGAATTGATCGTTCCGTGTGACTGGACTGACCACCACTGCATCTCCTTCCGCATCATAGAATCTTGGATTACAAATAAAACTCGACTAAGAAACCCAGACACTGGGAAAACCTATGGGAAATGCAAACCTAAATGAAATGCTATCCCTTTGAAATAATACCCTGCCTCCTCCTATTGACATGTCTGTGGTCCTTGACCTCACTGATCATTACAACAATTCCATGTTGAACAGTCTAGATGCAATTTCCCCCTTATAACTTAAAAGAATGTCCACCAAAGACTCCCAACCATGGTTCAATGGTAGTTTAAATACAGATAGATGCAATCTGAGTTTAGCTGAACAATCCTGGAGATGCTATCCATCCCTCAAACACCTTAAGCTACTGAGATGGAGGAGGAGCATTTTCAATAAACGCATCAGAAGTGCGAAAGCAAATTTCTTCAGAATCCTACTAGATAAAGCCAGAAATCGCCCTCAAAAACTGTTCAAAATAATGTAACTACAATCCAATAATCATCCCATCCTTTCCGCAACGGTGTCCAGTTCTCAGCCAAACTGTGAGGATTTTGCCTCCTTCTTACTTGAAAAGGCGAAAAAGATTGAAACTGATCTTCGGACAGCAATGAACCAACTCACACTCTTACCCCTTATCAACTCTGTGTCTCCACTGCCCCCTGAGCCTCTTCTTCTCCTAGGACACCCTCCCCAAAAACAGCGCCTCCTGGAGCCAATTCAAAACCTTTGACTAAATCACCATACTCAATATTCTTACAGCACTAAAACCCTCAAGCCACTTCAGTGATCCTCTGCCTCTGAATTTCTTCAATGAGATGAAGATGCCTATACTCCCACTTTGGACCAAGATCGTAAATGCCTCCCTACTGCAAGGTGTGATTCCGGATTGCCTAAAGTCGGGGCAGGTTACCCCTATTCTAAAAAAACGCCCACGGCAGATCACGAGGACCTCAATAACTTCTGTCCAATAACTAACATTCCAACTCTGGCGGAGCTCCTCGAGAAATGTGTCCATGTCCAGCTATGTAACCACGTAGAGCAATTCCATCTCCTAGACTATTTCCAATCTGGTTTCCGTCAGGGTCTCAGAACTGAAACAGCCCTTACACACATAGTTGATGATGCGTTAAAAATGCTGGATCAGAACGAATCTTGCCTTCTAATCTTCCTCGACCTCTCGTCAGCTTTTGACACTGTCAAACATGACAACCTCCTAGACAAACGTGAACGCAGGATGAGACTATCTGGGTCAGTGTTAAACTGGTTTGCCTTGTTTCTCCACAACAGAATGCAAAGAATTAAGGTTAAATCAGTCCCTATCCAATTCCACTCTGAAAACTCTAGTCGTCCCACAGGGGTCCTCGCTCTCACCCAGTCTCTTCAACCTGCTCATGGAGCCTTTCACTGAAATTCTCAAATCTTCTAACATCCACTATAACTGAAATTCTCAAATCATCTAACATCCACTATCACATGTAGGCTGATGACACCCAATTGTACCTGAAAATCTCTTCCCCTGATATCGGGTCTCTCAACTCAGATCTACACAAAACCCACAATTGGCTGACCTCCAACCACCTCAAACTAAACTCTCTCAAAATGTAATTCCTCCTAATCTCACCACCCTAGCAATCTCCCATTATTGACGAATATATGAAACAACTACCAGCTCTCAACTGTGTGCCACACATCAGAGTCCACAAGATCACTGGGAATAATGCTAGATAAGAACTTGAACATGCAGGAGCACATCAGCTCAGCCACCAAACGAGCGAACGTCCAAATGACCATTCTAAGAAAAATAAAACCCTTCCTCCCCCCTGATGACTTCAATTCTGCTGTTCAAGCCCTAGTCATTTTTAGATTGGATTATGGAAGTGCAACCCTTTGTGGTTTACCTAGCTATAACTTGGCTCCTCTAAGGGCCTCTCTTAACTCAGCTGCAAGGCTCATCATAGGAGCCAAAAGAAACAATCACATCTCTCCTAATTGAACCAAAAGAAACAACCACATCTCTCTCTCTAAATTGGCTTCCATATGAGGTTAGGATCCAATTAAAAATTGCCTGCATGACCCACAAAGGCCTACCGCTTCAACACCCCACTGTACCTCATGTAAAAACTGGAACTATCTGGCAGCTGCAGATCCTCCAGGAGCTCCAGCACTGTGATGCTGAAACCAAAAAAATGTCATAGAAAGAAAAGTTACAACTGTGCCTTCTTGGGTATTGCCCCAAGAATTTAGAACTCCCTGCCTCCTGAAACCAGACTGAATCCTTCAACTGCATCTTTCAAAAAAGAAGTGAAAGTCCTACTTATGAATGCTTTATTAATTAATTCTCCCTCTGGTCTACGTTATGATGCATCCCCTTCACCCTGTATTTTTTCTTCCTATCTATTATCTCGCATTCTGACTTGTCGGCCTTGCTCTTTAAGGGTCTCCCTCCCCAGCTTGGGGTTGTGACATCCTGTATCATTCTGAACATGTTGTTATATTGCCTCACCCATGTATTTTACTTCCTATTTATGCTCTTGTATATAGACTTGTTGGCCTTGCTCTGTAGGAGTCTACCTCCCCAAGCTTGGCGTTGTGACTTCTGTATCGCTCTTGAACATGTTGTTGTTTTGCCCTGCTTGTTTCCTCTCCCTGACCATTTGTAAAGTGCTCTGATACCCTCTTGGGTCATGCTCACGTTTTATAAAACTCTGTAAATAAATAAAATAAATCCTATGAATTGAATTTGGAATTTATGTAGCCTGCTGCTACCCAAGTATACTGTGTTGTGGCACTAAATAGAAGAGATCAGGTGTAAATAGAAATATGCTACAAACCGATAGGTATTAAGTTGTTTGTGGAACTTTGTCAGCAACTGATGGAGTGGAGAAATGTGGGTACAGAGTTCCAAACTCTGTCAGTGATAATTTAGCAAGCCAAAGTATGATGTTTTCAAGGCATTCTGGGTAGAAAAAAGTGGTAAGATGCATCCAAAAATCAAAACCGTTTGATAAATATCTAGGGTTGGTAGGTTTGCCTGCTTGCTGGTTGACTCTTGGCACAATAAACACAGCTAGCCACATCACGAGAGAGATTGAAATTTCAAGGAAAAATCTTGGTGTCTCCATGTTACATTTCACAGTCTTTTCTTTTGTGGTTAATGGGCCAACCCACACAAGGGGTATGGCTATTTTTATTGAGAGTAGTGTATGAACTTACAGACTAGTAAACATTGAATGTCTTTCCATTTTTGCTTTCCAAATGTAAGTCAGCGTGCAAGAACAAACACATTTTGCAAAACACCTTCTGAATCACATATTTTGGGGAAAAGTAAGGAGAGGTTGAAGGAGGGACAGGCTATTACAAACACCCACCCACAAAAGAGTAAGCATTGCTATTCACAAATTACACTCCTTAGGTTACTACACCCCTAAAGGTGACAAATTAGTGGTAAATGTTCTCCTGCCCAGGCTTGAAATGAGTCATCCCCCAACGTAGCCAGTCAAAAGTACTACAATACACACCTATAGAAAATAATGAAGGCAGGGGCTTAAAATAACACCCCATAGGAAATAATGTTAAATTAAATGAATTCATTAACATATATATATATATATATATACTTGCATGTATAATATTAAAATATATATTGTATAATTTCGAACATTATATGTAATTACTAAAGAATTACTTTATTATAAAATATACAAAACTATATAATAATATAATAAACTCAATTCAAAATTTAAATGCAATCATTTTGAACATCATTCAGCCATCCTTTCCCAAAGATTTTTTGGGCATCCCATTCCTTCATATATCATCTTTTCTTGCTCACAACTTATGTCCATTTCGGTTTCCCAGTCTTTTAGCATAGGAGCCAATGCGGATCTCCATTTATGTGCAACTTCTCTCTTGGCTAGGATAAACCCCAGGTTAATCAATATACGCTGGTGGGAGGTTGCATCAGATCCACTCCATATCCCTAACAATATCAATGAGGCCTCTGGAGTAATCCTAATATCAGTAGCGCATTCCAGTCTATGGGTCACCCCCTCCCAGATTTCAACCATTATCGGGCACTCCCAGAGCGTATGGACAAATGTACCCCTCTGCTCACACCCTCTCAAACAGTTGTCATCCAAGACTTTTCCTAATTTTCATTCATAGGAGAACTCTAGTGTAATAGACCCTGTGCAGGATTTTTAAATTGGATCTGTCTGTATCAAGCCTTGATCGCTACCTGTCTGGAGAATTGCAATGCCTCCCCAGACCTCATCCTCTAATCTCCAACATCCCTATGCCATCCTGCCCGCAAGGGTTCGAGTTCTCTATGTGTATTCCTCATCAGGGACTGGTAAGTGAGGGAAATTGCTTTAAATAGCATTGGTCCCTACAGTAATCTATTCTTCAGCAGTGAAACGTCCATAACTTCTTCGTCTGACTCTATCCTAGCTTGTAGCGCATGTCTCATTTGGAAGTATTTAAATATCTGAGAGTGTGGCATCTCGTATTCTGTTTGAAGATAAGTAAACGGCACCACTTCATTGGCAGCCCATACATCCACCACTGTACTAAACCCTATCATGTCCTACCTGCAGAAGCCTTCCAGACCAGATACTTCTCACAGTCAGGTGCCCAACCACAATGGGATCCTGGGGGTGAAGCACCCCTGCCAATTCATCTCTCTATGAACTTTATGCCATATATCCACTACCATTTTCGTCACTGGGGGACATTCTCTGCCAACTTCCCACCATAAAGAAAATGCAAATAGCCCTTCTCTCCTAACATCTTTCTGTCCAGTTGAAACGCTGGGTTGTCTGACTGTGCATACGCCCAGCCATTGATCACACTTAAGTGTGCCGCCTCATAGTATCGCCTGATGTTAGGCAATGCTATCCCTCACTCGTATGTGGAGCGCTGTAGGGTAGATAGTGCTATCGTCAAGGGCCCCCTGCCATAACAATTTCCTCAGTAGAGTTTCCACTTCTTTAAAAAAATGAATTGGGTACTCTATAGAGGATGTTATCCTCATAAGGGGGGTCCCATCTCCAACCCTCTATCTGCGCATCTACCCGTATTCCCTCCACTAGAAGCTCCAATGCAAACCACATCGGTGAGAGAGGGCAGCCCTGCCTCGTTCCCTGCTCAGTCTTAAATGCCGGTAAGAGGACCCTGTTTACATTAAGTCTCGCTTTAGGCTTTGTGTAAAGCAATCAGATCCAGGCTACTATTGCTGGCCCAAATCTCACTTTTCCCAACACTGCAAACATATAGGGCCATTCCACGGAATCAAACTCTTTGTGGGCATCAAGAGAGGCCACTATAAGCGGTACTCTTAAACCTCTAATTGCGGCTATATTGTTCTGTAGTCTCCTAATGTTAAGTTGGGTGGATCTGTGAGGCATAAAGCTAATCTGGTCAGAATGAATCAAATCCAGAATCACTCCTTTCAACCTATTCGCTAGCGCCTTTGCTTGAATCTTCGCGTCAACATTCAGTAGGGCTATTGGTCTATAGGAGTCCCATTTGCCCGGGTGTTTCCCTGGTTTCAGGACTGGGATCACCGTTGCCATCCTTGGGTCATGGGGGAGTTTACCCTTATTTTACGCTTCTACCTACATCCTGTAGAGTGGGGGTACAAGTTTTGCCGATAGCGCAAGAACTCCACTAGTAGGCCACTGGGCCCCAGCACCTTCCCAGATTGCATCTGCGAAAACACCAGTCGCACCTCCCTCTCCGTGAAATCCTCCTCCAGCTGCATCGCCCTTCTCCTGTCTAATCATCTGCAGGGGCAGACCCCGACAAAGCCCTCTTTTTATTTTGTGGCCCAGTCCGTTAACATTCCATGTCAATAAGGTCATTCTCTACCATTATGGATGTAGTAGTCCAATTGCCTCTCCTGATCCTCTCCCTGTAAGCTCGGTGACTTCCCCCAAAAAACTGTTTGCCTTACAGGTCATGAAAAATTTAACACAACTCCTCAACTCCCTCCCCACCCTACCTTACCATGCTGCGGTATTGCAACTGGCCATCCCCCAGATCACGGTACATTGTTTGCCCCCTAACACAAAACCTGAGTTAATCCTTGTTGTCTGATGAAGGTCCAAGTCTGTGGCTCTGCGGCACCAAGGCGAGGTTGATGAGTCATATAAAGATCGTTCCCACTACAGGTCGGCGCCCCTCCTGCCGCTGTCCCAGCCAGATCAAAAAAAGGCAGGCCCCCCTGTAATCCATTTCTTTGGCGATGGTCAGATTATTTCCCCTGATGTCGTTGTTGTTACCACTGACGGTGGTGTCTCTCATGAGGCCCTGTAATCTGCTTTTTCCTCTCCCAAATCTTCCTCCTGGCCTCAGAGGTCATCCCATCTAGTACCCACATGCGTGGTGTTCTGCAGGCGCGGTGCCTCCACTACCTTTGCTCTCTTGGTCTTAGCCTGGCCCTTGGACGGTCTCTGGGTTAGTCTTTTCCACAGTTTCTGACGTCTCTCTGCTTCACCCCATTCTGCTGTAGGGTGATGGGCCTGGTCTCCTGGTGGGGGGATATCCTCGGCATTCCATCCACTCCCAGACCTCAGCCGGGCCTGAGAAAAAGTATGTTTCCCCGTCTAGTAAAAGCCTGAGTCTGGCCGGGAAAAACAGTGCAAATAGTATATCCAAGGTCCTCAGGTATCTCTTGACTGCGATGAACGTCTCTCTCTGTTTTTTGCACCGCCATGGTATAATCTGGGTACAGGGTTACAGAGGCCCCTCCCAACTCCCAGGGCCCATGTGTTTGAGTCTGTAATATCGCATCTATGTCCCTGTAGTTCAGGAGTCTTGCTCTGCCCTAGGGAGGGCTTCCGACCGCGGCAGCCCGCACGGTACCCGGTGTACCCTCTCCACCGTGAACCATTTAGAACGTTTTCCTTCATGAACCACTGTGGCAAACCAGTTTTACAAAAACAGCTCCATTGATGGGCCCTCTGCCCTTTTCTGGAGGCCCACTACTCCGACGTTATTTCTCTGTGGTTGACCCTCAACATCGTTAACTTTCCCCCTTAGCAGGGACAATTTTTTTCCAGCTTTGATATGCGATCGCCATGGTTCAACACCGTGCGCCAGGTCTGGGCTAGAGTCAATTCCAGTTCCGCTACTCTCTCAACCAGTTTCTTATGATCTCCCCTCAGGAGGTTTACATCATGATCCTCTGTCTCAATCTTCATTCCCAACACCTCTTTAGTGTCTTTAATAGCTGCTGAGAGTAACGCTGCGTGGGATAACAGCCTTTCATCCCCTGCCAGCGGTGTTTGTTTAGCTGGTGCCCCCGCACTCCCTGTTCGTCCTCCCCTTCGGTGGTTTCACAGGTTTGTTACGCACCATCTTATCCTCCCCCACCCCCTTCAAAAATCCTTGACTGACCTTTAAGCCGTCCACACTGGTAGCAGCGTAGTTGAATACTTAGGTTGCCTTGTTGCCTCTTTGTGAGGTATAGTTCATCAGGGCTGCCTATGACAGGGCTGTGAAGTTGAACTTGGTTTTCCACCTTTGTGATTAATGCCACAACTGCTCCCCGGGCATGAGCACCCCTTAACCATCCTCACTACTCCCCAGGCTATTGAGCTTCAGGGAATTAAGTGTCTGGTTCGTGGTGCTCTTCACTTTAGGCCAACCCTCTTCATCTGTTCATCACCCGGGGGTGCCGGCCGTCTCTGCCGGTCTGTATCCAGGGAAGCCAAGTGATCAGGTATCCTTCTCACTAGTGGAGAGGAGGACAAAGGACTCCATTCCACCTCTCCTGCACCATTGCATTGCCCCAGTATGGCAGTACAGTTTTATCCCCGGGGCCAATAGTTCTCACCAGTGTGTCACAGTCTCTTAGGGACTGGTAGTTCCGGTGGGCTATCAATTTTATTCCCCCATGACCCTAGGGGGCTGGCTGCTCTCCTCCGCAATAGAGAGAAAGGAGAAAGGGCGAGCCTCGCCCCTCTAGCACTCCAGCCAAACTGTATTCGTCTACCGTTTCCCCTGGAGTTCTTAGACCCTACCGCCGCCTCAGTAAATGCACTGAGTTCAATACTCAGACGGGGCTCTCTCTCCGCCGCCGCACTGCTTCGGTTGCCTCTTCACCTAATCTCTGGTGCGGCTCTCTGGGCACCATGTTGTTTCCCCGATCTGCGCCGATCGAGCGCTGGCTGCCAGCCTTCCCCTTTGTGCTGTCGGCCACATTGGCTTGTCTGTGGGCGAGCGCCACCTTCTCCCACTCAGTCAGTTAGTAACGGCTCACTAAACCAGGTCGTTTCAGGATAAATGGCCTCAGCGCGGCCATGGCTTACCAGAGCTCAGCAGTTACCCTGCTGCCAACATGCTCTGCAGGCAATGGCTACTGAGTTATGGATGAGTTGAAGTTTGTGGTTTGAGTTTTCAGGAAGACCCTGAGTACATGGAATTGCAATAGTCAATTCAGGACAAATTGATGGCCTGAACCACTGGTTTCCAGCAATTGCGAGGAATAAGAGGAATGATTTTTCTCAGCATCCGTGTATATAGATCTCTATATATATATATATATATATATATATATATATATATATATATATATATATATATATATATATATATATTGATAGTTATAGTTAGGACCTATTTTCCATAGGAAATCCGCAACATTCTATTTGAAATAACGTTGGCGCCGGTTAACGAATCTTCGCGAAATTTTCCAACTTGTTGGGGCACTCCGGTCCGCTCCTATCCTGAAAGTTTCGGGGTGATTCGGCAAGCGGGGGCCGAGAAAAAAGGGGGGGTCCCAAAACGTGTTTTTCCCGTGCAATTTTCCATAGGAACCTTTCATCGCAGCTACAGCCCGAACTGCTGAACGGAATTACACCAAATTTGGCAAAAAGGTAGCCCTTGGTTCAGAGTCATGCCTTTTGGTTAAATGGTGTAAATCCGTTCAGTAGTTCCTGAGAAATTTGAAAAAGAAAACACATATATATCTGGGCGGAGCCTAACCACACATGTCATCGTGAGATCTGATTGGCTGTCAGCACTTCATCCTGGAATTGCTGGCAGCCATCTTGGGACCAATATAAATGATAGTACCCCATTGAAATGCATTGTAGTGAATCGAAGATTTTGAGGGTTACCAAAAGGAGAACTATAAAGGGTGATAACAGACTTTAGTTACATTAGAATTCATTTGTTGATGGTACCATACTAATTTCAGAAATTGTGGTGTGTTCTAAGGTGATTTTACCCTGTGAAAAACCTTCTGCTGGGATATCTTGAATCATGTTTGAGAGAAAACTATTTTCACATGCTTGTCCCATACAGGTTTGGAAGGTGCTCCAGAAGCTAAAATGAGAGCATATTTTCTGTAAATTCACATTATCTTTCTCAGTCATGTGAGAATGAAGTCTGACATTCTCAGTAAAACATGTACATCCAACAAGGGAAGAGACTGTCAGTTGATTCCTTTGTGTTCTACTGCAGCTTCCCAGAGTGTTCTAAAGAACAACTAGAGAGCTAACAGTCTTATTTATGACAAAAGTATGGCACACCTGAAGCCATCTTGATTGGAATAAACTGGTAACACTTAAAACATTTAATTTAAAAAGGAACAAAATGATGGGGTTCATTTTGTCATAGAAATTATGGTTAGTGCTGTAGAAAGAAAAATTAGGACATGTTTTAAGTGAGATCTCAAATATCTTCCTGTTATATTTCAACAGGAGCAGCCTGTCAGTTGATGCCTTTGTGTTCTACTGCAGCTTCCCAGAGTGTTCTAAAGAACAACTAGAGTGCTAACAGCCTTACTTATGACAAAAGTATGGCACACCTGAAGCCATCTTGATTGGAATAAACTGGTAACACTTAAAACATTTAATTTAAAAAGGAACAAAATGATGGGGTTCATTTTGTCATAGAAATTATGGTTAGTGCTGTAGAAAGAAAAATTAGGACATGTTTCAAGTGTGATCTCAAATATCTTCCTGTTATATTTCAACAGGAGCAGCCTGTCAGTTGATGCCTTTGTGTTCTACTGCAGCTTCCCAGAGTGTTCTAAAGAACAACTAGAGTGCTAACAGTCTTACTTATGACAAAATTATGGCACACCTGAAGCCATCTTGATTGGAATAAACTGGTAACTCTTAAAACATTTAATTTAAAAGGAACAAAATGAGGGGGTTCATTTTGTCATAGAAATTATGGTTAGTGCTGTAGAAAGAAAAATTAGGACATGTTTTAAGTGAGATCTCAAATATCTTCCTGTTATATTTCAACAGGAGCAGCCTGTCAGTTGATGCCTTTGTGTTCTACTGCAGCTTCCCATAGTGTTCTAAAGAACAACTAGAGCGCTAACAGTCTTACTTATGACAAACGTATGGCACACCTGAAGCCATCTTGATTGGAATAAACTGGTAACACTTAAAACATTTAATTTAAAAAGGAACAAAATGAGGGGGTTCATTTTGCCATAGAAATTATGGTTAGTGCTGCAGAAAGAAAATTTAGGGCATGTTTTAAGTGAGATCTCAAATCCTCTTCTATTTCATTAGAAATTTCTGACATGCAGACTGAAACAATCACTTTCAATACCAGCAGTAGACTTCCAGTTAACTCCCTGGTGAGCAGTAGCTTTACTACAGTGATCTAATGAACAACTAGAGTGCTAACATTCTGAATTTATGGCAAATGTGTGACACATCTGAATGCCTTCTTGATGGAATCAAAGTAAAAAACTGAAAGCATTTCCTACTGAGGAGACTGCAGTAAATGACGAAATTAGGAAACTTCATAACAAATAAGTCTCCCAAGATGGCCACCAGAGAAAAAAGAGCCCAAATGTAGCACAAATATCACCCAGATGTAGCCCACATATAGCCCAATGACAGAAGTGTGCAAAACACTTTTTATTTTTATTTTTTCTGCAGTTTTATATAGTGCAAACTGGTCAGGTATTGGAGCGTTACATCTTACTTGAACCCCTTATTGTGTATTTTGCACGAAGTACATGAGATTGATCTTGCGAAACATTGAACTTTACGATTCTGTTAACCTGAAGTTGCTCTGAACCGGGCTTTGTAACACCCGTTTTTACCTACTGGTTTTAATTAATTCTCACTGAATTGTATTAGGAAAGAGGATTTACTGTTTTTATGTACACTTTTATGATCTATGTTTCTAAATCAGATCAAATAAAGTTTAATGAATTCTATGGCAGGACGGAGGCGAGGATTATGCATATCTTTCCTCACTTTATTTGCATAGCAGTTCAAAGAAAACGTAACACAACAATCATTAAACAAAAGACTACACAACCCATGAACCATTAGGGGGTAGTCTCCAAGGCAACTATAGTCCAATCATATCACAGTCCATCGTATATAATATCGTGACGTCCCTTCCGCTTCCTCTTTCTTCACTGCTCGTCAGTTAAGTGCATTCCTTACATTCTTGGCTTAATCTGACGTTGTTGCTGTTTGTATAGCGGTTTCTTGTGCACGTTATTAGCATTATTGCCTTGGTATTGTTTCATATTCCCTGCGCAGCAGGCTCTTGCCCGAGCGCGTTCTCCCCCTCGCAGTTTCTCCCGCTGTGTGCTCTGCGCGTGGTGAGATCCTGTCAGGCGCGTCTGGTCCGAGCGAGGCAGCTCCGTCGAGCGCTCCCGCTGGTCTTTACGCGCGTTTGGGAATCCGGTCACTCCTTTAGTGTCCGCTTGATTCCCGACCAACCCTCGCCTAATTTTGACACCGCTACGCAGTGATTTCCCCACACGGCCACGTTAGTGACCAGCGCCACCTGGTGGTGGTAATTGGTATTGCGCCTCAGTCTATTCTTATAACAGCTTCGGGGAAAGCCCAGCTGTTGGAGCACCGGCGAGGGGGCTGTCTTAAGGATTTTAAGGGCATTTGTTCTGTGCTCACACCCTCTTCTATCATGTCTTCTCCAGAAGACCATTTTTACTCCTCCTACCAGGAAGTGGAGGAGGAATGGCCCCCCAACTTCTCCCTCCAGCAGTGGACCAAGCCCTCTCTCTGGCTATTTCTAGGGCGCTGGCTCCTCTTAGAGATCAGGTTGATAAGCTGGCGAAAAGCACCCCTGGGGTGTTCAGTGACCCAGATCTGGTGGTGGCGGGTCCAAGTAGCTCCCAGATGGGGAATAAAAGGGCCGATAAGCATAACGCGGGGCACTTGGAAGGATTTGATAAACTTACGGAGACCTTCCTCAAGAGTGCGCGAACGCTAAAGCATGCACCCTGCCGGGAGGAGGAGGGGCCCGGAGAAAATTGCGACACTGTCACCACTATTGCAGACCCCGACGGCGGGTTTCCCTTAGAGGGAGAGGGTGTATCGGAGGACAATTTCTCCTCCGATGAGGATAAGGACTCGGGGCGTCCCTGGCGTCCAGAGTCCCACTCCTCTCAGTCCCCGGTTGGGGACGGGGTCCACTCGGACATGTTCGAGCCTACCCAAATTTACCATCCTAGGTCGGCAGAGTGGACACCTGACGCCAAAGTGGCAGAGTATGTGGTGGGGAAAATCCATCAACCCCTTGAAAGGGTGGTCAGGAATAGGATGAGGGGAGAATGCCCCAGGCCCTCACTGAAGGGGAAGGTGGCACACACGCCTGAAATTGATGAGAAACTATGTACCTTTTTCTCCAAGTATATGAGGGATCCCAAGAAAGGAATTGATAGGTCTTGGACGTGGTAGGGCCCTTGACCCAAATTATTCAATTGACGGAGCGTTCCAAAGAGTCAGGATCCCCTTTGTCCACGGATATTGTGGCTGGTTGGGCGCACTACCCTAAACCCTAAAACACTACCCCCTCCACTACCCAAACACCACTGCACTACCCTAAACCCTAAAACACTACCCCCAGCACGACACCCTACACTACCCAAACATAACTGCACTACCCTAAACCCTAAAACACTACCACCAGCACGACTCCCTACACTACCCAAACACCACTGCACTACCCTAAACCCTAAAACACTACCCCCAGCACGACTCCCTACACTACCCAAACACCACTGCACTACACTAAACCCTAAATATACCCCCAGCATGACCTCCCACACTACACAAACACCACTGCACTACCCTAAACCCTAAAACACTACCCCCAGCACGACCCCCTACACTACCCAAACACCACTGCTCTACCCTAAAACACTAACCCCAGCATGACCCCCTACACTACCCAAACACCACTGCACTACCCTATACCCTAAAACACGACCCCCTACACTACACAAACACGACTGCACTACCCTAAACCCTAAAACACTACCCACAGCATGACCCCCTTCACTACACAAACACCACTGCACTAAACCCTAAAACACTACCCCAGCACTACCCCCTACACTACCCAAACACCACTGCACTAACATAAACCCTAAAACACTACCCCCAGCACAACCCCCTACACTACACAAACACCACTGCACTACCCTAAACCCTAAAACACTACCCCCAGCACGACTCCCTACACTACCCAAACACCACTGCACTACTATAAACCCTAAATCTACCGCCAGCACGACCCCCTACACTACCCAAACACCACTGCACTACCCTAAACCATAAAACACTACCCCCAGCATGACCCCCTACACTACACAAACACCACTGCACTACCCTAAACCCTAAAACACTACCACCAGCATGACCCCCTACACTACTCAAACACCACTGCACTACCCTAAACCCTAAAACACTACCCCAGCATGACCCCCTACACTACCCAAACACCACTGCACTACCCTAAACCCTAAAACACTACCCCCAGCACAACCCCCTACACTGCTGCACTACCCTAAACCCTAAAACACTACCCCCAGCACGACCCCTACACTACCCAAACACCACTGCACTACCCTAAACCCTAAAACACTACCCCCAGCACGGCCCCCTACACCTCCCAAACACCACTGCACTACCCTAAACCCTAGAAAAGAAACCCCCACCCCATGCCCAATCCCCCTTACCTCTCACTCCTCATGGTTCCTCTCTCCTCGTGGTTCCTGCTTCACGTCATCTCTGAGGGGCGGTGCACGTCATTGTGAGGAAACGGAACAGCCTCTGTTTCCTTACAACGACATGGATCGTCTACATGTTTTTAGAACGCATGGTCATTTACCATACATACCTTTACAACAAAATTCGTTGTAAAGGCATGCGTGGTAAATGACCATGCGTTCTAAAAAATGCGTAGTAATGACTTCGTGATGTACAACGCATGCGTGGTAATGCATGCGTTGTAATGGTATCGCAAAGTAAAAAAGTCGTTGTAACGGCTGTTTACCGATCGAAGCTGGCCCCCGTTCTTCAGTGAGACGTTTATTTGATTAATTAGGAGGAAGGAATGTGGTTTTTTACCGAAAAGTGCATTCCCGGCTGTTGTATTGTGAAAGTGTCCGCGTGGCCTGGTTTCACTTCCGGTGAGAGAGTGGAAGAGTCTGTTTGGATCTAAAGGAGTTCTGTTGTTGGACGGGGCCGGCGCGACATGTCATCAGAAAACATAGCTAATGGAAAGCGTCCTCCCTGAAGTGTGGAGCAGTGCCATGAGAGGTCAACGAGTGTGCGTCCCACCGCAGTATGACCGTACCGCGTGACCCATGTGCCGCCTCCAGGGTACGGGAGGCAGAAGCAGCATCGCAGGTCCTCTTGAAGACCGTTGTAGCAATAATTCTACATTTTGGTACTAGGGCATTTTAACTTCGTTGTTCCTGCCAGATACAAAGAGAAGATCCTGTGTTATTCAGTGCCCTTGTTACCTTTTTTGTGGGTTGTGGTGCTTGTCACTTCGCTGCCCCGCTGGTGCACACGACTAGGCACCCCACCTCGTGTGCCATCTGCAGGGCCTCTGCCCTCGGATCACTGGTTTCGGTTTCTGGAGTGGCAACATAAACAGTTGCTCCCAAAGGACTAGCCTGAACACTTAGGTGAATATCCCCTGCACCAGCATTCCACGGAAATTCTTTCCTAGCTCTCCCACGTCAACGAGCACGGCTCCGCTCACGACACCGTATGACGTCATCGGAGCCATAAGAGGACCTCGTCGGCGTGCTGACGTCAGTTCCACCCATTTTTTCCGTGCCACCGAGGCAAACAGGGGACCGAGACATTTTCACATGTATACATAGTATAATAAATATATATATATATTCACTGAAAAAACCATAGGTTTCAGGCACGTTATAGTTAGAAATTAGCATTTAAAAAACCTTAGAAATTCACTGAAAAAACCATAGGTTTCAGGGGCGTTATAGTTAGTTGGACATTTCACTCGTACAAAACCATAGAAATTCCCCCGTTATAGTTAGTTCAGCTAACTATAACTCGCGCGCCCGCAATGCACTGCTGATGACATCACATATTACATCACTCATGACATGGTCAGTGACATCACTCATGACATCACTCATGACATCTCAAATGACATCACTGATGACATCACTGATGACATCATCCAGTGAATGTGTGTTTTTCTGAAAATTAAATATGTTTTATATATGTATATCTCAAGGTCGATGGAAGAATAAATGGGTATATAAGTGTCTAAATGGATGATTTTAAGTGTATCTTAGTGAATACATGGGTTAGTGAGTAATGTTTAAATATGAAAATATCTGTATCAGTCTCTCACTTTGTGTATAAGTGGCTGCATGGGTTGGTGAGTAGCTACATGAGTGTCTATATGGGTTATTAGTTGGTTTTTTGAGTATCAGTATGAGTGTCTGAGTGTCTGTATGGTTCGGTGGGGGGTATTACTTAGTGCATAGATGCATGAATGAGTGACTCACTGTTTGTATGTGTTGAAGACAGCATGTGTGCAGGACTGTATAGGTGGATGAGTATGTGTATGGGTGTGTTAGTGAGTGAATGACTGTCTCAATAGTGTCTTTATGAGTAAATACATATGTTTTAAACTAGTATATGTGAGTATTGGTGTATATAAGTGAGTATATGTGAGAGTGAGAGATTGGAAGAGTTCCTGTACAAATAAGTAGGTGTTTCTATAAGTGATTGTTTAAGAGAGTAAGTATGTGTAAGTTTCTGTAGAAGTAAGTGTGGTAGTGTGTGTATAACTGTATATGCAAGTAAATGGATGTTTGATACTTTGTTTGCATGTGTGACTATGTGTGTGAGTAACTCTATGGATGAGTGGCGGTGTGTAACAGGATGTATAGGTGTATGAGTACATATGATGGAGTGGAGAAGTGTGGCTCAATGGTTAGAGCGGCAGACCCTGATGCAGAGATCTGGCCCGGGACCAGGGTTCAATTCCCGCCGCGGCGGGTCTTGGGCTCAATTTCCTGATAATTCTCGCCTCGGTGCCTATTCTAATCATGGGTCCCACTCTGCAACTCTGGGCAATAGCTTGCTTAATCTCCACAACGGCCCCACCAGCGCTGGGATGCCTGGCTTCACCTTGGGGGTGCCCAGGAGTGGACATTTCACAGGGAAAAGCCAGGAAGGGTTCCACAGCGGTATGCGTACAGCGCCAGGAAACCCCAGGGTATCAGTGCGCTTTACAAGTACAAATTCATTTCATTTCATTTCATTCATTTCATGATGAGTGAGTACATGTATGAGTGACTGTATAGGGACTGTTGGTGAATGAGTGGATGTGTGTGTAGATCTTGGAATTACTGAATAGGTGTGTTGTAACTGGTATTGGTATGTCCATTGTTTTGAAAATGTTAGTTTGTATTTTTGAGTGTGTATCAAAGGTTATATTAGGGTGAGAGGAGGTCTGCCACTCTATCACAAGGATGATGTCATCAGTGATGTCATTTGAGATGTCATCAGTGATGTCATGAGTGATGTCACTGACCATGTCATGAGTGATGTAATATGTGACGTCATCAGCAGTGCATTGCGGGCGCGCGAGTTATAGCTAGCTGAACTAACTATAACGGGGGAATTTCTATGGTTTTGTACGAGTGAAATGTCCAACTAACTATAACGCCCCTGAAACCTATGGTTTTTTCAGTGAATATATATATATATATATATATATATATATAAAAATAAACAGGAATCAGTCATTGTATTATTTTAAGAGGTGAAAAGCAATGTGCAGTCAATATGTACGCTCAGATTTCTGGCAGAGTGAGATGGGGATAGGAAGAGATTCTACTTCTGTGTGCCACCAGAAAGCAGACCAGATGGAAGAGAGGACTCTTAATATTGATACCTCAATGTTGTTGCTGTTAAGTTTAAGAGTGTCCTTGTTCATCCTAAATTCCACTGCAGAGGGGCATTGCTTAAATCTCTCAGAGGTCACTCTCAGGATGTGACTGAAAGAGATGATAATCTGGGCGTTGTCCATATGAGTGAGAAGCCGAAGGATGAGTTTGATAGAGTGACAGGGTTGAGATAAAGACAGTCAGGCATAGAGAAGAACCATGTGGAACCCCTCAGACCTGGGGCTAGAATGAAAAGGGAGCATGTACACAGTTTGGAACCGGTCACTCTTGTACCTGAATTGAAGAGGCGCTGAAGAAGAAGAAAGTAAGCAACGGTGTCAAATGCATAACTTTTCTACCTGGTACTGGCCATTTATTAGTCAATTATTCCAATCTGTTTAATTTTGATTCGGTCAATCTTTCTCTAAAGAGAGATTCTCTCCTTTACAGAGCCCCTCCCTGTGGAACATTGTTTGTCCTCAGCTAATATCTGCACCATTACATCACATGGTTTAAGAGAAATTTCAAATACTAATACAGTTGCCTGATTTCTGTTGTTTTGGGTAACGTTTCTGCTACCTAAATACTCTCCATTAGTTCAGTAGTACTCTGAGGTCACTCATGCAGTGTTATGTTATGCTACAATCTTTAATTAAATGATTCTTGAAATTAATACCTTCACAGTGAAAACTTATAGCAAAAATAAAGTGGAAACCAAATGACTGCGCTGATTGATCTCATGCAATCTCCTGGGTGTGGGTGTAGATTTTGTACAGGATTTGGTGCTGTACTACAAAAACAAACATTGAAGTTAAGTCTATATACATTAACACTTTCTGATGGTTGCAAGGCTATAGTATGTAAATTATTGGGTGACTATCTGAACATTGAATCCATAGGAGGTCATATCATTGCCATTTGGTTATTATATAATACTGTACATTCTTGAGCAATTAGTGATGATAACAAAGCAACACAGTCATGCCTGTCTTAGCACATATTTGTACCATGTATAATAGGTATTGCTTATTTTATATGCACTTGGAGTGCTTCCAACTTTCTAATGAAACTGCTGTCTCTGCGCACTGTTCATAAGGCCACAGGGTATACTCAACAATCTAAATACATAGATATACAAATTGTGCATTTCAATTGTCATCATAGTCAAATACCAATCTGGCACAATGGATCATAGGCCTGTTATTATCAGATACTAAGTTAGGGGATGTAAGAGACCATCTACAATTCCCACAGCTGTGTAGTCAATATTAATTTACCAATTACTTACAGGTAATCTTCATTACTCCGAGTCTAGCCTTCCCTATCACAGTCTGTGTGTGTGAAGTTTGTCTTTTCCCAGTAGGCAGGAAATTCACTTCCCCGATGCAAAGATTTTATTTTATTTCTTTCTCATTGCTTATGCTGTTCTCGATGAATCTTCCCTGGTCCAGTCACCAAACTGTATCTGTTTCCAAGGACCTTCAAGGGTTCACTGTACCCGATTAATTGTTAGAAATTTGTTGTTGTTCATGTAACTAGTTTGTTCCACCATCTCCGGATGGCATTAGCATAGAGTGGGCAGAATAACTATTCATGTAGTGGGATAGTGCTTAGGTGCTAAGGCAATATGACTTTTATTACAGCTTTTCTCTGATTTGCTAAGAATATAACCTTTTCCTTCCACCACAGTGATTTTGCAGTTTTGTTAATTTCGTATGTAAAAATAATGTATAAAACCCCTCGATTTTTGGGATGAGCCAGAAGACTCTCCTTGAGACATAAATGCTTCTAGGAATGCTATTGTCTCTCACTTTATTTTGCTGCCCACTTGGGACTTAAAATAATTTTTGATTTGCACTTCTTTGTAATGATCTATTTGCTAGGAGCCTTCATGACATTTACTCTGTACCGCCTTTCTTCTGAATTTTTCTAATAAGTCCCTTTAACTATTCTGCTGACCTAGAACTCAGTTATTGATTTTGAGCCATTTTTATTAATTGACTGTTTTTTTACTATACTGATGTGTTGTGAAGTGCTTTAGCTCATAGACACATTGCCTCATGAAATTGAGGTTTAACACTGTCTCCAGTTCACCAAATTGTGGGCGTTCTGGTTGAGGTAAAATTTCAGGTGTCATAATTGCAGGGTACCCCATGCCCACAGGAACAAGGGACGCATCGCCTGTGATGACGAAGGATAGACTTAAAGTGATGAAGATAATGGTAAGTGATCAGGACATTACCATCGTATCACCTTCATCACCACAGTTAGCTTATGTGACGATGTACCAAGCAGTGATCCCACTGATTTAAAACGGGATCGAAACGTCGTCGACAACTGTACACCATATACATTGGTTATATTATAATGCTTAATTTGTAATGGTGTGCGCAACGTAATTTGTCTGTTGTATTTATATCCAATGTAATTACAGACACGGTTTTCTTGCCTGAACCCCTTCCCTCATGTTGTTTGTAAATGTACGTCAGCAGGACGCAGGCTGTGTCCCGCTTGTAAATTCTTGTCTTAATGGTTTTATACAATCACTGTATATTAATAAACTGTCCGGCTGGACAGACAATATAGTACTGACTGGGTCTATATTTAACCTTATATTTCATCGAATTGTCTAGGGACCACTGTTCTCTAAAATAGTGCTTTAGCTCATAGACACATTGCCTCATGAAATTGAGGTTTAACACTGTCTCCAGTTCACCAAATTGTGGGCGTTCTGGTTGAGGTAAAATTTCAGGTGTCATAATTGCAGGGTACCCCATGCCCACAGGAACAAGGGACGCATCGCCTGTGATGACGAAGGATAGACTTAAAGTGATGAAGATAATGGTAAGTGATCAGGACATTACCATCGTATCACCTTCATCACCACAGTTAGCTTATGTGACGATGTACCAAGCAGTGACACCAGACACACCCATCTTAAGGCCAGGAGAAGAAACACCATCCAGCAACAAAACAAAATGGCAATGCAACTCCCTGAAAAGGCCACCTACGGGAAGAGGGTTCCTGTAACACAAACAAACACAGGTGGTAGAAAGCCCATCAGATGAATAACAGGACAGGTCAGTCGAGGAGATTCTCAGACCTACAGGAACTGACCATAAGAAGACCCAGGTGGTAATCCATAGAAAACCCTGACCTTTGGCTGAGCACTTGCTGGAATCGACCTCAGAAACGTACACTGCCAGAGAATAGAATGTGAATAACAAAGGCATGAGTGACAAAAGAGGCAGCCCAGAGCCAATGAAGGAGCCAGCATAACTTCAAGAATGAACCCCAAGGCACAGACGAAGATTGTGGAACTGGAGGTCACCAAACATAGGAATCTGAGGCCAACAAAGACCAAAGAGGGACTAAGGTGAAGAACCATGCCTGACGGGTATACCTGCTGACAACTCATGACACAGCAAAAACCCAAAGTATGCAAACCCAGGAGGGCTAAGGCCAGTTGGTCAAGTTATCAAGTGGCCTAGGAAAGAGGAGGCCACTATCCCATGCAGACCACAACCCCAGAGTAAGCCAGAGAGCAGAAGTCCAAAGAATGGCATAGGATGCAAGACTAAAGGCCTACTATATGTGCCCAGGTTCCAGTCCAGGAGGAGGTCACACAAAGGGACCACAGCAAGGGAAGAAGGAGCAGAAATATCCCTAGTGCCTACTGCACCAGATGTGGCTCCACACAAGAGATGCAAACCCTACCGGGCACCCAGGCAGGACCACAAGGAAGCAAAGTAATATCAAACAAATGAAACTACATGAAAGAGCACACCAGGGTGGCGCACACAGACTGGAGGAAAATCCCAACCATAAACAGTCTTCATGGCCCTTGAATGTGGCAGGTAGTTCCCCACCAACATCCTTAAAAGAAGCTTAAGCAGAGCTCAGAGCAAGATCATTGCTCAAAAGAAGAAACCGAAAGCCATAAATAGAAGCAAAGGCATGAAAAAGGGAAGGGCAGAAACCCAAAAATGTTGGTCACACATGGGCCACAGAAAATCAGAAAGGGCTGCAACTACCATCTCAGCTGCAATGAAAGAACAATGCTAGATTAAAGAATGACAGAAAAACCGCTCTGGGGTCCGGGGGTATGAATAAAATAACCTGGCAAGCAGTGGAGGTGAGCATTCAAGCCAAACAGCTAGTCACATGGCCTGCAAAACATACACCAGAAAGAGCCTCAAAAGCAAAGGGAAGACCAGAACGCCCAGAATAATGTTGATGAAGAGAATAGTTGCAAACTGACAGCTACAACTGAAAAGAAGCTTAGGAAGGAGAAAAGGTTAAGAACAGGTCACCCATTCCTAACAGCACCCAAAATGGCTTCCAGCACACAACAGCCTGAAACCAAACAGGAAATTGGAGATATTATGGCCAAGAAATGTTGCCAAGAGGTACATTATTCCCAAGTGTCACTAGGGAGACAGAAGGCACAAAAGGCACTCCAGAACCACAAAGGCAACAACCATCAAGAAAGGCATTCCAAGCCCACTCTCCCACCAACAAGTTTCATCATGGAAGACTAGCAAATGTTGAAGTGTAAGAAAATGCACAAATATGACCACAGAAGCAGACCACAATGCGGAAAATAGAGGCATGAACTATACACATATTGTGCTCAAGCCCAGGCTGACACACAAGTGCCAAAGCAAAGAGAAAGAGCACACAGATGTCATATAAAAAAGAGGCCACAGGGCAGCCCATTGTGGTACCTGAGACCTGCAAGTGTGTGATTGTAACTAAGTAGTATCCTGAATCAGCTGTATATGTCGGTCCTCAAATGAAGGTGTAACATTGCAGGAGAGGAAAAGTGAAATAATCACCAAACCCTAAACAAAACACATAGATACAAACTAAGGTTAAATGTTCCTCAACCACCCCGCCCCACTATCCTGATTGGAGCATAGAGCGCCAGATTTAAAGTGAGACACTCCCAGGAAACCCTAAAAGGTCAGTCTTTGAGCTTTCAAGTGCAGCAGATCAAGCATGAATTCCAGGTGTTGAACAAACAACCGTGGTGGAAGTCACAAACATCGCTCTGCAGGTGAACCAGACACCCCGGAAGAGGAACTTCCTATACCTAAAGCACCAATCAATCCTGGATCAAATGGCAATCCAATAACAGTGCAAAATCCTGTATAAAAGGTAGCGCGAACCCCACAAGAACTGCATGCTTTCAGAACATACCCTAGGTGGAGAAAAGGCAGCGAGAGTCAAGACAGAATTGATAGATGATAGATAGATGGCAGATGATAGTAGCTGCCTTCATAATATAACAGATCGATTAATCCCTCTGGGTCAGGCCCATAAGAGAAAGAAAAGCAGTAGATGAACTGAGGGCATGCATCTGTCCATCAGAGCGAGAACCCAGCACAGCTGCCAACAAGAACCATGAACAGTGCCTGCCCATCCAATCATTGTGGAAATCAGCCTATGCGAAAGCTGCCATCATGATGTCAGTCAGGGCAGGTGGGCCCATACCTTGGTGCAATATTCCATCCTATCCTTGCACCAATAACGACAGTCCAACACAGCTTGGGCACAGTATCCCTGGGATAGCGACTGACCATACATGATTTGCTTGGAAATCCCCTCTGCACCCCTGCCATTCCCTAGCCCACAGGTGATCTGATAACATGCCATGCTGGCTGAAGCCCAGCACCTCAGGACAAATGCTCAGAGAAAAGGAAACAGATGTGAGTACATGCGAACATTGTAGGAAATCTGCCTTTTCTGCCTGTGCGTTAAATGTCACTAGTGGGCTGAAACACCTATTGTGCCATCCACTACAGCAAAAGTGTAAAACATGACTTCAGGCCTACTATTGTAGTTGACTTTGGTGGTTTAAACACTGCAATTCAACCTGTCAAAATAAACCCTTTTGACGGGTCAAAACCTCCCTTTTAAATTTTACTAAGTTACCTATATGTGGCTTTGCAGTCCACAAGGAAGGGAGCATGGTATTTAAAAGTATTACATGTAGGAATTTAATATTAACATGTCCTTACAGTGACTAGCACCCAAAATCTATTTTTCACTGTGGCTATGTAGAAAACCAGAATATACATTAAAATCATAATCATGTATTTTGGGAATGGGACTAGATAGAAAAATAATTAAACAGTCCAATTTTTAATAAATATTAAGGAAAAGTAACTTCTAGAAAGTTACCTCTTCCCTGCATGAAGTTCCTGAATGCTAATTTGCATGTGCTCACAAACTTCTCCCAGCCAGGGATTAGCATTTGAATAGGTGTTAAAAAGGTATGAAATGCTCCTCTGGAGAAAATAATAGGCTGACCTGCATGAGCAAAGTTGAACACTCTGAACCTCACAGAATATGCAGGGTGAGGGCTCTGAGCATCCTTTTTGACCTTTCAGTGTCACATCCTGTTTGAGAATCGAATTCTGCTTAACAAGTCTGCTTGGTTTACGCATAACACGATGGGGTACACAACAAAGCACACACAAGGAGATGATGGATGGAGCGCTGAAACTTTTCAGACAGTCACCCACAGTCACAGATCTGGGTTGAATCCATCATCGTTCTTTAGCTCACTTCGCCACCCCAGTTCAGACTCAGCTTTATGCAAATCAGTCTTGACCCTGTGCCTCATGGGAACAGTTGAGCCCGAACTGCGAAGCCAAGTCTTCCCTGAACCGGAAACAAGCATCCTGGGACCGGTTTCGGGTTAACACTCCTCATCAGCCAGGCTAGCTTGAATCCAGTGGCAAAGTGAGCAAGGGACCCACGTCTGAGCATACCCTGCCAACTTAGGGCGAACAAAGCAAACACAAGGAGATGATGGACGGAGCGCTGAAACTTTTCAGACACTCACCCCCCGTCACAGATCTGGGTTCTGTCCATCAATTGTTCTTTTTGCATTTGTCACCCCGAGTGGGACAGGGAGGACTTGGCCTGGCAGTTCGGGCTGGACTGTTCTCATTGGGTACAGGGTCAAGACTGATTTGCATATGACTGGGTTCAAACTGGAATGGCATGGGGAGCAAAAAAACGATGGATTTAGGCCCAGATCTCTGTACTGGGGTGAATGTATGACATTGTTCTGCATTCTGTCCATCAATTGTTCTTTTTACACAACAAAAGCAGAGAACAAGATGGCAAGACAATTCTTGTCTGGAAACTATCTGGTTGCTGATAAGCCCTGTTGTGTTCTATCAGATTTCTGTTTCTGGTTGAATTGGGGGTACAGTAACTGCTTCAACTGGAGTTTAGTGGTATGTCTGGGAGTACACTAGGATTAAATAGTATACTCCCCACACACACACCCTACCCTCACTGCACAAGCCAAAGACTTTCACCATCTTGAAAATGCAGATTAGGGTTGGCCCCAGGAACTTTTACTCCATTGGTTAGGGAATGCCCAGGAATTATTCCCACCCACTAGTCAGTGCCCGGCATAAATGTGGTATCTTAAGGCACTCACTTCAGAACACTCCTAGACCTAAGGAAGAACAGAAGAGGACTGGACCAGCTTTCTCTGACCTGAGAGGAGCCCTGAAGGACTGCACCTGCTCCCTCTTCTACCTAGGACACAGAATTGGACTCCAAGAGCCATAAGCTGGACCTCCTGTTTAAGCTACAGGGATACAACAAGCTACAAGATACTTTCGCTGCAACTACCCAGCTGACCAATGGGAATTGGACCTGGATTAGACCCTGCTGTTTGTCTCTGCCTGACACTCTGCAAGTCTCTAAGTGCCTCCCATGTGGTCCTGGGGGCTTTAGAAGTCTACCCCTGTGGCTGATTGAGACTAGAAGTACTGAGTCAGAAGGTAAATTCTCCGACCAGGATGAACTTGGTTTGTTTATCTGACCTGCGCTCCATTGCTACGAACATTAAAATACACGTAGCTCCCGGTATACCGCAATGATCAGCAATCATTGGCACTTTATGCTTCTTGGTGCTATTCCTTGGATTTTTGATATTTCTGTGTCTTTTTGTTATTACATTTTTCTCTAATTCGGTTTGGGGTTTTTATTGTTTTGAATTTTCACTTTGACTGTTTTGGTACTGCATAAATAATTTACACATTGCATTAAGTTAAACCTGTCTGCCATGTACCATTGCGACCATGGCGTTGACCTCAGGTTAATTTAATGACTTTGAGGGTTCATCCTGACAAGGGTTGTGAGCATTCCTTGAGGTGGGTAGTCACCCAACACAATTAATAATCCAATTTCTTACAGACATTTACAATGCAAACTCAGAGCATGATTGGCAAAAAACATACCTGACTACTGAGCATGCTACTATTTCCCATTTTTGCCTTCTTGGCATAATTTTACTCATTAGTCACCATCTGTGTCGGACGCACGTTGCCGTATGAATTACTGACCTTTTCCAGATTAACGCTTTTTTTTTTGTTTACATGCACACAGCATCCCGCTGTCCCTACGGCTAAGGCAGTGCTTTATAGCTACTTATATGTTTTAGTCATTATTACAGATCTAATTTGTGCATCTATCTTTCACATGCCCTCACCCTTCACCCCACCCAGTGCTGCATCCATGACAGATAACTGCAGCTCGGTGGTCATCACGCACAACATGAAGACACATTCCACATGGGCCCAAAATAAACAACATCCTTCCAACGACACACCCAACATTTTTTAAATTCGTAATTGTGAAACAAACCAGCATCGCCCTAACCAAGTTATTGAGCATATGATGCTAGCATACTTTGAAATCGCATTCTTTTTTCTGCATTTTAGTCACAGAGGCAAAACTTATGGATTATCTTATGTCACAGGATCTATTGCATTATTTTTATAGGTAAGTCATGCACTCTCGCATTCCCGATTTGCATAATTATGCAGTATGCTATGCTGTGCTTATATGCTGTATGCGCACTCCCCGCCAACACCTCAGATTATATTGCACTGTATCCTAGTTAGCCTTTATCTATGCTCACGTTATGCCAACGCACATCTCTTGATGTTAAAGTCTGTCTTTCCTGTACCTGCTTGTATTTTATTTGAAACGCGTGTAATTGCCTGGATCTTGTTTTTCCACACGGTCAATATGTGCTGCAATTACCCCATGCAACGGTATTTACCCCATGTGTATCTTTTGTATCCGCTATCTTCTATGTAAAGCGCTCTGATGCCTTTGGGCCGAGTTCGCGCTTTATAAAACTCCTTAAATAAATAAATAAATAAAAGAGGGAGTCGCATGTTGAGAACGGAACTTCAGATAACGGGAGAAGGCAGGTGCTCCCAGTGCTCATGAGAAAACAGTCCAAGGACCTTGAGTGAAACACATGCAGCAGTGACTTTTCTTCTGAGCTATAATGATTCTATTTTTTTTGCTGACTAGTGCCATGGTGAAAGTGAAGCTTCAGCTGTCACAGACGAGAAGGTCTGCATGGCTTAGTATAAGATAGGAGTACATAATAATTGCAGCTTGAAACAACATGGCTGATACTAAAGCAGTAAAGCTATGTGTATATTTACAATCTCCTCCCTTTTGCACCTTCAGGTGTAAACCTAAAGCAAATTTATCATATTCAATCTATTAATTTCTAGCTCAATCTAAATGTTGTCATATTTTTTATTATGATGTTCCTCGTTAGTATCATCAACATTTGTTTGTGGATATGCATGGGCAGTGCCTTTAATAGAAGGCATACGACGAATATTGCACATTACCACTTATATCACCACATAAAGGGTTAGAACTGTATTACTCAAAGACAAGTTTGTTTCTCGGCATCTGGTTGTTGTAATAGGGCTACGTCTTTGAGAATGGGCACAGGGAAGACATCGGACCTTATAAGATACATGGTAGCCTCACAGTGATGTGAAACAGCAGTTTCTTCAGCCGCTTCATCTGCGACAGCATTCCCTCAGAACAGTTTATCTAGAACTGCTTGGTGGCTAGCACATTTAACTACTGTAATTCGTGTAGGGAACAAAAAGACATTCAGAATATTTTGTTTTCATATGTTCTATTTTTAATCGGTGTCCCTGCTTAGGTCATGAATCATCTCTGCATCTGCAGCAGCCCAAAGTCATGGGCATCTCCAAAGGCATACTTGGAGTCTGTTAATAGGATAACAATCTTTCACTCAGTGAGGGTGCACATTATGCTTAGGACCACAAGCTCTGCTACCTGTGCGTAATGAAGGTGAGGCAGATGCCTATGATTGGCAACTTCTTATACAGTACACCCACCAGTTAGATTTCCATCTTCGTCTCTAAGATATGAGCCATCAACACAGTAAATAAGTTCAATGTGGGCATGGATGTCTCGGTGACATCAATGTGAGGTTTTGCATGCTCTGTGACTGCAAGACAATGGCATGGTTCACCTTCTTGGGAGATAGGTATCAAAGAGGCCTGGTTCAGAGAGTGGCGACAAACCAGGATGATGTAGGAGGCGGACAACAAGAGAATCTCATATAGAGATGACCTGGCAATAGACTTGCGTTTTAGTGATAAGGCTCAAAGCTGTGACAGAGAGGGTCAGTTACAATCAGGTTTGAGCCAAGCACAGTGTCCTCAAAGTCTTCTACAAGGGCGGCAGCCACTGCAAGAGTTTGCAAATGGCATAGCCCTGCCCCTATGAGGTCAAGTGTGGTTGAATAAAATCCAACTGTTTTTTTCTGATCCTCATGATTTTGCATCAATCCCCCAAGAGGGAACCTTCTTTTTTCATGGCAATACAACGTAAATGGTTTACTGTAGTCTGAGAACATCAGTTCAGGCAGCCGATGCCTGCTTCTTTTCCTCCTCTGTCCAATGCAAGGTTTCCGGGGTGTCTTTAGGAAATCTTTCAACTGTTGCACCAAGGCATCAAAACCAAGGATCCACTGTGAACGGTATCCAGCCATCCTTAAAAAGTGTGTACCATGCGTGGTAACTTACGGATGATTTCTATTTGTTCAGATGACATGTGGTGCTAACCACCAGACATTTTGTGACCTAGGTATCATACACAATAGAGACAACATTGTAATTACTCTAGAAGCTTACTGTCCTTAGCTGGCCAATTGCATTAACAAATATAAGGAGTCTACCTAGCGTTGGTTCAGAGTGACAGACGCAACCAATAAATCGTCAGCATACTGGGCTAAAGTGGAGTTTTCAGGGCAGACCAAGGTATGCAAATCTTTCTTTAAAGCTTGGGAAAAGATAGAAGGAAGCTCTCAAAATTTTTGAGGAAGTCTCCACCAAGTTAGCTGAGATCCAGTGAATGAGAAAGTTAATAGGTATCGACTCTCTTCATGTATGGTAATAGCAAAAAAGACAGAACAAAGATCCACTTCCGTAAACTACTGGTTAGTGGCTGAGATACAGGAAAGGATAGTGAGTACGGGACTACAGGAAAGCTGGTAATTACCACGCCATTGACAATGTGAAAGTCTTGTGCAAAAAAGTAAAAATTGGTCTATCCCACCTTTTTAATCAGAAACTAGGCGTACTACAGGGCACAATAATTTCCTGTTTGATGAGGTCAGAAATTATGGATTGAGTTCCTTTTTTAGCTCCAGGGCGTAGTGTGTATTGTTGGGTGCTGGGTTCCTTCTTCAAATGGTTCACCTTAATCTGGACTGTCAAAATGTAACAAACATCGTCTGCATCTGTGGACCACAACTTAGAAGGGACCTTTTCAAGCAATTTATCAGGTCCATCAAAGGTATGGGAACTACATTCAATAGGAAGTGTGGAAGGGAATTCAGAGGGTTTGAGGACAGACTGGCTGGCATAGGTATCAATGAGGCATGAAGATTATTTCCCATAAATGGTGCACTTCATGTCAGGCAATTCTGATAAATGGGGATAAGGGTGTTCATAACACAGTCTGCACCTCTCAGGCTGTCCTAGTAATCAGAGACTGACCTTTAGTAATTTGGACAATGTTGAGGTGTTTCGACTTCAAAGAAGCACCAGGGGCAGGATCTGGACAACCCCCCCGCTCGATCATCTTTCCTGCGCCTGCTATTCTTGCCTGCCCGTCACACTCTCTTTTTCCGACCCTGTACCCTCCTCAATCTGAATCCTGATGTCTCTGGTTTCTTCCTCTTCCCTTTACTATTTGCTGCATTTATTGTAATGCCAACAACATGTATTTAGATTCATTAGAGCTTATTATGCTCCTGCACCAACATCCAGTGAGTTGCTATAGTAACCTACTCAGCTAAGCTCTTGGTCTCCCATCCAATACTAATTGTACTCAACTGAATCTGCACATTTGGTTACAAATATTATAAAAAAGCAGCACTCCCTTCTTTTTGCTCTTATTCTGTGGGGCGAGTAATGCCAGAATACTGTTCAAATACATCATTTCATCTGTCTAAGCAATCAAACCAGTTGTTTTACTTACAGTTTGGAATCTTAGTCCAATCAGTTTTAACCTCACACACTTCCATCACCGCATTCACCAAATGTTTTTTTGCAGCATTCAAAGCACTAGCATCTGTTAGTGCCTGTCTCTGTCTGTTATTTTTATCTTTCAAGTGGACTCTCATTTCATGTGGAACCGCCTATCGTAACAACTGATTCACATCCCCCCAATTCAGTTGATACACTTTAAATACTGTATGTATTTTGTCACTGAAGTTTGCAGGTTATTCAAACAATTTGGGGAATTGTTTCTTCATTTTTTTCTTTATGTTCTTTAGTTCTGACAGAAACCATGGTAAATGTCTGATTCTTTTCCCTCTAGTCCCCAGGTATTCACTGAGGATAAACATAGATTTAGGAGGCTTCTCTTTCTCTGCTTCGCTAGAGGGTGAGAAGGCTTGATTGCTCAATTGCTCGAGACCTCACACCATGCGCACTCTTGCCCTTGAGAAACTCAGGCTGTATCTGGCCTTCATGGGCTGACGGTCCTGCTCAGGTGGAAGTTTTACCGATGCCTAGCTTGAACGAGTCCCACAACCAATTTTCTGGGTTGCAAAAAACAGGCTTTTGTTTCATGCACTGCGCACTGTCCTCTATCATTTGTCTTGATTCACTCACTTCTGTATGCACTCACTTGTGTGCTACCATCTGGTGTCCTTCCCGCTACCTCATTTCCGGGTGTGGCTTCAGGCACATCTCTTTAGCCAGCATGGGGAAAACACAGTTGTCCGGGGTATCCTCCTCTTCCTTTTTGGGGGTCTTGTGTCTGTTGATTTGGTTTTCTGTGGGACTAAATAAGGGTGAGCTGGGGCAGTGGGGACACAAGCCCTATATCTGCCTCTCAAATGGCTAATTTGATTTTCGGGTCTTTCCTGGGACTGCTTCATTTCACAGACCGGAGACTTGTCCTTATGCTTATTCACTTCCTCAAACTAATTATGAAATGGTGTCCTTTGTTCTGGTTTAGTTTTGTTTTTAGGACCTTTTAGCTTCTTAGATTGGTCAATCTTTCTATATCGATGGTACTATTCTCCGGGAAAGGATGTTTCCGCTCGCTAGTGAGCCCAACCCACTGTTTTACGAACCTGCATGTGCTTTTTCTATACTGTTGGTACATAGCATTGATAGCAGTCCCTATAGTTGGGGACTCTTCTTTCTTACATGTTTTAGCCTTCATCTTTATTTCACATTCACACTCGGGAGCACAAAAATGGGTCTGCTAGCCTTATGCTGGAGCTCATCCCGTAGAGGGAGATCGGGTAATGGAAATACGGGAAGGTGGTTCCTCTGCTAGTTTCTTCGAATTGATCTTGTGGTGGGAGGAAGGAAAGGATCTTGCACGCTCACCTGTTGACCCCCTTCAGTTGTGCTCGAAGGAGCTGGCCTAGGACATGGTGCAGCTGGATGAATGAACCTCTCCCGTGCTCAAAGGTATCCTCATACTATCTGTGCTAAGGGTCCTGATACTTCTACCTATCTTTCTCTACTTTTAGAGAGCCTGCTAGATCCACACCGTGGAATACACACGCTTTTCTTCTCAAAGGGACTCCTCATTTACCTACCTACCCACCTAGACTACTGGTTGTGACGTACCCAGATGACTCATTTGCCCCCCCCCCCCTCCAAGACAGGAGATATAGCAAGTGCTGGCCTAATTCTGTGGATCGGGTGTAGGATTGCATGCCAACCCAGTTCCCCTGGATAAACCTCCCTTACCTTCGGCACCTGGGGACATTAGTTGAATCTGTTTCAGCCCCCTTCCCACTTCAAGCCAAGAGTAGGCAGTTTCCTGGCGCAAAGCACCTGAGTCAGTGCCAGCTTTAGCGCTGGTGGCGCCCAGTGGGACAATAATTTTTGGCATCCCCACACCCCATGTCCACCTTCTTGGATTTCATGACAAGACCGGAGGCTAGCATTATGCTTAACACTTTTATTGCCAGCTCCTTGCAGCACTTCAAAGCAAAACATCTTCAACACATAAAATTCCAGAACTTAGAATGTCCAGATTACACATAAAACCTCTGTCACAGCAGCCATCGTCCTCTTTTATATGCTGCTCCTTGGCAGATAAATATCACTTCATTGCTATGCTGTCTTATTATGGTAGAAAATAGTGTTTATATTGTATTTCTTTAAAAAATATATATTTTAATATTTACTGTTTTGTAGTGAATTGAAGTTAGATAAAAAGGTGAATATATTGTGTTTAGGAGTTTTTTTGTTTTATACTTAGGTGGTTTTAAATGTATTTTTTCATACAATACCCAATTTATGGGTTAAATTGCTTATAGGTTAGTTTCTTTGAGGTTTAAAAGATTAGTTTAGGATAAGTGGGTTTAATTATTTTTTTTTTAAACGGAAAAAGTTTACCGTTGCGCCGCGAGCGAGCGAGCGTCTCGCGCTTCTGCTTGCGGCGTAGTGATGAGGTGCCGTGCAGTCTCTACGTTCTCGGGTGAAGCGAGGTAAAGTTTGGAACTCGAAGGACCCTGTTCAAGTGTTAAGTCGTCGCACATGCGTGCGTGACGAAGTATGGGGCCATAATAAATTGGGATGCAAGTATAGAGTTTACTCTAGGCCTAAGAGGAGCGTGAGGCACAAAGAGAGCTGTACGCTCGTGCGTCTTATCTCCAACTGTCATCAGCTGTTTTCTGACAGACAGCGGAGCAGGAGAGGACGCGATCGAGTGAATTTTAAAGTTGAATTGTTGTAGGCATAGGTAAGAGATTTTAAATTAAATAAGTAGAGTTGGGAGATAGTATATTTATTTATTTGGCAAAAAATTTAGTTTTGAATAAATACATTTAAAAGAAGAGGAGTTTGTTTAAATAATATATTTATTAAAAGAAAATATATATATTATTTTAGATAAGATAAGGAGTTTTTGAAGTAGAAAGGATTTTATAATGGAAGTTAATGAAGGTGCACAGAGCTCAGGTTCAGGCGATGCTAATCTGAGAAAAATAGTGCAAGAAGAGATGAGGAGTTCAATGAAGGAAGTTTTAGAGAGCGTTATGAGAAGGAAAAGAAAAGCGATAGAAGCTTCTGAGGACGAGTACTGGTCTGTGGAGGAAGAGGAAGGTGAAGTAAAAGGTCATGGAAAATGACCTAGAAAGAGTAAGAATATTGAAGTGGGAGTCAAGTTTATGACAAAGAGAATGGGTGAGCCTAGCGCCACAAATGAGGATGGTGTCCTTAGCGGCATAAAAGATGATGAGAGAAATTTGGAAGAGGTTACAGACCTAGAGTTTGAGGATGAGGCAGATGAATTTGTGTTGGATGATTACTACGATGATGGATGGGATATGGACCCAGATAAAGTTGATAAGGAGAGGAAGGAAAAAGGAATCGTAAAGGATCCACAGGGAATGGACATGTTTAGTCCTGAAATGATTAGGCATCCTAGGAGCACAGAGTGGTGGCCTATGCCTCATGTGGCTGATTTCTTAAAATTGTGGATAAGAAGACTATTGGATAAGGAGGCAAGAGCAGTCATGAGAGCGGAGTGCTCTTGTCCAGTTGTGGATGGCAAAGCATGTGTGACCCCAGATCTGGATCCAGATCTTATAAGCTTTTTGTTTAAGATGGGACGTGATCCCAGGAAGGGTTTAGAGAGGGCACTAAAACAGTGTCAGGATAGTTTGTTGGACGTGTTGGGTCCATTGTCTAGAATTTTGGACATGGCCGAAGAGGCCAAAATTAAAAATGTTCAGGTGGACAATGATTTATTGAGGGGATGGTCACAGAGAGCGATTTGTTTCTTAGGAGACACTAACGCGTCATTATCTGCGGAAAGACGCAAAGCTATCCTTATGAGGATAAGTCCAAAACTGGGGGACTTTGCGAAGAAAGAGCCAACTGAGGACCGTTAAGGTTATTTGTTTGGTGAAGGACCAGTGGCGGCTGGTGACATTTGAAAGTGGTGAGGCGAAAAATTAGTGGTGGAGCACACTGCGGCGAGCGAGCGTAGCGAGCGATCACGAACGACCTAAGGAGGGTTCGGGGGGGTTCTCCCCCCGAGAAAATTTTGAAAAATGAGTGGGCAAATGGTGCATTTTCAAGACTTTCGGAAGCCTTCGGAATGCTTTCATTAAGTGGCAAAGTCATTTGTGAACAGCTTAATTACCCTAATCACCTCCTCTCCAGCTGTCAGTGCGTTCTGTCTCTTTAGCTATTTCTTTCATAAAAAGGGAGTTTGGGGAAATGAGTTCTGCAAATCAGCTGATTTAATAATCCCCCAAGAGAATGCCAGCACACTCAGCTTTAAACGTATGGTTTTATGTGAAATATTAATACGCGACAAGTCTGTGCAAGTACTGTTCACTTACCCAGCACTTCTGTGTGACGGGATGAAATGCTGCACGACTTAAAGCTGTGTGTCAGATGTGCTGTACACATTGTAGAGGTAAACACAAAAATGTATTGATCACGTAAGGAATGCTAATATAAAAGTTAATGTTTAGATTTTTAGTTTAGTTAATTATACAATGATCGCAGTATTTGATTTCCCCACACGACATCAAAGCTGGTCATGTTCAAAAACTTCAATGCTGCTGAGTGTGACACATTTTCCCGTGTTCCAACACTAGTGCAGGTTTCTCATTATACAACCTCAGCTGTCAGTGTTGGTTTTCTGCTAGCCCATCAGTATCACCATGAAGCCAGTGTTTACATTGCATTTGCCTCATTATGGCAACCCAGCATTGCCAATACCATCAGTTTCAAACTGCCCCCTTATACAAAATACCACTGCAAAATCCAAAGCACTACTTGTGGGAATACGAAAAACATCAATGTCACAGCAGAAACCAAATTATCTTGGTACTTCCAAGATGCCAGTGTTTATTCTGTCCCAGTAAGAACAACACACGCCGCCATGGCAGTTTATACACTCCTCTCCACTATATAAATATGAGTGTGCCACCAGGAACCACACATCATTGTCATGCGAGAAACAAAAATGTCCTTCGATAGACAGTAACAATACCATACCATAATCCATACTGCCTAGTAATATACTGCACTGTCGTGAAGTCCAACCCTTCAGTTTAGAGGCCCTTTCAGTGCAAACACCCACACTGTCCTGGTTTATAAAGCAGCACTCAAATTCGAAATTGTGCTAGAGTCCACGTTGCTGATATACGCACAGCTTTATTGGCATGGCAAAACCCACATTGTGCAGCTACAGTATGCACCCTGCCACGGTGACAGCATTACAAAAACCCCTGATGTTTGTGCAGTTATTTAAATTTTTCCTTTCCTCATCATACTCATTAGGCGAAAAAACAGCCCAGCTGGAATCGAGCAGCACAGGTGAAAACGAATTTATGGGATTAAAACTCAACCAGGAGGTATGCTAACCTTGCCTTCCCGGTCTGATACTTGTCTGATATTTCGAAATGGCGATTAGATTGTCACTTAGTTTTTCAGAAATTCTAGTTCTGAGCATCCTCACTTAATGTATGCACTGTATTATCTACGTACTATTAGCTATTTCCTGTCATGAGAGCCTTTGAAAAACTTCTACCTGTTTATAAAACAAGCATGGGCATACCATGGTTTTTGCTTTATATAACTGAAAAGATTTTCTCAAACTTCTCTAATAGGAACGAAAATAGAGAAAGATGGAGGGAAAAAAACACTGTTTGAAAGCAGTCGGAGATTGTCTATCGAGAGTTATGTAGTTAGTAGGTAAGCACAGGTGCACTGCTCGCAGTAAGCATGCGGTGGCTCTCAAAAGACTAGAGTTTCTGCACCTCTTCTCGCTAGTTTAAATGCACATTGCACAAACCATGTCTAGGTTCTCATTCATACACTTCAGTTCACAAACCTCTTATTTCGTTTATGCTTACTTTTTTGAATTTTACCGTTCTCAGTTGTTAGCCGAAAAATTATTATGTGGGAGGGAAAGAGGACCTGGCTTTAACCCAGCCTCAATGGCTCCTTCACTAGCTCTTACACTGCAGATCTATAGACCATTACCAGAATGTAGATCTAGAAATAAAGATGCCAAACACTCACTGTTTATTTCTCTGTTCCATCACGGACTCGGAGATGATCCGCCTGTCGTCCTCCACTGGTACGGGGCTCCCCTGCACGACCCATGCAGTCCATCCGTGTCCTGTCTGAGTGACGCAGCAGTGACTTCCAGAAAGTTCCAGTGTGCAGACAAGCGCGGGAAGCAGTCTGAGGACGAGTCTGCGCAGACTCCAATCCTCGGCTTCCCGCCTGCCACACCCCTTTCCCAACTCGTCACAGGAGTGGGTCCCACCACGCCCTGTAATGAGTTGGGAAAGGGCTGGGTGACAGTCTCCACTCTCTGATTGACGTGGAGGGTTAGCGATACCGGGCTTGGACTTAAAACGCCCGGGGCTAACTTTCCCTCCACGCCATCAGGGGGTGGAGACTGGGCCCTGAAGCTAGGTCTTTACCGAGCTGATGACATCACAGCCTTCAGGGCTGTGAGGTTGTCGGCCCGGCAAACACTTAGGCTTCTTTGGGACGCAAGGGGAGTCGGTCACGTCACGTGACATGACATGCTTCGGCTTCGCTTCCAGTCACGGCGCACGGCGTTGGCAGGCTGACAGTGGTTGTGTTATTGATGATATTTGTGTTCACCAGTCAATAAGAAGTAAAAAAAAACTTTTTTTTAAAAAAAATAATTAAAGATGGGAAGATATTGAGAGGCCTTGGTTTTGGAAACGGGGGCGGAGCCCCGACGCCCTCGGGGAGAAACCGCCACTGTGAAGGACTGGTCAAAGGTGTGGGAAAGTACGTTTCCATTTTTACCAGTTTAGACAAAGCACAGTCTTCCTTAAGGAGAGTTTTTGGAAGAGGTGTTTTTGACTGGGCCGGGGCAAGAGCCAGATTCCCTGGCCGATCTTTCATGAGGGCACATTATCAGTCCCAGGGAAGAGCTGCGTTTAGAGGATTCCAGTCAGCAACAGTGTTTTACCCTCAAAGAGGAAGACAAGGGAGAGTTCGCAATGCAAGGGGAAGAGCTCAGTTCTCTCAAGGTTCTCAAGGTGAGTACGAGGACAGATTTTGGTTCTATCCCAAGCGGGGTAGGGGGAAGGTTGAGAGGGTTTGTGAAGATCTGGGAGAATTTAACAAGAGACAGATGGGTTATTCAAACAGTAAAAGGTTATGTTATAGAGTTCATGGAGGAGCCAAAGCAGTTGGAAGAACCAAATCAACTGGTTTTTCAAAAAGATTTGCAAGATGTAATAGAAAAAGAGGTTTTAGAGATGTTGCAGAAAGGAGCAATAGAGAAGGTTTTGGAGAAAGATCGGGGTTTTGTGAGTACTATTTTTTGGGTGAAGAAAAAGGAAAAGGGTTGGAGGCCCGTGATAAATTTGAGAAGTATGAATCAGTATGTTGTTTACAGACATTTCAAGATGGAGGGGATCCACCTTTTGAGGGATATTCTTCAAGAGAACGATTGGTTAGTGAAATTAGACCTAAAGGATGCTTATTTCACTATTCCAATAGCGGAGGAGAGTCGCAGATTTCTGCAGTTCAGATGGTTGGGGGATCTGTATCAGTTTTCTTGTCTCCAGTTTGGTCTGGCGTCAGCACCTTGGTGTTTTACAAAGGTGTTGAGACCAGTAGCCAAGTTCCTCAGACAGAGAGAGAATCGATTGATAATGTATCTAGACGATTTTTTATTAATGTCTCAAAGTTTGGAAGAGCTGGAGAGACAGTTGAGTTTGACTATGGATCTTTTGGAAGGATTGGGTTTTTTGATCAACAAAGAGAAGTTGGTTTTGAAACCCAGCCGAAGTTTAGAGTTTTTAGGTTTTGTGGCAAACACTGTAGAGAAAACTTTAAGTTTACCAGAGAAGAAAGTGGTAAAGATAAGATCAGAAGTGAGAAGTTTGTTGAAGAGAGAGAGTGTATCTCTAAGAGATTTAGCAAGGGTGATTGGTTTGTTTTCAAGTTCAATTCAGGTGGTTTTCCCTGGGCCGCTCCATTACAGAGCTTTACAGAGACTGAAAGTAGATGCGTTGAGGAAAGGGTTTTGATATGGAGATCTTGTTTCCCTTACGAAGGAGGCTCGGGAGGAGCTGGATTGGTGGTTAGAGAACCTAGAGGCATGGAATGGCAGGGCAATTTTTGGAATGTGTGCAGATTTTGTATTAGAGACAGACGCAAGCATGTTTGGATGGGGTGCTTGTTTGGAGGATCAGGAAACAGGTGGAAAATGGTCCATGGAAGAGAGGTTGGAACACATAAATGGTTTAGAAATGAGGGCAGGACTCTATGCTTTGAAGAGTTTTGGAAGGAAGTTGAGGAATTTCAATGTTTTGTTGAAAATGGACAATATATCGGCAGTTCGTTACATAAACAGATTGGGTGGAAGCAGGTCGAGGAATCTCACTCAGTTAGCGAAGAAGATTTGGTCTTTTTGTCTAGAACAGAAAATAGGGTTGCAAGCAGAATACTTCCCTGGTCAGGACAACATTGTAGCAGATTGGAACACGAGGTATCTCAGGGACTTCATGATTGGAAACTGAATGTTCAGTATTTCCAGAGGATTTTTCAGGTCTGGGGTCCTCTGGACGTGGATTTGTTTGCGTCAAGGTTGACGTTGCAGTTAGAGAGGTATTACAGTTGGAGACCGGATCCGTTGGCAGAGGAGGTGGATGCGTTTCAACAGGATTGGATTGGAGGGAAGAACGGGGGGTATGCGTTTCCCCCATTTGCGATGATTCAGAGGGTGTTATTGATGGTGAGGAGACAGATTTGTCAGTTGATCCTTGTGACACCTTTTTGGGCAGGACAGGCTTGGTTTCCAGGTTTGTTGGAGTTGGCGATAGAGGAGCCATACTTAATACTGGAGTCAGAGGACATGCTTATAGGGGCAGAAGGAGTTTTTCATCCTTTGGTTTTAGAAGGGGCATTGAGCCTCCTTGTTTGGAGGATTTCAGGAGAGGAGTGCAGTTCAGAGGACTTTCGGAGCAGGTTCAGGAGTTGCTTAGGTAATCTTGGGCGCCTGGAACAAGGAAGAGGTACGTTGGAGTATGGAAGAAATGGGTTTGTTGGTGCACGGAAAGGGGTCTGGATCCCGTGGAGGCATCTGCCATAGAGTTGTCAAACTATTTATCTTTTCTGTTTCAGAAAGGCTTGAGTTACAGGACTATTAATTGCTATAGGTCTGCAATTACTGCAGGTCATGATTTAGTAGGAGGTTGCTCCATAGGTAGGGAACCTCTAATTTGTAGGGTTATCAAAGGTATTAAGTTGCGCAGACCGCCAAGACCTAGGTACAATTGTTTGTGGGATGTTAATAAGCTTCTAAATATGTTTGAAGGATGGCAAGCAAATAGGTTTTTGAGTTTGAAGCAATTGTCAGGGAAGCTGGCAACTTTGTTGTGTCTGATTTTTTTCAGAAGAGTTTCGGATGTTAAAGCCCTGGATGTTAATAATAGATGTTATAATCCATACGGGGTAATTTTTAAAATTACTAAGAGAACTAAGTGTATGTCTTCTTCAATTTTTTATCCGAAATTTGAGGAGCATCCAACGTTGTGTGTGGTGAGATGTTTGAGATAATATTAGAGTAGATTATGTGAATTCAGAAGGCATGGTGATAATCAATTGTTGATTTCTTACGTTAAGCCGTATAGGCCAGTTACTTCTGCATCTATTGCAAGATGGGTGAGATTTGTATGTCTGAGGCAGGTATTAGTTTGCAAGAGTTTGGTGCTCATTTGGTAAGAGGAGCAATGGCAAGTAAGGTTTTCTTGTCAGGTGGTCGTTTGGAAGAAATTTTGCATGCAGCAGACTGGTCTAATGCTGATGTGTTTGCTAAATTTTACTTAAAACCTATGAGACATGTTTCGTCTGTGGTTTTTTCACAGCTTTGAACAAGCATAATGCTAGCCTCCGGTCTTGTAATGAAATGTAGATTCTCCAAGTTTGTGTAGAGAGAATCTGGATTTCATTAAAGACACTGAGGCTAGCATTATCCCACCCTCCCTCCCAAGGGGGGGAGGTGGGGGGGGATTTATGTTGGTGTTATGTTTTAGAATTTATTTAAAAAAAATTATAATGAGGAAAAAGTTATATTGTATATATATTTTTTTTGTTCGCGGATAATCAATAAGGATGTTTTGAGGAGTTATGTTCATCGTTTCGCAATGTTTTCGGTTGCAGTTTTTGGGTCCGGAGCAGCTTAAAAGAGGAAGATGGCTGCTGTGACAGAGGTTTTTGTGTAATCTGGACATTCTAAGTTCTGGAATTTTATGTGTTGAAGATGTTTTGCTTTGAAGTGCTGCAAGGAGCTGGCAATAAAAGTGTTAAGCATAATGCTAGCCTCCGTGTCTTTAATGAAATCCAGATTCTCTCTACACAAACTTGGAGAATCTACATTCTCTCAATACCATTGGGCAAAACTGCCCCTCATCTCTCCAATCATAAGTTATTGCTAAACACAGCGCCACCCCTGAGGTCAGCGCCCACTCCACAGTTCAGAGCCCAGTGCGGCCGCACTGGTCACACTGCCCTAAAGCCAGCCCTGACCCGAGTTGTTTTGTTGTAACCACTCTGTCAGCCTACTCGAAGTCTGGAACATGTTTATTAACAAAAAGCTATGAAATTAGTCATCGCTAAACAACCAGTTTAGCCTCACCCTCATCAAGTTATTGAGCATATAATGTGAATATACCTTAAAATCACATTAATTTTATACATTTTCTTCACATAGGCAAAGAAAGAGTCACATGCTGAGAGCAAGGTTTCAAATAACAGTGGCAGAGGCAGATGCCCCCGGTTCTCACGAACAAACGGTTAAAAGGACCTCGAGTGAAAGATACACCCCACAGGTTTTTTGCTGAGGTAACAGTATTCTAACTTAATCTCTTACAGTGCCAAGTTGAAAGAGAGGCTATGGGTCTTACAAACGAGAAGGCCTGCATATCTTGGTACATAGGAGTGCATTATAAATGTGGCTTCAAGCAACATGGCTGATACAAAAGCGGTGTCCTGATAGGCTTAAAACTGTACGCGTTTACAGAGCAGCCACGCACATATGCCCAGAAACGTGTAAACTTCTATAAGATATTGCAACATTGTATTAAAAATACCAGATCTACACCTTCTATATAAAGCAATTATTTTATCACAAGAATTAATACATATTAATTGTATGTAAAGCATTCTTGTTGTTACAGTAAATGAACACCAATATTCACAAAAGGATCCACAGATCCAGAGGGGATATCAAAGAATAATCTCACCGGACCATTTATTGATGCTTTAATTCTATTCAAGTTCTAAGAAATATCTAACACCGTACCTCCATTCTCTCCAGAAGGGTGGTTGATGTGGATGTTTCAGCATGCCCATCGTTAAATGCCACATTTTAGGATAAACTGATGAAGTTAAAGAGTTCTGCAGTGTGTGTTACTGCTAATCTCACATTCAGAAGAGAATGCAGACTAAATGATGCATCTATCAGACCTAGGCCAGAAGAACCATTCATTCAATTGGAATTTGTACAAAAACCTTTGGAGTCCATTATTCTCTCCGGTTGAGATCTAAGGACTCATCATGGAAGCCCCATCTAGCGATTGCTTGCCTCTGGCCTCATCATGGAAGCCTCCATCCAGCGATAGCATGCCTCTGGCCTCATAATGGAAGCCTCCATCCAGCGATAGCATGCCTCTGGCCTCATCATGGAAGCCTCCATCCAGCGATAGCATGCCTCTGGCCTCATAATGGAAGCCTCCATCCAGCGATTGCTTGCCTCTGGCCTCATCATGGAAGCCTCCATCCAGCGATTGCTTGCCTCTGGCCTCATCATGGAAGCCTCCATCCAGCGAGCCTCCATCCAGCGATTGCTTGCCTCTGGCCTCATCATGGAAGCCTCCATCCAGCGATAGCATGCCTCTGGCCTCATAATGGAAGCCTCCATCCAGCGATCGATAGTTTGCCTCTGGCTTCATCATAGGATCCTCCTTCCAGCGATAGATACCTTGGCTCCTGGCGGAATATTCCACCTGTGTGTAGGGTTCAACAGTGAGAGGTGGAATCTTCCTTTGATGGAGGAAACCGACTAGCAGGCATGAGACTTGAGAGAGAGTCTCTCAGCGCAAATGCAGTTGCTGTCTGTTTTGCCACCATACATGAATGGTAATTCCGAAATGCATTCAAACTGTGTCAGGGCCACCCAGCACTAACATAGAGCAGCCTTTTGATGGGCTAAATGTGTGTTGTGCTGGCAGGGGCAAATTAGGCTCTTGTGGAGACCTCCTTCACCCTCTTGGATTGGGGCAACCTGAGTTATGTGTTCAAACCCACTTCTCTGGAGAAAAAACTATCCACACCACTGAAAAGGGACTTTTTTGTGCAATCTGAGAGGTAGGTTTTGCAACCAGCTCTGTAGGCTGTAATCCTTATGTAATGACAACCATGTACTCCAATGTCTAAAACCCCATCTGATGCAGCTAAACCCAAATAAATCCCTTGCATCTGTAAGTTCCAACAACATGTATTGGCTCTACGGATTGTTTGTAACAGCAACTTTTTCCTCAGTCATTTATACCAGGTTCATAATGGGTTCCAGAGTGTGTCTTTAAATGTTATTTCACAGCTGTCAGTGCTATCAGTGTCTTAATAAGCCCTATCACTCCAAGGGCAGTTGATTCAGTATGATCTTCATGTAAGTTTTATCATATTGCTCTGAGCTAGTTCAATCGAGCTTAGATTGACAGGGATCACCATTAAGAAACTCATGCTAGAATGCGCGACATGCTCACACTTATCAGGGAAACCAACACCTTCAGGTGTACAAGGTGGCTCTATTGTTCCCAAGACATTACTGCAGCAAGCACGTCTTTGACAGCTAGCCATAACAACAGAAGAAAAGTGGACGTGTAGACAATCGCTAAGCTGTTTCTAACTTTAGTGTACAACAACGCTGACATTTCTCGCATAGCGAGAGCTCACACGCCTACACTTTGAAAAAGTGGATAAATATGGTCAGACGTGACTTTCAAAGCGAAACCTTTGAGGAATCTGCAACATAGGGTAATTTCATTTTATTTGAACTCTCAGGTCTTTCTCCACAAGATCCTGGGCTCGATAGAGAAAGTCTTTTGCCAACCTAAGTTTAGTTTTGGTGTTCAAATTGCATTATTTACGAGTGTTAGTTCATTTTTGGAATTCACAAAGCATGAATGTGCATTTGTAAATTGATTTAGTCACATGTAAATGTAATTATGGTATAATGTTACTCGGGAGTAAACCAGTTCTGATGAGCCGGATGAAGCATTTAATATACTGGATTCCAGGGAAAGTTGATTAACCCTCACAGATATGCAGGAAAGCTGTGACAGTCGCAGCTTCCCAGCAGTACTCATGACTTACTTTGAGAATACAAAAAATATCTAAACTCCAAACATAGGTGTAATTCTGTAGGAGTAAATGTGTATTTACTTTTGTGAATCAGGCCAGTAGATTGTGGGCAACTCAACTAAGAACAATAAATATTCAACACGTTTTCATTTGATTTACTTATGCAGTTTTGTATATTGCAAGTGTGACTAAAGGGCTTAGTCCACTTTGCAAATGACACATAATAAACAAAAATAATTCATGTCAAAAATACTTTTGTAGAAGGTAAAACCAAGGTACAGTCATGACAGAGGCAGGAAAGGTTACCAACATGATAGAGATGATCAATAGGAGAGGTAGGCAAAAGTGGAAGAAGAAAAAGACAATGGGAATAATCAGGGGGAATCAGACGGTTCAGTTCAGGAAAGGTAGACTGAAAGGATATTGAGAAAAGTCGAAACACTAGAAGATAGTGAGGAGGTGGTCCAGCAAGGTGAGGGTTAGACGTCTGGTCCTCAGCAGTATTTAGGCAAAAGAAGAGTGGCTCCAGTTCTAGGTCTCAATTAAGGAGGATATCGGCTCCTGGAGGAACAAGCGCATGTACTAGGATGACACCTCGTTCCATCTTACCCTGTACAGCATCAGTAGCATCAGTATGTGATTCAGTGGCGGCCGACAAAGATCTGGGGTGGTGCGGCGAGGGGGTGTAAAAAAAGAAAAAGACGCTTACCTCCTCGCCGCTCTCTCCCACGTTGTCTCTCCTCCGCGTCTGCTGAACAGGAAGCAGCCAGGCTCCCCTGAGCCAATCACAACACTGCAATGCAGCGTTGTGATTGGTCTGAGCGCTGTAGTTCGGCGCTCAGGCAGGGACTGGGGGCCTGGGCATGTTCTCCAACCAGGCTGTAATGCACCCTGGTGGGGAACATGCAAAGTGCGCATGACTGTATGGCCGGCCCGAGACGGCCGGTTAAAGCGTCATGTGTGCTTCAGTGTGTCCACCACTCCTCCCCTGCCCCGTGAGCATAGCAGCCCCGCCTCCCTGCTGCACTGCAGGTACAAATAAAATGATAATAACGTCAAGTTATTATAATTTTATTTTTCCTTACTTTCACTGCTGCAAAGCAGTGGGGCGACGCTCCTCCTCCTTAGTGGAGGAGTCACCACTGATGGGATTTTAAAATGTCTGATAAGTCTGTACTTTAATGGATCAGACCTGAGTTATAGGCCCAAGCCACAAGTGAGGCCTATAACAGGAGAGAGGGCATTTTAGCAAACCAGAGTTGGAATGTTGGAGCTGAAAGCTTTTATCTGTCATTATTGGCCCTCAGCTACTTCATTGTCTTCAGAGGAGCTCCCAACAGTCTAATGTTCTATTAGAACATTGGAATGATGGGAGCTCCATTGAAGACAATTGAGTAGCTCAGGGCTTATAATGGCTGGTATAAGCCCAGCACTCCAACATTCCAATGTTTGTCTTTTTGTTTCTCCATTTTTTATTTAGAACATTCTACCCTTAGTGGGTGGAATGTTCTAATAGCCCTATAGCCCTTCTGCTTCAGGCTATACCAGTTGTTAAAGGCCCTCTCCCTCGTTATAGGCCCTCGCCTGCGGCTTGGGCCTATAACTCGGGATCAGGGCCTTTAACAACTGGTATAGCCCTCGGCAGCAGGCTATAAGGCTATATTAGAACATTGGAATGTTGGGAGCTCCATTGAAGACAATGGAGTTGCTCTGGGCTTATAATGGCTGGTATAAGCCCAGTGCTTTAACATTCCAATGATTGTCTTTGTGTTTCTCCATTTTTAATTTAGAACATTCTACCCTTAGTGGGTGGAATGTTCTAATAGCCTTATAGCCCTTCTGCCTCAGGCTATACCGGTTGTTAAAGGCCCTCTCCCTCGTTATAGGCCCTCGCCTGCGGCTTGGGCCTATAACTCGGGATCAGGGCCTTTAACAGCCGGTATAGCCCTCGGCAGCGGGCTATAATACGAGTTATAGATGTCAAAGTTTTCTCACATTTTGACATTCATCACTGGATTCATGAATAGTTAAGAACAGTTGCGTAATTATTTCACATTTTCACAATAGTTTTTTCCGTCCCTTTTAAAAATCATCAAAAAGTATGAAACTATTATGGATTTTGGAAAATCAAGCAATATGTTTATTCTGTTGTGAACTATGCAGCAACAATGTAAGATCTATCTGTATTAGTGGGTGGCTAACAAGCTGGCAACATATTCTCCAATGATTTGCATGGTTCAAGTACATATAGAAAAGACGTTATTGAGAGGCAGCATACTAGCAATTGTTTATTGTATTATTTATGAGCTATAATGAATGCTTTGTGGCTTGTCACTCCCCTTACTTGCTTTTCTTTTTTTGAGCTCGGGGGGTGGCTGCAATTTTAAAATAAAATGCAACCGTAGTTAAAAGACTGGTCAAAGTTGGTGAAAGAATCTGATCAGGCCCATACCCAGAAGTATATTTTTAGGGGGCGTTGCCCCCCAGCTATGACCGAACATTTAAGCTGTGCTCTATAGGTGCATTCTATCCCAAATACTGATTGCACTACTTAATACCAACCCCTAGAATATCAAGTTACAAGAATATCAAGGACAGAATATTTAAAGATAAATGCCTGAAGAGAAGTATAGAATTACTACTCCTAAGCCCACATCTACATACCTTGAAGGTATATATATTACGTAGGTACATATATGAGGAGTAAGGTATAGAAATACTATACTTACTTACCTGTCAATATTTTGGATTCAATATTCTTCCTTGATATTCTGTGCCATCGGTATTCTGGTTTCGACATTAAGGTGCAAACTGTGTGATTCTATGTGGAGGAATATGTGGATTTTCTAAGACACGTATTAAAGCACACTCAATCAACTTTTCACAATCCAACTTTAAATCCTATCAATTAGATGGGATTTAAAGTAGAACAATGTCATTTGTAAAGTAAGCTGACTCACAACTCTGTGGATTTTCTAAAGTGTGCGAGCTTTATGCAATGCAAAGCTTATCAAGTTCTATTTTTGTAAAGAAAATAAGCTGGCCTCAGCTCACAACCCTCCCTCCCAAACCTTTTACCTCAGGTGGTGAATGTCCAGCTTTCACAATCAAAATGTTTTTGCTGAAGGATGTCCTACCTGAGACATTCTGCATCAGTAAATCATCACACCTGGAAGGCCCAAAATAATAAACCTTTCTAGGAAACTTCATCTGAATCATAAAGTATGGAGTTTCCTAATTCCGACCAACTTTGCAAGTGAAGTTTAATTTGACTTGCCACTAATTTAAAATAACCTTACAGAGAGTGGAGAAATGCATGGCAAACAGGATCTTTTAAACATTTAAGGGGTGCAACAAGGTTGAAAATGAAATGGATTTTAAATGTCATTTTCCAGGGGAAGGTTCCACAATGAATCTCACAGTAAGGTTGTGACAAAAGATGAATAGTTCAATTACATTTCATCAAAAGCACCAATCAAAACTGCATGGACTTGAAGCAGGCTCCAACATTGCATACACCCCTCATAGTCACAGGCAGGTTGTGCAAAAAGTGTGGTACAAAAGGAGAACTCGACCAGCAAGACAGGCAGGTATGGTAAAGTATATATGATTGTGCGAGCCTGGAATGAGTCCATTTGAAGCCTTTGGCCTGGCTAAGGACACTAGCAGCTGCATTGCCTGTAAATGCTCTGAGTGGTGGTTTCACAGTTTGCAAATAGGACCCTGCTCTGTGATAATATCTCTGTTTAATGCTGCTTGCATGGTATCCCCCATTTGGACGGTGCAGAGTCCTCTATTTCCAGAATTATGGACATTTTCTACTCTTTTGACATGTAGTTGACTCCTTGCATAGAATCCTCAATGTGGCACCTCTATGTGGCTAAAATTGCTTGCATGACATTTGTGAATGGTGAATGTAGAAATCATGTTAGCCTGCCATGTGTACTAGAAATGGAAAATATTTTCTTGTAGGGGGATTGTTAGGCATTGCTACAGGTGCAGATAAAAGTCAAGCTCATGTTATGAAAACAATTAAGAGACTGCCATATTTAAATGTACACTAGAAAGCCTAATCATTTCCTCAATAGAACTTTAACTTCTCAGCAAGTGGTTGCACTTTCCAGCGACTATTCAAGCAAATGTGTAGACATGGCTGATATGCATTAAAGAAGAAGGTGTCAGCCGTTCTCACCAAAGAAACAAATAAGTGGGTTCCATTGTTAAGCAATTTGCAAAAAGCAATGTGGATCAAGTGACAATGGTTGGACCTTGTCAGGATTTTAAAGCCCACACTATGCAAGGTGATTTTTGGATCTTACACTAAGATCCCTTTTAGAAATTAAAGTGCAAAATGTTGCTTTGAAATTACATTGGGACAGTTGTATTGGCCAAAACATAAGCTAAAAATTCCAATCAAAATCTCCAGTCTCCATTTCTGTACATATACCTAGCTCTAATTTTACTCGTTTAGGCTCTCTCTGACTTTCTCTATTCACTCCCAATCTCTGCCCCCGCTTCCTCTCACAACCTTTTCCCCACTATCCATTTCTGTTTGCTGTTGCATCTATATTCCTATTCCTGTCTCGCATGCTCTCTCTTGATTTTTCTATTTACTCTCCTTTCTCTTACTTTTCTCTTCTTTTCCAGAACCTTTTCTCTCTATCTTCTCTTCATGTCTAAATATTTTTTATTCTCTTTCTATCCCTCTTCTATATAGACCATGAATGACAACTGAAACTTTCTCTTTGCTATGCGTAGCCATTAGCAGCACCTGCCACCTTTTTTTGACCGCAGTGCTTTTCGCTGTTCCCCAGTCCTTGAAGCCTACCATCCTGGGGTGCTCCTGGTACTGGAAAAGTCCCCTACGATCATGGAACAAAGAAGTTAGTGCAATGTGGCCATCATATCCCCGAAACTTGTTGTCAATTCCTGTTGGACAGGACATAAGGCTGCATGGATTTGGTGGGTTTTAACTGCTTTAGGGCAGACAACGTACCGTTGACTTCCAAGACACTACTTTCACAGTGCGGTGGACTTCAACAGGTCATCAGCAGTGCTGGAAAAGAAAATGCTTCTGGTAAAAACACTACAAATGTTTTCCTTTCCAGAATCAAAGTGGGCATGCAAGGGAAATGCTTCCCACAAGTCCCAAGCTTGATTATTTTTATACTACTGTATTGGGCAGGCCGTTGTGCGAACTGATGTTACACAGCGAAACAAACGTGACAGCAGATCACGCTAATGGAATCTGTGGAGATCCATAAATGTCCTACCACACAGCATTCCTACACTTCTCCTGATAACAATAGTACCCCACTTATGTCACTGACAGATGCAGCTCCTCCATTAGAGCGGCGGAGCGTCGCCCCACCAACTAAAATGCCCACATAAATGTCCCAAAGAAGAAAAATAAAATGGCAATAAAGTTAATTTATTACCATTTTATTTTTCATCAACCCATCCTGAACCGAGTGTCAGGAGGGGGTGGGGCCTGCTTAGTGTCAGCAGCAGCGAGGAGTGGTGAGCTGCCTGTGCACTTAAGTTTAAAGAGTGCATGTCTCTTTGGCTGGCTGTCGTGCGACAGCCAGCCAGACATGCACACTTTAAACCTTTCTAACCTAGCTGTCTTAAGCAGCTAGGTTGAGAGCAAGTGCAGGCCTCCAGCGCCAACGGGAGCGCAGAGAGAGGCCACTCCCTCCAATCCTGATACTTCTCTCATGCTGGTTAACAGCATGAGAGCAGCGCAAGGATTGGATATGGGAGTTGGCTGGGGCCCGCGTTGGAACCTGGACGAGCAAAGAACACTGGACGTGTTGTGCAGCAAGTAAGGTAAGTGATTTTTTTTATTTTATTTATTTAATAGGCGCTTATATGTAGTTCATATGCTTATTTACGTGTTGCATATTGCAATCCATAGCTCGGTGGCCCCAGACTTGGTCATGATTGCCACGCACCTTCCATGTGTGTCATAATCTCGCTCCAGCTCCTCGTCAATGAATTTCAGAGAAGCCCAGCGACCAAACTACTGTCTTCTGATGTTTACTTCGCTCTTAAAATTATTCTGTCCTACAATTTTACCCTTACTGGGCTTCTTATCTACCGTCCACCAGGCCCTTCTAAAGCCTTCCTAGAAGCCTTAGTTAATATCGCATCTACTCTTGTCCTAGAAGCAGCCAATTTTAACATTATAGGAGACCTTAATCTCCACCTGGAATGCCAAGACTCCCATGAGATTACCAACTCTCTGGGAGATATGGACGCCTGCCAACTAACCCAGTTAGTGGAGGGACCGACACATGTTGCAGGCCATCTACTTGATCCCGTATTTTCGAATCTCCAGACTTTGGAGGCTAATCCGCCATTCCCTTTGCTCTGGACAGACCACTCCCTCGTTTCCCTGCGCCTCTATATAGCAGGCACCCCTCTGTGCTCTCCCCGTCAGTCCTCTATGAAACGCCCTTGGCACAAATTAGACTCGTCCATTTTCACATCCACCCTAAACTCATATCGCCCAGAATGGCCTACTGATCTAGAGGCAGCGGACACTGCATTCAGGGGTTGGGTTAATAAAGCACTTGATCACTGTATCCCGTTAAAAATGACTCAGGCCAAGTGCATTCAAACTCACGCTTGGTACAATGAGACCTTGACTGCGGAAAAGAAAAAATGTAAAATCTTAGAACGTGCTTGGAGAAATGCTTATGACCTCACAGCAAAAACTATCTACAGGAAAGCAGTCAAAGTATACCACAAATTAGTCCGAAAGACCAAGGCCATGTTTTATGCCAACCTAATCACGACAAGCAGCAATCCCACTAAAACCGTGTTCTCCCTCATGAAAGAGATGGTGAAACTCCCGGCCGAGGTCAATAGCACCATATCCTCCAACGTTCAATGCGAGTCACTGGCTAAGTATTTCATCAGTAAAGTTGAACGTGTTTACAGTACATTCGGTCCGAGGAAGGACACCTCCAAATCTCTGGAGAACTCTACTGCAACAGTCTTATCCATACAAGACCTTCCACCCATGTCGCTGGAAGACATGAGCGTCCTGTCAGCCAAGGTAAAATCAGGCTCTCCCGACGACCCTCTAAAACCTGACCTTTTCAGGAGATTTCAAGACTGCCTCTTGACTGAGGGCCGGGAGTTGATAAATAGCTCACTCCAAACGGCGGTGATCCCTAAGTCATGGAAACACGCCAAAGTTATTCCGTTATTGAAAAAGCCCACACTTGATGCGTCTCTACCAGAGAACTTTCGCCCAATTTCTCTGCTCCCATACTTAGCTGAAATTATGGAGTCCTATGTAAACAGTCCTCTGACCAAGTACCTGGAAGTAAATGAGATCCTGGATAGGTCACAGAATGGTTACCGGCCCAGACATAGTACCGAATCTGCACTACTTGCAGTCACAGAGCAGCTACGGGTCACTCTGGATGAGGGCAAGACCTCGGCATTCATTTTATTGGACCTCAGTGCGGCCTTTGACTCGGTCTCCCATAAGATTCTGAAACAACAGTTAGAGGAGATCGGGGTCAAGGGCAAGATCCTGGCCTGGTTTGCGTCCTTTTTGACCGATCGCTCCTTCCAGGTCTCTGCCCCCCCTTTTTTGTCCAAGGTCTACCCTCTCGGTTGTGGGGTCCCCCAGGGCTACGCCCTGAGTCCCACGTTATTTAACGTATATGTCTGCCCACTGGCCCTCTTGGCCAAAGCCCGGAACATCAATATGGTATCATATGCCGATGATACCCAACTGGTATTCACCTTCTCCAATAACCCCAAACAGGACCAAGCTAAATTTCAAGAAGATCTCCTGGCCATCTCAGACTGGATGGCGGAAAATTACTTGCAACTGAATTCCACCAAGTCTGAGGTGCTCCTGGTGGGCCGCGATGCCCATCAGTGGGATAACCAATGGTGGCCTATGGCTTGGGTACTCCTCCCCAATCGAAAACCGTGGTAAAGAACCTAGGAGTTCTGATGGACAGTGCCCTCTCATTTGAAAGTCAAGCAAAAAAAGTGGCAGGCACATGCTTCAGTCTCCTACGCGGCCTGAAACCCATTCTGGGATTTTTCGAGGCATCCATCCGACAAACGATTATTCAAGCTGCGGTGCAGTCCTGATTAGATTACTGCAATGGGCTCCTACTTGGCGTAAACAAGACCGTAACCAAAAGACTCCAACGAGCATAGAATGCGGCTGCTCGCACTCTTTTCGGCCTACCTAAGCATTACCATGCGTCAAATCTTCTCTGCCGGCTCCACTGGCTGCCGATAGAACAGAGAGTCCAGTTTAAGACTCTCTGCACCACGCATAAGATCTTGCATGGCCAAGGCCCCCAAATTCTGCAAGGGCTTTGCTCATTGTACGTTCCGACTCGTTCCCTGCGCTCCGCTGATCTGCATTTAGCCTGTACCCCCCGAGTGCGCAGGCTTAGAGCAGGAGGGCGCTTGTTCAGGGCCATGGCACCCGCCTTATGGAATTCTGCCCCTCTTGCTGCTCGGGGCACACAAGACCACTGGGCATCTAGGAAATTGATTAAAACCTGGCTTTTTTCTAACCTCTAGTTAACTCCTTCCTGATATCCACTTGCCTGCTTAGCGCTGGGACACCCCGCTGCTGGGGCAGCCATGCGCTTTATAAATACGCATAACATAACATAACGGATATGTGTGTTGATTTAGTGGATAAAAAGTACATTTGGGATAGAAAACAACGTATTGCGCACAAGAAAACTCATGAGGGGGTGTGGCCTGGCGCCGGCTAAGATGGCGGCCTACAAAGAGAGCTCCGCCGGGGCCGCAACAAAAGCCCTAATTATCCGTCACCTATCCGACATTGGCGACGCTGATGTGACCCGCAGTGCCAGCGGAACACCCGCTGCACCGAATGGTGTGAAGGATCTCGATGAAATTGCCCTTGATCGGTCCTATTCCCTACCTGCGTAGCCGTAAGCTGGGAGCGAGCGGAGGCCCGGCAGGAGTGGGCGGTGCTCGAGTGACTGCCTTGCCTGGCTGTGGAGTTGCTGCTGCGGGGAGCCCGTGGGCGCGCGGGAGTGCAAGGAAACCCCCGGCGGCCCTGGTGCTGATCGCGGACATTGTCTGGGTATCAGCGAGGGACAGCGGGGCTGCGGTGACAGCCAGCGACTCCGGCGGGAACTTGAGTGTGCCCAGATCTGATCGTGAACGACCGGGACCCCTTCCCGCCTGGCCGGTATCCCGTAAAGAGGACTCTGCACTGGACTGGCGAGTGCGGGCACCGGAGTGGGGGTAAGGAGCCTCTTCCCCCCCCCCCCGCCTCCGGGTGAGCGTGAGCCCGTACTGACATCCATTGGGCGGAAACTGCGAGGGAGGCCCTGGGGCCGTGTCATCGTTCGCTCGGAGCGCGCCTTTGGGGATTGAGGCCTGCAGCGGGGACCAGCCATGCTGGGTTGTGCGTGGCGGACTGGCCGGGGTGCGACGCTGCGGTTTCTCCATCGGAGCGCACCACCCCAACGTAATAGAGACCTCCTCCCTCGGGCTAGAAAACGACCCTGCCAAGGCGGAAACAACAAGGGGGACAAGCTAAGGGCAGACACGACGTCTCTCCCATGCAGCGCACTGTTGGAGCCGCGGGCCTAAATCTGGGTTCACGTGGTTCTTCCTTGGCCCGGAGTCCCTAAGTTGCTATCACCTGAGGGCACAATACAGAGACATCTGGTACATCCGTGACGAGGCTGGGTCCTGAGGCAGACACAGTTTGGGAGCCGAGTAATTTCAGCACTGGACTCGCCTCGAGGCCCGGTCGTGGGTACCGGGGCGTGCGTTGCGCAAAACACAGTTCGGCGAGCTGCGCCACACAACGACACTACGCGCGAAGGGCCCAACCAGGGATTGAGATGGTGTAGGATAGCTGCCAGCCGGGTGGGGTCGCACAGGACTGCGCCGACCCAATAGCCCATCGTAAGCTCCGGGAGCGCTGACTCCCCCCTGGATGTGCCATTGCTGGATTGGCAGAGCTCCCTGGCGTCAGGAGGCGGGTGAGGCGTAACACTCGCGGTAGGGTTCCCGGGCGCTGCTGGACCCGGACCATCGTCAAGGGGCACAGATACCCCCAGCGGCTACTCTTTCGGGGGAGCTACGTGGCAGTGACAGCCCCACTGCCACAGGAACTGTGAAACGGCTGACAGTCCACCCGGATTTCTAAATTTGCATGCCGGAACGGTGCGGGATCTGCCCAGAGTCAAGGGGCCAATTTACGCTAAGGACACGGTCGACTGGCATCCAAACATAATGAAACCCAAAGGGGACGCATCAGTGCAGTCTAACAGACTTGACAAATACGCAGTCCCAAAACAGTCCATGCCAGAAGATGGGGCCACAGGTGGCCAGACAGGCGATCCAGAACCATCGCTCAGCTCCATAATGGTGGCTATCCAAGTGCTGGGCGCAACACTCGAAACGAAAATCGACAAAGTCTCCATCGAAATGAACTTGCTTAGAGCGGACATGAACAAGACGTCGGAACGTGTAACAAAGACGGAGGCCAATGTCACAGAGCTACAAAGCACAACCCGGAAACTGGACGAATGAGTCCAACAACTTGTCCATCAGCAGCGTCAGGTTGCTCTTAAGCTGGAGGATCAGGAGGGACGGGCCCGCCGCAACAATATCCGAGTGGTTGGGGTTCCAGAAGGGGCGGAGGGGCCAAGCGTCGACCTCTTCCTTGAAGAACTAATATTGAACCATCTTAAACCTAAATGATTCTCCGCCTTCTTCACAGTGGAGAGGTCGCATAGAGCCCCGATCCCCCTGCCAAAACCTGGAGCAGCCCCTAGGACGATCATAGCCAAAATCCTTAATTTCAGGGACCGCAACGCAATATTACAGGCTGCCCGTCTACAAGGGGACCTCCGATACGAGAACACCGCTGTCAGGTTCTTCCCAGATTTTACTCTTAAGGTGCAGCAAGAGCGCCGTTCCTTTGACGGGGTGAAACGAGCGCTCAGAGACAAAGGCATCAAGTATATGATGTTTTTTCCAGCGAAGCTCATTGTTATAGCAGATGGGAAATCATGGTTCTTCACGACCCCGTCGAACGTGCAAGCGTGGCTAAATGAAGGGAACGCAAGGAAGGCGAGATCAAAAACTGCAGATAGCTGGAGAGATACCCGAGTGAGTCTACCGAGCTCCCTAGATGGTCGAGCGTAACCGGACAGGAGAAGCCAACGATCCTGGAGATCGAGATCCATGAGCCCGATGACCATGGAGGCCAGTGGAGAATGAACTCCTCTCACCTGACATCAGACTCAGAGACCCATTGCAACATTCAATAATGTATAATGTTTGATCTTTGTCAAGGGGATGGCATCTACTAAGCAGGGTGGGCGCTGCGGGACCGATAACGTATCATAATGCCACTTTCCTGGTGAGGGCTGGGGTCGGGCCCCGGGGGGGCCTGAGGCGGTGCCACCCTACTGCAACCTGTAACAGTTGACGAGTTATTTGGGCGACAGGCGCTCTGCTAGTTGGGGATGTGGGTAGTTTCGAACCCACACAGCAGGGTAGCAGGGAGGGAGGGGACAGTTTATGGGGTTTTCTTATTGCTGGTTATATTTTCTTTTTCACTGGGACCCAGGGAGGGGGGTTGTTGGGATGGGAACGGATGGTCACGACTCACACAACTTCGATTACTAGGACTGAGTTACATACCACAAGCGCTTTGCACACGCCGCCTTAATCTATATGAGTACGCACTGGGACAAGAGCCTTAAGCTCCTGAGTTGGAACGTCAATGGGCTCGGGGACAAGGTAAAATGGAGCATCGTGCTCCAATACATAAAACGACACACCCCCGACGTAGCGCTGCTCCAAGAGACACACCTAGGTGGAAACACCTGTAAGGCTTTAAACAGATGGGGGTACAAACTGGTTACCCACTCCGGTTTCATGTCAGGATCGAGAGGGGTTGGCATTCTCCTTAAACAATCCTTCCCACTTAGCATACAACACACCTGGGCTGACGAACTGGGGCGTTACTCCGCGGTCTCGGGACAATGGGAGGGACGCACTCTGACAGTGGTAATGGTCTATGTGCCGCCGGGTATACAGAGCCAGACCTTTAAGGACCTGGGGTCTTTCATGCTCTCGCTCCCGGAGGGCCAATTGATGGTGGGTGGGGACTTCAATTTGGTTGTCTCGGGCCGGCTGGATCGTTCTCCGCCCCGGGACATTGGCACCGCGGGTAGCTGGCTCACAAACTTTCTAGAAGCATTGGGCCTCACGGATCTCTGGAGGACGCACCACCCTGAAGGCAGACAATACACGTTCTATTCGGGAGCGCATCACACCTTCTCCAGAATAGACTACTTGCTCATGTCCGTGTCTCAGATGGCGACAGTGCGTGAAATATAGCACATGGCAAGAGGGATTTCTGATCACTCCCCCATATGGACACATTTGGCACTAAGTGACGAGAGTAAGTAGTGTAGCTTCTATCAACGCATGGTACCGCCGCAATCCCGTAGTTAAAACTGAAATCACGCGTGCCATCGACCACTACTATCAGGAAAACGAGGGGTCGGTAGACTCTCCCTCAATTCTCTGGGAGGCATTTAAAACAGTAATCGGGGGCAAGCATTGTCAGCCATTGCCGGAGCACGTAAAGAAAAGTTTAAAGATATGGTTCTTCTCGAAAGTGATCTCCTCTGCCTGGAGGAAGAAGCAGGTGAAGGGGATGCCCAAGATAGCCACCACCACTTACTGCTGAAAAGAACCGAGTACAAGGCCGTCGCAACAGACATGGCCAAAACCTTAGCGAGGGACAGGGACGGCAGACTATATGACCAGGGAGACAAAGCTGGCAAATTAATTGCATGGCTAGACCGGAAAGAGAGGACGAATAGACTAGTACCTGAACTCAGAAGTCGTGCAGGTGACGTGATAACAGATCCCCAGGATAGAGCAAACACATTCGCAGATCACTACAAAGTGGTCTACCAGAGCGGCTCTGACTTACCGGAGGAGGACTCGACGGCACTCCTAGCGGACATCGCCCTGCCTACCCTTACAGCCGAAGAATGGCAAACATTGGACAGTGCCCTAACAAATGATGAAATAGCTCAGGCGATTAGGAACCTCCAGCCATGGAGAGCCCTGGGTCCTAATGGAATACCCATTTAGCTGTACAAGCTTAAGCCTGACAAACTTGCACCCCACCTTAAAAACATGTTTGTGGCGAGTAGAGATCGAGGCCAACTTCCACGTGACCAAAGAATAGCAACGTTAGTCACCATACACAAGGAAGGGAAACCGAGAGACGAATGCTCATCCTATAGGCCCATCTCCCTTTTGAACGCGCAACCCAAAATCCTAGCTAAGCTATTGTCAACCCGACTAAACCAGGTTATTTGTAAATTGGTGCACCCCGATCAATCCGGCTTTATGCCTCATTGAAACACAGCCCTAAATCTACGTCGGTTGCACTGTGTACTGGGGCGACTGGCCACAATCCGGGAAGACGCGATCGTGGTGTCACTGGACGCCACTATGGCGTTTGACACTATCGAATGGCCATATTTATTCACAGTCCTCAAGAAGTTGGGCTTCGGCCCCGGCTTCATTGGATGGGTTAAACTCCTCTACTCGGACCCACTGGCACAAGTAGTAGTTAATAACAAGATGTCGGCTGCATTCACCCTTAGCCGAGGGACTCGACAGGGCTGTCCGCTCTCCCCCTTGCTCTTCGCCCTATCCCTTGAACCGTTAGTGGCCTGGATACGCAGAGACCCATCCATTAGGGGACTCAAATGGACGGAGGGGTGGGAGGACCGCATCTCCTTGTACGCTGACGACGTTCTCCTATATCTAGCCTCTCCCCAGAAATCGCTACGTATTATCCTGGACATTTTCACAAACTTTTGGAAAAACTCTGGGTATAAAATTAACTGGAGTAAGTCACTCTTCTACGTTCTAAACGGAGACCCTCCCTCCCCACCCCGGGATTGCCCCATCCAAGTAGCACTAGAGGGATTCAAGTATCTAGGCATCTTCATTACCTCCGACGCCAAACGTCGATACGAGCGCAATCTTCTCCCCCCACTACAAAGATTGCGGCGAGACGTCGCGACCTGGAAGGCGCTGCCGCTATCACTGCTGGGAAGAGCAGCACTCTTTAAGATGATGTCCCTTCCGCGCTTTCTATATGTCCTGCAGAACTCCCCAGACCCGGTACCGACTAGGTTCTTCAAGGACATAGAGGGCATCCAGAGAGACCTCCTGTGGGACGGTAGACCCCGAATAGCACTTCACAAATTCACATTAGGGTGGTACGACGGAGGTATAAGGCTCCCTGATATCAGAAAGTACTATTGGGCGGCCCATTTGGCAGCGGTGAACCACTGTACCTATCGTCTCGGTGATGATCCAGGATACAAGATGGAGAGATGGCTACTCCCCGGTGGGAACTTCAACAGAGCACTATATTCCAGACCCCGCAGATATTCATTAACGGGACCAACATATCACTCAGTCCAAGTCTGGCACACGGTAAACCGTAGTTTAGGATGGGACCGAAAACTCACACTGGCTACTCCGCTGTGGGACGCGGAACAACTGGGCACCCTGGGGGGAACCAAAGGATTCGATAAGTGGGATCTCATTGGGTTGTCACGGATCGGAGATCTATGGGAGGCAGGCAGGGTGGTATCGTTCGCCTCGCTCCAGCAAACACATCAACTAGCTGGCACAGAATACTTCAGATACCTGCAGGTCTGACACTCCCTTCAGTCTAACCTTCCAGATGGGTCCTCTCCCCCAGAATCCTCTGAACTGGAGGACAGGCTGCTTGACGGCTACCTGCCAGATAAAGTCATCTCCCTTACATATAAAAAACTCGTCAATAACACTCCAGATCCTCTTGTACCTCTACGGGAGTGATGGGAGAGGGACGGGCTAGAGCTGGGCAACGAAGAATGGCAGGAGGCAGTGGCCTCCCCACGGGAGGTCGCGATTTCGTCCAAGCTACGCCCCATTCAGCTAAAAATACTACACAGAATATATGTCTCCGGGCCCAGATTGGTACAAATGGGGGGGGGGACTGATGGGCTGTGCAGGAGACAGTGTGGCCTAGAGGGCTCCTTTCTACACATTCTATGGGAGTTTGGCTTGATTCAGGACTACTGGAGGAAGGTACAAGAGTGCATGAGCGAGGTATTGGCAATTGTGATCAGGCCTGAAGCCAAGAGGTGTCTCTTGAACGTGTGGGAACCCACAGTCCTAAACAGTAAGGACAAATTATGGGCAACTTTGGGCCAAACGGTAGCAAAAAGGAACATCGCACGACTGGGGGGGGGCAGCAGCACCACCTACGCTTGCAGCCTGGAAGGCGGATATGGACTGGTGTATGGTAAGGGAAAAAACTGTCTATGTTGCACGTGGGTGCCCCCAGAAATGCATTGCTATATGGGTGTAGTGGGTCGAAATGAGGGGGTAGGAGACCAGGTCGGCTTAAGGTTGGTTTTATTTTGTGAAACACACGTCTCCTTTGGGTAGCCAGTCTTTTACTAAGAGTTGGGGATAATGGCGTCTTATCCCAGCACTCCGGGTCTTCCGGCATTCTCCACCCCTTTCTCATCCACCTTCGTCGGGTCTTGCCGGGACAGGGGGTCCAGAGTTCAGACGGGCAAATGAAAAGAGAAAACACAGAAACGGTGTAAATGAGGGGAACTAGCACACAATTACGGGAGGGGAGTGAAGGATCACCAGTGGATACCCCATGTCTAAATGGGAAGGTGAAGTGCTCAGGAAGGGGTAACCAGTCGGGAACCGGTAGGGAGTTTGTTACCCTATACGTCGGGTCTCTCCCTCCTTCCAACCCAACCCGTAAACCTCTCTCATACCTGAGAGAGCCACGCTCCTCCTGGAGCGTGGCTGGGCGAACCGCGGTGCCGTTGGCCTCCTGGCTTTCTTGGTTCCTTCGGCAGCTCCGCAGTAAAGTCTCCGCTCGGCAGCTTCCACTCCTTTCCACACACGTCTTGCTCCAACTCCTCGTCCTCTCCCACTCCGGTGATGCCACACACCCTCTTCCTGGCTCCCGGCGTTCTTGTTGGCCCAACTATCGTGACATCATCGTTGAAGGCGGTATCCTCGGGAGCGATCTCCAAGTTAAAGGAGCTGTACCTGTTTTCACCCGCTTCCTTCTGCGTGGGGTTAAAGGGACAGTTCCAGTCGTCCTGCTGTAGGGAAATAAGAGGTAGATCGGCAGGCGTCACATTCCACCAGTCCCTTATCCGCTCCTTGCCCTCCCGGGTCGTGTCAACCCTGTGACAATGGGGTAGATGGAATGTGTATCGTGGGAATATATGTGACCCCCCTGTCCTTCCTTCCCTAGACGATCCAACATCACCGTAATCATAACAACTATCATGTCTCACTGCAATTGGAGTGCTATACTATATAACTGTCAAGTCTCCATGATTATTCTATGGACTCTACGGGGGTAATTAGGATAGCGGGTGGATCGCCACTGCCCGTATGGCGGTGGCGATCCGCCCGCTATTTTCCACCGCCCGCTTAACATTTTTCCCACCGCCATATTACGATGGCGGTGGGGACCCAGGCGGACGGAAAGACCGTCCGCCAGTTTTCCGCCGGTAGGCAATCGGCCCGATTGCCTACCGGGCGGAAAAGGCCTGCAATATGGTGGTGGTGCCTTGCAGGCACCGCCATCCATATTACGATGGTCGGCGGTGCAGGGCTTTCCATGGCAGTGACTCCGCCATGGAAAGCCAGGCGGATTACACTTTTGGGGGCCCGTTGCGGGCCCCAAGATGTTGGGGGGTGGGGGTGCACATGGGGGGTACCTATGGTACCCCCTGCATTGTCATGGACATGGTGGCAGGCACCTCGCGGTGCCTGTCACCTTGTGCATGACGATGCACACAGTGCATTCCCAGAATTGTGGCGGGCGGTGCTGTGAGCACCGCCCGTCACAATGCTGGGAATGGAGGATGCCACCGCCACGGTGGCAGTGGCATCCGAATCGCCTGTGTGGGACCGCCGCACCACTGGCGGCCGGTCCCAGCACCGCTAGGGTGGCGGGCGGACGAAAGTCCGCCCGTCATCCTAATAGGCCCCTAAGTGTCTATGTAAGGTTGTGACCAGAAGGTTTAATAAACAGATTTATAAAAAAAATTAAAAAAAGAAAACTCCTCATTGTAGGCCCTCGGTAGGTTATTTGTATGAGAGAATATGTGGCAGCGGCATCACTGCTGCCCTTCGTGAACACTGTCATTACGGTGTCTCCACGCATGAATGCACCCACCCACCACCCATTTGCCTGCCCCACTACTCTTGGTAGATACCAGCTACCACTGGCGACTGACCTATCGCCCACGAAAGGACAGGCTCCCTAAGACACAAGGAGAGATCAAGACTTTGACTTGCAAATTGACCAATTCTGGCGATATGAGTAGGGTAACTAGTCACAATATCGAAACAAAAATATCGACTGGACAGAATATCGAGTTTTTTATATAGAATGGACAGAATATCGAATTGCAAAAATATAGTGGTGCAGAATATCGAAATTAAGGTAAGAAATATCGATTTTAATAATATCGAAGTTAGTAATATCACCATCCATATTACGATGGTCGGCGGTGCAGGGCTTTCCATGGCGGTGACTCCGCCATGGAAAGCCAGGCGGATTCCACTTTCGGGGGCCCGTTGCGGGCCCCCAAGATGTTGGGGGGTGGGGGTGCACATGGGGGGTACCTATGGTACCCCCTGCATTGTCATGGACATGGTGGCAGGCACCTCGCGGAGCCTGTCACCTTGTGCATGACGATGCACACAGTGCATTCCCAGCATTGTGGCAGGCGGTGCTGTGAGCACCGCCCGCCACAATGCTGGGAATGGAGGATGCCACCGCCACGGTGGCGGTGGCATCCTAATCGCCTGTGCGGGACCGCCGCACCACTGGCAGCCGGTCCCAGCACCGCTAGGGTGGCGGGCGGACGAAAGTCCGCCCGTCATCCTAATAGGCCCCTAAGTGTCTATGTAAGGTTGTGACCAGAAGGTTTAATAAACAGATTTATAAAAAATAAAAAAATAAAAACTCCTCATTGTAGGCCCCAGGTAGGTTATTTGTATGAGAGAATATGTGGCAGCGGCATCACTGCTGCCCTTCGTGAACACTGTTATTACGGTGTCTCCACGCATGAATGCACCCACCCATTTGCCCGTCCCACTACTCTTGGTAGATACCAGCTACCACTGGCGACTGACCTATCGCCCACAAAAGGACAGGCTCCCTAAGACACAAGGAGAGATCAAGACTTTGCCTTGCAAATTGACCAATTCTGGCGATATGAGTAGGGTAACTAGTCACAATATCGAAACAAAAATATCGACTGGACAGAATATCGAGTTTTTTATATAGAATGGACAGAATATCGAATTGCAAAAATATAGTGGTGCAGAATATCGAAATTAAGGAAAGAAATATCGATTTTAATAATATCGAAGTTAGTAATATTGACAGTCATAATATAGTTGTTAAAAATATCGATTTTTTTTATAGTGTTTTAAGTGTTAGTATATGTGTTAAAAGTATGTATTATTTTTGTAATGTATGTTTGAATTTTTTTAAGTAAAGAATTTTATGTTATTTAAATTTTGCGTAATTTAGGGCCATATGTAGGTAATTTCTATTTACCGATTCCTAAATACCGAATTTTACCGATTCGGTATTTAAGAATCGGTAAATAGAATGTAGGTAAACATTCGGTAAATTTTACCGATTCGGTAATATTCGTTATTACCTATTCGGTATTTACCGAATCGGTAATAAGGAATACCTTCCCATTCATTCCTATGGGCCTGGAGGCCCATAGGAATGAATGGGAAGCCATTCACTATTACCGATTCGGTAAATACCGAATCGGTAATAGGGGAGCATATTCAAGGATGGCAGGGTATCAAATTGACACCCTGTTGCACCCTGAATCGTGCATGTGTGCACATGTGGCGCACATACATGCCCTAAGGGCATGTATGTCTGCCACATGGCACTTTTAAAAAAGCACAAAATTGCTTTTTAAAAGGTATTCAGTATTTACCACCAACTTGTAGTTGGTGGTAAATAACGAATCCTGAAACCAAAAATGCACTCACTTGAGTGCTCCCTACATAGGATTTAAGGAATCGGTAATTTACTGATTCCTTAAAATAACGAATCGGTAAATTACCGATTCCTTAAATCCGGCCTCCTACATCTCAATTGCCTAAATACCGGTCGGTAACGGGAGATTTACCGAATTTCGGCCGTTACCGACCGGTATTTAGCTACCTACATATGGCCCTTAATTCCGTAGCGGGTTGTGGGTTTATAGGGGAATAGGGTGGGAAGTAATTTAATTATAGTAAATTAAATATTAATTTTTAGGAATTATTAATTATTTTTAATTTAATTTTGCGTTTTAGTTCTGTAGCGGGTTGTGGGTTTATAGGGGAATAGGGTGGGAAGTAATTTAATTGTAATTAAGTAAATATTTATTTTCATTTATTGGTATTGATAATTAATTTATTGTTAATTAATTAATTGGTAATTAATTTTTATTAATTGATAATTATATTAATTGTATTAATTTATTATTCGGAGCGGGTTGTGGGTTTATAGGGGAATAGGGTGGGAAGTAATTTAATTGTAAATATGTAATGTATTTTTATTTATTGGTATTGATAAATAATTTATTGGTAATTAATTATTAATTGGTAATTAATTTTTATTAATTGATTAATTGATAATTATATTAATTGTATTAATTTATTATTCGGAGCGGGTTGTGTTTTTATAGGGGAATAGGGTGGGAAGTAATTTAATTGGAATTACGTAATTATTGAAATTATTTTTGTGTATTGATAATTAATTTACTGCTAATTAATAATTGGTAATTTTTTTATTACTTATTAATTTTTGGTATTGAAAATTAATGTGTTGTTAATTAATTATTGATAGGTAATTAATTGTTAATAATTAATATTTATTGGTATTTATAATTAATTATGTATTAAATAATTTGTAATTGGTAATTAATTTTTATTAATTTTTTATTGGTATTGATAATTAATTTATATATATTTAATTATTAAATCATTACTTCCCCTACTGTTGCACTCATTGGAGTGGGAATAGTAATTTTTACCCCTACGCTATCCAACACTTTCCCTACTGTTGCACTCACTGGAGTGGGAATAGTAATTTTTACCCCTACGCTATCCAACACTTTCCCTACTGTTGCACTCTCTGGAGTGGGAATAGTAATTTTTACCCTCCCGCTATCCAACGCTTTCCCTACTGTTGCACTCACTGGAGTGGGAATAGTAATTTTTACCCTCCCGCTATCCAATACTTTCCCTACTGTTGCACTCTCTGGAGTGGGAATAGTAATTTTCACCCCTACGCTATCCAACACTTTTCCTACTGTTGCACTCTCTGGAGTGGGAATAGTAATTTTTACCCCTACGCTATCCAACACTTTCCCTACTGTTGCACTCACTGGAGTGGGAATAGTAATTTTTACCTACACGCTATCCAACGCTTTCCCTACTGTTGCACTCACTGGAGTGGGAATAGTAATTTTTACCCTCCCGCTATCCAACGCTTTCCTTACTGTTGCACTCACTGGAGTGGGAATAGTAATTTTTACCCTCCCGCTATCCAACGCTAAAAATATTGAATATTTGGGGGGCGGAGCTTGCCTGCAACGAAGATGGCCGCCTGATCCCGGCGCTCCGCCGAGCCATCACATAATCCTTCCAAAATCCTGCGTGATTGATACACTTGGGGCCATTGACACGCTTCTCGGTGTGTCGGAAGAAGGCCCCCATACGATACCGCGACTCCTGGCCCGGGGGAGGCCCAGACGCAGCTGAACTGTGACTCGACGCGGAAGCGGGAGGCTGCGCGCAGAGGCCTGCTGTGACGGACGGCGTGCGGCCCTCCCCTAGACACGTACCCTGCTGGCGACATGGAGGAGGCCGCTCCGAGCTCCTAGAGAGGAGAGTGCTCCGGAGTCTGGGTATACGAGTAAGTGAACTGGGACAGAGAGAACTGAGCCCGGAGCGATCGCGACGAGAGTGCGCAGCCTCCCAGTGAATCTCCGAGAAGCAGTATCGTCTGTGGGAGTCATTCTGAAACAGTGGCCCTGCTATCGGCGAGAGGGGAACCCTGAGGCGGCGGTGATAGAACGGCCACACCGCGTTGCGCCGGCGGGCCTTACAAAAGATCCGGACTATAGCTGGCGGTGAGTGGCGGCGCGGGGATCTGCGCGCACCAGCGGCGAGAGACATTAATAGAACTGCTACGCGCCTGGGTGCCTATCTGGTGACAACTATCTGGGCTTAGCTGGGCTGACTGATGGCATAGCAGGTAGCGGCGTATTGAAGAGCACAGACGCTCTCTGGGGGAGATGACACGAAGAGAAGCCTCGTGAAAGGAGGCCTCGTTGCAGCTGCTGCTGCAAACGGACTCACTGAGCCCTCGAAGTGACTGCGACTACGGAGGCGCGACGAAGAGGGCACCGCGGGAAGCATTAGCTAGCAGAGGCCCATAGCGGCCTATGAAAGACCTGACACACGCACGCCACCGGCGGCCTGGAGTGTCTCTGAAAGATGGACGAGCGGAGTGTATGACTCTACCTTGGTGCCTGATTCTGTTTAAGTGCTCCGGTAAGCCCTGGGAAGCCCCAGCTAACCAACATAGTGGTCTCACAGGGTGTTGCGGCTGCCAGACTGAGCCTCGACATTATCTGGGGAGAGTGTGAACGGTCCTCCGAAGAACCCTTTTAGATTGGTAATTAGCGGCAGCGACCCTAAGCCTGTGCAATGGGGAAAGTAGACAGGAATCAACCAAAGCTTACATTCGAACAACGTAAGACTAAGGCCTCAGACACCACACTGGAGGATCCCCCTGGCACAGCTGAAGCGTTTTCGGAGCGCTTGGACGAAGACATTAAAACCATGCTTGTGACTATGCAAAAAAGCCTGCAAGCCAGTCTCACCACCATTGACACCAAATTAGACTCGCTGTCCTACAGGATGGACAGGATGACGGAGAGACTAGACAAACAGGCGGAGAGGACGGACATGGTGGAACGCAGAGTGACGGAGATAGAGGAGGCCCAGACTGAGACTGATACTCGCCAAAAGCAGATGAACAGAGCGTTGCAAACGCTGCAGGATAAAGCAGAGGACCTTGAAGCCCGGTCCCGGAGATCCAATCTACGCATAACAGGCCTGCCAGAGTCTACACAGATTGGAAATATGGAGACTTTTGTTGAGAAACTGCTCCACACTTTGCTGGGCCCGGACGTGTTCTCCCCCATGTTCGTTGTAGAGAGAGCTCATCGCTCCCTTGGTCCGCGACCTCCCCCGGGCGCGCCACCGAGGCCCATTATAGCCAAGCTACTCAATTATAGGGACCGAGACACGGCCTTGAGGCTGGCGAGAGAAAAACAGTCGCTGCAGTTTTAGGGGTCGTCCCTCTCGCTCTACCCAGACTTCACGGCTCGAGTTCAGGAAGCTCGCAAGCAGTTCGCTCCCCTCAAGAAACAACTGAAGGAACTTAGTGTGGACTATGCAATGCTGTACCCTGCCAGAATGCGCGTGAACCGCCAGGGTCACTCCAGGATCTTCTCAGACCCACGGGCCCTACAGAAAGCACTGAAAGAGTGGGCTTCGGAAGGGCGCCAACACCGAGAGCCCGCCGCGATGGTAGGCACGAACTCTGGCGGACTAGATGATCAGGACTGATCACACCTGCATTTTCCCAGATAAAATATGAACACCTCTGGAGGGAGGAGGGCTGATTGGAAAGTACTTATATGTGCCGGGTGGAGTCTGCGACGGAGGTGTGCATGGTATTACTGCGAGGTTGATGGGGTGGGATGTGATGAACGATAGAGGGACCGGGGTACCACGACTGGTGCAGGGATAAACGCTAGAGTGTAATAAGTTGGGCTGGGGGGGAAAAATATAAGAAGGTGTGTCACACGCAACACGTACTAGATGGCTGGCGGAATTTGAATTGTAGCTTGTCTACAGGTGAGGCGGGCAACATCCGCCTTCAGGCGTACACCGCTTTCTGGGAACTGTTTTGTACTCTTATTTCACAGAGTTAATTAATGTGAATTTATTATGTTGATTGGGGATAACATGGGAGAATTCGCCATAGCTTGGTTGGGGGTTGCTAGGTGTGGGGGGGGGGGCGGGAGGTTTTGAGACTGACAAGCAGCAGACATTCACGACTGACATGGTAGGAATATCCACAGAGTGCGCATTTCCTCATTATGCACACATACTATTGGCGCACACCATACACAGGCAAACCTGATGATGAGTGGGGATGAAGGTGTCCCAGAACAGCGACAAACGATACGAATCCTGACTTGGAATGTCAGGGGACTGAATGACCATAGAAAATTGAGGAAAGTGATAGCCTACTTGAGGCGGCACGGCATAGATATCGCGCTCTTACAAGAGTCCCACCTACCGTTGAGCAGTAACATGCTTCGCACTAGAGGCCTACATGAGTCCGCCCACTGCGCGGGCTTCACAACGCATGCGAGAGGAGTGATCACCTGGGTGAACCACGCCTCGAAGTTTACACTAGAACCCCTTCACTCGGACCCTGAGGGTAGATACGTGTTCACGCGCTGTCTGGGGAAAGGCCTTGATATGATCCTCGTTAATACTTACAGCCCCAATTATGACCACCCGGAGTTTTATACTTCCCTCACAGGCATCATGCGTAACTACGCAGGGAAGACACTACTATGGGGAGGAGACTTTAACTGTGTCTCTGTCTAACTGTGAGCTTAGACAGATCGGGCGGCCCAATGAGGCGGGTCTCGGCGTCTGCCCACGCCATTGAGGATGCAATGACTCAACTTGACTTTATTGACGTTTGGCGGTGGCGAAGCCCGGAACAGGGGGGGTTCACCCATTACTCGGCGTTCCATGACTTACACACTAGGATTGACTACTGGATGGTTACAAGTGATATTTATTCGTCGGTCCGGGAGTGTACGGTCCTCGCACGCACATACTCAGATCACTCCCCTATACTCCTAGTGGTTAACACCCCTGTGAAGAGAATTCCCCCCTTTACCTGGCGCTTTCCGCCATACTCCCTTCTGGATCCTGTGTTCCGGGCGGAGTTGGAGGAGGCGATAGACATATATTTTACTTGTAACATTGGCTCTGTGGAGTCTTTCACCACAGTCTAGGAGGCGTTCAAAGTTCACATTCGAGGGATAGCCATGTCAAAACATTCAGGGGTGCTTCGTGCACTTCGCAAACGACTGTCTGAGCTGGAAGGCGCTCTTAAGCAACTGGAACAGGATCTGATGGCAGGAGGGACGGTGACGGATAAGGCCACGTTTAAAGCCCTGCTGGAAGAATTCCACGCAACGGCGGATGCAGAATTAAAACACCTAGACAAATATGCGACTGCGCGCATTTATGGGGAAGGGGAACGCCCAGGAACGGTACTCGCGTCCCTCCTTAAAAAGCGTAGGGACACTGCAGCGCCATCGGCAATTAAGAGTGAGCAGGGAGAGGTAATTACGGGAGACGAAGATATTCTGGAAAGGTTCAGACAATATTACTCGACTTTATATCGTTCCTGTCACGGAGGTGGAGAAGCGGAAATCATAAATTATTTGACCTTTGTGAAGCTGCCATTTCTGTCCAATGAGCATCGAGAGCACCTAATGCGACCTCTAGAACAAAAGGAGATCCTTACCGCCCTGGCGGGGATGAAAGCGACAGGGGCCCCTGGAGTTGATGGACTCACGGTTAGTTTCGATAAAACATTCCAAGAATTGCTGATCCCAGACCTGGCCACTCTATTCGAGGACATGGTCGCGGAAGGGATTATGCCCCGATCCATGAGAGAGGCGATTATCGTGGCTATTCTAAAACCTGACAAGTCTCCTACAGACTGTTCCTCGTACCGCCCTTTATCATTACTGAATGTGGACACTAAGCTTTTTGCCAAAATTCTCACCACCAGACTAACTCCTCTGGTCCCATACTTGGTGGCCACCGAACAAGCAGGGTTCATACCAGGTAGGAGCCTGACATATAATCTGCGGACGGTATTCGGGACCATACAACATACTAGACAGGAGGTGAACGCTGTGGCAGTTTTCCTAGATATGGAAAAAGCTTTCGACTCAGTGGAATGGCAGTTTATGGTAGTGGTCCTAACTAGAATGGGTCTAGGTACTATGTTCCTACAGATGCTGGCAGTGCTCTATAATTCACCCACAGCCAGAGTAAAACTTGGCTCCGCAGTTACTAAACAGATGCTTATCACGAGAGGTACACGGAAGGGATGCCCGCTATCTCCGATACTATATGCACTAGTGGCAGAACCTCTAACATGTGCCTTACGCGAATACCACTCACATAGGGGTATTAGATTTCCACGGTACCAGTTGATTGTCTCCACTTATGCTGACGACACACTCCTTTACGTCCGAAATCCAGAAACCAACCTGCCCCCTATCCTTAGAGAAATTGTAAGATATGGAGCGCTCTCTGGACTTAAGGTGAATTGGAATAAGTCCCTGATTTTTCCTCTTACACAGTCCACGCCCCGCTGCCAATTAGACTTCCCGCTACAATGGACTACAGAACCAGTCCGCTACCTGGGGATCCGGATACACACAGACTCGGAGCTGGTGTTCCGGGAGAATTATGGGAGAGCCCTAGATCGGTTGGGGGACGATATTGAGAAGTGGACACGCCTGCCGCTGTCTTTATTAGGCTGCATCTCTCTCATGAAAATGGTAGTTCTTCTGCGTTTCCTGTTCCTGTTCAGCGGTGTCCCTATGGTTCTCCCGAAACGTTTTTTCCGTACACTCAACGCGCTGCTGGTTAAACTGGCATGGGCGAGTAAACAGGCTAGAATCCGCTGGGATATACTCACATTGCCTTATCGGATGGGTGGACTGGGTGCCCCAGACATGGATCTCTACTACAGGGCGGCGCAGTGTGCCCATGCTCACCAGTGGTTACATGACGATCCTGACACACCTCACTTACACATAGAACGAGCAGCTGTAGCCCCTCTCACGCTCCCCGCGGTGATGTTTACTCCCACTGACCGCAGATCGGGGATACTGGATTCTATTAACGCGACAAGACATGCCTGGCATCGCTTGCTGAAACTCCAAGATGGGGCGATACTCTATTCCCCACTGACACCCCTTGAGTGGTGCCATTGGCTCCCCACCTGCGTAGACAGCGGAGTGTTAAGGGCTCTTCATGCAATGGGGGCGACAAATATAGGGGACCTGTTCCGCGATGGGACGGTTGGAACGTGGGAACAGCTCACTAGCCCGGACCTCACGATGTCCCAACTACACAAATTCCAATTCCACAGACTGAGGCATGCACTGACCAACATGCTAGGCTGTGAACTAGCGGAACCCCCTGATGTTGCAGCGCTCACATATATTCTTAACACGGAGTCCCCTGCTAAACTGATCTCTAAAATCTATAAATTATCACAAGGGTATAGAGTTAATTTTTACACTAAGCCGAGGTTGGCGTGGCAATCGGACCTCGGCGTAGGGCTAGACGACGATGCCTGGAGCTACTGTTGCGAAAGCTCTAAGAAAATTTCACTAAACGGGAGACATAGATTAGTCTATTTCAAATTCTTCAACAGGACATACTATACACCTGAGAGACTTTGCAGATATGGGCTACGAGATACAGCTAAATGTGACCGCTGTGCTGAACCCCGAGCTGACTTTTTCCATCTAGCGTGGACATGCCCTGAGATACATGCTTTTTGGGCTGCTGTCTTCACAGAATTGAGCAATGCTTTAGACATGCAAATTACGCAGGACCCCATGTTGGCCCTGTTAGGGTACTCTAAACCTCTTCCCCGGGCGGCCCGCAAGCTGGTGGACGTGGGCTTACTGATTGCCAGACGTAATGTGGCAAAGCGCTGGATGCGGGGCCTGCTCCCCACAGTCACGGAGTGGTGTAGAGATCTAGTCTACTGCAGCACACAAACGGAGATATATAGTGAGTTGCTACCACCACGTAACCGACCCAAAGATTTCTGGGCTCTATTCCAATCATATCTGCTGGCTAAAGCTGCCCCCCCAGCTGAAGAGGACGCAGTGGGGGTGGGATAGTAGCAGCACCCTCATGTATGTATGACTCGATGTGAGAAAGGGGCGATACCGATGAACTGCACAGTGGGGAAACAATGCGGGGACACGGTGGCAAACTCGCACACTTCAACATATGTTTGGTGCCGTATATCTAGGCCTATGAATCACATGTATTGCTTGCCCACATGCTAGCGAATATGGTGAATGACTATTACATGCTATGTTTTATGATACTTGCCTGTCAACGTGCATTAGTACTCAATGATTTTCTTGCTCTGGACATTATACTGTGGGAGTCATGTCTCATTGTTTGGATGTTAAAATTCAATAAAGTTTAAAAAAAAAAATATGCATGTTTTTTTAATTTACATTAATTATTTATTAATTTTAAAGTTATTTAAGTATTTTTGAGTATGTTTTACTCAATTATATTCATTATTTAATTATTTTACATTACTTTTAAGACATTTTAAAAAATTCGATATTTTAACAAACTATATTATTTACAACAATATTTTGGATTCGATATTTTTGTACTTACCTGTTTGTAGATAGGAAGTCGATATTCTGTCATTCTATATTTTGTCATCGATATTTTGGCAGGTCGATATTTTGCTCCTCGATATTCTGTCAGTGATCCATGAGTAGCTGTGGTATTTAGGCCAGAGATCAGTTGGCACTGAGGGAAACCTGCCAGGCCCAGAAATTTCTGAAAACAAGGTACCTAGTTTAGTCTGGGGTGGTGCAGTTTGCATGGATCTCAATACTTTTTCTTAACCAGAATGCCCTGCAAACACCAAACTTTAGCTTCATCAAAGATTACCCTCATATTTCTGTGAAGGAGAATTCCGGAATCTGTGAGGATCCATACAATTCCTACCATCCGGCGTTCCCACACTTCTCCCAATAAACCACTACCCCAAATATTCACAAAATAATATGTATTTAGTACATTAATTACATAGGACCTCATAACAGCAATTGATTTGCTATGACCATAAATAGATAAAGATAAAGTAGAATTTCAGAGGAGTCAATACATTTCAAAAATCAGATTCATACTGCACAGATCTTAAATTACAATATAGAAAAATCTGAAAATGTTAGTTGATGTTCTGTGGAAATGTCTAGAGAGGTCAGTTATAACACAAATACTTTCAGCCCCAGATGCCTTGATTATGGTTCCCACATTTATTTCAAGGAGACGTATCCTCGATGTGTTGACCCTGGCAGAGTTAACTAGATTAATCCATTTTTGGAAGATAGTTTGTTATAGCAGCCTTGTGTGACATGGTAGGCTATATTGGGTCATTTCAGCTTCACACTAATGCTAGTTAGGGTATTTGCACCCCTCTGCAGCAGGCACATTAACCTAACAAACTATCTGACTCCTGCAAACAAAATAACAATCTGTAGAGGAGATACATTAACTCACCAGGCTATATTTCATAATAGGCCAGTATAGGCTGGAGCAATGTCAGTCAAATATAAATCGTACCTGAATTGTGATAACTCTGCCCCAGCACAGCAGGATAATCAAAGCACCATACCGTATTGGAATATGGAGTTTCCTGACTGAACATTGCTTCTGACTGGTAGGTTTGGGTAGTGGCAACCACTTATGTATCAGGAATAGGAAATGTCATGAAAGTTGCTGGGTTAAGAACAACATGACTCAATGTCCTGTACAGTTGTGCAATCCCTTCACACAGCACATTCTTGTTTGACACACCATATGTGGAAGGTGGAAAGGGAGTTCAGCTAATGCCCATTGAATTCTTCGCCTCTCAGCTGTGACCGCAAACTAGTGTTGATACCACCTTTCATATCCGCTCCTCACGCCCAACACTGTTACGTCCCACAGGGGTCCATCATTTCCCCTCTACTATTCTACATCTACCTAACTTACTTACCAAACCTGATTAAATCATTCAACCTCACCTGTTACAACTATGTAGATGACACCCAAATACTTTTTTTTAATGGATGGTCTGCAAGACCTCTACCATTTAAAACTTGATGGCTGACTACGGGCCATAAACTCATGGATGATGAATAACCATCTAAAGCTAAATACCGCTAAGACAGAGCTTATGACCTGCGGACAATGACAAAAATACAATCCTACTGCTATATGATCCGAGGAACATGAAGCCCCTCCAACAATATCAAGAGAAGTCATAAAGCTAGGCGTAACCATCGATTCAGGCCTATATTTGAGACCCTATTTTAACAACATGAAACAGAGTGCCTTCTATACAATGAAAACACTACGTTGCCTCCCTGGATACCAACAGAAACTGCATGGCATTATCTCACTCGTAATCTCCAAGCATGACTATGCCAACAGCCTGTACCTTGGTGCACCCTCATTCATAATATGCAAAATACAACTGATCCAAAATGTTGCTGCAAAATTTCCTCTCTACCTTCACCCAAGCGAACACATACACATGACTCCTGTCTTGTACTCACACCACTAGCTACCAATAGCAAAAAGGACAATGTTCAAGGCACTTTGCATTGTTCACAGAGCCTCCAAGGAAAAGGACAGCTATAAATACAAGCTGAATTCAAGCAATACAAAAACATCGGGTCACTGCACTCCAGGCTTGCACCACTTATACCACCTTATCATAAGAAATCCATAGGACACACTGCTTTCTCAGTACAAGCCACCAAGCTCTGGAACACATCACCAGCCAGCGTTAGAAGCATCCAGGAGCCTATACACTTCAGAAGACAGTTAAAAACATTGCTATTACGAAGACAACTACACCCCCACACATCCCAGCAACAGAACCTGGAAAGATAGTCGGACCCTCAAGCTCAGTCTTTAGCTTACAATACATAGATTGGAAACAACCCAACCAGCAAACTACTTTTGATAACTAGGTAAGTTAAGGAGAGCCGACCTATGATTTTGGTGCATTCCCAGATTTATTAAAGCTAGTAAACCTGAGAATGAGTCAAAATGCTATGCCTTCCCCAGTGAGGCACAATGAGGAGAAATATCTTTATTTCTCCTTGTTACGTGTTGCATTCTGCAGCACACATCGAAGGAGGAATATGCCTCTAAGAATTGTTTTTGTGGAAGAAGTTGTCCCTTTCTGCACAAAAACAATCCTGCCTGTAACACAGACACCCTTGCACCTTGGTGCAAGGGTGCCTGTGTTGGCGCTAGGTTGCACACAGTGTGCCAGCACTAGGACTCAGCAGAAATGTGCCATATCTTTGTAAATATGGCACATTTCTGCTCTCTGCCTTTCACGCAATGCAGTGCAGTAAGTTGCCTTGCTGAGTTGCGTGAAATGTAAGCAAATCTGTCCCAAAACTCAGTGCAGTAACCAGCTAAGCAGACTATAATCATAACAAATACTGTAATGGGGCCTGAGGAGCTGTTCAAAGCTGCCAGTGACTGGAAAAACCATAAACCATAGTTTGTGTCTGTGTCTCTCACACCTTATCCTCCACCACACTGCTACATGCTGCAACCCATAGCATGATAACCGCACCTCGGTGGTCATCCTGCACAGCATGGAAATATTTCCTACACTGGATCACAAAACAAAGACAACACCCTTCTAACCACACACAATCCTCTAGGGTGTAACTTGCTGTCTATGTAGGTAAGCGCTTCAGTGCCACACATAGGGGTAGTAAGTTTTATACAAAGGACAAATACAATATTCAGCACTTGAATCACCAAGATGTTTTTTTATCCTGCTAGAACCTTTGTGTCCATCACACTTCAGAATTAATAAACAAACTGTACTGCTGGTATATGTTAAAATATGTGTACAGTTTAATCACAGGTATATTATGTTTTTTGAATTAGAAACAAATTAACATCTTACAGTATTTCTTTTCGCACTCCCTGTACAAAAGGCCACTGAAATTATGAGATTCTCTGGCCATGGAATTATACAATTCTGCGGCCTCTGCCTTTTCAGCATATTTATGAATTGTCTGCATTTGCCCCATAATCCATCATCTGCTGCAAATTCTGCAGATTTTAACAAAAATAAATGTTGTTTCTAGCTGAAACAGATCATAATTTATTAAAAGAGTTGCAACATGTGCTGCCGTGCAATGGAAGGTTCTTCGCAAAGGTGGAGTTGCCACCTTTTAGTTATGTACAGCTGTATTTGGAACTGGTACTAAATAAGTGAAACTTTTGCCCAGACAGTGCTAAAGTGTAAACAATGACAAAATAATGAAGTGATACGATTAAAAAATGTGGATCATTAAAGGCGCGTAATTTGGGCTTTCTTGCCACATAAATTAATCAACACTGCCACAGAATTTAGGCTTCAGCTGCCTCCTAATTCCACTGGCCCTTTCTATACCACAGACAGATTGTCACATAGTTCACTTTACAAAATCCTCTCCCTTTCCAAAGGAAGAAAAGTACACAACATTTTCATGTTAAAAGAAGCAATTTATCAGAAGACAGCTTGACATTTAAAATGGACCACACAGCAAATGTATCAAGATAAACACAACACTTGAAGGGATTGTTATTGCTCATTCACCATCTGAACTCCCACACCGCTATAATGTGACACCTGCCTTGCTCGTTTGGGAGGAGGGGTCAAAGATTATTATGGGCTGGCCCGGCCCTCAAATGCCCCCCTTCCCCGTGGCTACGGCCCTGAATCTGATGCTAATGTTCGGAATGGTGGTTGGGCTAAATATGGCTTCCACTCTTTTTCTTCTACTGCTTTGTCTTACTCTGCAGTGCATGGCAATGGTTTTCCATACTGGATAAAATGATTCCACGAAAGTTTAGTGACGGCCTCATGATAAAAACTCTGCTCCCACAGGGCATCCCTCAGAATATTTAGGTACAGCTCGGAAATTCCATATGAGCACAGGACTATGAATTTCTGTTACTAATCCTGAGAGCATGCATCGTCTAGAATCCATCAGGGTATTTAAAGATGGAACTGGGGTGATCAATGAGAAGCAGGGACGCATTAGTGCTATCCCCTCCACTCCATGGCTAGCTTACAATCAGCCCCCAACAGCAGTGTGACTCCTGAGCCTGCATTCGAAACTGCAGTTTGGATACCTACCACACTGAAGTTAGACTAAAATAATTTCCACAAAACACGGGCGGCTGTCCTTGGCTCTTCTCCCCAATACTGAGCATTGCTCAATGGACAACTTCCCAACGCAAGTTGCAGTGGCTAAAAACCAGTGGGCCATACTTTAGATAAAGCACTGTGGAGTATATTTGCTTACATTTTCTGCCAGATTTGCATCGCAAAAGTGGCGCAATTTGGCCAAAATGTTTACTTGAAATTTAGTTGCTTTGCACTGGAAAGCCACCTGAAAATAAAGCAGAGCACCACCTAGCACTGCTTTGCATTACTTAGCATCAAGGGGACGTTCCCATGCAACCACCAATGGTTTTTGACGCAAAACCCTTTCCAATGAAAGGAAAGAAGTAAGCAAGATTTTGCACAAAAAAACATAACGTTGTTTTGACATTGGTGTTATTGAGGAGAAATCGTTTTATGAATATAGTCTTTTCTGGCTTTGCGTGTGTGCTGCTCTGTACAGTACACATACAAAGTAGGAAAAGTTAGTTTAAGCATAGTATTTTGTTCTGGAAAGGTAGCCTTCCAGTAAAAACCTATGTTAGACATCTTGTGGCGTAATGGCCAGAGCTGTTGACCTTGGAACCAGGGAACTAGGTTTGAGCCTTGGTGCCGACTCAACATCCTTTGATTCTGGGCAAATCACTTAATCTTCCTGTGCCTACCAAAAAATGAATCCGTCTTTGTGTAATGTAACTGGTGCTCATGTAAAGTGCTGCAATACCTTTGGGTCGAGTTTGCACTAAATAAAACTGCAAAAAATAAAATGCACACACCATTGCACCAAAACTGAAGTGCAAAGGTGTGTGCATGGCACTGGCAGCCTGAGTGTGCGTCAGCACTGGGGAGAGAGCAGGTCTGCGCCATTTCTCTGTATATATGGCACTCTCTACTGTACACACTGCACTACATTCTGAGACATGTTCGTAAGTATAGACATGTTCGTAAGTATAGCCCTGTGAGTTTTACAACACGTTACCATATTGCTATGCTATGGGATTCATAAACTGCATGACGACCAGGAGGCATCCCAGCGTTAGTTGAGAAAGGGCATTTCATTCGGCCAGCCTTGCGGTACAACAGTGGGCAGGAATTTTTGGTTCCATGTAAGGACTCGCAAGCGGATTTTCAAATTTCTCAATGTGCTGCACTGTTTCGTGGCACTTGTAACATTCAGATTGGACTTTGTCAATATTGTGTACCGTGGAGTAGCACTTGTTGTTGTTCATGATCTTTTTTCACCTTCCACCTTTCTGCAACTAGAATCATTATTTATTATTCCTGTTCTGCTTTCTCTGTTGTAAAGCGCTCTGACTCAGATGTTCTGTATAGACTTGTTATCTTTGATGTGAACATTTACTGTTGTAAAGCGCTCTGATACCTTCTGGTCTAGGTAGCGCTATATATAACTCTCAAATAAATAAATAAATAAATAATTCTATGCGCTCTGGATTCTACTTGTTGGTTGCAATTCTTATGTCATTCCAAGCTCTTGTCAGTTGTTGCTGTTGCCGGCCAGATACCTCCTTGGTGTATGGTTCTTGCAAAATAAAGCTTCTTCATCTACAATATACAATACCAACTATGTGTACAACACTTGGCCCTCCAAAAGACCATAGTAGAGTTCAATTCTCTGCCGTCTACGTCTTGCTAATTCAGAAGCTGCTCTTTAGCACCACCAGCCTTCTGCTCTCTCCACTGGCAGCTAGGGGCTTGGAGAGCCCCTCTGTATAGTCCACTGGGCTTTCTAAAATCAAGGCCGACATTTCCGTGCTAAAAATGTTTCGGCACATGTTCGTGGTCACCCCCTCTGATCTTCAAAGGGTCTCCAAGTCCCAAACACTGAAGAGAACGCCTAGGTCTTGCTTATGAGTATTTTTGTAAATTTCGGCACTGTGCAAACCCCTTTTTACATGGGTGTCAAATTTGTGAGTCTATTGGATTTTTTTGCACCCACTAGTTACAAGGTGTGAAAAAAACTGTTAGAAATGTACACAGGTAGATGTCGGCAGGTTATATTTACTGGGGGGAAAAGGCCCAACAATACAGTGACAAGCAGATGTTGGTGCTTAAAGCACCAAAATCCACGTTTCCCCCATTTTAACAGGAAACGTGTTATTGGTGAGATTTATCACATCCAATTAATAACGATCCCCAGAGTAATGCTATTTATTATACCGAGGGCTTTAAGCAGGCCAGTTCTAAAAAGCAGGTGCTGAGACAAGTCCCTATCGGGTTCTCCATTTTTGCCCTCAGGGTGAAAAAATAATCTTAACTCTGCAGCAGTACCACCCTTCACTGCCTTTGAGGTAACTTCTAAGAGACTTGTTATAGTTCTTTCAATCTCATCATTTCAGAACTGAAGCATTTTCAATATTCTATACAACGACGCCATACTTGTTGCTTATTTATCTTACACAACTAAAACCATTGGCAAAGCCAATAGCCCTGACTTGTTCTAGGTGTAATGTTACTTGTATTATTTATCTGTATGCAATGACAGAAGCAGCAAAATACCAGTCGGACGGCACACTATGCTAAGCACAGATTTTTAAAGTGCGGATTTTTAAGCCATGCCCTTAATTACATCGGCCACGCCCCTTTGAGAGAACCCCCCCTAGATTGTTCATTCCACTTAAAGCCCTAATTATACCACTATTGGGGCACGTTTAATCGAGGTGTAAGGAGGGCGTACTTTGTCAGAATTAGATGATTGACAGCTCTTTACTCGTGTTGTACACTCCCTACCTGTGTCCTCAGTGCCAAGTTACACTTATTGGTTGAATGCTGCCCTCTATAAGCACCCTAAATAAATAACATATCCAGTGCTTGGAATGGTAAAATAGAAGTGCAGGTACTCTGTCCCAGTGTGCCTGTTTGTTTCTAAGAAGTGCCAGTACTCTCCAATTAAAAGTATTACGTCTCTCCTGAGAAGTGCCATTACTCTCCCTCTCAAAATAAAAAAGCGCCGGTACTCAGTACCGGCCCATTCGAAGCACTGAATATATCTAAAGATTTGGAAACAGTCTGCGATGTGCGCGAGCCCCGACTGCTGCCAGAGTAGCGTGGCAGTTGGAAGCCGTTGATTGGATAAAACACAGATTAGCTGCATCACCACCCATCTGTAGGCCCAAATGCCTCTTCCTCCCAGCCCTGCAGACAGCCCAGGTCAGCGGAGGCGCCGTCCAATAAACATTATTGTTTGCATTTACTAAGCTCTGCCCAGCCAGTCATCCCACCGTGGGCTGTAATACACAGAACCCGCCCTAAAATATTCAACGCATTTATTGACGTTCTTTGTTGATGAAGCTGAAGCAGTTTCTGTGCCACGTCATGCCCGGCACGTGCTCCTTATGTAATAAAAAGTCCAGGTATAGTGAAACTAGTATGGTGTGCTCAGAAACACCTTCATGCTCGATGATTCAGCCGTCACATGTCATTCTAAATTTCACTTTGTGTTTTATTCCGGGCAGAACACCGAGGAATGTCGATGTGTTGTACTTCATGTAAGAGGCGCACGCGGTAAAAACACTGGAGACTACAGGTGCTATTTAATCTCTTTACTAGATACAGAGGAAATACTTCTGATATTAAATAGATAGGTAGAAGGCAATATTAAACCCTACCAGGAACAGGGACACACCTGCTCAGTCCTCATGTGCACCTGCTCTGCGAACTGTCCTAGCCAGTCACACCATGGCAATGCAACACTCCTAATGACAGCATTGTCACACAAGCATTGATGGCGGCGGGGGCGGGGGGTTTAATCTAAGCATTCACATCCACAGACCGAATAATAAAGTTACCACACACCTCCTCATTATAATTCCACAATAACAGTGCACTCTTCTGTTTCCTTTAACAGACTGTTACACTGCTTCCTCCTTCAACATACCACAATACATGCCACACACCCATCAGTATCTTTCCACACAACTCTTAAAGGATTATGAGGCAAACCCACAACCATTTATTTTATTTAGTTATAGAGTTTTATATAGCGCGAACAAGACCCCTGCGGGTATCAAGCGCTTTACAATAAAATATATATATTTTTTTTAAACGCATTTACGTAAAACAATAACAACATCGTCAGAGGTAGTAAATCCGTGAATCTCCAAGAGAGACCACCACAGGTCCTAGGTAAACCACATCCTATAAAAATAAGCACATAGTCTGACAGAAATAAGCATGCGAGCAGACTAAGGAATAGAACGTCTCGAGGTTACACACTGACACTCCCAAAGTGCCACTGATTTTTCCATGAGTCTTTTCACTGCCAAGCACACCTCTAATGTGTCTCTAATTTTTTTATGCGGTTCTTTCCCTGGCACACACCACTCAAATGTGCTGACAAGTTTTGCACAAGGTTCTCTCCCCGACATACACACGTCTAATGTGCCTCCAATGTTTTCACTTTTGTAACCATGAATTGCAACTTGAAATGAAAATTATTTAATGGCAAGCATTAATATTAAAACTGTTAATGGTAAACAAATTATTAAACATGAAATCCCCACACTTTGTAACAACAGATGGCAGGGCGTGCCATGAACGTACAAGCCCCTTTCCACCAAAATTGCACAAAAGTACCGAGGAGAAGTCCAAATAACAGCCTCCTTGTTGCACCACTGTATCGGGCTCCTGATGACGAACTCCCCACTGCAAATAGAATTGTCTGCAATTTCTGTCCACCCTTGTTTTGAGGAAAAAGTGGAGTTCACTTTGCCTGTGACACATACATTCTACAAGACATCAGATCACGTAATGTCAGGATTTCAGCACAGAAGCAAGAAGGATATGGCTTACATGGTGCATCACCTATGAGGAGAGCCAGTCATCACATCATTATTCACTAGGGTAATTACAGAATTACCCGAAACAGACAGGGCTGGGATTGGTGGCAATAGAAGATGGGACATTGGCACCAAAGAACAGCTAGAGCGCTAACCACTGTGTGTGTGGGAGGGGGGGTCTGATCTTCCTAGTGTGAGTCACTTTTGAATTCTCACTAGCAGAGCTTTGTGTCTGGCAACGTCTCGAAGCTGCATTGGCCCCCTGATCTTGTGTATTTCATAAACTCGGCTTAACGTCCAAACTCTTTTGTTGTGGTCTTCCTTCACGGTTTCATATCAGTCCAGTGCCTGTCCTTTGGCTTGTGGCTTTGCTTTGATTGTTTTTCAGTTATTGCCTGTCTACTTGTCACAGCTGCTGTTCAAGTCTCTGCTCTCTGGCATCCTGGGGATCAGTGCTGAGATCCTGTTAATGTCAACACTGTTACCTCTACCTCTGTCTTTGAGCAGATTAGACCGAGTCGACTGTCCGGATACAGGACCACTGATCTTAATACTGCTTACACGGTGCTATAAGAAACTTGTTATATTGAGTGTTTAGAGACCTCATGTTACGGGGACATTGTTCTTAAGGATAATATTCAGACCGACCGGGACGGAATTACAACCAGATACAAGACAAGAAAAGTTTGGAGATATTGACAGCCCTGATGAAGTCGTGGGTGTATCCCGAACAGCGACGAAGCACGTGTAGGCTTTGTGGTTAGAATAAAAGAATTAGAACTCAAAAAGAAAGACGAACGAGTTATCTTTGATGCTCACATTGTATTCAAATACATATACTGTCTAATAGCGTGTGTTAAGGATAAAAGACATTCTCATCAATCTGGCCACAGGCCTCCAGGGCTGGTTGGTGACGACACAACCAATGCTACACAAAACTAAACTACACAATTTTATTTCTAAAACAGGACATGTGCCTGCCCGGTGATGGTACTCATCAAAATTTGCTATGGTCAAACCATTAAGAAAAAGTATACTCAAATTGACAGTACCTTTGAAATGAGTGATCGTCTTGTAAATACACCACTTGGGAGTGATGCCGCTGGCATCTATTGGCAATACAACTGCCATCCACAATAATTTGTGTGCTTAAGCTGGTGGAACATAGAAAAGCAGCACTTTCTTTCTTCTTTAAGGCTGCTTGTGAAATTGAGCTACCAGCTATGCTTCTTTTCTTTGTGGCCTTTAAAGTGATGACATGTGGACCAGCAGCAACATAATTCATTCTTTTCTCCTTTGCTGCTAGACATTTGGAAACATCATCTCTAAAGTTCAGCTCTATCACGTCTTGCTTCTAGTGGTCCATTTCCCTTGAATGTACACAGGGACTGGCTCCCTGGTCTGCAACCATTTCACTCCATAAAATGTTCAGATGCCTCCCTCCTCGGTCTGTCAGACATTATGATGCCACTGGTGGGACTACACTTGTCTTCCTTGTATTTCTGCTATTTTCCTTCTGTTTCACTTATGCTTAGAGTCCCAAAAGTCCACCGCTCTCCTTCCTTGGTTTTCACAAGTCCCAAGTGTTGTAATCAACGTAAGACTCTCCACATTGTAGAAACACCCTGGAGACTGCGGGTTCTATGAAGGCTCTTTACTAGATGAAGACGTAACAGTAGAAGATGGATAAATAGAAGGTAATAAGAAAGCCCACCAGGAATAGGGACACTCCCTGGTAGCCCAGGGCTTTGAGGGCCGTCCAAGCTTTGTTGCACTGTGTCAAAGAAACACTCCAGAAGACACCATTCTCACACAAACATGGGTGAGTAATCTAAGCATCCACCTCAACAGACAGTGTGACACAGATGCCACACCACTGTTTCACCAATATGGCAACTGCTGTGTCGATGTACACGAGAAACGCATGACATAATCGAGAAGGCTCACTAAATATTTTCTAAATGCATGAGATAATTTGCCTGAAGTAGAGCATGCGCTGTACAACATAAATGTAATCTACTTAATTGTCTATTGATATACATAGGATAAAGCTTCTTCTAACATACATTATGGATAACACAAGTCACCAAGGAGTTTCATGACCATATAAGGAGTGAGGCCAAAGGCCTAGTGCTTTTAGACGTTTCATGGAACTCTGAGGGGACTTGCAATATCCTTTTAACACAGGACACAGGGTATTTTAATCCTATAATACAAAGTTTCACCTTTAAATTCAATTAAATAAATCGGAGGTAGATGAAGATTATCTTTATGAATAACAATACTATTAACAGTCCATAAATTCATACAGATCCAGTATTTTTGTGATCTTTTTTATTGGTTTCTTATGTTCAGAATAGCTCCTCATACAGTTGCTTTGGATATCTGTTAACTGGATGTATAATTGTTGCTCAATCGTCATGAGCACAGCTAAAGTCGACACATGTTTCTTAGAGAACCCAATTTTTCAAGGCTGTGACATAGAATAAACATATATCATCAATCCCATATATATGTGTGTATATATATATATATATATATATATATATATATATATATATATATACATATATATATACATACAGAAACCAAGTTGCTCCTTCCGGGATGCTGGAACCCAAGAAGGGTGGTGTACACTCCGGCGGAGCGCGCCGGTTGTTGCAATATCCAAATAAAGTCCAGTGTAGTACACTCTCAGGAAGAAACAGACAGAGCACAAGCTAGGTATCCAAGATTTAATCCACACAACGCGTTTCGGCGAAAGCCTTGATCACGTGTGAAAAGTGCACAAAAACAAGCCGTTACTGATAAAGTTTTTTGACCACGATCATCAACGAAATCAACAAAGGACAACATAAACTTAGTTACCACCGTTTTACATGGCCGCCATCTTAAACTAGCAAAAGAATGTCTATATAAATACAATGCAACTTAGAAATAACGGGCAATTTAACAAATGCTCTGTCACATAATACTCTGCGATATTGAAGCATGATATTTGTTGACATGGTGCCACTGCGACCGTCAAAAAATTAAAGGTATATGAAGTGGTAAAGAAAATACGAATTGTATATTGCCTCTGATTGCATGCCTGAGCGTAAACTAAAGTAAAGAGCCAAGTGAAAAAGAAGAAACTTTTCTGGTGTAGAATACACAAGGCTCATCCAAGCAACGTGATACAAGAATCGCATACCCACTGAGCTATCATACATCATGTACTGTTGTGGGCTACCACTAGTAGAACAGTGAATCTCCTGTTAAATACAGTCCGAAAGATATTTGTTCATCCGTGCTATGATCAGGCAAAAGGTAGAGGTGGATGATCGTGCAAACACCAGAAAAGTTTCTTCTTTTTCACTTGGCTCTTTACTTTAGTTTACGCTCAGGCATGCAATCAGAGGCAATATACAATTCGTATTTTCTTTACCACTTCATACACCTTTAATTTTTGACGGTCGCAGTGGCACCATGTCAACAAATATCATGCTTCAATATCGCAGAGTATTATGTGGAAGAGCATTTGTTAAATAGCCCGTTATTTCTAAGTTGCATTGTATTTATATAGACATTCTTTTGCTAGTTTAAGATGGCGGCCATGTAAAACGGTGGTAACTAAGTTTATGTTGTCCTTTGTTGATTTCATTGATGATCGTGGTCTAAAAACTTTATCAGTAACGGCTTGTTTTTGTGCACTTTTCACACGTGATCAAGGCTTTCGCCGAAACGCGTTGTGTGGATTAAATCTTGGATACCTAGCTTGAATCTTCGTGCAAGGTATTTATTGATTCAGACACCCAGCACTACCGCCATACTATGTATAAATATATATATATATATATATATATATATATGATTGACGATATATGTTTATGCCATGTATATATATAATGAGCCTCTACCAAAGTTATAATAACAGTAAGAAATACTTAGCAAATAAACATACCCAAATGTTCTTCTATCTACTTATATACCACACATTAAGCAAATAAATATTTTTTTTGCGGTTTCATATCTCAAGCATCAATGCAAGTCCCTATCACTCCTGCAATCTTTATAGTACTTCCATTTTTCTGAATATGTTCTTTTGCCTGGACACACAAAATTCACAAACAGAAATGATGGTGGTGCATTGCATCTCACATCCAAAACCTACATTAAGTCAAAATATCACATATTATAATTCATGTATATTATATTAAATAAACTTTGGAAGATCTGAAAAATCACATCAAGTAGTCACTTTCCTAATTTCTATTGAATCATTTGCTCATAATAATTTCATTTACCTTATAATTTAGAATATGCAATGATTCCATCCAATTCTTATTGTTTGTAGATCGACTTAAATATTCTCTGGCCTGCTCTGAATTGTATAGGAGTGGCTGCTTGTAATCTGATACTATTTCAATGTCAAGAAAAATTATTAGTTTGCAGATTTCATAATATTAGGAATTACTTCTCTCATATTGATTAAGATATTACTTGTGAGGAGGAAATCAGGTCATATACCTTCTTTTTATATTAACACTGGCAAATCCGTTGTTGTATCTGCTTAAAACACAATAAAGCCTTAGCATTATTGCACATTTATACACATTTTGAATGCCCTTCCATTTTGTTATTTGTGTTGTCCAATGCACATGTAGCCTAACTGTTCTAGTAAGCTTAACCTTGTTCTGAAGTTGGCACAAAGAAGTGACTACTGCAGATTCAGTGTAGTTAGAAATATTTAGTGTAGCTTACTATATCACCTTCAAGGTCTCTCACATTCTTCCCAAGAGAAGAGCCCAAACCTACTCTTTAATACCTTACTGTAGTTTCATTTGTACCACATGTCCTCCATTCAAATGCGTTGAAAAAATGGTTTGAATGTAGCTCCGAAATGTATAGAATTTTGCATTACATGCTCCAGCTGACGGGGGAGTTCTGATTTGTTGATATGGCAATACGCAGTTAGAAGGTTTGATGCCTACTGGCTATTTTTGCATTACACATGTGTTAGACTTCTGTGAGCTCTCAAAGTGCCTGTTTTATTTTACACTTGCTATACAGAATCACTCTTATTTTATCAGATAGTCTCACCTTCAATTACTTGAGCAGTAAAACTTCAAATATGTAGGTCATACGACTTCTCCAAAGATAATAACTATTCAATCAGCATATTTGATCCGTAAATCACTCTATTGTAAAGGATTCTAAAAAAACTGTATATAAATAATAAGCTTTAGTACATAATCCAAAAGTGCTCCTATCATTATCAAAAGCCTCTTGTTAATTAATTTATAACTTGCCCTAAGAAAATACTCTGAAGTTCTACTCACACAGGCTCACTTTCAATTAGTAAATTAGCTGGATTGCAGTAATATTCGGCATTAATTAGCTCCAAAATATAGTAATGAAAGATTTTACAACAGTATGTCAAGTCCATCACTCATTCCCTTGATAAGGATCCTGTAATATGGTAGTTTATATGTATTATGGCCTTATGTTATTTCCCTACGATATTATAGAAGCAATACGAGTGTCTGAAGAATTTCTGGGAGAACTGATTCCCCTCACACTTAGATTTCGATGTGATACTACTGCAAAGAAATACTGGAACCCTGATGAAGTCCTCTCAGGGGACGAAACGTTTTGGCGGGGCTGTTTCATTGATGTATTGAAGATTAATAAAGAGAACTGTTTTTGAGATTTCACACAACAGCTCTCACATTGTTTCGGTATTGGAGAAAAGTATATTGGGATTGACACCATTGAACTATGTGTTTATCGTGAAAGGAGGAAAGAAAAAAGAGAAAACGCTCTATAATACAATTGTTGGACTCTTGAGGTACTCCCTTTTGTGTTTTTTTTCTGTTTAAATTTATCTATGGTTTTAGAGTATTTTGACTATTAGAGGGTGAGTGCCTACTAATATAATCATACAAGACTAGCACTTGTGCGGCCATCCGTGGCCATAACTACTCTTGCTCTGGGATTATTAGTATCAGGTGGGTATTGAACCCTCATCTTTGCCCATTATTTTATGTCTTAATGGTCCCTACTAGTGCTACTAGGTTAGACCTGAAACTCCTCCCACAAATCACCTATTAGAGGTTATTCAAGGAGGCACAGTCAAAATATGATGAGCACAAAGCATAAGGTATAGTATTGGATCTGTTATGAGCTAAGTTCTCATTGTGAACGCGTTAGGTTTGTGACTATATCAGTCCTCATTTTGATCTTATAATAATTAGCCTGCATACACTTCACTGGGTTAATGAATATTCCGATATAGAAATCAAGCCCTTGTCTTACCCCTTTCATATTGTCTTTTAATGGTTCCTTATCCTACCAGGCTACAGCTGGAATTCTTCCAACAAAACCCCTATAAGGGTTTATTGAAGAAGCACAGTTGTAATATGAAGTTCAACAAAGTATCGCATATGATATTCATATCAGTCTTCTTTATGTCTTATTAAAATACTTGATTAATATGGTATTGGAGATCTATATAACATAATATTCCATCTAAAGCAAATTGCAAAGTTTCCTATTGGTATTCAAACCGTATAGCACAGTGTCTAGCCTATTATTTAAAAATATTTCTCTTGCTCTAAATATCCCCCATTTCAATCCTGTTTTGTTTTCTTTTTTGCAGTTTTAAATAGCAGAAACTTGGACCAAAGGCATTAGAGCTCTTTACATGAGAACATTACACAAGGTCAGATTGTTTTTAAGGTAAGGGAGATTAAGTGATTTGCCAATAATCACAGGATGTTGAGCCGCTCCTGGGACTCGAAGCTGGTTTCCCAAATCCAAAGGCAGCAACTCTAGCCCTTAGGCCACATCTGCTCCTATTTTTTTCTATGTCCTTTCACACAGATGTGCTCAACGTGGTTTTACTTGCCACACCTTTACGTCGACGATCTTTTTCGAAAGCAGGGGATTTGTAAACATGACACTACTAAAGTCACAATGTAAGACACCATGTATAGATCTCACAGCTGTGTGCGTGCAGTGGCAACTGGCAGGAAACGGGAGTGGCGGAACAAAACATTAAAAAAAAATGCTTACCTCCTCGCAGCCTCCTCTGTCATTGCTGACAAGTCCCAGAAGTGTACAGGCTCCCCTAAGCCAATCACAATGCTGCAATGCAGCTTTGTGATTGGTCTGAGCGCTGTGGTTCGGTGTCAGATGGAGACAGGAAGCCTGTGCATGTTCCCCACCAGGCTGTGTATTACAGCCTGGTGGGGAACATGCAACGTGTGCATGACTGTTTGGCTGGGCCAAGACGGCAGACCAAACTGTCATGCACACTTAAAGTGTGTATGAACCACTCCTCCCAGGCTCCGACACCAGCCCCGCCCCAACCCAGCCCCCTAGCGAAGTAAAATAAAATGATAATAACGAGGTTATTATCATTTTATTTTCATTTTTTCCTGCTCTGAGAGCAGTGGGGCGATGCTCCTCTGCCTCAGTGGGGGGAGTATATGTGTGTGTGTAGGTCTAGGTGTTTAACGATGTTACAAAATGTTACAAGAAGGCAAAGCCTTGCCCAGTGTTCAGTTTGTGAAAGGTTAAGTGCCGGGACCGAAAATTGTGCTCGGAAGAGTGACGTGCGGAATTTCAGTGCTGCGAAGGCTTGAATCTACTTCATGCCTCTTTCATCTACCACCATACACATACACTCCCTACCCCTTTTATCTCACTCTTTTAGTTTCTTTTTCATCCATGCTTTCGCTTTCTTTCTCTGTCACTGTTTTTCAGTCTGTCTCTTCCTCTTTCTTCCTCCTTTTGTGTTTTTCTCTCTCAAGCTCTAGGTCTCAGTTTGATGAGGAAAATTAGGCACCTGTCTGCAAAAATTAGTGCTAGTGGACCCCACCAACAACCACCGGCTCAAATTAAGAACTGGCCTTGCTACATTTTCAGAACAGTAGATATCTGTAAATGTCCCCCATTTAATTTCATTACTTAAATTTAACTCGTGGAAACTTTAAAAACCGGTCATGGATGAGGCCTTTGTGGATCGATGTTGGACATACACTATTGCTATGAGGCAACAGTTCAAGGAGATGCTCTGGAATGTAGCCTTCATTAGTGGATCGGGTGCGTTGGCACTGACGCCCATGGATGTGAAGCGTCAACAATGCACCCCAACTATGGCTGTCTTTTGTCACCGAACATGTCCCAACCTTTCTTAAGTCTGGTCTGGACTAATGGCAGTTTAAGCTGTCTTTTCAGCATCATATAATCAAGGAAATGACTAATAAAAAAATACATAGACGTTGAGTCAACCTCGTCGTCTGTTGGCCTGTTCATCTGTCATTCACATTTCGATTCTCCCACTGGAGAATATAGTATGGGGCAAAGGTTAACCCCATTCATACATTGGCTGTCTTCCACTGCGATGCCATTTTTTTCTTGAACATGCACACATCTGCTTAAAAAGAAGTGCATTTGAGTGCTACTGCTGGCGGGTTTAACTTTACCTTGCCAATGTTTTTTTACTTTCTTTTCTGTGTGTTTTTTATTTCACTTTTTAGGCCTCCTTGTGTGTTTAAAGTAAGTCTTCAGGTTACAGTAATTCAAGGAAAACAGTACCTTTTCATCTGGCCAATTAGAGTCATATTTCCCTTCCTTGTGCTTTAAAATTTAAAAGACTTTCTTTTCCTGGTTGGGAGCACCCTTTCTGTTGTATTATAGGCCGTGGTTATTGTAGTTATACATTTACATTTCTAATTGAAAGCAACTGACTGCCAAGTTTAGGCGGCGGCATGTTTTCTTTTTGTCTATATTTTTATGGCTTAGGCTTGTAATAAACGTTAAAAATAGCCATTGCATTCAGCTTTCCATTGCCATACCTATTGGCTTTGCTAATGCTTGTTCTTGCTTGTATTAGGGTCCATGGCACACATACTACGCTGCCGCCGCTGGTCAAACATAGGAGTCCAGTCCTTGAACTTGGTCATAGCTTAAGCGACAGTAATAGAACAACAAAATACAAATGTACGTCTTCGTGAAGCCAAAAATGGACTGTTAAGTTCGAAGAGCAAAAAAAACACGTTTTCACAGTCGCATTCAAAGAACTGAGGCGGGGGGGAGGGGGGGAGGAAACAAGTAAGTAAAAAGTCTCCTTTGTCATAAACAACTTTCCATCAGTATACGTCATAACCAGAACCATTTACTTGACGTGCGAATAGCCAGGAAGGTGTGTTGTGGCTGCATACCGAAGGCGATGAGTGAGGGCAGGAGGCGGCAGCGCATACCGCGTCCCTGGGTATAATTATAACATTACCTCGCGCCCTGGAATGTTTGATGACACACATGTGGTGCCGGCCCTGGTCTAGCACTGACAGGGAACAGGTTGATCCAGGGAGAAAACTCTTCTGGAGGAATAACAAAATTCCTGGGCCAGCCTGGGTGAGAGTGATTGCCCTGTTCTTTTGTAAGGTATAATGCACGCCACACGCACATGGCGAGGGCGGGCCAAAGCTGAAGTCACCTACTCCGTGACACTTGCAGAACAAGATCAGAAGCCTATTGCAAAACAAGCATTGGCCAAGCCTGTGGGCCTCACCTTTTGGCGTTGCTAATGCTTTCTTGGAGGTATTTGTTTGAGTTTGAGACTCATCATTCTTGGCTATTACTTTGTTCCTGATCAGCCCCCAGAAATCTGAGATTTTCATCTTTACACTAGAAGAAACTGAATTGGTCAGATTTACATATTTCCATCAAGGCATTTTAACTGTCACAGTATAGGTGGGTTCCCGCTGAGAAAATAGTGTAGTGTATATATATTTAATTTATTCCTGTACTATTTCTTATCATAACCAAAGGGGATGATGGACGGAGTGCCGAACATTGCAAGCACTCACCACCAGTCAACTGATCTGGGTTTAATCCATCATCATTCTTTAGCTCACTCCGCCACCCCAGTTCAGACATGGCCACATGCAAATCAGTCTGACCCTGTGCCTCATGGGAACAGTCCAGCCCGAACTGCCAAGCCATGTCTTCCCTGGACCGGAAACAAGCATCCTGGGACCGGTTTCGGGTTCATAACCCTCATCAGCCAGGCTATCTTGAATCCAGTGGCAAAGTGAGCAAGGGACCCACGCCTGGGCATACCCCGCCAACCTAGGGCGTAACTTAGCAAAACCAAAGGGGATGATGGACGGAGTGCCGAACATTGCAAGCACTCACCCCCAGTCAACTGATCTGGGTTTAATCCATCATCATTCTTTAGCTCACTCCGCCACCCCAGTTCAGACATGGCCACATGCAAATCAGTCTGACCCTGTGACTCATGGGAACAGTCAGCCCGAACTGCCAAGCCATGTCTTCCCTGGACCGGAAACAAGCATCCTGGGACCGGTTTCGGGTTCATAACCCTCATCAGCCAGGCTATCTTGAATCCAGTGGCAAAGTGAGCAAGGGACCCACGTCTGGGCATACCCCGCCAACCTAGGGCGAACTTAGCAAAACCAAAGGGGATGATGGACGGAGTGCCGAACATTGCAAGCACTCACCCCCAGTCAACTGATCTGGGTTTAATCCATCATCATTCTTTAGCTCACTCCGCCACCCCAGTTCAGACATGGCCACATGCAAATCAGTCTGACCCTGTGCCTCATGGGAACAGTCCAGCCCGAACTGCCAAGCCATGTCTTCCCTGGAACGGAAACAAGCATCCTGGGACCGGTTTCGGGTTCATAACCCTCATCAGCCAGGCTATCTTGAATCCAGTGGCAAAGTGAGCAAGGGACCCACGTCTGGGCATACCCCGCCAACCTAGGGCGAACTTAGCAAAACCAAGTGGGAAGGGTATGCCCAGACGTGGGTCCCGTGCTCACTACGCCACTGGAGTCAAGCTATCCTGGCTGATGAGGGCTGAAAGCCCGAAACCGGTCCTAGGATGCTTGATTCCGGTCCAGGGAAGACATGGCTTGGCAGTTCGGTCTGGACTGTTCCCATGAGGCACAGGGTCAAGACTGATTTGCATATGGCTATGTCTGAACTGGGGTGGCGTGGTGAAGCAAAATAACGATGGATTAAACCCAGATCTGTGACTGGGGGTGAATGTTTGCCAATGTGCAACATTCCGTCCATCATCTTGTGTGTTTTGCATTTCGCCGTAAGTGGGATGGGTATGCCCAGACGTGGGTCCCGTGCTCACTACGCCACTGGAGTCAAGCTATCCTGGCTGATGAGGGCTGAAAGCCCGAAACCGGTCCTAGGATGCTTGATTCCGGTCCAGGGAAGACATGGCTTGGCAGTTCGGTCTGGACTGTTCCCATGAGGCACAGGGTCAAGACTGATTTGCATATGGCTATGTCTGAACTGGGGTGGCGTGGTGAAGCAAGAATAACGATGGATTAAACCCAGATCTGTGACTGGGGGTGAATGTTTGCCAATGTGCAACATTCCGTCCATCATCTTGTGTGTTTTGCATTTCGCCCTAAGTGGGAAGGGTATGCCCAGACGTGGGTCCCGTGCTCACTACGCCACTGGAGTCAAGCTATCCTGGCTGATGAGGGCTGAAAGTCCGAAGCCGGTCCTAGGATGCTTGATTCCGGTCCAGGGAAGACATGGCTTGGCAGTTCGGTCTGGACTGTTCCCATGAGGCACAGGGTCAAGACTGATTTGCAGATGGCTATGTCTGAACTGGGGTGGCGTGGTGAAGCAAAATAACGATGGATTAAACCCAGATCTGTGACTGGGGGTGAATGTTTGCCAATGTGCAACATTCCGTCCATCATCTTGTGTGTTTTGCATTTCGCCCTAAGTGGGAAGGGTATGCCCAGACGTGGGTCCCGTGCTCACTACGCCACTGGAGTCAAGCTATCCTGGCTGATGAGGGCTGAAAGCCCGAAACCGGTCCTAGGATGCTTGATTCCGGTCCAGGGAAGACATGGCTTGGCAGTTCGGTCTGGACTGTCCCCATGAGGCACAGGGTCAAGACTGATTTGCATATGGCTATGTCTGAACTGGGGTGGCGTGGTGAAGCAAAATAACGATGGATTAAACCCAGATCTGTGACTGGGGGTGAATGTTTGCCAATGTGCAACATTCCGTCCATCATCTTGTGTGTTTTGCATTTCGCCCTAAGTGGGAAGGGTATGCCCAGACGTGGGTCCCGTGCTCACTACGCCACTGGAGTCAAGCTATCCTGGCTAACGAGGGCTGAAAGCCCGAAACCGGTCCTAGGATGCTTGATTCCGGTCCAGGGAAGACATGGCTTGGCAGTTCGGTCTGGACTGTTCCCATGAGGCACAGGGTCAAGACTGATTTGCATATGGCTATGTCTGAACTGGGGTGGCGTGGTGAAGCAAAATAACGATGGATTAAACCCAGATCTGTGACTGGGGGTGAATGTTTGCCAATGTGCAACATTCCGTCCATCATCTTGTGTGTTTTGCATTTCGCCCTAAGTGGGAAGGGTATGCCCAGACGTGGGTCCCGTGCTCACTACGCCACTGGAGTCAAGCTATCCTGGCTGATGAGGGCTGAAAGCCCGAAACCGGTCCTAGGATGCTTGATTCCGGTCCAGGGAAGACATGGCTTGGCAGTTCGGTCTGGACTGTTCCCATGAGGCACAGGGTCAAGACTGATTTGCATATGGCTATGTCTGAACTGGGGTGGCGTGGTGAAGCAAAATAACGATGGATTAAACCCAGATCTGTGACTGGGGATGAATGTTTGCCAATGTGCAACATTCCGTCCATCATCTTGTGTGTTTTGCATTTCGCCCTAAGTGGGAAGGGTATGCCCAGACGTGGGTCCCGTGCTCACTACGCCACTGGAGTCAAGCTATCCTGGCTGATGAGGGCTGAAAGCCCGAAACCGGTCCTAGGATGCTTGATTCCGGTCCAGGGAAGACATGGCTTGGAAGTTCGGTCTGGACTGTTCCCATGAGGCACAGGGTCAAGACTGATTTGCATATGGCTATGTCTGAACTGGGGTGGCGTGGTGAAGCAAAATAACGATGGATTAAACCCAGATCTGTGACTGGGGGTGAATGTTTGCCAATGTGCAACATTCCGTCCATCATCTTGTGTGTTTTGCATTTCGCCCTAAGTGGGAAGGGTATGCCCAGACGTGGGTCCCGTGCTCACTACGCCACTGGAGTCAAGCTATCCTGGCTGCTGAGGGCTGAAAGCCTGAAACCGGTCCTAGGATGCTTGATTCCGGTCCAGGGAAGACATGGCTTGGCAGTTCGGTCTGGACTGTTCCCATGAGGCACAGGGTCAAGACTGATTTGCATATGGCTATGTCTGAACTGGGGTGGCGTGGTGAAGCAAAATAACGATGGATTAAACCCAGATCTGTGACTGGGGGTGAATGTTTGCCAATGTGCAACATTCCGTCCATCATCTTGTGTGTTTTGCATTTCGCCCTAAGTGTGAAGGGTATGCCCAGACGTGGGTCCCGTGCTCACTACGCCACTGGAGTCAAGCTATCCTGGCTGATGAGGGCTGAAAGCCCGAAACCGGTCCTAGGATGCTTGATTCCGGTCCAGGGAAGACATGGCTTGGCAGTTCGGTCTGGACTGTTCCCATGAGGCACAGGGTCAAGACTGATTTGCATATGGCTATGTCTGAACTGGGGTGGCGTGGTGAAGCAAAATAACGATGGATTAAACCCAGATCTGTGACTGGGGGTGAATGTTTGCCAATGTGCAACATTCCGTCCATCATCTTGTGTGTTTTGCATTTCGCCCTAAGTGGGAAGGGTATGCCCAGACGTGGGTCCCGTGCTCACTACGCCACTGGAGTCAAGCTATCCTGGCTGATGAGGGCTGAAAGCCCGAAACCGGTCCTAGGATGCTTGATTCCGGTCCAGGGAAGACATGGCTTGGCAGTTCGGTCTGGACAGTTCCCATGAGGCACAGGGTCAAGACTGATTTGCATATGGCTATGTCTGAACTGGGGTGGCGTGGTGAAGCAAAATAACGATGGATTAAACCCAGATCTGTGACTGGGGGTGAATGTTTGCCAATGTGCAACATTCCGTCCATCATCTTGTGTGTTTTTCTATTTCTTATCATCACACTTGATGGTTGGTTGGTTGCATCTGCTATAATGTTACCTTTAGCCTTGTGTTCTGCTTCTCTTCCGAGTTTGGAAATTGGTTGCTATAGTACCCATATGCGCCTTTGACTCCGGTGTAACTGCTTTTTGTTTCAATAGTTTATTTAGCTATTTGTAACATCCCATATGATGAAAACTCCACAAAATCTACTTTAGTATTGGGTGAGGTGATGAGGCAATACTTTATAGAATCCCCCACCTCCAAAATTGATAAACGATTCTAACAATAATGTTTAACCCTTTCACTCCCAGGATGTTCACGTACCGCTGTTCTGCAGTTTTTTCTTTTCTTTTTTTTTTAAAAACAAATCACCGCTAGGTGGTTGAAACACATGAATCTCTTTGATCTCCATGACCACCCATATAAACTATACATTTTTTGGCACATTCAGAGCTATGCATTAGTGCAAATCCTGCATCATAATCTCACTGCGGCCTGAAGGTATGATAGAAAATGTGGAGCTATTCTCATTTCTTTCACAAAATTTGCTCAAACTTTTTTTGCATTTCCCAAATAGACGCACATAAACCCTAGACCGCTAATCAAGGGAAATTTGCCCTGAATGTCTGTAGTTCAACAATACCAAATATGTGAGGGTTTTCCTATGAACAGGGCCGTTTCTAGGTGTTTTTCCGCCCTAGGCGAGAATTGAAAAATGCGGCCCCCTCCCTTTTACTACCATCACCTTCTCCCCCTATCATCCAGGCTAGAAGAATTAATGCATTAGATATAAACCTCGCTAACCAAGCAATCAAAAAAAGAGTGCCGCAACACCACCACAGTAGATGATCTTGTGGCTAAAGTCAACAGGTACAGATAGTTCTCAAAGATTTAATTCAATTCTGGATCTCACTAGCTTCTGCTAGATCTAGATTCTTGGTACATGACAATATTCTCAACTCAAGCTGCCATTAGGTGACACAAATGCCAAAAATTTTGCATCCCCAGTGTTGCTGAAGTCTTCTAGAACTAGATCCAGGAAATGCTGCCAGGGATAGCAGGTGCCACCAGAGCACATCCCGACCATCGGGTGGGCAAGGACCAGTGCCAATTCCTGCAGCCTCCTTGAACTTATCGATACCTAGACTAATTAAACGTCATCCAGTCTCAGCCAATGAAATGATCCCCATGCCAGAAAAAAATTATGTCCACCTACGAACTGTTTCAAGCACTGAACGGACAATTGGCCAACTGATCTTTCGTAAGACCTGAAATTTCTCAGGATACAACACCAATGCCTCACACCCAGGTACAAGCAGCTAACGAATGAAGCAGAGCACAAAATGCCCACTATCAACAAGGTGATCTGTATAGCTGGGACAGAGGGTGGAAATCTAGAGTGACCATACAAATTGTTTTGCCTGAAGACATACACATGACACACACAATCACTAGATGCACTTCAATCTTTTTGAGTATGGGGTGTCTTGTGACTGGTTTCAGACATCACCACTAATGATAAACGCTCATCCTGGCCAAGTAATAGAACATCACAGGTAAAAAAAAAAAAAAGACAGAACCAGTCTGAAACGTCACCCTCACTGGTCAGGCATACAAGACTGGATCATTATCCACCACCTGGGTAGCAATTACCAAACGCCCGTTAAAGTGATGCCTTGGGTCGCCACATCATAAACTAGAACCTTGGACACAACCCAATGAGGTGGAAAAGTGATAATGTAATCTCTCATAAAAGAGCATTGTTAAAATGGATTCCTACAGTTCTTCACTCATCATCCTAAATGCACAGCAGGATTTTGCAGCATCAATGATAGTGTGAAGAAGAAAGACTGGATGGCGGCATACTGCCAGAAAACCATTGACATCAGATCTTGAAGTCACCTTCTGTTACATCGGTCGGTCCTCAGGATCGGTTTGTTGCTAGGATTGGTCCACCTCTCGATCTATCCTAGCCTTATAGCCGTAATGGCACAGGTCACAGGAAGGATCAAGTGGGGGAAGGAAAGGAAGGGAACAGCCGGGAGGGAGATCTGAAACAAAAAGCACAATTGTAAGGACCTTCCGTAACCCTTCCCTATCAACATAGAACACGCATGGAACCACAGTACTGAATGGTGTCACCTCTATATACCTGTAACAAAAAGGAATACACTTTGTAGAAGATGGCACTTCTATAAAGGGGGTGCCGTCTGTGAGGAACACTACGTGTTGTGCCTATAACTGCATAGGAAAATCACATAGAGAAAGAAACATATCATGAGCATAAATCCTGAATATACATAACTGGACTGCGACAGTACGGAGGCATAAGAACACTATGAACCTACCCTTGTCTAAACTCCATAGTACATCACAGGGATAGAGCGTAGTCTTCTACCACTCATCATTACCCCTGTTAAAACAGAGCCAGAACAACATGGTTATAAGTCTTTGAACATCAATGTTACCACCAGTGTTCCTGCGTAGTATTCTTGAATACGGTTACTTCACCGTTTGACAATAATCCACACAGTATAGCATTCAACTGCAAAACTAACAAAGCTGTAACACTCCCTGAGTAATGAGCGTTACCAGGAAGGAAGTATAGGACCTGTATATAAGCTCCAGCCCTCAGCGCATATGTGTCTGTCAATTCCTCTGGATAGCCATAGCTCTTTAGGGTATACTGGGAGCAAGGGGTATCAAGGATTCAAAGAAAACACCGCCGGCCGACAATACCGGCCGAGTACTCAAGGAAATGAAGCCAGCCTCCGCCTGAGCCGAACGCTCCCTTACGGAGGATGAAGACCAGGGAATCAAGAGGGGAATCGAAGCACCCTTACCCGACCTTTTCTTGTAGGAACCAGGGACGGCTGCGAACACAACCGGCGGGGACGAAGAATTTCCGACACTGACTTGTGTTCAGTCTCCTCCTATGAGCCGTTTCAGCGACGTCGTGCGTGACGCGCACGGCCTCATGGGAGTCGTAGTTCGTAGCGTGACGGTGACGTCAGTTGAAGAACGATCGTCACCCATAACAGTGCGCTCGATGTTTTGCGCTCTTAACACCTTCCTTCTTCATCCTCAAGATGTGTCTCGAGAATCCATACAAGTTTGCCCAGTCTCTAAATTCTCAACCCCAATACAGTCTGCAGCCACAACCCATTCAATCCCAAAGCCTCTAGGAATTTACACCATAGCCATCCTTTTCTAGCAAAGAGACTTCCTCCACTTCACATCTAGTTGCCAACTGCACTGCCACCCATGGGCACAACTCAGTCGCACCCACTTTCTTTTTCACTCACTCGCTGCCCCCTTCCCAACAAATTAACCCATTCTACTTCCAAAGAGAGACTTGTATTTGTTTACCAACCAGCAGAACAAACTAGTCATCCTTGCATCCTAAGATTCTATATACATTTTGTCAGGCTCTAACTGGTAGAATGCAAGGGCTTATGTAGTGATGCAACCAACCAAGACATTGTATTTAATTTGGCAAGCTGAATGAGCAATTTCCCAACAGTCCCTTCTGGTATGCACCTACATAGGAAGAGCGAACAGGACAGAAACTTGATTGAACGTCAGAAAAAAAAGGGATGGTGTTTGGGAACCCCAAAGCAGGTTTTTGACTGGTATCACTCACTTACAGGTTCAGTGGAGCATCAGGAAGATCAGGTGTCTTTGAAAAAGTGAGTTTATGAGGAGAGACAGGTCAGTCCTGCCACCTTGATGCAAAGATACTGGATGTAGATCTACTGCTTTTTTATGACTTTCTGCTTGTCAGGAGATCACTGGACATCCTGTCTTCAAAGATGGCAGTTGCCACCATAAACTAAATGGGCCATCAGCTGTGTTCCTCTATGGCAGTCTTTATTTTTACTGATCATGGTGGACATGTTGCCACCGGTGTAGAGCACATGAGGGTAACCGCTTTTGTTTATTAGACTTCTCTCACTGCTTCTGCTTCAATCTGACCAACAATAGCTCAATTGCACCATTCATCCCCATCCTAGGCGGGAATCTGTGCAATGCGTAAGAAGGGCCAACTGATTCAGGCAGGCATGTCTGAGTGAGCACAGTGATCCACTTAGATCCAATGCTGGGAGCAGCAGGGCCACCCCAATGTCAGGGGGTTGGGATCGCCAGACTGGAACAGGCCAGATCTCACAATGAAACAGCTGGAAATGGTAGTCCTGGATTAAGCACTGATGGACATTGCCTATTGAAATTAACTTCCAATGTGCTACTTTTCAAAGTTTTAATCATATATTGTTCCAAATGCACACTCCGATTCTCTTTTAAAATTAACTGTTAATATGAGAAATTGACTTTAGTACAACCGGGGAATGTGCTCTGTCTATGTACACACAACAAGAAAATTATGTCTGCTCCCTATGCTGGGAGTAGTCTCATGGTGTCCGACAATACAGACTTCATGAATTTGTGAACCACACTGTCATTAGTTCATGAAAATGTAAGCAAATGTATTATTGCCCGATTCATTCAAAATATAAATTCACTATATTCAAATATTTTAACGAAATCTTCAACTTTTGTCGACATGAATTTCAAATCAGAATCAACATATATACAGTGCTGGTCAATGAAGAACATTTTCCATGGTCATTGTGAGGTAAGCTCCATGATTTTGCCACAATGCATTTTGGTCCATGTGGTCCTTCAAGAGGTGGTTGCTAAAAATAGAACAAACGATGTCTGTTTTGGTCGCTACAAATGCACCCCTAATGATAAGTTACATTATTTACACCCATATTCCCCATTACCTCTCAGAAGTACGGATGCTCCTAGAAGCGGGCAGGCACCTTGGGGTCAGCACAGGGTGCGACCGTGCGAACACAGACAGAGGTCCGAATCCGATCGGGTCGAGAGCGAATCGGAAGTCAGAAATCGGTGCGCACGGCCCCCGCCCGTGGCGCCGAACGTGACATCGTCATGTCACGTCGAATTGTAGAAGGCGCTACCCAATGCGCTTTCGAGGTCGAAGGCTGTTCAAGGGGATTCCCAAACTCATGTTTTCTGCCGCCCTCCCCCTTTTGGCGCCCTAGGCGGCCGCCTAGTCTTGCCTAATGGTAGAAACGGCCCTGCCTATGAAATGTTGTCTGCACAAAGTGGCATAGCTAGCCCATGTGCCTGCGTTTGCCGCCCGCGGCGGCATGTAAGAGCTGGGGGTTTGGTGCTGGCGATTTCAGCGACCGCAGGTAAGAGCGGGGTGGGGGCGGGGGCTGCTGGCAATTCCCATGACGGCCGCAGGTAAGGGGGGGAAGGCCGCCACCCCCAAAACACGTGCCACCCATGGCGGACCGCCCCCCCCCCCTTGCTACACCACTGCTGCACAAGCAATTATGTAACATGAGCACAGATCAGTAAATTGCGACCGAATCACTGTTTATGGTGCACTTTTCATTTGATGACAGATTTCAATCTCAGGACTAGATGGAAAGTATAAAAACAAACTATATATTTTCTAATTCGGCATGACCTACGTAATCTATTGGTAGACCTTCCTTGCCCTGACTGAATGAATGCTAGAACACGCTGAACATGACATTCTTCAAATGTTTTGCATTTTTTTTCCCAAACATGGTAGGTCTCCCTCGCAGAGGAACATAACCCTGCCGAGGCTTGACCTCCATCTCTGTTATTCTGGGTCCTGATTGGGAGGGGACCAGACACACATGGGATTTTATGTGTTCAGGGTGTCCACTGGTGATAAACTGGGTGCAATGCATTTGGGAAGTTTAAAAGGCAACTGAAAGCGAAACACCTGCTTATGGTATCTATTCTTGGCTACTAGTGTCACCCCTCAGATTTATGAAAACATAGCAAACCCATATATTTACATCATCTACAAATGCTAAGATTTCCATCGCTGGGACCTCCCTCACCTTTGTTGGCTGGACAGTAGAAAGTTCTGAACATGGTAATTATCAATGTATTTGCTTTTTCTTTCATAACGTAGTATTTCTCTCTAGTCACTCTCAATGAGGAATATATCCCTGCCAAGGCTTTACCCACAATTTTGGGTCTCCTGAGTGTGATGGTACCAGACATATATGGGTTTGTCATGGGTTTATGGTACCCACAGGTGATAATCTATGCGCTGCACATTTAAGAATTTGGAAAGGAACTAAAAGTGAAATGCTGGTTTAGGGTAGCTGTCTTTCTGTCATTGGTATGACCCATGGGCTGAAAGGAAACATACCACAACCATATATTTTCAGCATCTACACATTGAAAGGTTTATATCACTGGGAGTCAAACTTCTCTTTCCCTGATCCGCTAGCCTGTAAATCACAATGAGCGTGGGGATTGTCACATTTTGTGGCATTTTTTATTGAAAACATGGAAATTCTCTCCAGTTTCTTGCACGCAGGAACACAAACCTGCCAAGGCTTGACCCCCCCAACTTTGTTACTTTTGGTTTCTCGAGTGTAAGGGATCAAATGTGAGTGGGCTTTCTATAGGTTCTGGGAGCCCACAAGAAATAAACTGGGTGCGGTGCATGTGGGAAATTTAGATAGCAACGGATAGCCAAATCTGAGCTTACGATACCTATATTTCCATTGCAGGTATCTCTCCTAGACTAGTCGGAAACATAACACAACCATTTATTTTAACATGTACATATCCATAAAGTTTCCATCGCTGGGCTCCTACCTCCCTCACCGTGATTGGCTGGCTAAAACAACATGTTGATAAAGACATTTGTCAGATTTTTAGCAAATTGTATTCCAAAACATAGTGATTCCCTTATGTCTTCCTTATGCAGAAAAAACAAGCTACTTACCTGTACACTGTGGTTTTCCAGTATTGATATCTTTTATAGATTCACATGCTTGTGTCTTCCCCGTCGTCATGGTGGGGGGTCTCGTGGTAGTTAGAAAAGAAGTACCATAGAAATACATACAAACCACCAAAAAGAGAGAAAAACTTTAACATTCGTCAGCATCTTTATGTAGGTCCAAACCTTGACCAATCAGAGACCAGCCCTAGACCTCAACTCCCCAGCAGAGCCACCAGACCTCAGATTTCGTGCACAAGTGTGCTAAGGTTAAGAAGTAACATGAGATCAGAAGTGGCAAGCCTAGACGGGGAGGAGGGAGGGCCGCATGTGAATCTATGAAAGATATCAATACTGGAGAACCACAGTGTACAGGTAAGTAACTTGTTTTTTCTCCAGCATTGAATCTTTCATAGATTCACATGCTTGTATCAGAGTAGTTAGCAGTGTCATTCCTTAAATTTGCGACAAGGCGAAGACCTTCATATGCAATAAAAATTAACATATTTAAACATACCAATACATATGAATCATGAAATCCAAGTAAAACACTAATAGCAAATAACTCTGTGAAAATCAAATACATGAGGTAAATAGAAGTGATATGTACCAAAAACAAGAGGGGGGGACTAGGAGCTCGTTATGGTCCAGTACCCGTGCTCCCTAGGCTAATCTCAAATCAAACAAGGGGTAACTGTTCCAGGTATGGGTGCAAAAAGTCACCCACTGGAAAGAGAAAGGGGGGAGAAGAGGTAGAGAGCAGGAGCCTAGGTCTAAACCTCACAAGCTAGAGGCAAGCGCAAGTCTTGTCTCTTGATGCCCTCACACACCCCGAAGGATGTCATGCTTCATCATAGGGCGTTGCTCCTCTTCAGGCCGGCGCTGCAATGCCATACGGGTTCCCCGAAGGGTCGCTTTTGCGGTTATCTTTTGTTCGTACTGCCGTATGATGAGTGAGGGTGTGAGATAGAGGGTTCTAAGAGAACAGTGAATGGGTGAGTGAATGATAAAACTGGCTAAGGGATACCAGAGTGAGTAGAGTTTAATGTATAGGTTCCCTTGCTAGGTTAAAAAACCAGTAGGTCGTGAGTTACTGATGGGGCGTAATGTGCCTTAGTAACTATAGGTCGACATGTTTCGCGCCGTCTAGGTGGTCAAAACGATCCCAGGCGCTTCTTCAGGACCAATAACGTGAATAAAAAGTGAGTGAAAGTTGGTGGGTCTAGAACCCTAATAAGTGGGAGCGATCCAGCCTCGTGTGCAACTACAAGGTGGCAATAGCTCTATTGAATGGCCGCTCCTGTTGCAACCTAGGAGTAGATAAAGTAATTGAGTGCATCTTGTGTCTAAAACGTTTACAAAAAGTGGAGTCGACATACAAGACATACAACACATATTGGAGAACGACCCCATTATGGAGTACAATCATGGTTCTTGCTCAGTACGAGTGCACACTATAGTGGGTGCGGTACATCAAGTATTGATCATGCCACTAGTGTAGCAAGAACACGTGCGGCGTTGACGGTCACCCGACACAAGTACACCACCCCTGCTGGGAGATAGATGTTACGATACTCGTAGTAGTAGTAGGCTCGAGAATGCTTATAAGTTTGAACGTGATTGCCGTAACACGTGCATGTGCTTCCAAAATGTGACTTAGCAGCGCAATCTGTCATTCAATTAAGAAACATGACTAGCGGTATGGGCTCTTACCTAGTCGAAGATTGTTGGTTGTTCCATAGGCTAGCGCGTGTAGTCGCCCGCACCGTAACGGGCTGTAATGGAAAAATTGCATGTGGAGAGGGGGAAAGAACAATGTCATCACCAATAAAAAATTACAAATCGAGATGTGAGCACAACCAGATCATGGTCGAGAGTGCCCCTCCTGGTTTTTACTCACGGTTTTCCGCCGGGTGCAATGTCTGCCAGCACCTACCCCTTACACGCCTGCCTGCATATTCAGTGTCCGCTCATCGTGGCCGGCCGCTTGAAATAGTGCCGAGCCGTGAGTGAGGGAGTGTCCGATTTCTAGGGGCATGTCGGACCGCGGTGCCCATGCGCGGGCGCCATCTTGAAGTGTATGGCAGATTGGAAAGTGGTCTAGTACTTGTGGCTAAATCTAACAGGCGCCATCTTGGAGAGGTGTGCCCCATGCATGAGCTTGGAAAGGGTGTGAATCAGTATACAGAGCTCGGGAAAGATAATTAAGGGGTCCCTGTAAACAATATGGTTAGTGCATCTCTTAGAAAATCGGTCAATCCACAGTAGGTATGTTATAATCAGTTGAGAAAGGTAAAGGCACAGTATAGATGGGTGTTATGGTTGCACCCAGAGTGCTTATGTGAGAGGGTACTACCAATGCATTGTTTACGATGTAGTGCGGGCACATGAAGGCGAATGGGGGCATCCTAGCATCACGTGGGCATGTAGTAGTGGGAGGTCAGAGTTCTGCCCACAGAATTTCATCATTCAGACCCCTAGTATTCATCTGAAGGCGGTGAACCATGTGAAGTCCCCCAGTTGTAGTTTCCTAGTGTGTTTAGTGGAGGCACATGCATTACAGTTGCCGCAAGGGTAGTGTCCGGTGACAGGCGGTAGATTCCACAGAGTGGTCTCTGTTGGTGTTGTACATGGGCGCGGTCGCGTATTCACCAGGTGGTCCCTCAAGTTCGTGGTCCTTTTGAAGGCAAACCTTGGTTTCGATACGTTAAGGGAGCCAGAGTTCAGGATCCTCCAGTTCCGCAAGATGATGTTCTTGACTTGGTTAGAAAGAGGGGTGATGGTGGTAACGCGGGTTATAACATTGTCACTCTGGCGCTCCTTGGTCTCCAGTAAGCCCTGGCGATTCCTGTTTCTAGCTCTTTTCCTGACCTTGTGTATGACATCCACCGGGTAGTTCCTCTCTCTCAGATTTGAAGTAAGAGTTGTAGCTTGTAAGTCAAACTCAGTGATGGAGCTGCAATTGCGTCAGATCCTCAGAAACTGGCCGTATGGTAGATTCTCTTTTAGAGCCTTCGGGTGGTGGCTCTCGAAGGAGAGGAGGCTGTTGCAGCCGGTATCCTTCTTGTACGTCCCGGTGTGCAGGTGTCCATTCTCCAGGGATATCATCAAATCAAGGAAGGGGATCTCCGTATTTGATTGCGTTTTGGTGAAACGCAGATAGGGGTTCAGACCATTGATCCAATCGTGGAAAGTCGTGCAGCTCTCCTCCTTCGTGCGAGGGCTGGATCTCACCCGATGAAGCAGCCTTCCTTGTAAATACTACTTCCAAGGTACCGTTTTTTTACCTCCTTCCGAAGATACACAAGGGCATTGTCCCTCCACCTGGATGATCCATTGTTTCGGGTTTCGGATCCCTCCTTGAACCTTTGAGCCAGTTCAGTGATTTCTTCCTGCGCCCTCTAGTCCAAACGACGCCTGCCTACTTGAAGGACACACGAGACGTCCTGAACCTAATCAACTAAATTAACGACAACAACATCGAGGAAATCAACTTCTTGCTGACACTAGACGTTGAGGCGTCATATACCAATATTCCCCAAGACGCCACCATTGCGGTCGAAGAAAATTTTCTACGGGAAGCTGACATCCCCACCTCTACACCTGTGGACTTCATCTTGAATTGCATTACTATGGCCCTTAAGAACAACTTTTTCATGTATAGGACCACTACCTACCATCAAGTACAGGGCACCTCTATGGGTAGTACATTTGCGCCTAGTCTGGCGGGGTTGTATATGGCACACTTCGAGTCCCTCTACATCTTTACGGACTCCAACCCTTTCCAGGAAAACATCCTTACGAGGAAGAGATACATCGATGATATCATCATCGTCTGGAAGGGCACGGAGAAGAGCTGGACGACTTTCCACGATTGGATCAATGGTCTGAACCCCTATCTGCGTTTCACCAAAACGCAATCAAATACGGAGATCCCCTTCCTTGATTTGATGATATCCCTGGAGAATGGACACCTGCACAGCAGGGCGTACAAGAAGGATACCGACTGCAACAGCCTCCTCTACTTCGAGAGCCACCACCCGAAGGCTCTAAAAGAGAATCTACCATACGGCCAGTTTCTGAGGATCCGACGCAATTGCAGCTCCATCACTGAGTTTGACTTACAAGCTACAACTCTTACTTCGAATCTGAGAGAGAGGAACTACCCGGTGGATGTCATACACAGGGCCAGGAAAAGAGCTAGAAACAGCAATCGCCAGGGCTTACTGGAGACCAAGGAGCCCCAGAGTGACAATGTTATGACCTGCGTTACCACCTTCACCCCTCTATCTAACCAAGTCAAGAACATCATCTTGCGGAACTGGAGGATCCTGAAATCTGGCTCCCTTAACGTATCGAAACCAAGGTTTGCCTTCAAAAGGACCACAAACTTGAGGGACCACCTGGTGAATACGCGACCGCGCCCACATACAACACCAACAGAGACCACTCTGTGGAATCTACCGCCTGTCACCAGACACTACCCTTGCGGCAACTGTAATGCATGTGCCTCCACTAAACACACTAGGAAACTACAACTGGGGGACTTCACATGGGTGCAACGCCAACACACGAACTGTAATACCAAGAACTGTTTATGTTTGTTTATGTTTAGGGAATTTGTTAAGCGCACGTATACCAAGGTCTCTTGGCGCTATGAGGGGAGGGTGAACCTTCCTAAGGAATACTAACAATAGGCTAGAGTGAACAACCAAGTTTTCAGTTTTTTTCTGAAATTGGTGTACTCAGATGATAGTCTGATGTCTATCGGCAAGGAATTCCAAAGTGTAGGGCCAAGAACAGAAAAACAAGAGCCGCCCGTTCTCTTGCGCTTAAATCTAGGAATAGTCAACATAGACATTGTGGCAGATCTGAGATTTCGTTTGGGTAAGTACTTTGAGATCTTTGCTGTGTGTATCTTATCTCATGCCCCTGCGACCTCCTCTACCTGGGGATGACCACTAGACCTATTAAGACTAGGATCAGTGAACATAAGAGTACAATACGCTGTGGACGCACGGCCACGAGAATGTGTAACCACTTCATTGAGAAAAGACACTCATGTGATGACATCAAATGGACAATCCTTGAAACCAACTCAACATGGAACAACACCATGCTCCTGAGACGTGAACAACGTTGGGTTCACTGCTTTCGGACGAATACTAGGGGTCTGAATGATGAAATTCTGTGGGCAGAACTCTGACCTCCCACTACTACATGCCCATGTGATGCTAGGATGCCCCCATTAGCCTTCATGTGCCCGCACTACACCGTAAACAATGCATCAGTAGTACCGTCTCACATAAGCACTCTGGGTGCAACCATAACACCCATCTAAACTGTGCCTTTAGCTTTCTCAACTGATTATAACATACCTACTGTGGACTGACCGATTTTCTAAGAGATGCACTAATCATATTGTTTACAGGGACCCCTTAATTATCTTCCCCGAGCTCTGTATACTGATTCACGCCCTTTCCAAGCCCATGCATGGGGTACACCACTCCAAGATGGCGCCCGTTAGATTTAGCCACAACCACTAGACCACTTTCAAATCTGCCATACACTTCAAGATGGCACCCGCGCATGGGCACCGCAGTCCGCCACGCCTCTAGAAATCAGACACTCCCTCACTCTCGGCTCGGCACTATTTCAAGCGGCCGCGATGAGTGGACACCCAATATGCAGGCAGGCGTGTAAGGGGTAGGTGCTGGCAGACATTGCACCCGGCGGAAAACCGTGAGTAAAAACTAGGAGGGGCACTCTCGACCATGATCTGGTCGTGCTCACATCCCGCATTGTAATTTTTTATTGGCGATGACATTGTTCTTTCCCTCTCTCCAAATGCAATTTTCCATTATAGCCCGTTACGGTGCGGGCGACTACACGCGCTAGCCTATGGAGCAACCAACAATTTTAGACTAGGTAAGAGCCCATACCGCTAGTGATGTTTCTTAATTGAATGACAGATTGCGCTGCTAAGTCACATTTTGGAAGCACATGCACGTATTACGGCAATCACGTTGAAACTTATATGCATTCTCTAGCCTACCACTACTACGAATATCGTAACATCTATCTCCCAGCAGGGGTGGTGTACTTGTGTCGGGTGACCGTCAATGCCGCACGTGTTGTTGCTACACTAGTGGCATGATCAATACTTGATGTGCGCTCGTGCTGGGGAAGAACCATGATTTTACTCCATAATGGGGTCGTTCTTCAATATGTGTTGTATGTCTTGTATGTCTTGTATGTCGACTCCACTTTTTGTAAACGTTTTAGACACAAAATGCACTCAATTATGTGCCATCAGAGAGGATTGCATTGACTCCTCATATGTTCTTCTTGTTCTCCATTTCTCTCCTTTATCTACTCCTAGGTTGGAACAGGAGCGGCCATTCAATAGAGCTATTGCCACCTTGTAGTTGCACATGAGGCTGGATCGCTCCCACTTATTAGGGTTCTAGACCCACCAACTTTCACTCACTTTTTATTCATGTTATTGGTCCTGAAGAAGCACCTGGGATAGTTTTGACCACCTAGACGGCGCAAAACATGTCGACCTATAGTTACTAAGGCACATTACGCCCCATCAGTAACTCACGACCTACGGGTTTTTTAACCTGGCAAGGGAACCTATACATTAAACTCTACTCACTCTGGTATCCCTTAGCCAGTTTTATCATTCACTCACCCATTCACTGTTCTCTTAGAACCCTCTATCTCACACCCTCACTCATCATACAGCAGTACGAACAAAAGATTTCCGCAAAAGCGACCTTCGGGGGACCCTTAGGGCATTGCAGTGCCGGCCCGACGAGGAGCAACGCCCGATGATGAAGCATGACATCCTTCGGGTGAGGAGAGGAGTTGGCCTAACGGCTAGGGCGGTCGACCTCGAATCTGGGGAACTGGGTTCGAGTCTCGGCAATGACGATGAACTTCCTGTGATTCTAGGCAAATCACTTAATCTCCCTGGGCCTAAGAAAAAAATGAATGTGTCCTAATGTAACGCAACTGGTGCTATGTAAAGCGTTCTGATACCCGATTCGGGTCAAGTTCGCGCTATATAAAACTCTATAAAAAAATTAAAAAAAGAGACAAGACTTGCGCTTTCCTCTACCTTGTGAGGTTTAGACCTAGGCTCCTGCTCTCTACCTCTTCTCTACCCTTTCTCTTCCCTGTGGGTGACTTTTTGCACCCATACCTGGAACAGTTACCCCTTGTTTGATTTGAAATAGAAGTGATAGACATGAAAAGACTGTACCTTAAGCAAACAGATTTCTCAGGACAGCTTGACCCACTGCAGCATACGCTTTCCATGCCGAGTCTAGGCAGTAGTGCTTGGTGAATGTATGCACGTTAGATCATGTTGCCGCTCTACAAATGTCTGGAAGCGATACCCCGGCAAAGAGGGCTGTAGAAGCTGCCATCTTCCTTGTGGAATGCGCAGACACTTTTGCAGATAGAGGTTTTCCAGCTTTGTTGTGGCAGAAAACAATTGCAGAGGAGATCCAATGTGCAATACTGCTCCTTGAAAGGGCTTGGCCATTCCTTGGCGAAGTAAAGGAAAGAAATAGCTGATCCGATTTTCTGAAAGTCTTTGTTCTATGAATGTAGAACTTGATGCATCGCTTTACGTCCGAAGAGTGCAATGCTCTTTCAGCAGCAGTTGAAGGATTTCCAAAGTATGTAGTGAGGTCAACTGGTTCATTCAAGTGAAAAGAAGTTGGAACTTTAGGAATGAATTGAGGATTTGTTCTCAATAATAGCTTGTCTTGTCTGAATTGAAGGAAAGGTGCAGCTACCGTGAAAGCCTGAATTTCACTGATTCTTCTAGCCGATGTGAGGGCCAAAAGGAGAGCCGTTTTCCATGAAACATATTTTAAATCAGCCTTGTGTATGGGCTCGAAATGCGATTTCATCAATTGGGCTAGTACTGTGTTTAATTCCCATGGGACTGCAGGGCGCTTTAAGGGTGGAAAAACCCTGAAGAGACCTCTCATGAATTCTTTAACAATTCTTGTTGACCACAAGGAGAGTTCGCCTGGTTTCCTGCGAAACCTGGAAATTGCCGCCAAGTGTACTTTGATTGATGAGTGAGCCAATTTTGACTTAGCTAAGTGAAGTAGGTAAGGCAAAACCTGTTCCGGGGTTGATAGCAAAGGATGTAAGTCTTTTTCCGTGCACCAATGGCAGAACAGCAGAAAATGGAAGAGCCATTTTGCAGCATAAGACCTATTAGTGGAAGAAGCTCTGGCCCGTAGGAGGATGGACCTGCAATCCGGAGCGATGTCTAAATCTGTGAATTCATAGTCATGAGGTTCCAAGCTGACAAACTTAGAGATTTTATTTGAGGATGAGCATCTGCAGAGAGTTCCCCCAAGAGTTTTTCTGAGGGAACCTGCTGGCGAACCTTTCGCACTTCCTGTTGCTTTCTGTCGCGAAAAGATCCAGTTTTGGAGTGCCCCACAGTTTGAAGACTCGTCGCAGATGGTCCCCGTCTAACTCCCATTCGTGACATTGGGAATTGGTTCTGCTTAGAAAATCCGCCCAATCGTTGTCCACGCCTGGAACATGCTCTATTTGCAACGTTATGTTGTGCTGAATTAGCCACATCCAAATCTCCTGGGCCTGTTCTGATAATGTGAGAGACCTGGTGCCCCCTTGTTTGGAAAGATAGAACATTGTTGTGGTATTGTCCGTTCTTACCAGGACAGAGGTTCCCTGGATTCTTGGAAGAAAAGCTTGCAGTCCCAGAAAAACTGCCCTCAGTTCCAAAAGATTGATGTGTAAAAACGTTTCTTGAACGGACCATTTTCCGTGGATTTGCAATTCTTGGAGATGCACCCCCCAACCGTCCATTGAAGCGTCCGTTGTCATAATGTAACAAGGCTGTGCTGGTTGAAACGAGAGGCCTGGAGAGATATTGTTTTCTATTTCCCACAATGATAGAGCCTGCTTCATTGTCTGAGAGAGAGAGCAGTGCGCCTGAACTCACTGCATGTCTAACTGCTCCTGGAGAGGCCTCATGTGCAGCCGACAATTCGGAATCAACGGGATTCATGATGACAGCATCCCCAGTAAGGATTTGAATACTCTCACAGAAGTGGACTCTCTTGCGCGTAGAAGGGTTGCTAAGCGCCTTATCTTGAGCTTCCGTTCTGAAGTGGGAAACGCCTTCATCAACTTGGTGTTCAGTAACGGCCCTAGAAAAATACGTTTCTGGCTTGGAATCAATTGCGACTTCTCTACGTTGAGTTGTAACCCCAGAGACTTGAAGAGCCGCTGACAAGTCCGCGTAGACTATCTGGTAGAGTGAAATGTAGCTCCTTTCACTAGCCAGTCGTCCAGGTAGGGGTAAACCTGGTGTCCCTGCCTTCTCAGAAAAGCCGCTACCGGAGCCATACATTTCGTGAAAACTCTGGGAGCTGAGCGAAGGCCGAATGGCAAAACCTTGAACTGGAAGTGATCCCAGCCACCTCGAACCTTAGGAATTGGCGATGCTTTGCATGAATGGGGATGTGAAAGTATGCATCCAAGAGATTGAGGGACGCTAGAAAATCTCCCTCTTTTATTAATAAGAGAATCTCTTGAAAGGACAACATTCTGAACGACCGCTTCTTGATGTATTTGTTCAGCTGTCTGAGGTCCATGACCTGTCTCCATTACCCGCATTTTTTCTTTATTAGGAAGAAATTGGAATAAAAGCCCTTCCAACGTTGACTGAAAGGTACCTTTTCTATCGCCCCTTTTTTTAGTAGAGTCGAAATTTCTTGCTTTAACAAGAACAGATGACGATGATACATCTTTCTTGGAGGTGGAGTCGAGGAGGCTTGTGGACAAATTCTAGGGTGTGGACGTATTGGATGATGTCCAGCACCCATTTGTCCTTCGTGATGGCTTGCCATTGACTTAGAAATGGAGAGAGCTGATGGGACTGCAGAGGCTGAAAACGAGATGAGGTGGCTGGTGGAATACAAACGTCACTGATGTCTCGAAGACTCCTGCGATTTTCCACGTCCTGCAGGCTTGCGTCTAGCTGATTGCTGATTGTATGACAGATTGGAATCACTAAATTGCTGCTGTTGCTGTCCTCCATATTGTGGGCTGTAACTCTGCTGAGCATATGGTTGATATCTGTATGACTGGTAGGACGGTCTTTGCTGGAACTGACCTCTTCCTCTACCTCCATGAAAGGACTGAAAACGCCTTTGTTGCAACGTGCCTAAGGAACGTGCGGTTTCAGTATCCTTTTTGATGCCCTGTAGCTCTTCACCCACGAGCTTTCCAAACAGATTTTCCCCATCGAAGGGCATATCCAGAACTTTCGATTGAACTTCGGGGCGGAAGGACGTCACCCTAAGCCAGCCCTGTCTACAAAGAACTGCGGCACCTGCCATTTGCCTGAAAGCAATCGAAGACAGATCCATTGCAGAATCAATCACCTCCGAAGACGCTCTAGCACCCTCCTGCGGGAGGTCCTTCGCTTCTTTCTTTTTTATCCTCGGGAAGGTGTTCGAGAAGAGGAGCCAGATCTGACCATAACTGACGGTCGTACCTCCCCAAGATCACTAAGGCGTTAGAGGCCTTGATAGCAGTAGCAGCCATAGTAGCGAAGCATTTGCCGATGCTGTCAAGGCATTTGCCTTCCCTGTCTGGAGGCACCGAGCAAGGAGATTGCGGATTCCTAGAACGCCTCTGCGCAGCTTGCATAATTACTGAGTCCGGACGAGGATGACCAATTAAACACGCCGGAGCAGAATCAGGTGCCTTGTATTTTTTCTCCATCCTCGGTAACACAGCAGGAACGGAGGCTGGGTTTTTCATAATTTTCAAGCCTTCACTCCAAATGTAATCCACAATTGGAATGGATCGAACCGATTTCTTTGTTGCATCCTTAAAATCACAAAGAAAACATTCGGTTTGTACCACAGGCAAAGGCAAATCAAATTTTCTAGAGGCTCTCTCGATTACTTCATGGAATCCCCCAATATCTCCCGGGGGGGAAGGCGATGGCGAAGATGGAGCCACATAATCATCCCATTCTTGACCAAGTAGGTCCGGATCCCGAGTGAGCTCACCCTCCTCGGGTTGATCGTCTGCCTCACTCTCGATGTAATCATCTTGGATTTTAATGCATTGAGGAGCCTGTCTCTCAACCTGCGCAACAGGCGGCGGAGTAACTACTGGTGAGGGCGGAGCAACCTGAATATTCGGACCGTCGGGCGTCAATGGAACCGGAGCGTGAGAGTCCGGAAATCTTTTTATAATAGTCATTTAACATATGCCTAAGGTCTGTGACCAGGGGAATTGGCACCAGCATGGAATCTCTCCGAACCTTCTGACGCTCTTCATAAGCCTCATAAGGATAGTGCTCTTGGAAAGAGTCGTATCGTTGGGCCTGAGAGCGACCCGTGATTGAGAAATCCCCTTCCATATATTCTGAAATGTCCTGTCCTTGCGCCTCCTCCTCCTCATCAGTGTCCTGGCATTTAACTCTGAGCTGTGAGGGGCTGTAAGCGGGGCCAAAAAGACTTTTATCCCCTGATTCCTCCGTATAAAGAAGGTGAGAGGGGAGCAACAGTGATATCTTGGGTAAAGGTGACAAGCCTGGAGATTTTGGAACCAAATGGACGCTTTAATGTCCTGTTTTTGATCTGTCGACGACGGAAGACGCCTGATAGTGATCGTCGTCGATACTGGCCGAGAGGGTGATTTAAACACTGTCGTCGATGGAGCGCCCACCGACGGGGCCGTCGACGCCCTCGTCAACGGTATTCCCGTCGACGAAGTCGTAGACGCAATCGTCGACACAGTGTTCGTCATCGTCACCGCCGCCGAAGCTGTCGACGATGCCGTCAACGAGGAAATCGTCGTCACCGTGTTTGTCGACGTTGCCGTCACCACGGCCGTCGACGATGTAGTCGTCACCATAGAAGTCGGGGATTTTGTGGAAGTCCTCGACGACGGGTCCGTCGACGGTGCTTTTTTTGTCGACGAAGCCTGTTTGAGAGGTGTGACAGGCAGAGAAGCAGTAGAGGATTTCTTCAGGCCTGATTCCTTAAGCTTAAGGGTTGTTTTATCGGCAGTGGAGGATTTCTCTGCCTTTAATCTCTTTGAATCAGCCTTTAATGAGGAAGAGCCCTCATTTTTACGCTTCCTCGCAGCTGAGGATGGCCCAGGTCTCTCTTCAACATCAGATCCAGAGTCTGATTTTGATTTCTTCTTCTGGAGCCTTAACAATATTCTGGCCTCTCTATCCTTTAGAGTTTTGGCTGAAAAGGTTCTGCAGTATTTACAGTCCTTGGCTGTATGTTTAGGGTAACGGCAATAAAGATAGTCCTTGTGTGGATCTTCAGAAAAAAAGCCTTGCCTTCCCACAGGATCTACAGGGCCTAAAAAGCCTCTTCTTAGCACCCTCAGACATCTTTGAAGCAAAGAAGGTAGAAAGACAATACCTTGAGGTGAATTCTAGCAGGGTCAAAATGTTCACTCACTGACAAACTGAGCAGAGCTCAGGGAGACTCCCTTACACAAGACGTGCGGTTAGAAATCTGAGGTCTGGTGGCTCTGCTGGGGAGTTGAGGTCTAGGGCTGGTATCTGATTGGTCAAAGTTTGGACCTACATAAAGATGCTGACGAATGTTAACGTTTTTCTCTCCTTTTGGTGGTTTCTATGTACTGCCATGGTACTTCTTTTCTAACTACCACGAGACACCCACCATGACGACGGGGAAGATACAATCATGTGAATCTATGAAAGATTCAATGCTGGAGAAATATGTGTGTGCCAAGGCTTGCATCACATCTGTATTCCTTGTGGGTTCCTGAGTATGGGGGGGTACCAGAGATCTGTGAAATTTCAATGGGTTTGAGCAGGGATTCAGACACCAAACACGAGGGAATATTTTTGATTGGGATTCTTTCCTTCGGAATATCTGTATTTGGGTCTGGGGTCGGACTGTACCTAGGAAAACCTACAAGCCCAAGACATTTAAAAAATACAGAGACATAGGGAAAGCCACGGTGAGCTGTCTTGTATGGATCCCAGCATGTGTGATTGCCTTGATTACCCTGAAAATGCCAAAGTATAGGTAAAAATAGAATCACAATTTCTTCACTTTTCTGTGATAGAAAACGCCAGTACTTTCATACATTTTCACACTACTCAATGTTCCTACACTGCTCCGGATAAAAAATGGTACCCTGCATGCGTTGGTGGCCTATTGCATGGCACAGGAATAGGCCAAACTTTGGCCATGCGAAGACCACATTGGCAGTACAATGACATCATCGTCACAATTTTGGCTTGTTCCTGTCCATTACAATAGGCCCACCCACACAATTGAGGTACTGTTTTTATCAGTAGAATTGTGGGATCACTGGGTGAAGGGACTTTTGCTGTTCCACACAAATTCCAGGACTTTCTGTCACAGAAAAATGAAGAAATTCTGTTAGTTGAATCAGAGTTTGACATTTGCAATGCATACTCGGTAAGAATAAGTGGTGGCATCCACACAAGCCACACCACCCAGGACTCCTTGGTTTTGCAGTTATCAGAAATGTCTGGGATTGGTAGGTTTTTCTAAATACTGGTTGACTGTGGATACGAATACAGCAGCCACCCATATCCCAAAAAACGACCTAATTCCTTGCTTCTTTCTTGCACATCTCTTGGTCACATTGTTGGACCTTTCCTATCTGCAAACTCTTAGTCTCCGCCCACAGCACAAGGATGAGAAATATAAACATGAGCACTGGCCCAGGGACAACAGATATAAGAAATCACATGTATATGAACATCATAAGGATGCCCTAGGGATACTGTTTTATGACACATAGACAGGACAGGACTGGCCTTTTATTTTACTAGGTGCTTGCCCGGTGGCCTGGAGCCATTGGAGGCCAGTTTTGAAAGCTTAGGGTCCCTTCCTGTGTCTCTATCACTTTCCCCTACTCCCCAATGTTAATTGCAGCAGGCATAAAGAGATTTTAAGAGAGGGCGAGGGAGGAAGGGAGATGGAGCAAAGATAATTAGAAGGAAAGGAGAAAGAGAATGGATGGATGGAGAGAAAGAGATATAACGAAGAAATGAAGGGTGCAGGCTGGTTTTAGCATTTTTGCCAGGGCTGCTTTTGGTTCCACTGTCTGACCCTGCATAACACACATTGTAAGGGCAGAGAACAGGCTAAAGAAGCATGGGGAAAGGATGGTAGGCCGTTGCAAATTAGCTTTGAAAGAAGTGGGCCATAAATTGCCACCTCTTTTTGGACCGAGCAAGCAAAGCGGTCATGTTAGCTCCCTTGTGGAGGGTTTGGTATAGTTCTCCCCAGATGATAGGTTGGGAAAAATGGGGGCCAAAATGTGCATTATACAGTACAATTTGCAAATATGTTGGCTAAAAAGTCATTGGTTTTATATGCAGCTCCGAATGGGGCACTTATTAAATATTACAATACTTTAAAATAACTAGCCCTACATGGTTTACATGAGATGCGAGGAGTGGAGTTCAACCCACAAAAACCCTAGAAAAATCTTATTAAAACAATCTAGTCGTACACAGGTTCCCTAAACACTGCAAAAAATGCCACAGGCATTACATACAGTTTGAATAACCTGGTTATGCAATTTGGCATGAGCTCATTTATTTTTGAAGATCTGCTTATGTGTATAAGTGGTGAGGTTATGTACACCCACACAACACCACACACAAGCACATATGAAGAATATATATATATGCAGATGTACCTTTGTTGAGCTTTAGGAGAGGCCATGACTCACAAGAGGCAAGGCCTTGACTTAATCATGATGTACCTACCCTCCCTCAACAATGGTATGAGCAACATATTACTTTGGGTGGATCTTTATGCATGGTTTGTGCTATGCATTGTTATTCGTAGAAGTCATAAAGGAAGCTATTTAACTGAGCCGCAGAACAAATGGTTAGATTCTATGCAGTGAGATAAAATCTCATAAAGTAGGTGTAGGCCCAGTTGTTTTCCTCTTCAAAGACTTAGTCAAATGGAATCTGTGAGGGAGTATACAAATGTGTTTCCTGCTAGTCGAGCTGTATTATGCTAATAATGTTCATTTTAATATTTAAACTGTAGTGATAAATAAATGAATGCATGTTTTCACTACACTTGATGCAAGTAGTGTGTTAATGGGCCAAATTTATTTTTACTAGTGTGTTATGCTCTCTCTAAGGGGTCTCTTCACAAACTGCATTTTGTAGTATTTTTAGTAGTACTGGAATAGTACTGCTCACACTTCAAAATGCTGTTCACAAACCTACACGCTGAGATTTCTGCCTCTCCTGTCTTTTATGTTCAGAGATCTCCACACACGTAGATATACGTTTTTGTACTAAATGTGGGAGGCACAGGGAAATGCCTGGAAGAGAGGGAATACTTTCTGACTAAATGGAAGGGGTTTAGGGAGAAGTAAGGAAGGTTTAAAGGAGGGCTAGAGAGGGGCTTTGGGACGGATATGCACCCACCCACAAAAGAATAAGCCCATTGCTATTCACAAACTGCACTTCTATAGTTACTTCAGCCAAAAAAGACACAAACCAGTCATAAATGTATTCCAGCTCAGATCTAGAGTACTCTAGCACTACATATGTCTAACCAATGGTACTGCAACACCCTCCATAGAAAATAATGAAGGTAAGGACTTAAAATAGAACTCCATAGGAAATAATATTAAAAATTAATGTATTTATTTATAATTATTAAATATATCAAATAATTTAATGCTAAAAATGACCAAAAAATAAAAAGGAAATCATATTTATTTTATACTATTTTAATAATAATTTTTAATATAAAAATGACTGTCTTTATTTTTTAAAACAAAATAATTAAATTCATTTAAATTAATTCTATACATTAACTTTAGTATTTTTAATACATTAGAAATAAGTATAAACCTTTAACTTTAGATTGTTTTAAATACATTTTTTGAAAATCAGTTTAATGTAATTTAATATAAATTAAATGTAACATTATTTTAATTGTTCTGTTGCATTTTTTAATCTTGCTCTAACTTTAAAATAAATATATGAAATTAATGTATATTAATGTATAACATAAAAATATTTTAGCGATTTTTTTTTAAGTTAAATAAACATTTCAACTTTCCCTATACTTTACCACAGGGAGAGCTCCATGCCAGTGGCGTAGATCTCCGCATACATGTGAAAAGTTACAAGTAGTAACTTTACACTCGTAAGTTAGGCTCCACCCCCTGGTTTCAGGAGGTGGAGACATGTAAGTCTACACTTTGTAGCAAATTTACACACATAAAAGAGAGATAGGAATAGAGGAAAATCTGGGCTCAAAGCCTGCCTTCCATACTTATTTTGTGATTCCAAGCAAAATATTTTGCTTCATACTAGTTCAGTTTCTTTGACTGCCAACTGTAGTAGCTCCTAGAAGTAAATAATTTCAGAGCATGAACTATAGAAACAAAATTCTCACTCATATAGAGTCTATAAGACCACTGTGCTCCATATGTAATAGTAATATTAGCAAAGTATTTAGTCCACATCACAAACTAGATTTATGTAACGTTTCTCTCCCTGGATTATATATATAATTATTTTTTTTGTCCTCATTCACCTCCGACCACAATATCCACTCCCGACGCCTGCATCCATATACCTCGAACCAGGTATCGAAACTATCCAACTGCTGGTACACTAGCGCACAGGAGGGTACTGTCCCAAACGGGGAAAAGTCACTCTCAAATTTGGTCCGGTAAAACGCCGGCAGCTGCTGGTGTGGATTTTTGGGAACGAGGGTTACGATCCATCGCAGTCTGGAGAGAATTAAAGGAGGTTTAATCATAGGGCAAAGAGTGCAACAGGATCAATGGAGACCTCTCTCTTTGTCTAGCCATCTCAATAAGAAACTCCACCAGGCCTTCTTTCTTTTAGAAGCGTTCCCCCTTAGATATAACTTGGATGTAGTGATTAAAGAATCCAGCCACGAAGCATGGTGGGGGGGCAGGCATTCAACCCACTTGCAGCAGATTTCCCTTCTAGCAAGCAGTATGGCAAAGAAGAGAAAAGCTCTTGCAGGTCCAGCAATTTTGTCGGTAATTCCAAAAATGATCAAAGAGAGGCTTACCTCAACTTGCAACCCTAGAATAGTAGAAATGGTGTTACCGACCTTCGTCCAAAATTCAAGGATGGCCGGGCATTGCTGGAACATGTGGACGTCCGACGCTCTTTCCAGGTCGCATTTCTTGCATTTCACGGGAGGCCCTTTTGACATCTTTGAAAGCCTTAACGGGGTTAAATAGGCCCTGTGGATAGTAAAGAGATGATTTCTCCTTAACCAGGCCGGCTTGACCACATGAAACAAAGTGCTCATTGATACTTGCCAAAGTTGTTCCCAATGTTTTCCCGGCATGTAGGTACCCCACACATAAGTCCTCATCAATTGTTTCTTCAATTCTCCAGTACCAGAAAGCTACCTCTTTCCTCCCCGGAGGTTTCGCCACCAAGTGATCTACTAGAGGGCTGCCTACGCCAATTGGGGATTTCTGAGTTTGAGCCCAGCTACTCAATTGGATATATTTAAATTTTGAGATATCCCCTGCCATGGCGCTACAGAAGGTCGACCACGGTAATAGCGTGCCTTCTTGGGTAAGGTCTCCCCACACACTCAACCCAGCCCTTCTCAATTGCTGTGCCAGCTTGTCTTTTAGGCAGTCTGGTGTTCCTGGGGAGTCCCATAGAGGGGCTAGGCTCGAAAAATAGCTGATACCCGCTAACCTTCTGATACTAGCCCACATTCTGATCATGGCCTGTAGTACTTTGACCTTAATCTTTTTGAAGAATTTAGGGTCTCCAAATTTAAACATAAGGCCATCCTTATCTATATTGGCCCCCTCCAGCATGGCTAGGAACATACACCCAATACCAGAAGAGTCTGAAGATTTTAAATCAATCTGGAGTGAGAGAGTTGAAAGGCCCATGCGTAATATTGCAGGTCCGGGAGGGATAAACCCCCTTTCTCCCTTCTTCGTCTCAATTTTTTCCAAGAGATTCTTATTCCTTTATAGGCCCAGATGAAAGAGTTTATGGCCTGCTGCAGTTTGTCGATCAACGGCTTGCCTATATGTAGGGGAATTGTGTTAAACAGGAATGTAATCTTTGGTAATATCATCATTTTCACCAGATTCACCCTCCCGAAGATTGTCAAAGGGAGGAGAGCCCAGCTTTTCATCAATCGCGTACATTCCTTAGTGATGTTTAGCATATTTACTTCGGGGATTTTCCCAATGTCCTGCACTATCTTTAACACCAGGTATCTCATCTCTTTTTTGATCAAGTGGTGACTCTTGTCTAGATTCCACGCCATGATCTCTTTTTTTTGAGAGTTCACCTCGTACCCGGAGACTTCCCCAAACTCCTCAGCGTGCTGTAAGATGACAGGGAGGGCAGCACAAAGGTCTGTGGAGTAGACCATAAGGTCGTCAGCGTAAAGAGCCACCTTCCGTTCCCATCCCTCATACCTAAAACAAGGGATATTCACCTCATCTCTAAGCTTCTGTGCAAAAGGCTCAATATAAAGGTTAAAGAGGAGAGGGGATAGGGGGCAGCCCTGCCTAGTCCCCCTCGTTATTCTGAAGGGTTTTGTTAGATTGCCATTCACCAATACTTTCGCTGATGCGCCTTGATAGATCAGCTGGATGGCTCTACGGAAGTTTTTACCTATATTATATTTTTCTAATATCACCGCCAGGTAAGCCCAGCTGACTCTATCAAATGCCTTAGTAGTGTCAAGGGTCATAACTACCAAGGGGATAGAGTATGATGTGGCCAGATCTATTGCACCAATCAGGTCGTATGTAAGTTCGTGAATATGCCTACCCTTAACAAAGCCCTTCTGATCACCCTGCAGAATATCCCCTGCTACTGCTCCTAGTCTATCTGCTAAGATTTTGGCGAAGATCTTGTAATCAGCGTTAAGCAGTGATATAGGCCTGTATGATTTGCATTTGGCCAAATTTTTCCCCGGTTTTAAAATCAGAGTTATGGTTGCCTCGCCCCAGGAGGAGGGTAGGTTTACACCTGAAATTAGGATCTCATTAAACAATAAGGTCATAACTGGAATTAGAGCTTCGCCCAGATTTTTATAGAGCTCTGTTGGTAGACCAACCGGCCCTGCTGCTTTTCCTTTTTTGCTTAACTGTAAAGCCCTCTTTACTTCCTCCTCGGTGATTTCCTGTTCTAGGAAGTGCTGCTGTGATGTAACTAGGGATTTAAGTGCAATCGAACTTACCCATTCCTTGATAGTGTCTTCTTTGACTACTCTATCCTCCGTATACAGCTTCTGGAAGAAGCCATGGAAGGCGTTCTCGATTTCTGAATCCATGTTTAATCTAGCTGCGTTCTCAAGGTCCTCTATTTCCCTTATCAGATTTCGTGTTTTGTCAGCTTTCGCCTTCCATGCCAGCAATCTCCCTGCCCCTTCCCCATACTCAAAGTGAGCCAGTTTGCTTGCCTCCCAACGTTTAGCAATCCTTGTCTGTAAGATGATATCTAACTGCTCCTTTAGTTTCTTCAATTTATCATCGACCTCTTGCATTGCCTCTTAATTTCCAATACCCCACAAGTTCGCCTCCAAGCCCATCATTTCTTTTTCTATCCGGCCAACCTCCTCTCTATAGCATCTGTTTCTATAACATACTCTGTTAGTAATTTTCCCCCTTAGGTACGCCTTTAAGGTGTCCCACACTATCTGGATAGAGGGCGTCCCTATATTAAGGTTCAGGAATTCCTCCGTCTCCGAGCGCAGGTAGTTCATTTCATCTACGTCATGTAGCAACGTCCGGTCCAGCGTCCAAACCCTTCCAGTCTTTCTATCGTTTAAGTCCAGCTCCATATATACCCCTGAGTGATCCGACAAATGGGCAGTCAAATACCCAATGTCAAGAATTTTTCTCTCAGACTTAGACTCACCAGGAAACAGCCAATTCTGGACCTATGGTCATATTTCCTGTTATAATAAGAGGTTCCGAGGATGGGGCCGGACCTATCCCTCCAGACATCGCAGAGCCCCATCTGCTTCATCATTGAATGTAAAAATACTCAGGATTTAGGGGTCAGCGCAGCGCAGCTCTGCTGTTATTTGATTTGTCTAGTTTGGGGTTGAGAATGATATTAAAGTCACCTGCCATAATTACAGGATCTGGAAAGTCCAATATATTAGAAGAGATTGCCTTTAAGGGTTCAGGATCATCAGAGTTTGGGCTATAGTATCCGACTAGTGTTACTAGGTTGCCCATTAGTATTGTCTTAAGAATGACCCATCTACCGCTTGAATCCACTAAGGAGTCGATTACCTGAGCCTTAACTTGCCGCTTAATTATAATCGCCACTCCTCTTATATTAGCATTCTGATCCGTACAGATAATATTCCCTACCCACTTTAGTTTTTCAAAAATTGCCAAACATTCATTTTTGATCAAGTGAGTTTCTTGCAGGATGATTATTTGTGCAGGAGAGTCCCTCAAGTATTGTATGATTTTCACTCTTCTCCTTTTTACGGGTAAACCATTAACATTCCAGGATAAGAACTGGATCATACTTTAAGTTCTTCTTGTTTGGGGTACTGAGATATAACACCCGGACCGTACCATTGGTATACCATGCCAATTTGACCAACTTAACTGAGGCAAAAGAGGATTTTTTTTTCCCTACATGCTCCCCACCCAGTGCACCCAAACTGACCCCCCCCCCCACCCAGCTTCCCACCCCGGAGAACCCACCCCACTATGTGTCTGGACTTGATGTTAGTCCTGATTGCTACGTCTGGGCACCCCCCAACCATTGCATCCCTCTAATGTGCAATAACTGTGACCGCATGGCTTTCTAATATCTTTTAAATAGCCCTTTTTTTGTATTTAATTAAATTAAATTAAAGACCCCCAACATGCCACACCCTGTCCCTTACCTGTTTAACATTAGTTTCGCGTTGGAAGCCACACTAAAAAGGGGACGGGGGAGGCAAAAGGAAAGACGGAGGAAAAGAAGAGAGAAGGCAGGAAGAATACTCAAACAATTCTGGATTATATTTTTGTCTTTAGGGAGAAGCTAGACCTGTGGCTCAGCTTTATCTATCAGTTTGCAAGCGCGACCACCTAAACAATGCACCCATTATGCCCATAGATACCCCAACATTCTTAGGTCCAGAATGTCCTCTGGTATGCCAGCAAGGGCGATTAACACCAGGGAGCTGAGGTTGTGTACACACGCATGTACGTGGACGCACACACACACACACACACACACTTTCTCTCTCTCTCTCTCTCTCTCTCTCTCTCTCTCTCTCTCTCTCTTTCTCTCTCTCTCTCTCTCTCTGTCCCTCTCTCTCTTTCCCTCCCCTCTCTTTCCCTTTCTCTTCTATAACCTCCCACACTCACATACAACTCCTCTCCACTTCGGACTCATACCCTCTATTCACCCACCATACCAGTGACCTCTGTTTGCTGTAAGCTCAGGCACTGCCTGTGCTCAATTTGCCTCATCATGCTGGTGTGCGGCTTCTCTCAAGGGAGTGAGGAAGCATCATGGAGGAGTGTAGGAGGCACCGAGTCAGACTCAGAGCGTTGGGAAAGCAGAAGAGGCAGTGGGAAGGGCAAAAGGCATGTTTATACATCTGTAATGCTCAGACCACCATCTTCTCCATCTCCTTCACCTTCTCTCCTCATCACAGCATGGCAACCGTGGCCATCCTGACTTTCTCAGTAGTAAAGGCTTACTCTGGGAGGTTGGTGTGGAATAGAAAGTCTAGTTTGGGCAGCACATATATCACTCACAATAAATGTAATACCTGAGCTCAGATATTCTTTTTAGAAAAAGAAATAAGACTTGATTTATATTAAGATAATTTGTTAAGTAGTTTTAGAAAGTTTGATGGCATTAATAGTATTTCTAATTGCATGGCTGGTTACTGTGTAACAATTAGGTGCTGTGCAGGGCGAGTACATACATTTTTAAGTGATGTGGTTGCTGTTATTATGAGACTATAGTCAAGGGCAGCATCTACTTTTGAGTGTTCTTGAAGTCCACAAATCCATACTGAATTTAGTTATCTAGATTACACGGGCTGCACTGCCTAGTGCCTGATGCAGGTAGGGGGCACATGGTATCTGGACCAATGGTTCCAGGCTAAGCATGACATTTCTGTGGCCAAAGGGATGGTAGCGGCAGCAGAAGTACACAGGACCTCTTGTATTGAAAGCCACTGGTCTCAGAGGTTCACAGCCAACAATGCTGTGTGTGAATCTTGTGAGTCTCAATCAGACATCAAAGTTGCTTAATCAATTAGCTGCTAAGGTTTTTCCACCCCCGGTGCTGAGCCCTTTTTTGATGATTGGGCACTTTGCCCTTAAGCCTTCATAACTTTTTCCCAACAAAAGATATCCAGGAGAATGTGAGTCCTTTTCCCCACATATTGGGGATTCTAAAGGTTCCCAGGGTTTGTGGATTACCATGGAGATAACTGAGTAAATAGTCAAAATAAAGCACATTTTTATTTAATTCGTTAATATTCAGAAAAAAAGTGCTGTGCAAGAAAGCGTATGTTTTTAAAAATGGCATCAACAGGTATGTTGTGATAAGATCATGTCTCCCAGCTCTCTTCCCAGTATCCAAGAACAGGCAGTGATGTAAAGAAACAATTTTTAATGGAGTTTTTGTATTTTTCTAAGTGATAGTCGGCAGGAGCGGCTTCTCTATTACAGCGGAGGAGCATTGCCCCACTAGCAAAAATGCCTCCTATAAAAGCCCCAGAGATGAAAAATAAAATGGTACTAAAGTTTATTTATGACCATTTTATGCTTCATCAACCCGTCCCGAACCAAGTGTCAGAATGGGACGAGGCCATGGCTGCAGCACGGAGGAGTGCTGGACTGGCTGTGCACTTAGGTTTAAAGTGTACATGTCTCTTTGGCCGAATGTCTTTCGATGGCCGTCCAGACATGCGTTTTTTAAGCCTCTCTAACCCAGCTGTCTTAAACAGCTGGGTTAGAGAAAGCACAAGCCTCCAGTGCTCTTGAGAGCGCTGAGAGAGCCCGCTTCCTCCAATCCTGGTGCCTCTCTCATGCTGCTCACCAGAATGAGAGCACTGCCAGGATTGGTTAGGAGAATTAGCAGGAGCCCGCGGAACCTGAATGAGACAGCAGCAGAAGATGGACCGGAACGAGAAGGACGTTGGACGTCGTGCAGCAAACAAGGTAAGCGTCTATTTCTTTTTATTAATAGTCGCCACTCGACTTGCATGCATGCACTCAACCACCACCCATTTGCCCACACCCCCACTCTACCGAGTTGCCATTGATCTTTCTATGTTGTGTGATTCATGCCAGCAGCAGAAACAGATGATAACTGTGACAGTTTGAAGGCAAAATACTATCATTATGGATTTTGTGTGGTCTAAGGGTAAGTCCATTCTGGTCTCGGGTACACAAGTGGGGTACTGTGTTTTTGGAGAGAAGTGTGGGAACTCTGGGTGATAGGAATTTTGTGAATCCATGAAGATTCCAGAACCAAAGTATGACGTGTGCATGGCAATCTGGGTAAAACAAAATGTAGTGGTATCCATACAAAACACACCACCCTGGTTTCCCCACCATCTTTAAGTTTCAGAAATGCCCAGTTTTTGTAGCGTTCTCTGGTTGCTGGCAGAGCCTGAATAGTGCAGCCATTTACCATGACAAGTCATAGGGAACTGGGATGTATCCCTTCCTTGCTGACCCATATGTCAAAACTACTCCCAAAAAAAATCAAAATTTCCTCTTGCTTGTCATGGTGGTACTCTAGGCTTTTGGACTTTTGGAGCTTTATGGGTGGGAGTGTGATCCGTTGCCCAGGTGGCTGCCCACACCCCATATATTTTTTTCATTTAAAAAAAATAAAACGTAACCTTGGTGTCAAATGGGCTTTCTGCCTCTCCTCAACAGGGAAGTGAAGATTGGAGTAATACCCCAATCTCCCTCGAAGGACAGCAGGAAGACTTTGGGACCCTTTATTGGTGGGAGTCAAGTTCAATGCCTGGATGGGCTGCCCCCACCGCATATTTAAAATGATAGTGATAATAATATTTCCTAGAGTCCAGTATGCTCTCTCTCTCCTTGGAGAGTCCTTGGTAACCCCCCCACCCCAAGTCGGCTCCTAGGGGAGGGGCAAAAAATACTGAAATAGGCGAACAGCCTGATGTCTAGGCGGGGTGACCCCACCCTTTGTTTAATCAAAAAGTCCTTGGATACTAACACCCTCCAGGAGGAAGATTGGGGTAGATTCCCCCCCCCCCCCATATCAACCCCGTGGAGGGAGGCAAAAGTACTGTTGGACTATTATGGAGCTGGGGCATCACCCAATGCCTGGGCGGGATGTTCCACCCTTTTTCTGTTTAGAAAAATCCTGAGTACCTAATGGGCTTTCTGACCCACCCCCACCAGGGAGCAGATTGGGCTAAGCACCCCATTCGGCCCCCATGTGAGGTGGGCAGAAGGATGGCTTGGGTCGTAATGGGATGAGGGCACAGCCTGATTTTTGGGCAAGCTGGGCCCACCCCTTCTGTTTGTTTTTGTTAATGAAAGAATTCCTGGTGTCAAGTGGACTTTCTACGCCCTCTAACACCCTTACCCACCTTTCCCCGGTATTGAAACTGGGGAAAACCTCCCGAAACTGCCTCCACTGAGGTCGAAAGACTGCTGGGGCTGTTATGCTGTTGGGCATGACATCATGCCTGGCAGGCCACACCCAGCGCTTCTTTATATGTAAAAATAAAATCCCTTGCATCCAGTTGGCTCTCTGCTCCCATGGAGGGGAAACTGGGGGCAAACCAAGGAGGCAGTTAGGGATTTTAAATGTGTGTCCTATCAAGTGGTGTAGCTATCATTGGTGGAACAGAAGCAGTGACACTTGAGCCCAGATGGCCCCAATTGTTACTGTCTTTTATTAACCATTTTCCCAGCTTACATTAATCTCATACACTACACTAGTAGCCCTTTCAGCTTTGTTAAATATGTGTAGGAGCTTTGATCTGGTCATTTGCATTTTCTTATTATATTACCCCAATATGTCTATAGTTGAGCATTTTCTGCTCATTCAATGGCATCCCTTATTGGTACCCGAAGGAATAGATAGAAGGGCAAAGTTTATACTGACTACCAGAATAGAGACTGTGTCGCAAATGTGCATTGATAGAATAGTCTGCACAGCATCCAACATAATTAACCTGTTTAGTTGTTGCACCACCAGTGAACGTTTTACTGTTGCTCCATATAGGGTACTTGCTATGTATTTTTCAGAAAAGATTGTATGAAGGTTTTGATCTGTTCCAAAATCTTCCATCACTCGAGCTCAAAGTGCAAATGAACAATCCACACTACACGGCCATTCAAACAGTGACCTCTTTGCTGAGTATGCAAAGTTCTGCATTGCTGAATTAAAAATATAGGGGTTCGTCTGAGAAGCTGTAGTATTCTTCTATCTAAAATATATCATTTCTTTTGAGAAGTTTAGCTTTATCAATTTACAGTCGTTTTGAAAGAAATACAATTAAAGTCCCAGTAATAGCATTGCTACTCTGCTGAGTGGCTCCTCTACTGTTTCTTGAATAAAATGCAACATCCTTGTTGAGAAACTCTAGTATTTTCAGGGGAAAATGTATCATTGAGTTGCATTGCCCTTACGCCATGCAAGCGGGCGCAAGGGTGACACAACTACTAAGTTAGATTGATCAAGCCATGCAAGACCCCTTGCGTTTCCCTGAATAGCTTGATAAATCTAGAGTAACGCATAGCAGCGCAAATTGCTGCGTTGCGTTACTCTGCCCCAGGAAGGCGTTCCATGGTTTAAGCATGGGTGTTGCCACACATCCACTCATGCATTTTGGCGCATTCCCAGGTTCTGTTCCATTCAAACTATGACAGCCTGCTGTGTGTTGCAATTGTCCAATTAAAAGTCTGGTATCCCTCCTGAGAAGAAAAGGTAGACTCTCACACTTTCTAACAGTTTGGACTATGTCTGCTTCAGAGGGTAAAATAGCAGGGCTGCTGTAACTTGAGGCATTTCCACCTCTTTCCAGCAGGACACATATACATCAGTATTAGCAGGACATTTTCCAATTATAAGAAAGGCAGCTATCATTTGAATGGACTGTACTCGCACCCTCTAAAAAGCTGCTGTGCCTTTAACAAGGCAACGCCTGGACTTCTAAGAATTGTTACTACACTTTTAAACTGAGGGGCAGATTTATCATCATTTCACGCAGCGCATCAAGCCACCTTGCTGCGCTGTGTGAAAGAGAAAGGGCAGGAATGAACCATATTTAACATTATACAGCGCATTTCTGTCTTCCTTGCACGGGCACACAATGTGTTGCTTAGCGCCAACGCAGGCACCGTTGCACCATGGTGCAAGGGTGCCTGCGTTGTAAGCAGGATTGTTTTTGTGCAGGAAGGGAGACCTTCCTGCACAAAAACAATTCTTTGAGCCATTTTCCTCTTAAGACCAAGGAGAAAGAAAGATATTTCTCCTTGTTACGCCTCACCTGGAGAGGCGTAGCATTTTGACGCACTCCCAGGTCTACCAAAATATGGGACTGCGTCAAAAACCATAGGTGTTGCGTGGGAACACCCATGGAACGCTTCCCTGGGGCAGAGTAACGCAAGGGAGCGATTTGCGCAGTGTTGCGTTACTCTATATTTATCTAGCCATGCGGGGCCACGCAAGGGGGCCTTGCGTGGCTTGATAAATCTGACTTTATGCATTACATCGCTCTTGCACAAGGGCAACGCAACTCATTGAAAGATTTGCCACTGAATATATAGATAATTGAATAAGGCCTCATTGAGGCTCCGTGGGTAGGTGCACCACCTTCAGTTCCACTGATGCCTGTACGTCTGTGTCATGTATGTTGCATAAGTGCGATCGGACGCCTGCATAGGCAGCACAGGATAAATGGGTTTATATTAAAAGCTCTGGGTATGAGAGAGCAGCTGCCATGGCTTCTAAGAGGAGGGTACCGAGGGGTCACACACACCACCAATCAGCGCCGCGCTGATATAGGCTGTATCTCAGTGCGAAGGCATCGCCTCCCTCGCTTACGCTGAAGTGGCAGATGGTTGGTAGTAATTAAACTGTATCCACCGCGCGAGGGCCTGCCTCGGGTGCTCGTGCACTGTCACCGCTGACACGGGCCCTGCCAGGGCCGTGGTGCTAAGGGTTTACGAGTTCTGCCGGCCGTCGCCAGCTCCTCGGCCCGTTCCCCACCCCCCTGCACTGGGACCTGTTGCCATGGACTAACCAGGCTTCCTTGGACCGACACACACTTCCTTCCCCCACCCAGACGGCCTTCTAGCAACTTGGGCCGGTGGTTGCAGATGGTGGACACCGGCCCTCGTATTTTTTGGGACCGTGCCTTATTTGTCATCATCACACGTTGGCACAGGACAAGAAAGAGAGCAAGGCAGAAAAGCGTAGGAAGGAGGAGGATTACAAAGACAGGAAAAGAATGAAAAAGTAAAAAGTAATAAAGAACCTGCAACAGCGAGATAAAAAATTGGAAGCGAAGAGTAGTGCAAGAAAGCATAGGGTGGTGGAAGAAAGCATAAAGCAGTGGAAGAAAGCATAGGGCAGTGGAAGAAAGCATAGGGTGGTGGAAGAAAGCATAGGGTGGGGGAAGAAAGCATAAAGCAGTGGAAGAAAGCATAGGGCAGTGGAAGAAAGCACAGAGTGGTGGAAGACAGCATAGGATAGGGTGGTGGGCGAAAGCGGCAGAAGGTGGTATCAAGACTAGAAAGCTTTAGTATTCAACAATCCTGGCATTTGGCAGCGCACAGAGTGGGCCTTATAAAAACTTTGGACCCCTGCAGTTATTTATTTATTTAAATTTTTTATTTTTATCTATTTGTTTACACTTTAAGCATGGACAACATAACACCACCAGCCTCACATGGGTACTTTGTAATGAGTTGAGTGAGTCACACTGACTCACAAAGATTTTGTTAGGTTCACGTAAGACCTACACTGGATAAAGCCGTTATGCACGCATGATTTTGTGGGCAATATAGCATATATGTATGAGTGCTGGGCCCATACAAAGTAGTGTGTGACACGTGCGTGCAGTAGGCACATGCAGACTGAAAATGGGTTCGCAAAATAGTCATGCAATAAAACTTACATAGGACCACATGTACGTAGGTTTCATTTTTCGTTTACCTAATAGCGAATTTTTGCAATTCTTTATTAAGTAATTGCAAACACCTATGTACCTATGTGTCTTTGACACATTTAGTAATTCCTAATGGGGTCGCAATTGACCTACCTCATTAATATTCATGAGGTAGGTCGCAATTTGCGACCCATTGGTAATTGCTAAAAACACAGGGATGGTGGCCTACTGGGGACAGCAGACCACCATGTCTGTGTTTGCTTACACATAAAGCAACGTTTTCTTTTTAAATGCAGCCCATTTTCATCAAAGGAAAATGGGATATGTTTAAAAAAAAAAAAAAAAAGTTTTCTTTTCATTTTTTAAAGTAGGGAGTGGTCTGTGAGACCACTGCCTGCTCTTAAACATTTTTGCATACATTCACAAAGGGGAAGGGGACCCCAGGGAACCCCTTCCATTTTTGCAAATGTATTGTGACCGTATTTCGGTTGCAAAACATTCAACCAATCATTCGAGATTTGTATAGCATGTCTGCTTCACCCGTGAGGGTCTTGAGACGAGGTGGAGTCCTGCTGCAGGACCACGTTGCCTGTTCCTATTACTTGAACATCCAGATCTTGAGGTCCTTCCTGACCTGTTGGCGTGGCGGTGATGCTCTGAGGTGCAGGGGTAGGGTGTTCCAGACCTTAGTCGGCAGGTGGGTGAAGAAGCGGCCTCTGCTGTTGGCCTGTCCGATGCGCTGGGTAGCTGCTAGGGAGAGGTATCTGGAACTGAGTTCCCTGGTAGGTTGTGGAAATTCACTCGTTTGTGGAGGTAGGCCAGTCCTTCGTTGTGTAGTGCCTTGTAAACGTGGGTGAGCAGCTTGAACTGGCATCTCTTTGCGACTGGTAGCCAGCCAATGGAGTTTCATGAGGTGAAGGGTGATGTGCGGCTGTCTGGGGAGGTCGAGGATGAGTCTGGCTGCTGTATTCTGGATGGTCTGGAGTTTCCTCAAAAGTTGGGCAGTTATTCCTACATAGAGGGAGTTGCTGTAGTCGAGTCTGCTAGTGACAAGACCTTGCATCACAGTTCGCCTGGTGTTGGGTGAGAGCTATCTGAGGACCTTCCTGAGCATTCGGAGGGTGAGGATTCAAGAGGAGAAGACAGTGCTTACATGCTTCATGGATAGCTGTCTGTCGAGGATGATGCTGAGGTTGTGGGCATGTTTGGTGGGTTTGGGGGTAGGACCCAGCTCAGGTGGCCACCATTCATTATTCCATAGGGTGTCCTTGCCTTTCCCGAAGATGAGAACTTCTGTCTTGTCTGTGTTGAGTTTGAGACAGTTTTTGTTCAGCAGGTTTGCCACATCCTTCACGCATCTTTGGAACCTGTCTTTGATGGTCGTTGGGTCATTTGTCAGGGACAGGATGAGTTGGGTGTCTTCGGCGTAGGAGATGATGTTGAGTCCGTGGCTCCTGAAGATGTTGGCCAGGGGTGTCATGTATACGTTGAAGAGGGTTGGGCTGAGGGATGAGCCTTGAGGCACCGCGCAGGTGATGTTCTTAGGGAGGAAGGAGTAGGAAGGGATAATGATCTTCTGCGTCTTTCCTGTGACGTAGGAAGCAATCCACTTGAGGGCTGCTTCTTGGATTCCGATCTGGCGGAGTCTGTTGATCAGTGTGTGGTGGGATACGGTGTCGAAGGCTGCTGAGAGGTCGAGGAGGATGAGGGCTGCTGTTTCTCTGTGGTCTAGCAGCATTCTGATGTCATCCATGGCTGCGATTAAAGCTGTCTCGGTGCTGTGGTTTGCTCTGAAGCCAGTTTGGGAGGGGTCCAGAAGTTGTGGTTCTCCAGATGTCTGGTTAGCTGGATGATGATAGCTTTCTCGGTTACCTTGGCTGGCGAAGGGGAGCAGGGAGATGGGCCGGTAGTTCTTGAGTTCTCCTGGGTCCGAGGATGGCTTCTTCAGCAACGGCTTCACATCGGCATGTTTCCATTTCCGGGGAAAGTGGGCCATGGTGATCGAGGAGTTGAGGAACTTGGTGAGTTCTTTGCTGATGGATTGATTGCCGAGGTTGAACGTGTGGTGGGGTCAGCGGTCTGCTGTCCGGAATGGATGGATCTCATGATGGATGCAGTTTCCTTCTCAGTGAGGGGGTTCCATGAGGTGAGCTGGTGTGAGTGTGTGCAAATTGGCGTGAGGCGGTAGATGTCGTCCTCGGTGGGGGTTGAGGTGTGAAGTCTTGGTAGATTGTGTTGATTTTGTTGTGGAAAAATTCCGAGAGGGTGTGGCTGAGGGCTTGCAAGGGTGTGATGGTGTTTTCAGTTGCCGATGGGTTGGTGAACTCCTTGACAATGTTGAACAGTTCCTTGCTGGTGTTGGAGCTGTCATTGATGCGGGTGGCTAGGGCAGTCTTCTTGGTGTTTTTCAGGAGGTGGTGGTAACGGTTGAGGGCGTCTTTGAATCGTTTTTGGTCCTTGAGGGTCTTACTGGCACACTATCTTCTTTCCTTCTGTCTGAAGTCACGTTTCTGGGTTTTCAGTACTGCCGTACACCAGTTGGGGTGTCGTGTTCATTTCTTGGGGTTGGTGGGTTTCTAGGTGCGACTTCATCAGCGCTTGCCGTGATCCAGTTCGCTAAGATTTCCGCTGCTTATTCTGTGTCTTCGGTGGTGGTGGGTAGGCGGGAGTTGAGGGCGTTGCTCTAATACCTTTGACCAGTTGTGCTGTGTTGCGGGAGTTGAAGGCGTTGCTCTAATACCTTTGACCAGTTGTGCTGTGTTTCGCTGGCAGCGTAGGCCGTGTGTTGGAGTGTTCCGGGATGACAAAATGGGCGCAGTGGTTACCGGTCCAGGTGAGCTCATCAGTGTGGGTGTATGTTACTCAATTGCTGGCTGAGAAGATGGGGTCCAGCATGTGTCCTGTTGTGTGAGTGGGGTCGGTGACAAGTTTAGCAGTGTGATGAATGAAAGAGTGAGAAACAGGCTGACCATGAGGTGCGGTTATCGTGTCGTGGGGCACAGCTTGAGTCCGAGGTTAGCCAGCTTTCCAGGAGGTCGGCTGTGTTGGTGTTGTTGGTGTTCTCAAGGTGAAAGTTGAGGTCTCCTAGCAATATGTACAGGTTTGAGTCAATTGCGAAAGTGGCAATGACATCAGGGATTGCATTGCAGAAGGCAGATCAGAGACCCGGAGGTCTGTAGGCGAGGGTGCCTTTGATGGTGGTGTTGCTGTTCGTTCGGAGTAGGAAGTGGAGATGTTCCATGAAAGGGGTGGAGCTATCTATGGTGGTTCAGCATTCGATGTTCTCTTTGTAGATTATGGCAATGCCTCCTCCGTTTTTTTTGGATTGATCTCGGTGTGCGATCTTGTATCCTTCGGGGATAGCTGTGGCGATATCCGGAGCGGAAGCGGGGTTCAGCCAAGCTTCTGTGATGAAAAATTAATCCGGGGCGTGGGTCGTGATGGTGTCCTAGATTTCCGTGACGTGTTTTCCGAGTGAGCATGCGTTGATCAGCAGGCTATTGATCTTTCTGGAGGTGTTGGTGTCGGCCCTGTTGGTGGGTGTGTGATGCGGAGTGGCTGATTGGAGATGTGTGGGTGGTATCTTCAGTGACGCAGGTGAAGAGGCATTTCTGGTAGGAGAAAGGGCCTATAATGGTCCTGGGGAGGCATGTGTGCAGTTGTTGTTGTCCCGGCATCTGAGGTTCAGAGCTTGAAGATTGTCCGATGTGAAGTGGTGGCGGTCCATGCGGGTAAGGGTCCTGGTGCTGGGTGTGCCCTCTGCGTGCGTGCGCTGTGTGGTCGTGCTGCGTACTCCATGCTGTAGGATGATGACAGGAGAGAGGGGGAGGGAGGGTGTGGCAGTGGCCTCCGCAGGGGAGGTGACAGAACGAAGGAGGGGGAGCAGGAGGCAAAGTGCGGGGACCTCTTACTTGTGATGTAACGGCTGGGGAGCGCAGGTGGTGCAGTGGGCAGGAGGCAGGACAGGGGGCATAGACAGCTTGGGCCTACCCAGGGAATGGGCAGGCAGGCAGGCACAGAAGGGCACACTGAGAGGGACAGGCTGCCAGGGGTCGGTGTGCTGCAGGGAGGCTACTAGCAGAGGAAAGAATAGGTGCCAGAGAGGCAGAGGGGCAGATGCTTGGTGCGGGTGCAGCAAAGGAAGAGTGCGGCTGCAATAAAAGCAACTTACCTGCAAACTGCAGCAAAAGAGGGGTGGCCAAGCTCATCCTCTTCCGAGCTCTGACAGGCGCAGTTGGGCCCACCCTTGGCCCGGGATCCACCCGCGTCCCGCAATGCAGGAGGAGGCGCTGAGTTAAGTAGGGCTGGTGGCATGAAAACAGCTGCAAAATGGCAGCAGGACAACTCCCAGTGCGGAGGCTGCTGGGAGTTGTTCTGTGGGGGTGGAGGAACTATGGTAGTCCCACGATGCGGGAGGAGGTGCCGAGTTAGGTAGGGCTGGTGGCGTGAAAATGGTAGCAAAACGGTAGCAGGACGACTTCCAGTACTGGAGGCTACTGGGAGAGGTGGTCCTGAGGGAATGAGGGTCTAAGGTAGTCCTGCGATGCAGGAGGGGGCGCCGAGTTAAGTAGAGCTGGTGCTGTGAAAACTGAGGCAAAACAGCAGCAGGACTACTCCCAGTAGTGGAGGCTGCTGGGAGTTGTGGTCATGTGGGGGTGGAGGGTCTAAGGTAGTCCTGCGATGCGGGAGGAGGCGCCAAGTTAAGTAGGGCTGGTGACGCGAAAAGTGCGGCAAAACAGCAGCAGAACTGCTCCCAGTAGGGAAAGTGCTTGGAGTTGTAGTCCTGTGGGGGTGGAGGGTCTAAGGCGGTCCCGCGATGCAGGAGGAGACGCCGAGTTAAGTTGGGCTGATGGTGCGAAAATGTCGGCAAAATGGCAGCAAAACAGCAGCAGGACTACTCACAGTAGCGGAGGCTCCTGGGAGTTTTGGTCCTGCGGGGGTGGAGGGTCTAAGGGAGTTCCCGTACCCCTTACATCCCCCATACCCTTTATCTTACATACCCCTGTGAGTCACTATTAGGGAGGGACGCCCGAATCGCAAAATGGGCCTTTGTACATCAAAAAATGCTTTTTTCCAATCGCAAATGGCTGATTCTGCGATTTGGGCTGTTTGAGACATGAAAAAAACTACGTGCATGTGGCCCTTAAACCATACATACAATAGTAAATATTTGTGTACTAACAAACGTTTTTAATGACGCAGCACATTTAACAAGCAATCCGAAATTTACACCAGAAAATGAATAAGCCTTAAGTTGTGCAAATAGGGAAAACGTGTTTGAATAAATCCAGTATGCAGGAGAAGTGTTTAGTAAGGGGTGGCATGTGTGATGTAATTATCTCCTCTGAAGGAAAGATTAGCGGTAGAAAATGATGAGTATATATATATATATATATATATATATATATATATATATATATATATATACATACATACATACATACATACATTTACGTCTCACGAGACGCCACTGTTCGAAGTGGTCATCTACCATAAAAAATGTTTCTGGGATCCGTTTTCCTCTCAACTCGAGGGGAAACAGAATCATTGATTGCACATTGCGCCAGCCTTTTGATTTTTATGGTTGTAAGGGCAATTGTTATACTGAAACACAGAGGCGTCATAATCCTTAAAATCATAGATACAGTGTATTGTACTGTATTCTAATAGTTATATAGCGTTTACTTCCCCAAATGTGGGGCTCCGAAGCGCTTGCCTACATGGGTAGCAAGCTACACCCTGTATGGTGTATGTGAGATCGCATGCCCTTTGATCCTTGGGGTCATCGCAGGAGTCAAATACGTGACCTTCAATATCATTCAAGAGAAATTGTTCTTTTAAAAAAAAAAATCATCTTTGTCAAAATCGCGAGGCTGCGGTATGTTAATTAACAGTGCTTGGTGACAGGCACAATCAATCAGTGCCTTGATGGGCTAATTTAGGAGCTGCAAAGGATCCCCTATGATGGGGCATGCGCACATTTGTGGTACCAATTGCTATAGAAAGATGGAGACATCAAAATGAAAGCAACGTTTACTCAGTTGTCCTTCTTGCTCTGGTGCAATACTGTAACGAGCTGCCCTTAGCGCGCGAGCTTCTCTCCTAAAGCCCTGAAAAGCCAGACTTGCCTACTGCCCAAGGCCAATTGTCAATTTTGTCCTCAGAAGTCTCTGGGGGAATCAGCACGATTCCCTGCACGCCGAACCCCAAATGCTGCAAAGAAGTCAGGATTGGCAGCAGGTGGCGTCGGCCGTCACAAATTGAGCAGCAGACAAGCCTGATGCGGTCTGACAACCAATCACAAACACGAAAGAAAAGATGCCCCTTCAGAAGTGATACAGATATCATCACCGATAACTACAGCTCCTCCCTTCTCGCCCCCTGGCGGCCCTCTCATTGATGATCCACTAGCCCCTGGGAGCAAGGAATCATTGATTAATAACCCCTTGCTGCAATATAAACCGCCCTCACCAGAGTATGAAGGGGAAAAACGCAAATGACTTTGTGGCAACAAATGGGCCCTGCGTTGCAGATCGCTTTAGTAGCGAAACACCAGGTGTAAGAAAGCGAAAATCAAGAAATGACTGAACTGCAAAGTGAAATTTCAGTTTCATGGACTTGGCCAGTGTGTAGTAAAACAGACATCTGCCACAAAGGAACAGCATTGGGAGAACTCAGTGCTAGGTTTGTAAAATTAGAAGGGTAAACTGCTGACAAGGGGAACATTTAAGCCCAGGTACACACTATGAAACTATATGCAGGATGCCCAATTAGTAGCATCTAGAATCAAAATAAATTATTCAAATGCAAGTTTTAGAAAAAAGGTGTAATAAAGCCAGTGAAAAATTCAGATATAAGACAGGCACATCAATAGATTAAATCATAAAGAAAGCTGTATTTATAAATCAAACAGCAGGGGTTCAAGAGGCAATAATATCCGAGTATACACTGACAATGCACTGTACAAGTTGCATTCTACATTCCATGATTTCATTTGTCAATGTATTATATCACAGCAGTTTACCCTTCCAGTGTTAGATACCCAAGCACACAAGGGGTTATTGGGTTGCCCTTTTAGTTTGAGGTTTGTAAAATTAGCACATATTAAATAAACACACGCTTACGAGTGTGATTGCATAAGTTACGTCATCGTCTGTTTTTAGGAACAGGCTACGTAGGCGGTCACCTAAGGCACCTCTTTCTAGGGGTGTCATTTATAAACTCACCTAACAGCTGCATGAATGCTAATAAAACAGGGGTAGGGCCGCATAAATATACCTCGTCCGGGCACCTACCTACAAGAGACGGCATGCTATACAACAGTAAGCTGCAAGACTATCACAGTAGCAGGGCTAAAGCAAATCAAACATCTAGAGAAAAAATCAAACTACATCAGATGAACACATTATCTTTAAGAGGAAAGGTGAGCGATATCCAGGTAAGTGACAAAAGGAAATGAAGATCTGGCAGATCAAAAGCTGTTTTGCAAAAAAGCACTATTGGCATTAGAAGGAGAGTAGAAAACTGTACATAGATGCATTCTGGGTAAGATCATGGCACTCATAATGATACACGATGACATCAAAAAGCCTTGGAAGAGGTAATATGATCCCTGAAGTTGAAACAAGGAGGAACTGACATCCAACTTGCAGGCTGCCAACACACCTGAGAAGGGCAACAAACACTGATGAAATACAGCCCAGAGGAGAAACAAGAAGAGACCATCCTCATGCTGAAGTCATCAGGTGCACAAAGTTCTGTACGTCTCTCAGTCTATGGATGAGAGAGAAGGACACTAAGGGGCATATTTACTAATGTAACACCCAACACGAGCCAGCAAGCAAAGTAGCAGTGCTGCGTTGTGTGACATGGAGAGAGAAGAAATGTGCCATATCTACTAAGATATGGCGTACGTCTGCTTCCCCCATGCGCTGGCGCACATGAGGCTGCCTAGCTTCAACGCAGGCACCCTTACGCCTTGCTGCAAGGGTGCCTGCATTACGAGCAGGATTGTTTTGTGCAGAAAGCGGTACCTTCCTTCACAAGAACAATCCTGAAAGGCATTTTCCTTTTTCTGTGTGTGATGCGGAATGCTTCATACATAGAAAAAGGCAGTAAAGAAGAGAAATAAAGATATTTCTCCTCGTTACGCCTGGGTGTGTGCGGTGCACCATTTTGGTGTAATTCTAGGTTTACTGACCTTAATAAATCTTGGATTGCGTCAAAATCAATGGGTGGATGCATGCGAACGCCCATGCTCCACCCATGGAACTCCTCTCTAACTCAGAGCATTTACTAAACCACGCAAAGCCATGCAAAGTGACTTTAATATCCCACTTTTGAAAGTCTGGTGCCACACAGATCTGGTTGTGTTTGGCCAAGTTAATCAGTGTGTGACCGCCGTGGATTCCTTGTTGGAGAATTGCATTTACCTGGTTGTGCATTCATGGAGAAGGACCTGCGGGTACCATTACTTGACTATTACTGTCAGTGGGATAGATAACACTGATTGATACCAGTGTGTGTGTGTGTGACACCTAAACAAACGCTGTCCAACTTCTCCTAGGGGTGTGTATGAGGTATTGAACTTTGAACACATTAAGCACTCACGTGCTGTCACTTATTGTATTGAGTCAATGAGGTCATAAATATGTTGCTTTGTTTTACGTCTGAATTACATTTGCACACCTACCAGCTTTGTTCCTCACAAGAGCATGCCTCCTTATTACCCACAACAGGTTGGATTTGTGGATTTTGAAGTTGTGGCATAGAAACCTTTCCTCATGCCTTATATACCTAAGGCTATTGCAAGGAAAAAATGCTTACCCTATTTTTCGTAATGTATAGCCGAGGAGATGACATGCCAGGTATGAATTTAGTTATGGATATCAATGATATTCTGTCATTAAAACAATTCCAGTCTTTTAAATTGATTTTTATTCAAACATGAAATGATTTTTGAGTGATAGTTCAGTTCTTATTGTATAATATCAACATCTATAAAATATTCCTTAATTAGTTTTTTGACAGTATATGATTACAGTTAACCAGAACAAATATAAACTACACAAGCAGAAAGGCTTTCTGACAGTTACAAAAATGTTATTGAAGGTAAAAATAAGACAAAACTGCAGTATAAAGGACATATATTTCGACAACAGTGTGAATCTGCGCATTCAGCTTTAAAGTCAATTTCTATTACCTCAAGAGATTTAGGGGCAGATTTACCAACCTTTCACGCTTTGTTTGCATTACAAAAGTGACACACACCAGCACAAAATGTTTTTATAAATATTTACTTTCCAACTTGTTTTGCACTGCAAATTGCCTAAAAGTAACATGAACCATCAACTGGGCGTCACGTGGGTGTTCCCAATGCAACCACCCATGCGTTTTGATGCAAAACCCTATCTACCAAAAATATGGGACAGGGTTTTGCGTAAAAAATTAACACCATTTGAAAGCAGGCGTTAAAAGGAGAAATGTTTTCATTTCTCCTTTCTTTTCCGACTTTGCCTGTGTGCTACACTGTACAGCACAAATACAAAGTACGAAAAGTTTTAAAACTGGTCTAAGCATAGTACCCATTCAGTACAAAACCTAAGCTAGACTCACGGAGACACCCTTGCACTATGGTGCAAAGGTGTGCGCGTGGCGCTAAGCAGCAAAATTCAGCGCCGCTTCTAGGGAGAGGGAAGGAGAGTGCCATATCCCCTGTAGATATGGCGATCTCCTGCTCCCTCCTTGTCATTCAACGCAGCATTTTTGGCTGCTGCGCTGCGTTGGGTGACACTTTAGTGAACCTGCCCCTTACAGTCTCTGATTTCATCTGCACTTTTATGGTGGTATGTATATTGTTATGTTATGTTATTTTAATCTTATAAGGCGCACAGCTACCCAAGGGTTTCCCGGCGCCGCCTGATAGGAACAAAAGAAAAAGAAAGTGCTCTACATATTGAACAACCAGGTTTTTAAACACTTACGAAAATTCTCGTAAATAGTTTCAGTCCGAAGTGACGTAGGGAGAGAGTTCCATAAAGAGGGACCTAGACAAGAGAAGGACCGGCCGCCCATACGCGACAATCTGGTCCTAGGCACCGTAAATTTTGCCTGAGTGGCGGAACGTAAGAGACGTGGTGGGAGGTAAGGATGAACTAAAGCATTTAAGAATTGGGGTGCCTTACCAACTTTGATTTTGAACATATAGCTCAGGGCTTTGAATTTAATATGATTCTCAACCCTGTAGATCCCTAAGAGAACCTGAGATGGAAACTGTTTTAGGAACTTTACAAAGTAGCCTAGCCGCCGCATTCTGCACCATCTGCAGTTTACGTAACACATCCTTATTGGCTCCTAGATACAAAATGTTTCCGTAGTCCAGTCTAGAACTGACAAGAGCCTGGACCACGGTACGTTGCGTAGACAATGGCAGCATCCAAAGGATTTTCCTGAGAGCCATTTAATGATAGTGAAGCAGATTGAAGACACTATCACCGCTTGTTGCTTCATTGATAACTGGTCATCGATTATAACACCTAAATTCCGGACCTGATGATTAGGCTGGGGCAGAGCACCCATTTCAGGCGGCCAGTACTGAGGTCCCCTTAGGTCTTTGTTCTTACCCAAAATCAGCACCTCCGTCTTTTCACCATTGAGTTTGAGCAGGTTGGCTTGCATCCATCCTGCTATATTATTTGAGCCTCCGCTTTAGTTTATTGCCTCCCCTCTACAGACTCTCTTTTCTTCTGTCATAATATTTTTCAATCACCTCTCCTCACACCTGCACAGGCCCTTATATTTGTGGAGGGAACCCCAAGGCAGCAGTCAATCAATCAATCAATCAATCAATCAGGGAATTGTAAGAGCGCTACTCACCCGTGAGGGTCTCAAGGCGCTGAGGGGGGGGGGGGTATGCCGCTCCGTTCAGCCGAAGAGCCAGGTCTTGAGGGTCTTCCTGAAGGTGTTCAGGGAGGGGGTGTGTCTGATGTCTGCAGGTAGCTCATTCCAGGTCTTGGCTGCGATGTGGGAGAACGATCTTCCGCCTGATCTGGCTCTGTGGATGTGCGGGGTTTCAGCCAGTGCGAGGTTGGATGATCGCAGGTTTCTTTTGGGTACGTGGAAGTTTACTCTGTGGTTGAGGTATTTGGGTCCGATGTTGTGTAGGCATTTGTAGGCGTGAGTGAGGATTTTGAAGGTGACTCTCTTCTCCACGGGGAGCCAGTGGAGTTGCCGCAGGTGTTGGCTGATGTGTTCGTGCCGGGGGATGCCGAGGACGAGTCTGGCCCCGGTGTTCTGTATAGTTTGCAGTTTGCGGAGTAGGGACTTGTTGATGCCGGCGTAGAGTGCGTTGCCATAGTCGAGTTTGCTGGTGATGAGTGCGTGAGTGACTGTTTTCCTCAATTCGGGGGGGATCCATTTGAAGGTCTTTCGGAGGATGCAGAGGGTGTTGAAGCAGCTGGAGGTGACGGCGTTGACCTATCGGTTCATGGCGAGTGATGAATCGAGTACGATGCCGAGGTTCTTGGCGTGGTCTGAGGGAGTAGGTGGGCTTCCGAGGGCGGTGGGCCACCAGGTGTTGTCCCATGCTGAGGGGGTGGTTCCAAGGACGAGGACTTCTGTCTTCTCGGCGTTGAGTTTTAGGCAGCTGTTGGTCATCCAGACTGCCACTTCTTGCATTCCTCTCTGGAAGTTGAGTTTTGCGGTGGTGGGGTCTTTGGTGAGGGAGAGGATGAGCTGGGTGTCATCGGCGTAGGATACGATGTTGAGGCCGTGTTGTCGGACGATGTCTGCGAGGGGGGCCATGTAGATGTTGAAGAGGGTCTGGCTCAGAGATGACCCCTGTGGGACTCCGCAGGTGATGTCCGTGGGGGCGGAGAGGAAGGGCGGTAGTCTGATCCTTTGGCTTCTTCCAGTGAGGAACGAGCGGATCCAGTCTAGGGCAGTTCCTTGTATGCCGGCGTCGTGTAGTCTGGTGATTAGTGTGCGGTGAGAGACGGTGTCGAAGGCTGCAGACAGGTCGAGGAGGATGAGGGCCGCGGAGTGGCCCTGGTCCAGGAGGGTGAGGATGTCATCTGTGGCGGCGAGTAGGGCGGTCTCGGTGCTGTGGTTGGTTCGGAATCCGGCTTGGGACGGGTCGAGGACGGTGTGCTCTTCGATGAATCGTGTCAGTTCCCTGTTGACTGTTTTCTCTGCCACTTTGGCTGCGAAGGGGAGAAGCGAGATGGGCCGGTAGTTTTTGAGGTCGGTGGGGTCGGCCGTGGGCTTCTTGAGCAGGGGCCTGACTTCGGCGCGCTTCCAGTCATCACCTCCATTGTGTAGCCCCAGCTTCTCCGAGCCTTTAACAACCCAGTGAGCAGGGACAAAGGAAGTTGGTAAGAAGACAGACTTTGTGCTGTGTAGTTTGAAACTTTAAAACTTCTCTTTTCCTCTACCCATGACTGTTTAAATGTATCTCTTGGTTTCAGTGCAATTTGTACTTTTAAAGCTGCTGTAGGCAGACTAGCTGTTATATTTAAAGAAACAATAAATATCACCGAAGCTGATGACATTTCCCTACAAGGTTGTGAGGCCCTTATCATCCTCCTGTAACTTCCTCCTTCTTTACAAACCGCCACCTAGCAATGCAACATTCCCAGGCATGTTTCTGAACACAGTTTCAAACCATATGGCACTACACTCCAACCTATTCATCCTTACTGACCTAAACATATAATTTGTCAAACCCAATAGGCTCCATCCAAGAACTATCATCACTGGTCTAGACACACTGCACCTACATTGTATCATCCATAAACCCACACACATCGCTGAACACATCCTAGATGTCATTTTTGCAAATCCAGAACTAGTTACCTTTGAAAGGATTACTCCAGTCACATGGTCAGAACACCATCTGGTAGCTTTCCAATACAAAACACCACAAATCACCACACCTAAGGCACCTTACGTGCAAACAGATATATACCATGAAACAAATTCAATTTTTAATAATTAGAAACACAACTAACATCCAAAACAGATCTAAACACAATGAATTTGGTTCAAAAACACTATCAGTGGCTCCAGGAAGCTTTTGATATCCTAAAAGCACTAAAAACAACAAAACAGGGCAAAAGAAAACAAGCACCTTGGATGGTTGCAGAACTAAAAAAGATAAAACAACAAAATGCAAAGCTGCAATGCACCTAGCTCAAAACAAATAACAATCAAGATAAACTTTACCTAAACAAGCTTAACAAAATATACAATTCAACAATCAAAAAAGCTAAAAAAAAAAAAAGTACTATTCAAACAGAATTAAACATGCCAAATGCGCAAATAATGAATTTTATAAATTTCTCACGAATTTCATAAACCTAATTGCACAGAAGGAACTCATCCCATTTCTCACGAATTTACTGACAAACTGGCATATCATTACAATCATTACACAACCAAAGCAGACATGTTGGGCTCCTATTTAAAACAAAAGAAAACTATCAGCCCCAACCCATTTCCAACAAACCCTTCCAAGAGTAGGCTAACCCAGCCTCTACATTCCTTCAAACAATCATCAGAAACTGAATTTACGGATCTTGTCAAAATAAGCAGGCAAGCCGGATGCCCTCCCAACCTTTATCCACCACAAATCTTCAAAAACTTTTTTTAATTACCTCTGCTGCCACACCAGTCAGAACAATCATCAACAATTCTTTAATTACAGGAGTCTTCCCAGAAGACTTAAAAAGGCATAAAAACACCCATTATTAAAGAAAATAAACCTGGACCCATATGCCCCAAACAACTTCAGACCGATTACAAATGGGCCGTTCCTGGGCAAACTGATAGAAAGACCAGCAGTCGCCCAGATGTCACAACTCATTGAAGATAACTCCATACTTTTCGATTTCCAAATAGGATTCCGTCCAGGAAGAGGCACAGAATCTGCCCTTATCGCTATCTGGGATGACCTTAAAATCACAGTAGACTGGAACGGGGTTGATGCACTACTTCTCTCAGACCTTTCAGCTGCCTTTGACACAGTTGATCATGACACTCTAATTCAAAGACTACAAAGCCGGCATAGAGTGGACTGTTCTCTACTGGATCACACCCAAGCTTCAAAACAGAACAAATGTCATCCGTACTCCTCCTTTCTCATCCAAAACTTACATCCCAAAAGCAGGGGTCCCTTAATGCTCTGTCATCTCACGCATGCTTTTCAACATCTACATGAAGTCATTACCAGCATTGATCAATGAATTTCGGCGCACATGCTACAACTATGCAGATGACACACAAATACATCTTAAACTGGATAGCCCCAAAGATATTGGAAACTCAAAAATCTTAGGTTGCCCCAAAGCCGTTGATCAGTGGATGACATGGAGACATCTCAAAATGAATGCATCCAAGATTGAAATACTCACATGTGGCGAATGGAAAAATTGTGACCCACTCTTGCACCTGTGAAAACTGTGACGCATCTTCCACTACCTAGGATTTCCACACAAGGTTCAAGCTGCTATCTCTGTCTTGTACTGTCTAAACTTGTTTACACCAATGGCCTCTATCACAGATCATCTTTATCAACTATGAAAAGACTACAATGAATTCAGAACTCTGCTGCCGACTACTCCTACATGTAAAGCCACAAGCCCATATCTCCCTTACCTTGAGGGCCCTACGTTGGTTACCGTTTGCCAGAAGATCTACCTTCAAGCTGCTTTGTATCACCCACAAAGCAATACATGGAACAGGGCCACTTTTCATGAGGAATAAAATCACCAAATACATACAACAAAGGAAATTCAGCTCCAGATTGGTACCTCACTTCAAAACTCCAGTATACATGAATAAAAGCATCAGTGGTACATCTTTCTCTGTTCAAGCAGACAAACTATGGAATTCACTACCCCCAAACATAAGAGCCACAGATACCTATCTTATCTTCAGAAGACTACTCAAGAGTTGGCTCATCCCTACATGACCACCATACTCAAAACACAAATGTACAGCATATGGCTGTGTATGTAAACATGTGTAATTTGATTATTTGAATTTAGATATTCGCATCTCTTTGTAGAAATATATATACTATTTATGGTTTGAAAATATGTAGCTATTCTTTTAGGTCTGCTTAACAAATGTATATATTACTTACTTAACGGTCGCCAGTAGGTAGTTAAAGTTAGGACCTATTTTCCATAGGAAGAACGTTTTTTTCATTTGCCAATAACTTTTGCGTTGCTTGATGGATCCTCATGAAATGTTTGAAAACTAATTTGACACTCACTTCAGCTGTTGTGTTGAAAATTTCGGGGTGATCCGTCAAGCAGGGTCTGAGAAAAAAGGGGGCCCCAAAACGTGGTTTTCCCATGTTCATTTCCATAGGAAACTTTGGACACAGCTACAGCCCGAATTGCTGAACGGAATCACCGCAAATATGGCAGGAAGGTAGCTGTTGGTCCAGAAAGAGTCCTTTTTGTTAAATGGCGTAAATCCATTCAGTAGTTTCGGAGTTATTTAAAGAAATTTTCAGTTGCATATATAGGGAAGCGAAGGATTTGCGACTCCTCCCGATCTCATGCTGAGATCTGATTCACTGCCAACACTTCAAACCAGGAAGTGTTGGCAGTCATCTTGTGACTCGGTTGAATAGAATCATTGAAAAAAGATAAACAAAAAAGAAAAGTGGGCAGGGTCAAAACACCCTGACCCCCTAGACCTCTTGGGAGGGTTCCACAGGGACCCCCCCCTACCCCCGGGCACAAAAAATGTAAAACAAATAAAAATTGGGGCAAGGGTCGCGCTGGGTCAGCAAATCCTGCTGAAATGTTTTTAAAAAAAAGGAAGCCTGGACTTCCGCGCTTTGTTAATTATAGGCCGCGTGTGGGCCAGGTACCCAGGGAATTTTGCAAATATAGGAGGGGGGTGCCCGCCCCCCTCCCTCCTGGGGCTAACTAATTCCCCAAGGACCACCACATCCCCAGGGCTTAGAATTTTATAAATGGGGCCCCCCTCAGCCCCGGGGACCGCCACCCCCGGGCTTTATTTGAAAATAATGCAGAGGGGCCATGTGCCCCCCCCCCCGCAGCCCCAGGGACCACCACCTCCCCGGACTTTAATACGAAATAATGCGGTGGGCAGCGTGGCCCCCACGCAGCCCTGGGGATCACCACCTCCCTGGGGCTTTAATCAGAAAGAATGCGGGGGGCCTGGGTCTGAAATCAGCCCGGGGAGGGGGCCCTGCGATGGGGTCCCTGGGGCCAAAATCGGCCCAGGGAAGGGGGGGCTACACTGCCCCCTTCCCTAAAAAAAGGGAACAAAAAAAAAGCTTGGCAACTCACTGGAGGCCCCGCCCCTTTCTTCACCCCTCTTCAAACACGCCTCCTGGGATGCTGCTGGTTGTGGGATGAAGTCCCGATGGTCCATGGGAGCCAACAAGCCCTCCTGTTACCTCCAGCAAGTTCCACACAAGGAGATTGCTTAGAGGCCTTTGGAGGCCACGCCCCTTTCTTCACCACTCTGCAAACGTACCGCCTGGCACACTACTTGTCGGGGAATTAATTCCACTTTACTCCTGAGGGCCTCAGGACTAATGTGGACTTCTTCCCCCAAGCAGTAGTGTGCCAGGAGGTGCATTTGCAGAGTGGTGGAGAAAGGGGGCATGGCCTCTGATGACCTTTCAGCAATGCAGCTGTGTGGGTCTTACTGGGGGTAATAGGAGGGGTAGTTGGCCCCCAAGGATGTCCTTGGTGGCCAACTACTACTCCTGTTACCTCCAGAGCCAAGGGTACTTTATCCTCCAACTAATAGTGCGCCAGGAGGCGCGTTTGCAGAGTGGTGGAGAAAGGGGGCGCGGCCTCTGACAACCTCTCGGCAATCCTGCTGTGTGGGACTTACTGGAGGTAACAGGAGGGGTAGTTGATCCCAAAGGACGTCCTTGGTGGCCAACTACTCCTCCTGTTACCTCCAGTAAGTCCCACACAGCGGGATTGCTAAGAGGTCTTTATATATATTATTCTGTGCTTAACATGAAGATAGGTCACTCCATAGTTTACATATGTTATTTAATTATAGGTTATTGGGTCTCTGTTTTATTTTATTGTATTTATCACAACATGCTATAGAAGTTTTCTGATTATATGCTTATGGGTCTCTGTTTTATTTTTTATCTATCACAATGTGTACATATGATAAGAACAATTGTATCTATAAGTGCTTCACTACTGTAATATTGGGAAAATATAAAATAAAAAGAATGCCTAATAAATATAAATAAACAAAAACATAAAAGCGCCCCAAAATTAATAAAAATACATAAATAAATTGGCTTTACGTACAGCAACATTTGAAAGTCAATGTTTCTAGCCATTTATCCATACATGTAAATATGGGACTTTATAAAATGTAATTTTATATCTCCTTAAAAATCCTCCACATCTCTCCAATTCACTACACTGTCTTGTCCTATACCTCTTTTAATTTATCTTCTACCTCCTTTGTCTGACTTATCTCCCACCTCATTGTACTACTGTGATCTCCCTAATAAACCTTTCTAGACCCATTCCTCCCCTATCCCTCCTTTGACTTCATCCCAAACCTCATTTTACTACTATGAACTCCCAAATAACACTTTCTAGACACTTCCCTCCTTTATCCCAACTTTGACTCACTCCAAACCTTATTTTACTACTATGATTCCCAAATAACACTTTCTACACTCTTCCCTCCCCTATCCCTCCTTTATCCTATTCAATCCAACTAACAGACTCACATGTCCACCGCTTGGATTTACAATTTAAATTACCCTATTTTAATCAACCACTAATCCATTTTGGGTTCGGGGTAGAGTGCTACTCGCCGAAAAGCACTTCAATGCCTCTTCTAAGGTAGTAAGCGCTATATAATTACAACAATTTATGCGAAGCTCTGACCTACTCGAAATTATCCCTGAGTGTTAATAAATCTTTAAACTTGAAAGTTGATGCTTCTCTGCTTTGGATGCCAATACTCCCATTAAGGTATCTCACTCCCTTTAGAAGACCCTTTCCGCCCCCTGGTTCTCTGTGATCCCATATCTGCAACAACCACTGTAAAGGTTTTGAACAAGTCTGGAGGAAAAAGTATTTTACTAAATCTAGACAAGACTTGGGCCAGATTTACTAAGCTCTTGCATTGTCATTGCATCACGGAAGGTGGCGCAGGGCAGCGCAAGGGCTCAAGTCAGATTTACCAGGCCATGCAGAGCAGCCTTGCATGCTCTGCATGGCATAGTAAATCTGGAGTAACACAAGGTAGCACAAGTCGCTGCTTTGTGTTACTCTGTGTTGGGAAGGCGTTCCATGGATGGAGCCTGGGTGTTCCCATGCATTCACACATGGATTGTGGCACATTCCCAGATTTACTATGGTTAGTAAACCTTAGAATGCGTCAAAATGGGACACCTTCCCAAAAGAGGTGTAAGAAGGAGAAATATATTATTTCTCCTCGTTATTTCCTCTTTCTATCTGTGCTGCATTCTGGCGCGCACACAGAAAGAGGGATTGGGGATTGTTTTTGTGCAGGAAGGTCTCCCTTCCTGCTCAAAAAGAATCCTGCATGTAGCACAAGCGCCCTTTCACCAATGCGCAAGGATGCCTGCATTGGTGCTTGGCAGCCACAAGTGCTCCAGTGCAGAGGGAGAGGAGGAATGTGCCTATGTTAGTATTTATGATGCAATCCTGCAGTCTCCGTGTGATGCAGCACAGCAAATTGTCTTGCTGCATTGCGCCAAATGTTAATAAACCTATGTCTCCACTCTATGGAAATAGAAACAGCAAATTAAAGCAACAAGATCCACCTTTTTAACTAGTATGATCCTTAATGCTAGCAATTGAGCTTGTAAAGTCTTTACTATTTTTAAAGAGCCAGTGCCAATTCTCTTCCCACATTTCAGGAACTATTTTCAGGATCTATGCTCTACACTTGTCACATTTATTCATGACAAATTGGATAACATTTGTAGGTCTTTTTTCCTGATTTGTTTCCTGACCTGTTCTGTTCCACCTAACTGTTCTGTTTCTGTGCCTTGCTTTACTCCTCTCTCTTTGCAATCTATGAAATCTGGCTCCTCTCTGGACCCTGCCCTCCACCAATTCTCTCCTTGCACTTGACATTGTTGCCCATATCATTCTTCAATTATGTAACTCTTTTCTTGCCTGCAAACTAATTCCACATGAGTGTAAACACGCTCTAGTAATTCCTCTCTTTGTAAGACCCGCTGCCAGCTCTGCCATTCCGAAGCAACTACTGGCTTATATCTCTTCTCCCTTTTTCACTTAATATTCTCAAAAAGGAACTATACCTTGATTAATTGAAAGTCACACCTTGCTTGACATCACCCAGTCTAGCTTTGCCTGCTTACCTCCACTTTTTGCTGTATCTTTTTGTTGACCTTGGCACTCTGAGCATTTTACCACCGCTAACCAGTGCTAATGTGCATGTGCTTCTCTCCTAAACATGGTGACATCGGTGTATACATGATTGGCCTATTTAGTTTACTTATAGGTCCCTTGAAAAGTGGTATACCATATACTCAGGGCCTGTAATTTAAATGCTACTAGTGGGCCTGCAGCACTGGTTGTGCCACCCACACAAGTAGCCTTTCAAACCTGTCTCAAGCCTGCAATTGCAAGGCCTGTGTGTGCAGTTTACTGCCACTTCGACTTGGCATTTAAAACCACTTGCTAAGCCTTAAACTCCCCTTTTATTACACATACATCACCCCTAAGGTAGGCCCTAGGTAGCCCTAAAGGCAGGGTGCTGTGTAACTAAAAGGTAGGACATGTACTTTTAAGTTTTACATGTCCTGGTAGTAACAAACAGCTAAATTCGGTTTTCAGTACTGTGAGTCTTACTCCTCTCATAGGCTAGCATTGGGAATTCCTTAAAAAACGTTTAAGCTGTAATTTCTGATTAGCAGGGAATAGCTGAATCATGTTTCATATCTTTGGAATGGTAATGATAAATCCTCTTTACTGGTAAAGTTGGTTTAGCATTACTGTTTTAGAAAAGTCACTTTTAGAAAGTGGACATTTCCTTGTTCTTACTGCTCTGTGTGCCTTGCAGCATGTCTCTAATACATGTCTGGGATGGGTGACAGCTACACATTGTTCATTCCCTCTAGACAGCCACAAACACAGGAAGGGTCAGTATGACACATAACTTATCTGCATTCATCTACATTCTGTTAGCTCTTCCTGGGCAGGAAGAAGAAGGGGGAGCTGTCACTTATCCCTGAATAGGCAGTGTCCTGTGTCCCACACAAAGGGCTCCTTACCCCCTACAGATAGCCAGGGCTGGGATGAAAGTGGACCTGTGCACTTCAAAGGCCTGCTTTGAGGTCACCCCCATTTCAAAGGCATAAACGGTTATAAGTACTGGGGTTTTAACCCTACTACCAAGACAGTACACTACTAAACATGTGAAGAACTCTGCCAGGAGTAAAGACTGCTGTGCTACAAGGATTGCCACTTTGCCTGACTGCTGCTCTGGAGGAACTGCTTTCTGCTTTACTGAGGACAAGGAGTGGACCTATCTCACTTGAACCCATAGTGACTCCAAGGGCTTGCTGGCTTGCCCTCTGTTCTGAAGTCTCTGGGCCATCAAAGACTTCCTTCAGCTCTGCAACAGCACCTGGACTCTGCCATTTGTGAGTCCTACCCTGCCAAGTTGTGCCAATCCAGTCTTGGGCCCTTGAAAGGTGATTTCTGATGTCCAGAACCATTAAAATCGACGCAGTGCTGACTTTGCGCCGATCGTAACTGACGCATTTCCCTTTGACGCCGACACAGGAGCCGATCGATGACATCAGCTTGATGGTCTGCGTGGCTTGACGCAGAAGGACAGCGTGGCTTGATGACGACACCAAGCCTGCTTTGTAAAGGGGTTAGTCGATGAAGCCTTCATCAACTGCGCAGATCAGCACCGACAATTCGCCCCCATCCTCGGGTTCAACGCTGACGTGGCACCTCCTCGACTCCTTGCATCGTATCTTCGGCGTCGACACTTGCTCCATCCAAGGTACTTATTCAGCGGGACCTGCATGAGTCCTTTAGCCGGCCTGCCTTCAAATGCGATCGGTCTGAACTTTGGATTTACCCCGTTCTAGCGCGACCTCAAGTAACCTTTAAGTGCTATTGATTTCTAAGCACTATTTTTTATATATTCTTTAAAAATTCGGAACTCCAGTTCTACTTATTGGATATTTGTTGTTTTGGTCTTGATTTTCTCTAAAACCATTCTCTATTTTTCTAAACCTGTATGGAGTATTTTGTGGTGTTTTCATTGTGCTACTGTGTGTGTTGCACAAATACTTCACACATTGCCCCTTTAGATAAGTCTGACTGCTCTGCGCCAAGATACCACAGGTTATCTTTTAGTGTGTATCTAACTTACCCTGACTAGGATTGTGGTCCCTACTTGGGCAGGGTGCATACCTCTGCCAAGTAGAGACCCAATTTCTAACAGCTCTGAATTCTTCAAAATAACGTTTTTAAATTATTAATATTCTATCTTCTCCCACTTATCCTGCTTATACAGTTAGAACCCAGTCATTTTGTAATAATCTACACTTTTCTTTCAATCCAAGATTTTGAATATCTACTCTGATTTTCCGATTTCTAAGGACCTGGATAAGTTTGATGTATTCACCAATTAAACAGAGCAGAATTTGTTAGGCACTGCTTCTGGTGATACTGGGTCGGACAATACTGTCAGTTTATTACTCTTTCCACTGATTTTTGCTGGACAAGTTCAGAATCGCCACCTAAATATTAAGTCAGGTTCACCAGCAGATCCCTGCTATTCTAAAATTCTGCACTTGGTCTCTGACATGCTAGCTGAGTTGTTTAACTCAGTGATTGATTCTGATTGTTTCCCCAAGGTATGAAAAACTATTGCCCTATATTCATGAAAAACTACTCCTGCTAAAGAGCTGGAAAAATACCTTAATCAGCAGCCATTACTTTTATTGATATACATGAACTGCTAGATTCTTCTTAATCTGGCTTTCGAAATGAGCATAGCACAAAATCAGCATTGATAGCCACAGTAGATATTATTAGATCATTAGTAGATGCTAGAGAGGCTGCGGCTTTGATGATTCTGGATCTGTTCACAGCCTTTGATACTGTTTCTCCACTACTTCTCACTTCTTGCCTGTCCCAGTGTGGCATCAAAGGTAAGGCCTTGAGCCTTTTCATGTATTTCTGTCAGATAGATCACAGTTAGTTATGTGTGAGCAATTCGTCAACCAACCCTTTTCTCCTCTGTGTTGGGTACCAGAGGGGTCTTCTTTAAGCCCCACCCAATCAACTTATTTGTATCCTCCCTTGATCCAGTCTTTTGGTTTTCGTGCACCACATCATTGTCACCATCACGGAGGATGTACATTCGGTGGCCAACAACTTTAATAATTGTGTGATGGCTTTTTATATCTGGATGTACCATCTTTGGCTACCCATCCTCTGTTTGGAATAACAACTGGTGGGTTGAGGTGTTGGGCTCTTCTCCTTTCCCCGTTAGGTCTGCAAAAAACCTTGGGTTGATTTTTGACCAGCAACTTTCTTTTGACCTACAGGTTAGCCGTATGGTTTCCTCATGCTTTAACATCATTAGATCCTTGAGGACATTTTTTCCCTATATCCTGATTTCAGCACCGAAAACAGTAGTTCTCACCATTATTTCATCAGAGCTTGACTACCATAATGCTCTGTATCTTAGCATCAATAAATGTCTTTGAAAAAACCTCAAACTTCCCGAATGCAGCAGCTTGGCTAATTCTTGATATTCCTAAACACCAATCTGCATCTGGCGAACTTTCAAAATTGCATTGGCTTCCAGTGAGGAAAATAATTATATTTAAGTCACTATGTATTGCTCAAAAGGCCCTTTACAATCAGGCCCCCAGGTTCGTTTGATTCACGTTTCAGTGGTACTCTCCCACCAGGGTGCTTCGTTCAGCCATGCATAAAGGAGTGGTGGTCCCTAGAGTCCACCGCGCCAGATTGGGTGGCAAATCTTTTTCGGTTGCTACAGCTTTCTCACGTTTCCGAATTCGAAAATCATCTGGATCTCAGGAAACATCTTAAAAATTGTCTGTTCGCCTTGTAGAAGGACTAGGATCTTGAGGTGTGGAGGTCTGCTTTTCCTGGGAATTTTGGGCTTTTACAGGTACTGCAGCGCCCTGACCCCTTCTTGAGCATATGTGCACTTTATACATTGTTTTTCATTTCATTTAAGTAACTCAAACGTTTATTTTGTTGCTCAGTACCCTCACAATAGGAAATTATTGATTACATTGAAAATATGGCTGATAAGTTCCTGAAAATATTCATATTTACCAGCCTGTGAATAAACAGTATATTATTGTTGCATATGCAAACAATGTCAATGTGTATTTATTAGTTATAATGATGTGTGTTCTTTGGTTTTACCTTAGAAGTGGTTTTGTATAACTTCTGCTCCGTTTACTCTTCTTAGGGCAGCCTTTGCTGCATCGTGTGATTGTTGGTGCAGGTGGGTGAACCTCATCTTTATCAAAGCTGTTGTCATCCGGTACACTAAAAAGGAACTTTCTGGTGGAAATGCTGTGCAACATCGCACAGAAGGCAACAATCTTACTGTTGTGCACTTCTGCTTTTGTGCAGACAGTGGAACCAGCACTTTAGGAACCCATATCTACATTCCACTACTGAACATGTGCACCTGTGGGCAACATTGTAACACCTTTAACTGAGTCACTGCATTCAGATATGGAGTGAAGATCCTGGGGTGTACAGCTTATGCGCTGTATGCAATAATCATTACTGAAATTATTTATTACGTGGCTGGTGTACATCCATGTCATTCTTCTGTGACTTACCTAGTAAATAAATGTTGCGAAAATCTCCTATGGCTATGTGATTGTATAGTCCACACTGGTATAATATTTAAGAATAGTAGGTGCTCCCAGGGTATCTTGCCACAGAGTCAGTGATCATGCTTCTGACATTACACACAATCTGTATGTTCAGGGAGTGCTGATTCTTATGATTCCAGCACAAATATTATGTGATAAAGAACAGGCAAATCGAGACGTGTCTCAGCCACACAGTTTATCTCTCTGGGGAAATGTGCAATACTTATGAAAATCAAGCTTGGTTTCTTGAATTTCCTATGGCTTATTTAGAAAGGAAATATGGGAGGCAACACTGGCCAACACTGTGTCTAGAAAATTACCAAAGAACCTAGGAAGGGCACTCTGCGACACACCTTCTTCAGTTCCTACAATGCACTGAAAACAGATTGATGCACATAGGTGCAGTGTACATAGGACCTGAACACTTGTGGTTATAGCTTCACTTCTTTGGTTGTTTCTATGTAATGCTTTGTCAGCTCATCAATGCGGGCATGTATCACTTGTCTGCTGGGCCTGCACTTGGCATATGTCTCCTCCTTTCGTCAGGTATTTGTATCCTGATACTAAGGCCCAGATTTATGAACATTTTGCGCTGAGCAGGTCCAGTCTTCCTTCTCAGAGAGCTCAGCAGGCCTCAAGCAGCAGGACTGTCCTCTGGTAGCAGCAGGGCAGTCCTCTGGGAAACAAGGTAGGTCTCAAGCAGCACAAGGGACAAGGTAGTCTTTCTTTTGTAATGTCCACAGGTCCAGGAGTGTACTGAAGAATGGTTCTGAGGGACCTCTATTTATACCTGGTGCAAACCTTTGAAGTGGGGGATTCCCTATACTATTCCCACTACTGGTTCTGGAAAGTACTTCCCTTCCCCTGCCAAGGCTTCACACTGTCTGGGATGACAATTGGCTGGTGTCTGAGTCTGCTGGGGGCAAGCCCTTTAAAGTGGGGCAGGGCGCACCTCTGCCCTCGGCCATCTTGCCAAGATGGTCCACCTGCCTACACCAAATCCTATATGTGTCACTGTCTGTCAGGAATACGCAAAACTGAACAGCAGAGCCATTAACATTCATGTGACCAAAGACACTGGCAAAAGACACAAATGGTTAGGACAAGAAAATGCCCGCTTTTAAGGACATTTCTGCTTTATGCACCAAGATCTTAATTGTTGATACCCAAACTGTGAGATATTCCCACTAGTCCGCTGACACAAATCCTCTCAGAGGATGAGTTCACCTTCCTCAATTAAATGGCCCCACATACTATCCCACTCTGAAACAGCAGTTTTCTCAAGTAATCCCTAAGGAACTTCGGGGCACCAGGGGCGTCCCAAATTGGAGCCAACAGCCTGTAATATGGGATCCCCAAAATCTACCAAACAGCATATCATAGACCCACCACTGACCGCAAATTCTTGAGCCTTACTTTTTTAAAGTACTGAGAAGCCCCAAATTTGTACAGAAGGTTTCTCTGCATAATCCTGTCAAGATCTCTTGATAAAGCACCCCCAACTTAGATGACAGAATGTCTCGTAGGTAGAAGAGGCCTTACATATTTAGGCCTCGAGAATGTAGGAAGTGACATTTTGGTATGCGCGCTTAATGGAAAATGAGGAGAAAAACATTCCAGAACCTTACCACATCTGGGATTTGGACTTGCCAACACCTGAGATAGGAAATGTACGGCAGGTATCTCTGAAATATTTCAATAATACAGTTTAATCTGCATCATTAACGAGGAATCACTTTTTTACCATCTACAAAATCTACTGGTCCCCAAAAAACTGGCCAAGTTCTCCAACCAGGAGCTGGGAAGGTGTAAGAAGCGCTTGGAAAGTCAGGCTTATGAGCTGCACATGTTTGTGAGATGCCCCTATCTTCAAGGCTGCAGGAGGGATATGAGTATGATGATTAGAGGTAAGCCCCACCTGATTAGTTTTGGTACAGGCAGAACCCCCAGGATATTGCGGCATAGATCTGCACATTTTGCAGCACAAAAATTGAAATTTTGCAACACAAAAGTTACTCATAATAATTCATTTTCAGCCTTATATCAATGGAAACTGTTTTAGCAGAGTAATCACTTTGAAATAGGCATGTTTAAAGTGTCTGAGAGAGTTTATTTGCTATATTCTCCTTCGGGGTAACATTCTGGAACATAGGTTAAGCAAAGCACAATAGCACAGGATTGCTAGTCAATCTGTTATCTGTGGCATTGTGCTGACTTGGGACTAGCAGTTTCAAGTCCCAGAGCCATCTGCTGTAGGAAACCACATTTTGATATTCCCACTATGTGCAAAAGCCAAACTCAGGGTTTTGCAGCAGCTGCCCTGCAACTACCCTAGATTACCCTTCCACTTCTTCTTCACCTGGCCTCTTACTTGTTATATTTCACAAATAGACCCATTCCTTTATTTGACTTGTTGTATGCCAAGGGTTTGGGGCTCGGAGGAATTATGTCATTTTATTTGGTTTTTTAAAATTTGTATCTTCACTGTATTGTTGATTTTCTTTTTTTGTAAAATAATTCTTTTTAGTTCTCCAAGAGATATTAGCAGGGGTCACACAAAATTAAATGTAATAAAATAAAATAAAAACACCGGAAAATGTGAAATTGAAACAGGGTATCTAAGGTGCACCCCAGCGATGCTCCAGGGACAGGATAACTGACATGGGACCAAGATTGTGTGCTGTATGCAAGAACCTTAAAGAACATAAAAGGATTCAACACCTAGTTACCATGAACAACAGACATGGACCCAAACACACAGCACATAAAAATGTTACATAAAGCAACCCATTTACAAGGTGCTTAGCAGGGCTGTAGACTTTTCTCACTTGTGGTACAGGAAAAATGGTTTGTGCTCCAAAACTATCAAGTTAAATCCGACTGAATATCAGTATCCATTAGAGTCAGACTGGCAATCAGGCAGGGCCCGAGGGGCTAATCTCATAAGATAGTGTGTGGGATGTTTTTTTGGAGGTTCCTGAACCTGTGTTATGGTCTGGTGGGCAGGTTGGAACTTTGGTAACATTTTGATGCTTGGATGGGAAATCAAGTCTGATGATTATACCACAATTGGCTCCAAAGACCTCCACCTTCTCCCGTTAGGGATAAGGAGATGGCAGTGGAGCCTCGCTCCTGGGGTGAGACACAGGATGGGTTCCGACAAGGGCTAGAGTGGACAGTGCCTGTAAAACCCATGTAGTTGGAGTATCTATTCTCTGGTGAATGAAGCCTAAAAAAGAAAGAAAATGCCAACTTTCTAAAAGTGGTATTTTTAGAATTGTGACTTGAAATCTGACTTTACCATAAAAGAGGATTTTTAATTATAATTCATTTGAATCCAAACAACATATTTTTATCTGCTCCCAATCCAAAGTTATCATTTATTAAATGTAATAAGGTTACTCAGTGTTAGGCAATAGGAGCGACAGGCCTTACAACAGTGAAAAACAACTTTAGGAGTTTTTGTTGCAAGAACATGTAAAACTTAAAAACACATTTCCTACTTTTTAAATACAATGGCCCCTGCCTATGAGCCTTTAGGGCCTATCTTAGGGATGATTTATATGTATTAAAAAAGAAGGTTTAGGCTTGGCAAAAGGTTTATTTTGTCAGTTCAAAATGGCAGTTTAAACTGCACAGGGGCTCCAGCGGCAGGCCAGAGACATGTTTTAAAAGGCTACTTTGGGGTGGGGGCTTGTCTGGGGGGCATGGCTAGACCAGGCATGGCATAGAACATGGTTCACCGGAGCTCCTACAGCTCTTCGGTCCTAAAAGCCTCTAAAAGCTTTGTTTCTGCCCTGAATTTCAGCCAGGTGGGGCTGGAGTGTTTCCTGAGCAGAGCGACAGCTGAGGGGCCAGGCCATGGTCTGAGTCTCATGAGCCAGCTAGAACACTGTGTGGTGACCACTCTCGCTGCTGTGTGGATTACCGGTGCCATCTTTCCCCAGCCTGCTTTGAGCCTCAGAGCACGCTGAGGGGCATATTGGGCCCCACACAGATCTGCGACGCTGCGGCGAGCTTCCGCTGTGGCTGAGACACATTCTACTTCCCTCACCCTGACTGGCCCATGTGCAGCAAGGTTCCGAGCTCGAAGGAGGATGGTAGCGCCATTTTTCCAAGAGCGGCGGTGAGCAGAGGGGTTCACCGGAGATGGGCCCAGCCTGTTTGGGGGCCTTCTACCTTGTGGCAGCCCCCCCTCTCCCTATCACTGGTGACACAGACCATTGCGGCAGCTGCCTGTGTTCCTAAGCGATGAGGGGAGTCTCACCCACCTGAGGCTCTGCTGCGTTCCTGCCCCCACAGGGGGCTGCGACTGACGGGGACCTGATTTGCCGAAGAGAGGGTGGTGGTGATACCACCGGCATGACCTGCACATTTCCCAGCCACTGGAGGCCCCATCTTTGGTGGAGGGCCCGGGCCCCTCTGCTACTGCCAAACCACCTGACGTGGTCTGGGAGGCCACAGCAGCGGGCCCCCTCCTCTGCTGCCGGCCTTCTCTCCACAGCCACTTGGGGGCCACGATCAACAGGAACTTTCTTTCTTGGGGCCTGGGGGGGATCTTGAACACTTCTGGACTGCCTGCCTCCTCTGCCCACCAGGGTTGTTGCCGGCCATATGGTCTCCCTGGGGGTGGACCTTTCTACTGCGGGAGCTCCTTTTGGGGAATTGGCCAAATCCCTCCCTCACCGCCGTCCTACAGGAGTACACTCGGAGCACGCTGTTTTTCTATAACGGTGACCAGATGGATATTTGATATACAGGAGATGGTGGATATACTTCAACACTGTCGGTTTGATCGGGACACCAATAGTACTTTTGGAATATGATATATGAATACTCTTTTAACATTGGATGAATGCCATTATCATATACTTTGGAACGTTGCGCGATTTTTGCCCTGAGGAAGTCTGTGGCTTACACCACAAAGAGACGAAACACGTGTTGGCGGCTAGGACTGTTGTGAAGGATTATAAAGAAATAAAGAAGACAAAGAAGATCGTCTGTGTCTACAATCATTAAGAACTGTATTTAATCACTGTGGAATATGCTCAGGATATATCCCCTTTTTTGTGTATAATGATGTAGACTTGGTCTACATTTCTGGTAATTGGTGGGTGGCCATTACCTTATCCTTAGAGCAATCAGATATATTGAATTGATTATATCACAACTTTGCGCAATTGATACCCAACCATCCCTTTTCTGTTGTTGTGTAATCCCAGCGGGGTTTGAGGGGTAGACGTCATGTCTTTCACTAAGGACTTTCTGATGGCAATCTGGGGCAAGCAGGAGGGAGGCCACATGGTTTTTGATAGGGCACATCAGGGCCGGTCAGACACACCCCGGACATTCTCACCAAGGTGCATTTTTTTCAAGACAAAGAGGCAGTGCTCTGAGCAGCAAGGGGTAAAGCGGACGTATTATTCCGAGAACACACTGTGCAGATCTATCAAGACCTCTCCCCGCTGACTCTGAAGCAGCGGTGGGACTTTAAACCAGTATTAGACCACCTATGCGCTCAGGGAATCAAATATCATTGGGCCCACCCCTTTGGTCTCCTCTTTGCTTGGAATGGGAAACAGCATATGGTCTGTTCCCTCATGGAGGCCAAGTCGATCCTCGGCCTTCCCAGCAACTCCCCCAGCAGAGATACTTCGCCCCCCCTCTTCTGCATGCCTAGACTCTTGGTGACCCAAATAGCATACAGTCCAGCGACGCGGACGCAACAACAAGGTTGTGCAGGACTCGGACTCAACCAAAGCAGACATCATTGCACACCTCCAACAGATGAAGACGGAACATGCTTATTCTCCGGCCGAAGACAGCTAATCCACACTGAACATATCTAACTCTCCTTTCTGCACTGTTTCTGCTGCCCTCTGCCCCACCCCCTCCCCCCCGGACTGCAGCTCAACTAATGGGGCTCGGGGCTCAGGGCATGGACACCAACTGTTTATTGGCTACTTATTACATTCCTCTTCTTTCCAATTTTAGGATTAGTGTATTGAGTGTATCTCTAGTCAACGTTGTTCCTGGCCTCCTGCAACCTTGTACGAACTTTCCTCCGTTGAGGGTGACACCTCGATATTGTCTGGTACTCCTTCCCTGACCCTTTATGGAGTCCTTCTGCCCTCTCCCCCTCCTCCCACTGGGTCTCTGCGCCACTGCAGTGGCCATTGTCATGTCATGGCAATGTGGGATAACCTCGCTACACCAACCCCCACCTGGGAGGTGCCCCCCTCACTCTACAGGCGTGCTGAGCACTTGCCCCCTTCTATGAACACTACACATGATTTGAGATTGCTCTCCCTCAATGTCCATGGGCTTATCTCTCCTAGCAAACGGCGCCAGGTCTGGCATTACTTGGCGCAACGTGACCCCGACATTATCTTTTTACAAGAGACCCACCTGCTTTGCACTGATTGTCATCACATGGCTCACCCTAAGTACCCACACCAAGACTGGGCATGTTTGTGTGGATACTTAGGGCACTGGGCACTCCAAGACCCAGGGGGTCGCCATAAGAGGGGCTTCTATACAAAAGTCACTAAATAACCAGGGACCCGGGTGGGAGATTTCTCACTCTGACTGTGGAAAGGGGAAGGGATATCCTAACACCTCTCAACCTTTACGCTCTGAATCAGGCACAAGACACATTCCTACATCAAACCCTATGGGAACAGCTGAAGCCTGTTAAGGCTGATATTGTGGTAGGGGGAGACTTCAACCTGGTTTGGGACCCTGATCTAGATAGGAACACAACACACGTACAGGGCATGGGAGGGATGCCCGGGACATTTAAGAAGAAGGAGATCCAGGATGCGGGCTGGTTGATGCCTGGCGTTATCTACACCCAGACACGAAAGGTTATTCTTATTATTCACATGTGCACTTATCCTACTCTCGCATCAACTATCTGTTTGCCACCTCCTCTCTACTAAACGCTCTCTCCTCCGCATAAATCTCCGATATTTCCATCTCGGATCACGCAAATGTCAAGTTCAAATGGACACCACGCACTAACTTCTCACATGCGCCCCCACGTTAGCGCCTTCCACCTCAACTCTTGAAAGAACCAGTAGACAAGGCGGCTATCCAAGATCCCATCATGGAATACTTTACACTTAACTCTCTACCCGATACCCCTCCTCATGTCCTTTTGGATGGGTTTAAAGCCACAATCCGCTGAGTGATAACCTCCATCTTAATAGCCAGGACCTGAGAGGCATGCCTATTTGAATCGAAACTCATAGAAGAAATTCTCTCACTAGAGGGTACTGATAAACAGTGCCCCACGCTACGGGCCTAGCGACAACTCGCTATTTTACAGGGCCAACTCCAGGCATACCGGGTGAGTAAAGCCGAGTGTTCCCTTCTCGCTGTCAAGCAAAAATATTACGGGAGTGGGGATAAAGTGGGCTCCCTCCTCACGCGTAGACTGAGACATCAACACACTAGGTCACACATAGCTAAGCTTCGGGTGGGCGACTCTGGATGGGCTAACAGGGAGGCAGATAAACAAGAGGCTTTTCTAACCTACTATCGGAACCTATACACCTCCAGGGGTGAAGATCCAACTGAAATAGCTACATATCTCCAGAGCTGCCCTTGACAGCCACTAGATTCTTTCCTGGCTCTCGACCTTGAGGAACCCTTTACGATTGCTGAGCTCAGCAAGGCCCTTCAAGAACTCCCCATGGGCAAATCCCCTGTCCCTGATGGCCTCAGCCCGACCTTTTACATGTTTTTTTTGCCCCAGCTGCAGGGTCACCTGCTCCCACTCTATAATTCGTTTACTCATGCCACAGGCCTTACGCTGACTATGTCCAGCTCTGAAATCATGCTGAATCCCAAACCGGGCAAGTACCCAACACTTTGTTCATCCTATCACCCGATTTCCCTCTTGAATACTGATGCGAAACTCTACACCAAGACATTGGCCAACTGCCTGGAAAATCTCCTCCCCGGGTTAATTGACCCAGACCAGGTGGGCTTTATATAGTATAGGCAGGGATCTCACAAAGTTTGACGTCTTGCACATCTGGTTGACAAGACCCAGCAACACTCCATCCCCGCTCTTCTCCTCTCCTTAGATGCCGAAAAGGCTTTTGATCAGGCGAGCTGGGCCTTCCTCACAGCAGTCCTTCAGAAGATAGGATTAGGCCCAGTCATGGTTAGCAAGATCATGGCCTCATACCTTGCCCCTACCGGCTCCATTCGCATCAATGGTCAACTCACCAGTTCCTTCCCCCTCTCTCGGGGCACCCAACAGGGTTGCCCCTTCTACCCCCTCCTCTTTGCCCTTGTGGTAGAGCCGCTCGCCATACACTTGCGACAAGCCGCTGACATCAAGGGTATTCCCTTTGGAGGACAGGACCACAAGGTTCTGCTTTATGCAGATGACCTTCTCCTTGGCCTAACAGAGCCTAACAGAGCCGACACCTCCATCCCTGTAGAAGTTCAAGTTTTGCAGGTATACGAGCGAATCTCAGGGTACAAGATCAACCTAACTAAATTGCATTAATTAAACTCTCCTACCACAGCGCCTTTGCCACCTACAGGCACTCTCCCGCTTTCAGTGGACCTCTCACTCCATTCTGTATTTAGGCCTCACAACCACAAACACCTTAGCTACCTGGACACGGGCGAACTGGCCACATCTCTGGATGGCAATTCTGGAAGGCCTCCAGCAGTGGAGACCACTTCATATTTCCTGGTTGGAGCGCATTAACGTGGTGAATATCTATTTCAATCGCTGGCCACCTCCATCCCCTCTGAAGACATTAAACGGGTACAGGCAGATCTCAGCTCTTTCATATGAAAAGGGAAACGCCCCGCATATCCGCTGCGCTTCTCACGTTACCTGCACCAACCTCCAGGATTACTACTGAGCTGCTCACCTACGCTAAATTTCTGAGTGGGTGGTGCATAGGAGCGAGAAACACTGGGTACACATTGACAAAGCGGTCGCTTGCCGGCCACTCTGGGACCTTGCTTGGCTGCCTAAGCAATCCAGCTCTCGTAGTGCCTATATTGCCACCCCAACTCACACAGTGCTGGAATTATGGGATAGACTCGCTATTAATAGGGGGCTGACCAACTTCCCGTCCCCAAACACTCCAATTGAACGGAACCCCGACTTTTCTCCTGCCCTTCCCCGGGACTTCTTTCTGGCTTGGGTAAGAAGTGAGTGTAGACTTCTGCGGGATCTCTTCCAGGGCCCGACAATCAAGTCCTTCGACCAGTGCATAGAGGAACACCTCCTCCCTGAATCTGCCCGTCATCAATATTTCCAGCTCCGACATTTGGCCCTTCACCCCCCTAATGCAGAGGCCGCCACCCGTCCCCTTACTCTTTTTGAGCAACTTGTCCATAGCTTAGATGGCACTCGAGGTTTGGCGTCTAAGAAATACGATAGCCTATAACAGTCACACCTCCTCCCCCGTCACCCCTAACAATGGAAATGGACTCCAGACAACACCCCAGATGTCACCCAGAAGCAGTGGGAACTGATATGTTGAGAAATCCTGCAAACGCATAGAGGAATTCCGCAGCAGGAAGCATCCTAAAAGGATATGCTTCAATGGCATTATACCCCGGCCTGTCTTCACGCAATGTTCCCTGCGGCTTCTGCTGCATGTTGGAGATGTGGAGCTCACGTGGGCGATTTCCATTGTATATGGTGAGCATGCCCCTTCCTAAATATATTTTGGAAGGAGATCGTGAGTCATATTAAGGGCGTTCTGGGCTACCCAATATCGGATGACTACCATGTACTCATCTTGGGCATTTGACCTGAGTCCCTGATTGTCATGACCCATACGGACTGGTACGCCACATGACCAGTGCTGCCAAACAGCTAATAGCCCGGGCCTAGCGGTCTCGCTCAGCACCACCCACAGCATCATGGTTCACATAACTCTGGCACACCATTGCCCTGGAGCAGATGACCCCACACGCTGTTCCTCACAGACAAGAGATTCCACACCTCTGGACACAGTTTATTGACTATATGTCCCGCTTGACTATATGTCCTTCCAGGCTGTGAGCACTCCACCTGTTTGACACACTGGGGTAATACCCTTTTGGGCTAACAGACTCGCATTACAAGAGGCCCCCCCCTTTTTTCCTTTTTTTTTTCTCTTCTCTCCAATACCATCAATGATGAGAGAGACCAGTTGGGGATCCTTTCCTTCTCCCTTTTCCCTCTCCCCCTAGTATTTGTGAGTTAAATAGTTCACCCTCCAAATAGACATGCCCCATCATGGTACCACGTGGGCAGGCCTTCGCCAAGCCTCTTCTGGGCTTCTCAAGAGGAGTGCACACATACATCATAAGTGCGCTTCCTAGGAGCCTCAGCCGGTTTCACAGTAATACTTGTATGTAGTCCTAAATGTTTTACTACTACTGTGCAAATGACTAATGAAGGCTATTTTTCAACTGCAAATTTATTTCACCGTTATGTTTTTTGAAAATGTAATAAACAGATCTTGAGCAAAAACAGGCTACTTTAGTGGGTGGAACAATGAGTGCTGCAGCTCACCAATAGCATTGAATTTACAGGCCCTGGGTACATGTAATACCATTTACTATGGACTTACAAGTAAATTAAATGCACCAATCAGATATACGCCATTTGTGCCATGTTTTAGGGAAAGAGCTCAAGCATCTTTTGACTGGTTAGCAGGGAAAAAGTGCACAGAGTTATAATACCAACTAAAACAATTTCAGCAACAAAAGGCACAAGATCTGGGAGAGAACCTGCAGAAAGGCCCGGACCAACGAGAAAGCGCCACTAAGGTGATGAAAGAACAAGATAAAAATGTAAATAGAAGACAAACACCAGAGGTTAAGATGTTAATCGTGTCGTCTGTGAACTGAAGCTAGTCCTGTGTGCTATTTAAGGTCTTCCACAAGATTTCTGAGCGAGTATTCCCTTTGAGCAAACCCTGCACCTAGTGAAGCTTTTCTGACTTTCTTTGAGACTAAACTTTTGAGCAATTGGGTGACCATCACTTACCACCTCAACCTCTCCCATACCACCCCATATGCACACTTTCCATTGTATTCATCATCTCCTCCTTCCAAACACTGAGCTTTTCACATGCACTGTTATTAACTAGTGAGCCTCATGGCTATGATTAGTACCCTAAACAGCTTTGAAAGTGAAGGAACACATCACCCCTCTGGTTTCAGCTGACACTGATCTATTCAAAACCTTAAATCCACAAGGTTCTGTTCTCGATTTATACAAACATTCTGTAGCCACCTCTCTTCTGTAGGATCAAAATTCAGTTTCCAAGGACCCATAAAACTATGGTTCCATGTCAAACCTAAGCTTCTCCAGCAAAGTTTCAGAAAATGAAATGACTAGCCAGTTTCAGGCTACTCTTCTAATGTCCAGCAAGCTTCAGGCCTGCAACACAGTTGGTAAGAACCTTTACCAATATTAGGAAAAAGACCTTAGCTCTCTGGATAAAGTCTGTGATATATTGACCATGCTCCTTTTCCTGTTTGCAGGGTGTGACACAGTTGACCATAACACAAAAGTTGACTGATTACAAAACTGAGTAAGGGTGTCTGGCATCATGCTGACAAGATCAAATCATCCAGGAGTTGGAAATTGTCTCATTCCATTCTAAATCTTAAAGGCCTGAGTTTGTGATCCCCCATACTTCTCGATGTTCCTACTCTTGGGTCTTTATGTACCTCCTAGCCCAGGTTATCAATCAGTATCACTTGAGGCTCGATACAGATAATTTTCCAAGTGGATGGGACAATTGGTCAAACAGTGCAACATTTCACTGAGCCCAAAGCACATTTATTTTCGAACAATGGAGATATTTCAAATAACCTTTTTCTGAATGGTGCCGAAAGCAAAGTCTTGGTGATAGCTTTGAGAACTCCACCATACTGTTCATTCACTCGGTCACAGCCCTTAACTGCAGCACTGTTCCTGGTTCAAAGGTCCTCTTATTTTGAGATGCATCTCTTCTCTGCTGAGCTGAATACTGTGATCAGGAGCATTAATCTCCACCTCCATAAGCCACTCAAAGTCACAGCCCTCCTAAAGTTCCAGCACCAATTGAGACTCAGCACATTTCTGGACAATGTGCACCTTGATTTTTTTTTTTTTTTGCAGTTTTATATAGCGTGAACTTGACTCGAAGGTATCAGAGGGCTTTACATGAGCACCAGTTGCATTACAGATGGACACATTCATTTTTAGGCAGAGGGAGATTAAGTGATTTGCCCAGAATCACAGGATGTTTGAGTCTCTTGCCAGACTCAAACCTGGTTCTCCGGGTTCAAAGTCAGCCGCTCTAGCCGGTGATTATTGCAACCTGTTTTAAATTGGTTGAGCCGAACAACCAGACCAAAATTGTACAAAGTATAGACTATGCCCCAATTAAAAAAAAAAACAATAACATCACAACTGACACAAAGGACCTGCCAGTTGGCTACAAGTGGAATACAGGGGTACGTTGAAAAACAATGCTTCTTACATGAAGCGTACTGAAAGGACTGCCTCAGCTACTTGCACAAGTTAGCACCAATCAGAAACCTGACATAATATCACAAATCCGTAGTCACTCAAGCCAAATACAAACACAGCAACAGAGTTGCAGATCTCCCAGAGCATTAGCCCGTAGCTTTGCATTTCCTCAACCCCTAATTGATGGCTTTACCAAAGAATCCCTAGGTTTGAAGAAAAAAAAGATTAAAAAATAGATCATCAGGTGAGCTTTTGGACCTGTTACTCCAGGTTACCTTTTTTTTTTCCAAGGGCTTTTGCCCCAACTTGACTATGTCCATCAGTAACACTTCTAAAGACATAATGATGTTGAAAACACCATACTGTGATGGAGCAATGCTTTGAAGTGATCGCAAAACCATATTGGTTTTCACAATCAATCAGGATTTTGTAAAGTGCGCTACTCACCAGTTAGGGTCTCAAGGCACTGGTGGGGGGGTGCAGCTCCGTTGTGTCATTCAAAGAGCCAGGTCTTGAGGTCTTTCCTGAATTGGTCCAGTGTCAGGCTTCGCTGGAGGTGGAGGGGGAGCTCGTTCTATGTCTTGGCTGCAAGGTAGGAAAAGGACCTTCCACCCGCTCTGTTCCTGTAGAAGCGTTGGACGGTGACTAGGGAGAGGTAGGCTGATCGTAGGTTTCTTTTGGGTGCGTGGAAGGAGAGGCGGTTGTTGAGGTATTGAGGTCCAATGTTGTGGAGGGCCTTGTGTGTGAGCAGCTTGAAAGTTATCCTTCTTTCGACGGGGTGCCAGTGGAGGTCGCGGAGGTGTTGGGTGATGTGGTTGTGCCTTGGGATGTCGAGGATTAGTCTGGCTGTGGCGCTCTGGACGATCTGGAGTTTGCGGAGGAGTTTCTTGTTGATTCCGACGTAGAGGGCGTTGCCTTAGTCCAATCTGCAGGTGATGAGTGTGTGAGTGACCATTTTCCTGGAGTCTGCGGGTATCCATTTGAATGTTTTACGTAGTATGCGGAGGGTGTTGAAGCATGTGGAGGAGACGGCGTTGATCTGGCGATTCATTGTGAGCGATGAGTCCAGTATGATGCTGAGGTTGCGCGCATGGTCTGTCGGGGTGGGTGGGTTTCCGAGGACGAGGGACCACCAGGTGTCGTCCCATGCTGAGTGGGTGGTGCCGAGGATGAGGACTTCTGTTTTCTCTTAGTTAAGTTTCAGGAAGCTGTTCTTCATCCAGGTTGTGACGGCTTTCATCCCTTCTTGAAAGTTGTGCCTGGTGATGTCAGGTTCCTTGGTGAGGGAGAGGATGAGTTGGGTATCATCGGCGTAGGAGACGATGTTGAGCCCATGGTTTCTGGCAATGGTTGCGAGGGGGGCCAAGTAGACGTTGAAGAGGGTGGAGCTGAGGGAGGATCCTTGGGGTACTCCGCATCTGGTCTCTGTTGGTTCCGAGAGGAAGGGCGGGAGTCTTATTCTCTGTGTTCTGCTGGTGAGAAATTAGCGTATCCAGTCTAGGGCCTTTCCTTGGATGCCGGCGTCGTGGAGTGTGGTGGCTAGTGTGCGGTGGGAGACGGTGTCGAAGGCTGCTGAAAGGTCCAGGAGGAGGAGGATGGCTGCTGTTTGGCCTTGGTCGAGGAGACCGCGGATGTCGTCTGTGGCGGCGAGGAGGGTGGTTTCGGTGTTGTGATTGTTGCAGAATCCGGTTTGGGAGGTGTCTAGGATGTTGTTGGCTTCGATGAAGTGTGCTAGCTGTGTGTTGACGGCCTTCTCGATGACCTTGGCTGCAAAGGGAAGCAGCAAGATGGGCCTGAAGTTCTTGAGGTCCGTCGTGTCTGCGGAGGGTTTCTTCAGGAGGGGGTTGACTTCGGCATGCTTCCAGTCGTCCAGTTTTGTAGGCGGTGCGTGTTACCGGAGTTTTGCTGTTTCTCCATGTCTGTTCCAGCCGCTGGCAGGAGTGCTTGGATTCTTGGAGAGGTGTGGTGAACCAGTTTGCTTTCTTGTTGTGTCGTCTTGTGGTCTTCTGGAGGGGGGCAAGTGTGTTGGTACAGTTGGCGATCCATCTGTGGAGGTTGCTTGCTGCGGTGTTGGTGTCTGTCATAGTGGGGGTTGGGGTGCAGGTGAGGGCGGAGGTGAGGTCTTCCTCTGAGACTTTGTTCCATAGTCTGCATGGGGGCGGCACGCGTGCTTGTGAGTGGTAGGTTTTCTAAAAGAGAAATGGATGCAGTGGTGGTCTGTCCAGAGCTGTTCTGTGGTGTGGCTGAAGGAGATGCTGTTTCCTCCTGTGAAGACGGGGTCGAGTGTGTGTCCAGCTGTGTGGGTGGAGACAAGTTGCTTCAGTCCTATGTTGGTGAGGTTCTCTAGGAAGGAGGTGGTGTTAGGGTCATCCTGGTTGTCCAGGTGGAAGTTGAGGTCTCTGAGTAGTATGTGGTCTGTGGAGGCGAGGGCGTGGGGAGCGATGAGGTCGGCGATGGTATTGGTGAACGGGGCATGGGCCGGGCGGTCTGTAGACGAGGGTTCCACGGAGCGTCGTTCTGGGGTTGGTCTGGATCTGGAAGTGAATGTGCTCCATTGAGGGCGTTATCCGAGTCGGTGGTTGTCGTGCGGAGGGTCCTTTTTTGGATGATGGTGAGGCCTCCTCCTGGGCGGGTGGGGCGGTCTTTCGTCAGGATCTTGTATCCGTTGGGAATGGCGTTTGCGATGTCGGGTCCGGAGCTGGTGTTGGTCCAGGTCTCTGTGAGGAAGACGATGTCGGGTGTGTGTGTGTTGAGGAGGTCCCAGATTTATGTGGCGTGTCGGTGTAGGGAGTGTACATTGAGGGGGATACATTTCAGTGGTTTGTGTGCGCTGGCGTAAGGTGGGCTGGGGGCTACTGCAGGGGTCCAAAGGTGGGTGAAGGTGCGGCGGTAGTGTCGGCAGGAGATCGGGCCTTGGGTGTTGTTTGGCATCGAGAGCTGGCAGTTGTTGCGTCCTGGGTTGAGAGCGTGGTGAGTGCTGGGGTGGTAGCGGCGGGGGGGGGCAGAGAACCAGGGTACCTGGTGTTGGTCTCGGTCGGGTCGCGGACGGGCGCAGACGGGCTTGCCTTTGGTGCGCAGCAACCGCCATTAAGTAGGGGTCGGGGAGGGCAATCAGCTGGGAGGCGGGAGCAGGAGCGACATGCTGGGGGGAGAGGCCATGGGGGCAGCAGCAGCAGGGAGCTCAAGAAGAGGGAAAAGGGAGCGAGGATGGCAAAAGAGGAAAAGAGGCAAACAGAGAAAAAGGGGCAAAGAGAAAAAGAGGCAAAAGGAAAAGGCAAACAGAGCAAACTGAGAAAAAGGGGCAAAAGGAAAAGAGGCAAACAGAGGAAAAGGGGGCAAAGAGAAAAAGAGGCATGAGGAAGAGAGGCAAACAGAGAAAAAGGGGCAAAAAGAGAAATAAAGAGGCAAAGAGGGCACAGAACAGAGCTTGGAGGAAATTCTTTTTTGTGGTTTTGATGAGTTGGTGGTGTGCTGTGGTGGCGGTTTTGTAGGCGGTGCGTGTTTCTGGAGTTTTGCTGTTTCTCCATGTCTTTTCCAGCCGCTGGCAGGAGCGCTTGGATTCTTGGAGAGCAGTGGTGAACCAGTTTGCTTTCTTGTTGTGTCGTCTTGTGGTCTTCTGGCGGGGGCAAGTGTGTTGGTACAGTTGGCGATCCATCGGTGGAGGTTGCTTGCCGCGGTGTTGGCGTCTGTCGTAGTGAGGGGTGGGGTGCAGGTGAGGGCAGAGGTGAGGTCTTCCTCGGAGACTTTGTTCCAGAGTCTGCATGGGGGGGGCAGCGCGCGTGCTTGTGAGTGGTAGGTTTTCTAAAAGAGAAATGGATGCAGTGGTGGTCCGTCCAGAGCTGTTCTGTGGTGTGGCTGAAGAAGATGCTGTTTTCTCTTGTGGAGACGGGGTCGAGTGTGTGTCCAGCTGTGTGGGTGGGGGTGGAGACAAGTTGCTTCAGTCCTATGTTGGTGAGGTTCTCTAGGAGGGCGGTGGTGTTAGGGTCGTCGTGTTTGTCCAGGTGGAAGTTGAGGTCACCGAGTAGTATGTAGTCTGTGGAGGTGAGAGCGTGGTGAGCGATGAGGTCGGCGATGGTATTGGTGAACGGGGCATGGGGGCCGGGTGGTCTGTAGACGAGGAGCGTCGTTCTGGATCTGGAAGTGGATGTGAAGGTGCAGCGGCAGTGTCTGCAGGAGATTGGGCCTTGGGTGTTGTTCGGCGTTGAGAGCTGGCAGTTGTTGCATCCGGGGTTGAGAGCATGGAGAGTGCTGGGGTGGTAGCGGCGGGGGGTCCGAGGACCAGGTTCCCTGGTGCTGGTCGTGGTCAGGTCGCAGACAGGCGCAGCGGCTTGCCTTTAGAGCACCGGAGGTGCGCTCGCTGTGCGTGGCCGCATAGCGGCCACCATTAAGTAGGGGTTTTGGGAGGGTGATCAGCTGGGAGCAGGAGCAACATGCTGGGCGAGAGGGGGGGCAGCAGCGGCGGGGAGCGCAGGAAGAGGGAAGAGGTAGCAAGGATGGCAAAAGAGGCAAACAAAGAAAAAGGGGCAAAAAGAGAAATAAATAGGCAAAAAGGGCACAGAACAGAGCAGAATAGTAGAAGAGCAGGATGCTCTTCCACTATACCACCAGGGATGAGGCGCAGGCAGGAGCCTGCGGGTGGAGGAGGGCCTCGAACACATACCAGAAAGGAGCTCGGGCTGGAGCTTAAGGGCAGACCCTTAACGGTGGTGCTGCGCGGGGGAGAGCAGTGACTCTGACCAGGAGGTCAGAGGTCTTGCTCTTCTGGCTGCGCAGCGGTCGCCATTAAGTAGGGGTCGGGGGAGGGTGATCAGCTGGGAGGTGGGAGCGAGAGCGCCATGCTGGGGGGGAGGGGCCGCGGGGACAGCAGCAGCAGGGAGCGCGGGAAGAGGGAGCGAGGATGGCAAAAGAGGAAAAGAGGCAAACAGAGAAAAAGGGGCAAAGAGAAAAGGAGGCAAAAGAAAAAGGCTAACAGAGCAAACAGAGAAAAAGGGGCAAAAGGAAAAAAGGCGAACAGAGGAAAAGGGGCCAAAGAGAAAAAGAGGCAGGAGGAAAAGAGGCAAAGAGGCAAACAGAGAAAAAGGGGCAAAAAGAGAAATAAAGAGGCAAAGCGGGCACAGAACAGAGCGGAATTGTGGAAGAGCAGGATACTCTTCCACTAGACCACCAGGGATGAGGCTCAGGCAGGAGCCTGCAGGTGGAGGAGGGCCTCGAACACCTACCAGAGAGGAGCTCGGGCTGGAGCTTAAGGGCAGACCCTTAACGGTGGAGCTGCGTGGGAGGTGAGCAGTGACTCTGACCAGGAGGTTAGAGGTCTTGCTCTTCTTGCCACGCAGCGGCCGCCATTAAGTAGGGGTCGGGGGAGGGCAATCAGCTGGGAGGCGGGAGCGACACGCTGGGGGGAGGGGCTGCAGGGGCAGCAGCGGCTGGGAGCCAGGAAGAGGGAAGAGGGAGCAAGGATGGCAAAAGAGGAAAAGAGGCAAACAGAGAAAAAGGGGCAAAGAGAAAAAGAGGCAGGAGGAAAAGAGGAAACGAGGCAAACAGAGAAAAAGGGCAAAAAGAGAAATAAAGAGGCAAAGAGGGCACAGAACAGAGCGGAATAGTAGAAGAGCAGGATGTTCTTCCACTAGATCACCAGGGATGAGGCACAGGCAGGAGCCTGCAGGTGGAGGAGGGCCTCGAACACCTACCAGAGAGGAGCTCGGGCTGGAGCTTAAGGGCAGACCCTTAACGGTGGAGCTGTGCGGGGGGGAGGGGGAGAGCAGTGACTCTGACCAGGAGGTCAGAGGTCTTGCACCATAACTCCATAATGTGTAATTACAAAAATAGAAAACATTTCAAAAGGCAGGTTAAGGTAGTGATTGTAAAGTAAATTTATAGATCAGCTTTCAGTATTTGCATATCTCAAGTAGACTTTTGAGACGGCTTTAGGCACTTAGAATAAGAACGACAGGCTGTTAGCAGAGTATATATATATGGTGCTGTTCACGGAATCTAAATATTTTTAGACACTGCCTCTTGATCTAAATCCTTCTAATCAGAGGCGTTTTGTATATATTTTAAGCCAAATTTTAAATTGAACATGTCACTCTTGAGTATGTAAGCAATTAACAAAAATTTTAATTTTCTCAGGTGTCCATAAAAATAAGTGGATTGGTTGCTAAATATCTGTGATACGATGAATTATGGTATAATTGAGTAAATGTATATGTAATCTCAAAACTGAAAGCAATCGCCTTGGTTTTTACCAAATGCTCAGTACCCATCTGCCTAAACAGTCATTCGCAGAGTGGGTCACTTCCCCCTGCAGCTTACTGTCATGAGTCACTTCAGAGTAGCTTTTGTTGAGATCTTGCACCGTTCATACACCTTAGAATGGTTCTCATTATTCGCACTCTAGCCGAAGAGAAATTCCAAACAAATAAAACAACTTGAGCCTCCTTAATACAAAAAGAGATATTTAGAATTCATAATATTCGTCATTTATTTCACCGTGGTTTGTCACCCAAGCTCCCGCTCCCAGCTTTGACAACAGTCTGTCTTAAGGGTAGGCCAAGAATCTTTACTAAAGATAGAGTTGTGTATTGATTAAATCTTAGGCTACAATAGACCTGGCTACAATAGACCTACCCCCAAGTACCATCACATTGATGTGGCCTCTAGAGTAAGTTGAATTACACAGAATTGTCAGCACTGTCTGAAACTCAACACTGACAAAATGGAAGTGGTACTCTTGGGCAAGGACACCGCACTATGGAACTCCACCTGGTAACTAGAAGATCTCAGACCAACACCCTGCCCGTCCATCCTAGACAAGAGCCAAGAAATAGTGGCGGACAATCAACTCTTGATCTACCTGTGAGTAGCTCTCCTATGTGCATTCCAGCCTTCTACCATAGAAGCTTTTGCTTGGTTGAATTATAATTTGCATACCAAAATTAAAAAGCATACAGTTGAGACGAAATGTGTGTATTTTCAGGACTCATAGGCTGATGTTTGGAGAAAAATGGTTGAATTTCAAAAAAGTAATGTAAGCTATTATTCGAGCTAGAGACACATTACTCATATTATCACCTTGGTGCCATATATTTTGGTGGCAACCCTGCCTAATGCGCTGATGTGATCAGTTCTGACAATCTTGGATAGGGTGGTCACTATTTCATCACTAATATTAGAAGCTCGGTATGAGTCCCATTGAACATAAGTAGCTCTTATTATAGAAAAGGTTAGAAACCCCTTATGTAGTGGATGCAAATATTTTGTGAGACGGTATTGTTGACTTTGATAGAGTGACATACAATCACATGTCAGAGATGCTGGTCATTTTTAGATCATCTTGGGTATACTTAATGTCATCGGAGGACATATAGAACAGACATATACAAACAAACAATCACCACTCATGGAGCTCCAGGCGATTATACATTTCTCTAGAATGGAATCCTTATACAATAACATTAATGCTGTCAGGAAATCCTAAACTGCCTCTTACTAGTTTTTATGGTTCATTGATTTTATGTTTGCATATTATATATTAACACTGTTACTTGTACATGGTGTTTACTAATATTTACCTGTTATTGAGAGCACTCGCTCCTGTTCTTAATTCTGAAATATTGGGAGGCTCTTGATGGGTGGAAGGGACAGTTGGTGGAAGAAGGCACATGTTAGATGGCATGTTCAGCTAAGGACCCTCACCTGATTAAATACTTGAATTCATCCATGTGGAACTTCATTTCGTTCAATACCCAAGCAACATTTGTGTAGCATAGTTCCCCAGGAGCCCAGCTGGAAATCTCAAATGTACCGCTTAAGTCATTGTGGTGCTCCATTTAATCATTATGCTGTCTGGCATCCTGACATGATATAGCATCAGCTATGGCGAGATCATGCATCGTCAAGCTTGTTTACACCGTTCCTGTGTACCAATCTTGTGTTAAGCAATGTACTGTTAAATCTATGGCAGGTCAGGCATAGTCAGGCACTTCTGGCTGACATTCTACAATGGATTCATGATCAGTGTCAACATGTTCGGAGGCCATTTTGCTTCAGTCAGAGATGTCATCAGTGCATCTGGTGTTTAGTCATGCTGCAACTATTGGGAAATTCTTTATGCTACTCTGTTCATGTGGAGCAGTCCATACAGATTTAATTGATGCAGATTGTTGCAAGGCTTTAATTATTAGCAACGCATTGTACGCCAAACATTTTAAAGTGAGTGTAGAGAATAATCTGATAATGGCTGTTTTGGTGATCTTTTGTGTCATAAGGGTCATAGGATATTTAGTAAAATCTTTTTTTTGGTGAAAATTTTATTGAAAAGAAAAAGAAAACAGTTACAGTGGTACATTAACATTGCACAGTGCACAAGATCATGAGCTGTTACAGAGCATATGCACTTCATGTGACACAAGAACAAAGCAACACTTCCAGGGGCATAACGGCTGCGCTGACCAGGGACCATATGTACATGTTCCTCAACCTACATAACATTGGTCATTAATACCACTACACCACACAGCAACTCACCAGGCAGGAGACAACCCATAATATCGTGCAATCCTTCTGCCAGATTAACAAGGTTAAGCAGGGCCATTGCCTTCAGTCTCTCCCGTTTCCTCCCCAACCAAATACTGCTGGTAAAGACCCCAGAAACTCTTAGGATGGCTCTGGGGAGGTAATAGATCATTATACATTTCAGATTGTGTGTTACAGTACACCATATCTTTGGACCAGTCTGCTACTGACAGCGCTGGACCACGCGCCGAGCGCATCGCAATCCTACGCTTAGCAAGCAGCAAACCCATGTCTATTAATGGGCGCATCTGTTTTTGCAATTGCCCAGTGTACCCCAGTAAGGCCAGTGGCAGGTCTAATGGTAACGAAAGGCCCGTGATTTCACTCAGGGCCATATTATCAAGAAAGGCGCAAACACTATCGCCGCTTTAGCGGCAGGAAACTGCCGCTAAAGCGGCTATAAAGGGCTTGATAATATGCCCTAGTGAATTCCAATAGAATCCCAGGTTCTGGTGTCAAAGGACATCAAACCTGGGCTTCTATAGGAATTCTCTTGGGCATATTATCAAGCCCCTTATCGCCGCTTAAAGCGGCGATAATGTTTGCGCCTTTCTTGATAATATGGCCCTCAGTGTTTGAAATATCTGTTACCAGTACTTCGCAATCTCTGGACATGACCAAGCAATATGCAAGAACCCGGCTGAACCCGCTCTGCAACGCTCACAGTCCGCAGTGTCCCGCAGGCCAAAGCGAAGCAACCTCTCCATTGTATAATAAACTCTGTTAAGAAATTTAAAGTGGATAAGGAGATGCTTCCGTTGAGGGAGACATGCTGTGTAACCTCACAACAGTACCGCCAAGTAGTGTCGTCAAGAGCCACCCTCAAATCATTCTGTCATTCCAATCTAGCCTTAGTGAAATGGTTCCTTCTATAGTCTTGTGTCATGTCATAGATAATAGAAACGATCTTTCTGGGAGAGGCGGAACGCAGGAGGTAAGAAAAAGATACTAACTCAGGTGGCTCCAACATATCCTCACCCAGTAATTCACAAAGAGCATGCCTCACCCTGTGAAAGTGAAACCGAGCAAGTAGCGTATAGTCGTGCCTCTCGTTCTCAATCTCAGCCCACCCACGGGCTCTGCCCTCAGAGAACAGGTCTCCTTTCTTGGTGATATCAAGTGTTGCAAGGGCATGTACCACCTCCCTTTCTCCGCAGACCGGCAACCAATGACACCACTCTATCAGAGTCAGGGTGAATACAGGACCGTGGCCTCTTCAATAAGTTCTGCCAGGCAAGTTCTGCCAGGCATGCCTTACAGAGTTGACGGAGTCCAGAATGCGAGACCGCCTGGAGGGAGTCTGAAACAACAGTACCGGGTGAGGAGAAGGCGCTGCCACGACCTTTTCGATCTGCAAGTGCGGGAGGCCCAATCCGTCATGGATCCAGTGAAATGCATGTGAGCTTTGCGCCACTCTGTAATATAACTCTAGATCTGGGGCCCCAAGCCCCCCCATAGAGTAGGGCAATGTGAGAATATCCCATTTGACGCAAGGATGCTTCCCTGCCCAGGCCAGGCTCACTACAAGAGAACAAATTATCTTGAACATGCGCCCAGGGAGCACCATCGGGATGTTTAAGAATAAGAATAAAAATCTGGGAAGTACCACCATTTTCATAAGGGATATGCATCCCAATAAGGACAAGGGCAGGTGGATCCATCAGTCTACATCCTCCTCTAGCCTAGCAATCGCTTTGCCATAGTTCTCACTGAGAACCAATTCCGAGTCCGTACGGACCTGTATGCCCAGATAACGGACCGGGTCTGAAGACCACGTGAGGGGGTAGTCTAATTCGATGGGCACCATAGCTGGAGACGAATGTATGACAGAATATCGACGGACAGAAAATCGACCTGCAAAAATATCGACACAGACATATAGAAGTCAAAAATATCGAAGTCCAATCTACATAAAGGTAAGTACAAAAATATCGAGAAAAAAAATATAGTTGTCAAAAATATCGAAGTTAAAAATATCGTTTTTTAAAATGTTTTAATAATGTAAAATTAAGTAAATAATACATATAATTAAAAGATATATAGTTAAAAATATTAAAACATATTTAAAAATAATCACTAATACATTAAATGTTAAAATAAATTAAACATATACATATAAATTAATATATATACTTACTCCACATAGTGCAACAGTAGAGAAAGCGTTGGATAGCGCAGGGGTAAAAATTACTATTCCCACTCCAGAGAGTGCAACAGTAGGAAAAGCGCTGGATAGCGTAGGGGTAAAAATGACTATTCCCACTCCAGAGAGTGCAACAGTAGGGAAAGCGCTGGATAGCGTAGGGGTAAAAATTACTATTCCCACTCCAGTGAGTGCAACAGTAGGGAAAGCGCTGGATAGCGTAGGGGTAAAAATTACTATTCCCACTCCAGAGAGTGCAACAGTAGGGAAAGCGCTGGATAGCGTAGGGGTAAAAATTACTATTCCCACTCCAAAGAGTGCAACAGTAGGGAAAGCGCTGGATATCGTATGGGTAAAATTTACTATTCCCACTCCAGTGAGTGCAACAGTAGGGAAAGGGTTGGATAGCGTAGGGGTAAAAATTATTATTCCCACTCCAGTGAGTGCAACAGTTGTGAAAGCGTTGGATAGCGTAGGGGTAAAAATTACTATTCCCACTCCAGAGAGTGCAACAGTAGGGAAAGCGCTGGATAGCGTAGGGGTAAAAATTACTATTCCCACTCCAGAGAGTGCAACAGTAGGGAAAGCGCTGGATAGCGTAGGGGTAAAAATTACTATTCCCACTCCAGAGAGTGCAACAGTAGGGAAAGCGCTGGATAGCGTAGGGGTAAAAATTACTATTCCCACTGCAGTGAGTCCAACAGTAGGGAAAACGTTGGACAACGTAGATGTTAAAAATAACATACATATAAATGAAATAAATATTGTAATTAAATAATGATTTATTAATAAATTTAGGGGAAAAAAAACTACAAATATATCAATAATAATAATTACTTTAATAATATTAAATACTTCCCACCCTATTCCCCAATAAACACACAACACACTCCACATAAAATTTCACACAATTAAATTAATTTTCAATTAATCAATTAATAAAAATTCATTTGCAATTAATAATTAAATTAAAAAAATTCAATAACTATAAATAATATGTAAGAAAAAGTAATAGCCAATTATTAATTCATTAACAAAAAGTAATTATCAATACCAATAAATAATATTTAATAAAAATTAAGAGCCAATTAATAATTAATTAACCAAAAAATTAATTATCAATACCAATAAATAATAGTTAATAAAAATTAATAACCAATTAATAATTAATTAATCGCAAAATATCAATGCAAATAAATATTTAATAAAAATGAATGCCCAATTAAAAATTAATTAACAAAAAAATTAATTATCAATACTCAATTTTTCTTAATTAATTACTTAGGGGCCCATTACGATACCCGGCGTAAATAAATCCGCCAGGCATGGAAGCGGCAAAAATCCGCCCGCACACACCGCCTGAACACCGACCACGCCATTACGATTACACAAACCGAAAACCGCCATCGGCGGAAAAATCACACAAAATACCGCCCGCCATCGTCCGAGTCGGAGTCAAACCGCCCGCCACGGACGGAAACACGCACAACAACACAAAACCGCCCGCCCACACGGCCGACACACCGCACGTGAAATTACGATCGCACCGCCATGAGCGCGGAAAAACCACAAATAAACCGCCCGCCAGCGCAAACAACGCCGATGAGAATCGACACGGCAGAAGCCATGGCGCCAACGTACCTGCACAGAAACCATCCGCACACAAAACCAATAGCACACAACATGGCCAACAAGTCCACACAGCAAGGCACGCACAAATACACAAGCACAGTACACATCCCGAAAACACCCCCGGACAAACAAAAAATACAAAGGCCAGAACCCCAGACACAACACACCTGAAAACAACAGACCATGAGGACACACCCACATAGGTGAGTACAAAAGCAGCACTCCCACAGACCACAACCCCTTGCTACATTGCAAACCAGAGAGGAGAGGAGAGGACACAGTGACACAGCAAGGACAGCAGCACACCACAGAAACGCACACATCACTACCACCACCACCACCACCACCACCACCAAACACCACCACCACCACCACCACCACCACCACCACCAAACCCCGGCACCACAAACCCCCTGCACATTACCCAACACACACCGCACCAGCACCACAAACACCATGGCACCACAAAGAATGCCCAAGTTCACGCCCATGGAGCTGACGGTCATGGTCGACGAGATCATCAAGGTGTACCCACAAATCTATGGAAACATGGTCCAGCACACACCACTAGCCACCAGAAACAGAATGTGGAACCGGATCTTAGACCAGGTCAATGCAGTCGGGACCCTGCCCAGGAACAGAGTCGAAATTAACAAACGTTGGAATGACGTAAAGAGCCTGGTCAAGAAGAAGGAGGGCAAAAACAGAGAGCTGGCTGCCGTCACTGGCGGAGGGAATCCCGCGCTCTTTAAGACCTTCAAAGCGTGGGAGGAGAAGGTGCGAGTCGTAATCCATCCGGAGATCCTCGCCGGATTAGCAGGGGAGTGGAGGCTGGTAAGTACAAACTAATGTATACCAGCACACCGCTATGTACTCACATGCACTACCACCATGCCACAGCTCCCAGGGACAAACACCCCCATGTCCAGCACACAATACACAACACATCACACACACATGCAACAGACACTACCACACACAGCCCAAACCGAACAACTGTAAGATGCGTGGGGACATGTGTACACTAAGCCAGCCACGTAACCACCAACAGGTCCCCAAATATGCCAGAAGCGCCACAACGAGCACCCACCACACCCATGTGTCCGCCACAGCTGCACTAACCGACAAGTAACAGGTAAGTGGCAGGAACACAAAGTGCAGTGGGTGGGACGGTGGACAGCCCAAGTACAACACACACCAGGCCCCAGTCCCACAGCACAGCAAGGAGGAGCATCCCCACACCCCACAGCCACGTGTCAGCCACCGCAGTGCACAACGACAGCCGAAAGGCAGACATCACGGTCCACAGCAATCGGTGTCAGTGGGTGTCCAGCCACCCCCACGACCCACAACACCCCCCACCCCCACAGACCTGCAACATGGAGCACCCCCCGCTTAGAGCCATGTGGCATCCAGTACAGTGCACGCACGAACAACTTGCAGGTGGGAAACTGGACAGGGCTGGATTACTGGAGGCATGAGGACCATAACACGACCAACACATGGGACATGTCACGTAGCAGACGAACACGCAGCACCGCCCACCGTCACGAACAAGTGAACAATGTGCACACGGACATGAACAACAGACTCACACCCCACATGACCCATCACAGACATAGCAACACCCAAGGACCCACGTCTGCATGCACAAGCCACACTGAATATAGTCCCACACGGCAGCCACTGTGCAACTCATCACACACAACCGAAACACCATTGAAGTCCTGTCCATGTAGCCCCTACTGCCTGTCAACCACACACCCCACAACTACGCCTATGTAAGACAAACAACACTAGACGCAACAGACCGGAACAACAGAAATGCACACGAACACCACTGAACCCATCAAACTCACAGACACACCATGCACATACAACATACCATCCATCCCATCCGTCAGCCCCAGTCTCATGAAAGGCATGTCATCCGCACAGCTGCCACACATACAGCAGTCACGCTAAGACACATGCCCATGACCAACCATGTGCCAGAAGTCAATTAAGCGCACAACACACTGTGAGCAACAACACACAACATGGGCCACACCCCCCGAGCACTGCAGTGATGCACATGGCACAGGGCAGCACGCACACCAAGGAGATGGGACAACTGCAATACGTTGGCTGGCACACAACTATCACTCACTCATAACGATGCGTCCAATGCCATGTCCAGTAATCACAACAGACAGCAAATATGCAGGCCATGTCAAGCATGCACACACCTCAAACCATGCACTGTCATGCTGCCACAACACATGTCACGTTCGGCACCCATGGCTCACAGCATGTACCCCAAAAGCATATCCCCTCCCAAATGCGAATCTGGGGCATGGCCCCCATGTTGCCATATGCGTTCCTAAGCGTTCCATTTGAACCCCAAAAGCATATCCCCTCCCAAATGCGAATCTGGGGCATGGCCCCCATGTTGCCATATGCGTTCCTAAGCGTTCCATTTGAACCCCAAAAGCATATTCCCTCCCAAATGCGAATCTGGGGCATGGCCCCCATGTTGCCATATGCGTTCCTAAGCGTTCCATTTGAACCCCAAAAGCATATTCCCTCCCAAATGCGAATCTGGGGCATGGCCCCCATGTTGCCATATGCGTTCCTAAGCGTTCCATTTGAACCCCAAAAGCATATCCCCTCCCAAATGCGAATCTGGGGCATGGCCCCCATGTTGCCATATGCGTTCCTAAGCGTTCCATTTGAACCCCAAAAGCATATCCCCTCCCAAATGCGAATCTGGGGCATGGCCCCCATGTTGCCATATGCGTTCCTAAGCGTTCCATATGAACCCCAAAAGCAAAGTACAAACCAGACCCAGGATGGGCCAGGAGCCCGCATACACCAGAGTCACAATGAGTAGGGGCACAGCAACACACCCATCGGCATGGCCAATCCGTCCCATGCCACATGTGCACAGCACACAGTCCCATTGCCTAGCACACACAACTACAGATGCCACAGCCACACACTCGCCTCCGGGAAACCCATGTACGAGATTGCACGAACTGCCAATGTCAGACGACAAATACATACTTCGCCAGGTGCAACACAATAACAAATCTCATTCTCTCCACAGGTGACGAACTGCCGGATGCTGGGGATGGAGACAGCAGCCAGCACAGCCAGCCCACAAGCCCCCAACGAGGACACACGGATCTGGAGGATCTGTCCTCCTCTTCGGACACGGACCACCAAGCAGGCCCATCTGGTGTGGCAGGGCCCAGCCGCTCCCCAGGACCCCTCCTACCCACCAACCCATCATCCAGGGATGCTGAACAGTCCCAGCCCCCTGCTGCCACTGTCGTTGCGGCCACACCCACGGTCATTGCGGCCACTACCACTGCCGCAACCGCCACCATCGCCGCACCGACCACCACCGCCACCCACCACGTCTTCGCTGGCACCAGCCCCAGCGCAGGTGGTGGCCCGGCCGACTGGATCCACCCTGGGAGCCACAGCGAGGACCGTGGTGTGCAATGTGGCTAGTGGGCAGGCCGGTGGCAGCAGGACTGGTAGGAGGAGCAGGGTCAGGGAAACGCCAGCCTCCCCTGGGAGCCATGCCCTGCCTCAAATGGCCAGAGTCCTTGGGGCCTATGAGGAGGCCCAAGAACAATGGGTCAGGTCTGCTACAGACACGCGGGAGGTGCTGGGGGTGCTGAGGTCCATGGACGCCCATATGGGCCAATTCGTGTCCCGTATGGACCAACTCGTGGACCTCATGGGCCAGCTGGTGGTGGCGGTGGGGTCACAGGCAAGGCCAGCAACACCACCTCCGCCACCACCTGCTAGGGCGCAGGGTCGGGCAGCAGTGTCCACTTCCCCTGCGTCCACAGCCAGTGAGCACACCTCACCCACCACCAGCAGGTCGCCACCACACACCCCCCTCCCAAACGTGGAAGGGGCCGTCCGAAGAGGAAACAGATCTCCCGGGAGGACTTCGCACGCTCCAGTCGCAAGTGAGGCAGCCAGCCAGCCTTCCGCCAGCCTTCCTTGACCAGCCACTGCATTGACTTGCTCTACGATCCCACTCCACACAGCCAGCTGGATGGCATGTGTGTGTTGGACTATGGACATAGAACCAGTGGGTACACCCTGAGCTTCACGCAGCCATGACCGACAGCTCATTGTCACTGCACGCACCACTTTTGTCATCACCTTACACACAATCACATGTCACAGTTTGGAATAAATGCACCTTTTTCACTAACTGCTGTTTGTGCCCTGTGTTTTATTTGTACGGAATACAACGGCCACCTTGGGCGGAAAGGCACCTGATGCGTGGCATGGCAATGGAATCCGGAGGGCCTGTAGGGACCTAGGGGTGGGAGACAGAACAGGAGCACATTCAATGAGTGTGTCACACACCCATCACACAGTACATGTCAACAACTACAAGCAATGTACACACATCGCACAGAGCAATAGGGCACAATGCCACAGTCACCAACAGTGGCATACTACCCTGGCCATGGAGCGTTGACACACTGCACGCAGTGAACATACGGCCACCCTGACACAGCACACACACACCTGCACAGATACAGACACATCATCCGTCGTACATGGACACTCACCGTCAAGTGAAGTAGCGGGCGATGAGCTGCTGGCGCACATTCCCAGCTTCCTCCTCTCCGCTGTCCACCTCACTCGAGCTGTCCTGGTCTGCGGGCTGGGGCCCTGGTTGATCTCCGTCATCCACAATGAGGGGGATCTGCTTCCGAATGGCCAGATTGTGCAGCATGCAGCACGCCACCACTATCTGGCACACCTTCTGTGGGGAGTACGCCAGTGCACCCCGGTGCGGTCCAGGCACCTGAACCTGGACTTGAGGAGGCCAAAGGTACGCTCGACCACACGTCTGGTCCTCCCATGTGCCTCATTGTATCGATCGTCTGCTGGGGTGCGAGGATTCCTCAATGGACTGAGCAGCCATGCCCCATTCGGATACGCAGAGTCACCTGGGTGTGAGGGACACAGAGAACCGTTGCTATTCCAACTGGACAGGGGACAGCATCGCACAACCAGCACGCTACACCACTCCACATACTCACCGACAATACAGGCACGATCCTGTTGCATATTGGCCATCAGTCGTGGCAAGATGCTGTTGCGCATTATGTGTGCGTCATGTGCCGAGCCTGGAAACTTGGCACACACGTGGGTGATCACCATGTCCGCAAGGCACACCACTTGCACATTCAGGGAGTGCGTGTGCTTCCTGTTGCGGTACAGGTGCTCAGTGGCCTGTGGTGGAACAAGGCCAACATGTGTGCAGTCAATGGCTCCCACGACGTGTGGGATTCTGCCAAGGGCATAGAATGCACCCTTCACTGCCGCCAATTCACGAGCCCTGGGGAATCTGATGTACCTGTTTCGGTACAGCATCATGGCTGCCAGTACATCCCTCAGCACCTTGCTGAACATGGGCTGGGACATCCCTCCTCCACTGCCCACTGTGTGCTGGAATGACCCAGTGGCGAAGAAATGCATGGCGGCCATCACCTTAGCCGTGGGGGTGACAGCAGTCGGATACACCCTGCGGGGACGGAGATGGGGCTCTAACATGGCACACAGTCGATGCAGGGTTGGCCTGTCCAGCCGAAACTTCCTGATAACCTCTGTATCGTCCATGTCCGCCAGCAATTGGTATGGGCGGTCAATGTTCGGTCTCCGCCTGGGTTAAATGGCAGAGGACACATGTCAAAGCAACACGGCACATAGCAATTTCGCATACACATCACTGACATGACTGAGCAAGCACATGAGCCACAGCCCAGCTGTCAAGCTGGGACGGCACGGCCACAATACACTTACACAGGTCTCCCAACAATGGCAATGGCAAGTGAGACATACCACTGCCATGTGCATGCACATGGGGATCTAGGCCCCAATGACTTGCGGGCGTGCTGATGGGGACTGACTGCATATTCGTCAAGCGGCAACGCCACGGCAACATGAGTGTCTGCTGAGCATGGAACTGCTTCCGAGGCTGGATGAGTATGGCACACGACGACGACGATGTGGGCACGGGCTGAGCGGCCAATACAAGTGGGACCTGTGGCACGAGGGGATATGAGACAGTAGTAGGTGTCAGCACTGCACCCTATGTACAGCACTGTACGGATCACAGCTCCCGAAACATTGACTGGTGTCCACATTGACAGCCCCATGCCAAGACGGCTGTGTGCTTGCAGTCACACGTCACAGGTGAGAGGTTACATTGCACGTGCCAGGTGGCAGACGTACATAGTGGGAGCTGGCATGTGTGTGCATGTGTCTCCTGTTCAGGATCCACCAGATGGGCGCTGACTCTGTACTGAGCATTGGACACAGCATGTTCCGTGGAAGGCTTGTGTGTGTGGGATGGTGGCACTGGATGTGCCTCCGTTGGGTGGGGGCCATGCACAGGGCGGCTACGTCGATGATTGCGCATTGTTGGTCACGGTGGGTGCACCAACTAAGATGTGTTGCCCTGTGTTCAATTCCTATGTCCGCATGATGATGGACTGTGGATGTGGGCAGACTACACATTGGTCGATGTGCTGTCTATATGCATGTGCCTTCACACCAGGCACAGCTGCCCCTGCACATGTGACCCCTGCTGGACTCGCTGCTGGGTCTGTGGAGTTGATGCACCTTCTGCGCGTGGGGCGGACAGCTCTCCTCACTTCCCTCATTGCGCATGTCATGTCTTTGCCGCAGGTGACATGGATCATGGAGGGCCCACATGTACGCGTGGGTAGGCTACACATGATTGTTCACTGGTCGCCACCCCCAGTCAGTGTTTCGAATGGGACGGTTGTCGTGCTGGTGGTATGTTCGATGTGGCGGATGGGCGGGCCTAGGTTCGGGCTTACATTCCGGACATGGGGGTAGTTGGATTGGCGACTAGTTGCAGTACACACGGGACACGTCTCTTCCTTTCCACATCTGGGTCATCCCTTGTACTAACTGACAGTGATACAGTCATCTTCGCCCCAGCCCTCATGTCCTCCCCTCGCCCCCCAATATGCATGCTCACCTGCGAGGCTAGCGCTTGCACAGGCAGCCCCAAGCTCGCACCAGAGAGGGCAAGGAGTGTATGTGTGGGTCCAGTTGCACGAGTGGGCTGTCTCAGGGTATGATGTGTGGCGGGACGCCGTCCACCTGCGTGGTGCCCCAAATGGAGACCCGGCCTGCATGGACTATGCATCACAGTCTTCGCCTTCCGGATCCGCCACCTGCGACACCCAGTGGCTGTGGCTGCCCTTGCGGCCAGGCCCCGTCCGTCTGTGGCTGATGGCCCACACATTCACTCTTTGGCCTCTCTGGGGAGGGCTCAGGGGTGGTGGCGCACGCGCTTGCACTTAGTCGCAATGGCATGTGGCGTGGTTGGTATGATGGGCAATGGATGGGATGGTGCGAGCCACCTCCTGTGACGTCAGTGCTGCTCGTGCTGTGGTGCGTCCCCTACACTTCCATTTGACTTTTTGCCATGCTGGACGTTGAGGTTCTATTGCCTGCGTGATATGACCAGGAGGAGCGCGAGGAGACCTCTCACACACCATGCTCCACTGCCATCCCGTGCCCTGTATCGCCTGTGCGGATTGACTATGTTGGGGTTACACCTGGTCGACTGGGGCTGTGTGTGCCTTGTCAAGGGGCATGGCGGGCGCACAACAGGATCCAGCTTGTCCACAGAGGGTGGGCTGAGGTGCGCCTGGTACCGCTTTGTACGTGTGCCCGGCTGCTGTGCACACACGTGTTCACTCCCCCCGACAGGTGTCCTCTCACAATGCCCAGGGAAGCGGTGGTGTACTGTTCATGACCCCTCCCAACACGGCGTGCTCCAACTTGGCATGTGCGCATCTACCCGTCGCACCCACCCACCTGAGCACTGCGTCCATATGACTTCACACGACACATGTGTGTCTTCCACAGTAGTGCTACTCATTTGCGTTGACATCCAATACCAGTGGACTACATGGTCATGTCACGACTGCCGTGTACTTCACATACTCTCATCCTCTCTCATTCGTACTTGTGAAATGAGTCAGCGGAGACAGTTTTGGTTTCAAACATTATATTGAGTCTTCTGTCCTCTGTGATGCAGTATAGTGGACACTACTGGCAGCGGAATACATGTTGAGGATATACTGAGCATGATTACAAATGGGATAGGGTGTGGGGTTACATGTGATTGGCTGTTGCATGTGGGATGTGGGCTTCAGAGTTACATCTGCTTGGCCAAGGCTGTGCTAATGTACATTTACGTATAGCTGCGGAGCTGCGGACTTTGACACAGACGGTATACATGTAGCCTACCAGACCGCTCGGCATCATGGGCACAGTCCATCTCAGTTCCATGTGACAGGTTTGCTGCGGTTGTTCCTCATGCACGCGTGCATGTGAGATGACATCAGGGCATGTGCTTGCGTGCATGCAGCGGCGTGCCACTTGTTGTTGCACTGTGGTGGTTACTGGACATGTCACAGTCACTGGGGTCGTGTTGTTGTTGTATGCACTTGTCGTCCATGCAAAGGTCCTGGTATGGGATTCCCGGGGCGGGGGTGGGAGGGTGCAGCACCCACAGACTCCAGGCGACCTATTCATGTCCACTGAGCGGTGTGTGTGTCCATGTGCGCTGGATCCATGTCGTGTCCTGGTTGTTCGTGCAGTTCCGTCCATGTGGGTGCGATACACAGAGCCCATGCCACTGCCTCCCACGATGCATGCGGTGTTCCTGGATGTGATGGGGAACAGTGTGCATGTCCCGGTCATATCCGATGTCATGGCGATGTCGTTGATGGTGTGGTTACAGTTGCCGGTCGTTTGGTATGGCTGTTGTGGTGGTGACTGGCCAGTCCGTGCGGAAGCTGAGCATGGGTGCGGGGTTGGACTTCATAGGTCACTCGGGGAACCTGCGTTGTGGTCCGACGTATTTACAGGTTGTCAGGTATGCGATGCCGTCCAGCAGGGCTTCCATGTCATTGGTGGTGTACATGTTTGCCAGCCAATGAAGCGGATGGTGGCTCTCAAGGTGTTGTTCGTAAGTTGTCCCTTGGAGGACCATGATGGGGCATGCTGGGTGACATTCGATGTAGCTGTTCTCGATGATCCGTCGTGTGGAGGCACAGTGGTCCCATTTCAGTGCGGGTGCGATGTTGGCCACATACGCCATGCCCCCATAGGCAGAGCAGGCCCTGTCGTGTGCGTCCAGAGGGAGGAGTAGTGGTAGCAGGTCCGCCTTCAGACATGCCGGGTTGGAGAGGCATATCTCGACGGGATGCTGGTAGGGACACCTCCGACAGTAGAAGACGGGCATGACGCAGCTGAACAATGTGATGCGGTAAGTCAGTCGGTAACTTACGTTCAGCAGGGACAGGAGATCGCATCCCAATGTATGTATCATGTTGGTTTTGTACAGCTTGAGCTGTTCGGCGTAGTTGGGTAGGTGTGTTGCGGTTGCCATTTCGCAGCGGTTCGTTGAGATGGCGTGCTCCGGCTGTGTGTGCAGTCTGCAATGTGCACGCTCCGGGGTTGCTGTGAGCTCTGTGTAGTCGTAGGGAGACAGGACTTGTGTTCTGTTGGCTTGTTTGGAGGACACGGGCCCTCTTCCCACATGCTTCTCAGACAGTTCAAGGTCAGTGCTGTGTGACTCCTTCCAATTAACTTGCATGTGGCCGACATGGGGGAGTGTTTTCTTCTTTCTTCCCCGTCCGTTGTGTGCTTCTGTGATATGCGCTATCTGCCCTGTGGTCGGTCTCCTCGGCATGCCTGTGTTGGTCTATTCTTGGACAATGGCTGTATTCACCGGCTTCTGTCGTAGGGCTGTGGTTTCGGAGTTGGAATGGAAGGTCATTCAGTGCTGTCTGCTCTCCCTTGTGTGGGCGGCAGGCTGCCTTTCCGCTCTGCGTTGGGCCTTGTGTGTGGATGTTATTCTTGGGCCACCTGTTGTCGGTCCCCGGGCTCTTTGGTGTTCCGTTTCATATGTCTTGTTCATATGTGCAGGGTGGTATGGGTTTTTCAGTGTGGTACTGGCGTTCCTCTTCCAGAAGGGGCCCTGCTTCTCCTAGTTGGTGTTGCCGCCGCTGTGTGCTACGCCATGTTTGTTACACTGGGGTGTGTCCTGCTGTTGCGTGACTTCACTGACATGTGTGCGTCGGTTGTGTGGCGTTGGGTGTTGTCCGTGAATTGGGCGTTGGGGACATGTCTGTGGCAGGCCTGTCACGTGTCATGTGTGTTCGGGGTGGGGCTGATGTGTGTGCTGCTTGGTTGTGTCCCTGTGTCTGTGTGCGACGCATGCATGGCGCTGCGGTTGGCCTCTGCGTTGTGCGCATGTGTGGCGGCGTCATCGGCGCTTTGGGGCCGTGACGGGGTGGTTGGTTCCTAGTCCCAGGTGGTGTGTACACATGTGATCCGCGATGTTAGGATTTGGCCTGTGTGTCATATGTGGATGCGATGGTGGATGTGTTGTGTACACGCGCTGGTGGGGGGTTGTCCGCTTTTTCCGCCCTTGCACTGTGTGCGCTGTTTGCGTGCACTTGTTGTGTGTGTGCCTACCTGTGTCTCCGCGGTACGTTGCGTCCTTGGTGGTGCATCAGCAGAAGCATGGGAAGGGCCTGCAGTGCTGGATTCATGCCCGGGGTGCCGCTTCTTCGTTGTCCGTGCTCTGCGTCCATGTTACCGCCTCTCTTTCACGTGCGGTGTCTCTTAGCCGTGGGAGCCGTTTGTTTGCGGCATCGTAATTTATACGCCGGGCGGGACGTGTTTCGTCGGACGGTGTGTGTCAGTTGGGCTGCGCCGCTACGTGTACGGGCGCACTTTGATGGCGGACGGTGTTGCTGGCTTGCCGGCGGTGTTTGGCCTGCTTTTCGCATCGTAATTGGGCAGGCGTGTGGACTGCTGCGTGCCGGCGGTAACTGGTGGTTTATGCATCCGCCAGCACGGCGGTTGTGCTTCCGCCCGCCATCGTAATGGGCCCCTTAATTACAAATAATTTACTTACCACCCTATTCCCCTAAAAACACACAACCCACTCCAATAATAAAATAATACAAATAAAATAATTATCAATTAATAATAATTAATTAACAATAAATCAATTATTAATAACAATAGTTAAAAATTAATAATTACTTAATTCCCACCCTATTCCCCTATAAACCCACAACCCGCTATAGAAATAAAACACAAAATTTAATTTAAAAAAATTAATAATTCCTAAAAATTATTATTTAATTTACTATAATTAAATTACTTCCCACCCTATTCCCCTATAAACCCACAACCTGCTACGGTACTAAAACGCAAAATTTACTTTAAAAAAAATTACTAATTTCTAAAAAAATGTATACATATATTTAAAAAAATAGTACAATACTTAACAAAAAATATAGAACACATACATATTAAATACATACTAAAATACATAACACTCATATAAATATCGATATTATTAACATCGATAATTTAACTATCGATATTACTAACATCGATATTTGCAACATCGATATTTCTTACCTTAACTTCGATATTCTGGTTGTAGATATTCTTGACTTCGATATTTTGTCCCTACGATATTTAAAACTCGATATAACTGTGCTTCGATATTTAAAAATCGATATTTTGACTGTCCACCGCTGGAGACAAGGGGAAGATGGTCGACTTAGCCCAATTGATCTTGAGACCAGAAAGCTCCCCATACCGCACCACCTCATCTAGAACCGGGGACAAATTAGACCCCGGATCTCTGACATAATGAAGCGTGTCATCCGCATAGGCTGACACGATGAGGTTATATTTAGGGAAACGAATCCCCCTGTGCCCGTGGTATTCCCTTAGGGCGCATGCAAGAAGCTACAACACTAGGGCGTATAGCAGTGAGGACAATGGACAACCTTGCCGGGTGCCCCTCGAAATTTTGATAGGGACCATGACTATGTCACCAACTCTTACTCTAGCAACCGGGGAGTTATAAAGCACTGCCACCAGTTTGAGGAAGACTTCTCCCACCCCATGCGTCTCAACACAGCATACATAAATGTCCACTCAACAGAGTCAAAAGCCTTTTCTGCGTCTAGAAAGACCGCAGCGGCTTTAATCTCAGGCTTGACATGCTGTATCGTTCCGAACACAGTTCTAAGATTATATGACAAGTTGCGCTCCGGCCCTACCAATAGCGGCACCAAGGTTGCAAGCCGGTTAGCCAATATTTTTGCAAAAAGCTTAGTATCAACATTCAGGAGCGACAGAGGCCTGAAGGATGAACATTCATTCGGGGGTTTACCCGGTTTTAATAATGTGACTATAAGATCTTCTCTCATTGAGGGGGGCATCATCCCACCCTCCCCCATCTCCTCAAAAAGAGTGATCAGGTGCGGGATGAGTAGCTCCTTAAATTCTTTAAAAAAATGCCACAGTAAGGCCTTCCTGTCCAGGAGCATTCCGACTCGCATTGCATTGAGGGCAACGAGCACCTCGCTAGGGTCTAACGGCTTCATTAGGTGTTCCCTATGCTCTGTAGTCAGCCATGGCATCTGGATATGTTCTAAATACTCAAGAATCGCTGCCACGTCGGCCTCTGCCCTAGAGCGATACAAATCTGAATAATATTGGCTGAATCTGTCTGCTATCTCAGTAGGTTTGCTCAACAATTCACCTCCCGCAGCCCGCAACTCCGTCACAACTCCTGACTCCCTCCTATCGCGCAGCAGAGCAGCCAGCACTGCACCCGGTCTCTCGCCCTCCCCATATGTCCTAGCGACTGCATACTTCCCCTTGTGTTACCTCACTATCCGCGAGCTCATGGTACTCCTCCAGAGTACTTTTCAAGTTTTCCGACGCACGGGCATCGCCGCCAGCAAGAACGGCCTGCTCTAGGTCAGCCAATCGTTCCTCGAGAACCACCAATCGCCTCCTGATTGATCGAAGGACCCCAGAATGCTTAGACATGGCCACCCCTAATGAAAACTTTAAAAGTCTTCCAAACAGTGGAAAACTGCCAAACATATCCGATGTTCGCGTCGAAAAAGCTCTCTATGGCCTCAGCCAACTCAGACTTGAAGACACTATCTAGTAGGGAGTATGAAGGAAACCTCCATGTGAAGGGAGCAGGTTTCTTCCTCAGACTCTCAATGTCCAGCAGTATTGGAGAGTGATGAGAAAATGAATGGGGGAGTATCGTGCAGGAGCACACTTGCGGAACCAGGGACCTAGAGATAAACCAATAATCAATTCTAGTGTGCAGGTCATGAGGGGCCGAATAATGGGTGAAACCCCCCACTCCAGGAGAGCGCTCCCTCCAGAGATCCAGGAGATCCAGCTGAGTAGCAGCATCACAAATTGCTCTGGCTGCAGCCGAGGGGTGCCGCACGGGGCCTTCGGAGCGGTCTAGCGCCGGCTCCAAGGCACAATTTAAATCGCCCCCCCCCCCCACAGCAGCGGCAGAACAGCCTTTGCACGCATGCATGCAAGTAAATCATGGTAAAACTGTGGATTGTCATAGTTAGGTCCATAAACGTTGATTATATTTAAATCAACTCCCCGCCCATAGCACCTGCTTCTGAGCATTGTCTGTCTCTATTTGAGTGTCTTCTACCTCGGACACCCGTCTCTTCGCCATGTCTGGGCGCTCGGCGTGTTTGTCAATGCGCTCAGACATGCGGTCCATCCGATAGGCCAGGCAGTCAATTTTACCATCGATAGTGGACAAGCTCTTCTGCATGTCAGTCAGTATTTGGCGAATGTCCCCTTCAGGTTCCTCAGGAGTGTCCTTCTGTTCAGTACCTGCCATGTCTGCGCCTCCCTCCCTGTGCCTCGATTTACGCTGCTCAAACTGCAGCTTAAACCGGGACTTGTCCACCTTGCCCATGATCCCCTTAGGCCTGGCCAACTCAGCAATGACCACCAGCTCCCCTGGAACGTGATGATGAGCTCCCCACCAGCCAGAGGGGTACAGGGCAGCACTCCACACTCAGTGCAACTTGCCACAGATAGTAGTGGTGACCCACGGCAAGTCCAGGGGCAGCGTGAGGCAGGGAAGCAACAGACCAAAGGAGGGCTGCCCTCTCAACAGCCAGGAAAGCGCTGCAGGTATTATGGGCCTGTATGCGCACTGTCGGACTTTCGGGAACGCTGTGATGATTACAATATCCTAAACTGATATCCCCTGACGAACGGCTCTTTGCCCAAAATGCATCAGGATGGAGGAGGGATTGAGGATTGTATCTAACAGTGCGGTCTGACATATATATCACTGTTGAAACAAAGTGATGTTGATGAATTTGAACTGAAGATGGCAGATAACAAATAAATATCGCCTAACAAACAAGAAATATTCTTTGTCTGAATTTATGTTGAAAAAATTTGGTTATTGAACAACCCCAAGATGATGGGGCAACGCAGTGCTAGGGGGGACAGACCCTAACAGGGGACGCTACATGGGGGCCTGTATGCGTTCTCCCAACGCAGAGGGCTCAGCAAATCGCCCTACTCAACACTGCGCTCTGTCGGTGCCGCCTCGCCCCCAATTGTTAGAAGGAGACAGCCCCCACCAGAATCCAGATCCCGCGCAGGACCCCAAGCTGCCATACGCGTCAGCCCCTGGGGCCTCAATCTCCCATTCGCTCCTTCTCCACCTCCACTCAGGGTGTAAGCGTGCCCGCAGAGACCACACGCGCAGCTCCCCACGGCAGTTCAGTTAAAGGCGCCCGGCCACGCACTCGGTAGGCCCCAGGCCGTGCCTCGCTCCGGATTTGTATGCGCAGTCTTCAGTACACACCGGGCAGCACGGCACCGCTCTCGCCAGCTCCAGCCGGCCAAATCAGGTACACACACTGTGCTCCGACAATCATTGGTTTCAGGCTCCAGGACTTCCAGGCACCGCGGGGAGCACTGCAATCTTGCCGCAGGCAGCGTCACAGCCCCCCGCTAGGCCTCGAACAGTCACGCCCCATCGCTGCCCGTCGGCAGCCCGGCCAGCAGGAATAAATGCACCAGCAGGAAGCACCCACCAAGCGCTTTAAGTGGCGGCGGGTGTCAAACGATTAGTCTGGGATATACCAGGATTCCTGAAGGATCGTGTAGATGGCTTACGGAGCTCGCTCAGGCAGCGGCCATCTTGTCGCCAGGCAAGCTCTGCCCCCATATTTAGTCAAATCGATGTGGCCAAGAATGGAATCATGTTTTTGGTTGGCAAGATCAAGGCAGACTGGGTGTGATTCTAAAGACAGTACAAAGGAACCAATCACACTTTACCTGAGATTCAAGAGATGTTGTCGCAGATTGGTAGCACCAAACTTTGTAAGTACCATAGATCTCAAAGCTGCCTATTCGGTACCATTTGCTGAAGAATCTCAGATACTTATGACACTCATAACCCCTTTTGGGGCATTCAAATATTTAAGAATTTGGTTAGGGCTCACTTCAGCTGCCAACGTCTTTCAAAAACTCATGGGTGCTTTGTTCAAGGGTGTTAAAGATGTGCATTCGTTTCAGGAAGATATTTTAACTTTTGCAGAAGATCTCTTGCAACAGGATGCTATTTTACATCTAGTGTTAAAAGTTTTCTCTGAACAATTTATCACTGTTCGTAAGGATAGAAGCAAGTTTGCTGTGAGTGAGCTTGACTGCTTGGGTCATCGCATCACTTGTAAGGCAATTGTTCTAAAGATCATTTGATTTAGGCAATCCATTGTGCACCCAAACCATTTGATAAGGATTCTTTATGTTCATTATTGGGTTTGAACAAACACCATGTCCCTTTTGTATGGAGGTTTGCAATTAATGAATGATCGAAATTTAATATAGCGCACAGCTACTCAATAAGAGTGTCCCGGTGCTGACGGAGCAGATGGCAGGATTCTGAGGCTAACTAATTTTTGAACAGCCAAGTTTTAAGGTGCTTCTTGAAGATTACTAAGTCCGTGGTGGCTCTCAACGTAAGAGGCAGTTTGTTCCACGCCTGAGCGCCCAAAAATCCGAAAGACCTACCCCCCATGCAGGCCAAGCGTACTTTCGGAATGCAGACGAGATCAGAGGAGGAGGATCTTAGGGTTCGAACTGGAGTGTAGCGGTTGATGCGCCTATTGAGGTAATTGGCTCCCATACCATGAAGGGCTTTAAAGAATATCACTAGGGCTTTAAACTTGATCCTTTTCTTCATTTGTAGCCAATGTAGTGCCTTAAGGTTGGGAGCCATATGAGATCTAGGTTTGGGTCTAAGGATCACCCTTGCAGCGGCATTTTGCACCACTTGCAGGTGCTGGATGAGATAGCCAGGTAGACCCAGGTACAAGCTATTGGCATAATCTAGTCTAGACGTTACCAGGGCCTGGACTGCTGTATTCCTGGTATCTAATGGCAGAAGCGGGAGGATTTTTTTTAGCATGCGTAGTATCCCAAAGCAGGAACCGATCAGAGCTTGGACCTGGGACTTCATGGAGAGGGCACTATCAATGCAGCTGCCCAGATTTTTAACCGTAGATTGTGCTAACAGGGAGGGAGACAATTCCTCAGGCCACCGTGTACTCCAGTCATTCACTACTGGGAGGCCGAAGAAAACAATCTCAGACTTACCTGGATTACATTTCAACTGGTTCACTTTGAGCCAGTTGAACACCTTATTAAGGCAGGATCTATTATTGTCTCCCTCAAAGTAGGTGTCTTTTTCACAGGTTAAAATTATCGGCGTAGGATATAATCTTTGCGCCGAAGTCCTCAGCTAAGGGTGCAAGAGGCAATATATATAAATTGAAAAGGGGAGGGCTGAGTATCGCGCCCTGGGGTACTCCTACCTTCATGCTCGGCATGGGGGAGGAAAAAGGAGGTGTCCATATTTCCTGAGACCTGTCATTAAAGAAGGAAGTCAAGCAGGCCAGCGCCGCCTCCCCCCCCCCCCCTATATCCAAGTACCTCAATCTGTCAAGGAGTCTATCAGGAGGGGCCGTGTCGAATGCCGCCGACAGGTCAAGTAATATCAGGATGGCCCGGCCTCCCTGATCCAGTTTTCCCATTATATGCTCAGTGACTTCCAACAGGGCAGACTGCGTACTATAATTTGCCCTGAAGCCAGATTGAGACATGTGCAGCAGATTATGACTTTCTGCATGCTCCGTGATGATTTAGTTAACGTGTTTCTCTAACACTTTGTAGAGGGCCGGGAGGAGGGAAATAGGTCTATAGTTAGCTGGGTCATTCTGGTCGGCGGACGCCTTTTTTAGGAGGGGTATGATTTTGGCCTGCTTCCAGATGTGCAGCACTTTGCCATAGGAGAGGGACAGGTTCAGCACCTTGTTCACTGTAGAATTAATAGTGGGTGCTAGAGATGCTAATATTTTCACCGGGCATGGATCTATTGGGGAGCCGGATTTTAAGCCCTTGAGGTGGGTGAGTGACTTACTCAATTGTATGTCAGGGAATTCCAATAGGGAAGGAGGCAGTGGAATACTGTAATCTTGTTATGGAGGGACAAAGCCACCTGCTTGGTCCAATCTGCCGAGTACGGGGATTCTTTCTTAACTGCCTTCGGGGAGGTGAAGGCCTTTACAATATAAAAAATGTCCTTTCCTTTATTGTGGGCAGATTCTATCTTAACCAGCAAATAGCTCTTCTTGCCCTCTTTCACCTGAGAGTAGTAAGATTTTAGGGTAGCCTTGTAAGTCTTTCTGTCTGCCGGTATGTAAGATTTTCGCCACTTCCTTTCCAGGCCTCTACACCTGCTCTTACTGGTTCTTAGGGTATCATTAAACCATGGAGCGGAAGGACAGGTCCTCTTAGAAGTGCTAGAGGTCATGGGGGCGGCGTTGTTGATGTTTGACCTAATCCAAGATTCAAGAGCGAGGGCGTCACCTTCCAGTATCCCGGATAGCGTTGGGGCGGAGAGTTCAAGAGCCTCCGCCAGCGCAGGAAGGGATATTTTGTGGAGCGCTCTGAAATTGTATTCTACCCTAATCTCTATTGAGGGAGGATCTATACTTAGACTGGGTATCTTAAAGTTAATAAGAAGATGATCAGACCAAGTAATGGGAGTTGGAGGGTCAACCATCAGTTCCGTATTGCAGAATATTTGGTCAAGAGTGTGACCCATGTTGTGTGTGGGAGTAAAGATAGACGGGGACAGATTACAGGTCAACGTAGTTTCAGACAGGGAGATTACTGAGGGGTCCAGTGGCTTGTCCATGTGTAAATTGAAGTCTCCCAAAAGGAGGAACTGGTTGTATCTGAGGGCAAGGGGGGTGATAACCTCATTAAGCGTAGTGAAGAAGTTGCCAAGTGGCCCCGAGAGTCTATACAACAGGATTCCGGCTATGCATTGTCGAGGGGTTAAGGTATAACAGAAACCCAAACATTCTGCCCCCTCTATAGTGTCCAATAGAAGAGAGAAGCATTACAGAACCATTGAAGAAGCTTTTGCAAAAAGACGAAAAGTTTGTTTGGGATGTTGGACAAGAAAAAGCTTTTTCTGAGGTGAAAGAGACATGATTATGAATGCTAATGCGTTGAAACCCTATTTATATGATAAAATATGTAAAGATTCCATGAACGCAAGTGGAGTTGGTCTTGGTGCTATTCACCAAAGAGCTGGAGGAGAGAACAGGTGCTTTTCTTTCTCATACATTACAAGGTTCTGAATGCAACAACAGTACCATTGAACGGGAAAAACTTACCTGTGTGTGGGGGGCTGTGCATAAACATTCATGTGGGGCCGTAAATTCATTTCATGCACTGACCATAAGGCACTAGTCTATCTCTTGGGGGATGAGGTGTTGACAAGGCCTCTTCACCCCTTGAGAGACTGGTTTAAAGGCTGCAGGAGTTTGATTTTAAAACTCACTAAATTTTTGGTAACTGTTATTTTGTCATGCTTACGAAAATGATGAAATTGAAATAGATAAAATTTTAAATTATGACTGTGTTGTGGCATCTATTGATGCACCTGAGAACTGTAATGCTGCTATTATTCCTAATGATAATGATAACCAGCATGTAATGACCTGTGTGTCATTTACTTCTGTTCTAGAGTTTTATTAGACTTGGGTTTGATCTAGAACTCTCAGATGTCAGTTGCTCCTAGCTCCCTGTGGGTAGGACGTTATATCTGTAGATGCTTCGTTGTCAAGAATAAACTTCTTCTTCAACTACCCAGTGTACCTACTCCTTTACACTGGCGACGAGGATGGGATGGACCCTCATCTTTAACTACAGATTCAACGCGACGTCCTAACACTTCTTCAACCTCAACGGTAACTCGTTCTCATCTACTGCACAACGAGATTGTCTCTGGCCTGGTCTGGCCTTAAAGGTACTGTGAGCGCTCTGCCACCCCTGCGTTTTCCACCCCTGAAACGCATATTTTTAAGACTTTAAAGATTTAATTACAGCAGTTACTTAAATGTATTAACTTTGGTCCCCTTTAGACACATTCTCCTTTGAAAATCAGGGTAGCAGCTTCAGAGGGAGTAAACAATATTCAAATGGAAAAAGTGCGGCTTCTCAGTGAGGTTTTCCAAAATAGTTTTTTTTATAACAACCCATTTCCTTTAAGGAACTCAGATTGCTTTAAAAAGATGGTTTTTGTTTTGGAATGCAGTCACAGTGATGATGTTTTGCTGTGCCTTGCAGGCCACGATCCCCGTGATTGTAGCCAAAGACAGGGGATTGCAAATTACAATCTGCCTAATGAATATTAATCAGGCAGGTCATTCTACGACCCCCAGCGATTTGGTATTTTGTGAACTGACCTATTAGTAGATAGGTCAGTTCACAAAATAAATCCTAGTCGCAAAAAGTCAGTGCACAATTTGCAACTGCTCTTTATGACCAGTGTGCTAATATATCTGGCCCTTAATTATAGTCCGGATGAAGGGTTCTGGCACTCATCTGCCAAAATGTTACTTTTCCTAACATGCTCAGTAGAAACTTAATTTTTGGGAAATTTCTCAAAAAGATAAAATGGAGTTGCATTAATCATACAGTGATAGAGGAATGTTTGTTGCATTTGTCGATCTACCATTTTGCTTTTTTGCATTTTCAGAAGACATTTGGGGCCATATGTATGAAAGTTTGGTTTTGCGATTCTCAAATAGCGAATTTTAGAGAATCGCTATTTGAGAATCGCAAAACGAGATGTATGTAGGATTTGCAATAAATTTTGCGAATCCTACATATTCCTTATTTGCGAATCGCAAATTTTGCGATTCCTTATTTTGCGAGGCAGTTTTGACTTCATACATACCTCTAAGCAAAATTGCATTCGCAAACGCCGAAATTCTGCGAATTTCGGCGTTTGCGAATGCAATTTGGCTTGATACATATGGCCCTTGGTGAATAAACATTTGAATGGATCAACATTTCTGGGACCGCTTTCCCCCCTTACTCTTTCACATTCTACTGCTTTGATCAATCCACACCAAATTTGGCAAATGGAAATATCAGAGTGACCAGTATGTTTGAGAAGGCTTTGTGCAGATTGGGCGAGAGTGGCCAAAATCATTGTCCTTCAAAACTTTTCTTAGAAAGAACACCTAAGCTTTAACCTTAATTTGCTAGCACTGTAATATATTTAATTATTTCTTGGAAATATTCTCCTACAGATTTAAAAAAGGAGGCCCACATTGAGAGGTCCTCTTTGGGTTAGAGGTAACCACTAGAAAGAAGTCTGTCACATACCACCTTGGCTAGGAGTGTATATTCTATAGCCTCAAAGATTGAGACTCTGATTGAAAAGAAAATGCTTTAAGTTTGTTTTCTGCTTTACTAGTAATGATGTACCTACAGTATGTTCTGAAAGGATGGAGTTTTTCTTTGAGTACGGCTTATTAGGACCAGATCGTCCACGTACAAGAGACTGGAAAGGACTATGTCACTTAATTTTGGGGCATGAGAGTCATTGATGTTCGACTTAGATGTTAGATCCACCAAGAAGAGATTAAAAGGGGTGGGCATGAGCACGCATTCCTGTTTCAAACCTTTGGTGTTTGGGATTTGCCTAGAAAGATGGGATACAGTACCTAGTTTAATCTGCACCCCCATATCTGTGTGTAGTCGTATGAGTGATCGCAGGAGGGACGGTGCGATGTTTCAGTTCCCCAGTTTATGCCATCATTTTCCCCGGTCGACATGGTCGAAAGCTGACCTGTAATCAATAAAGCATAGGTGTGGTGGCAGCTTTGCTACACTTGTTCAGTCAATCAATAGAGATATGGCCATTATGTTGGTTTTAGTCCTTGTTAATTTGGAGTAGCCAGTTTGGTTTATGGCGTTCTCAGAGGCCCAAGTTGTTAACTGCTCAAGAAGAGTTCCTGCAAAATATTTAGCAATGTTACTGAGGAGTGCTATAAGATGGCAATTTTTGGTTGAAATTTGTCCCTGCCCCTTGAAAATTGGGGAAATTATAGTTCATGTCTTGTATAACCATTAAAGCCCAAGAACGGAATGGGCAATCAGCTATAGAAAAGTGCCCCGGTGAACAAATATGCTCCATTGATATGGTGGGACATCTAAAACCACACGTTCCAATAATCAAATGAAAATTGCCTTAGCCATAGGGAGAACACCTTAATAAGAAGGATTCAAAATGAACTCGCAAGAGCTGCAAACACAGGAAGATTGCAGGTAATTACTCTAATTGAGTAAAAAGCCATGTAGTGAGTAAACCTAATGGAGAGTAGAATTAATAAACATTCTGGATCTTTTATTCCAGACCAAATCCAGTTCAAAGGCCCTGAGGAGAACCCCATAACTAAGACGGGGCTCGAAACGTGTTGGCGTCTATTACTGCTGGGATAACATAATCACTAAAAATTGATACACTGCAGGGAGCAAGTCAAAATTAATTGCCCTTGTTGTTTAGCAATGTATACCCAGTAGCCAACAACCTTTTGATTTGATACACAAAAGTAGCATGGTATAATTAAATATTAGGTTGTTGTATTCAAAAGTGACTGGATTTAACCTCAATGTATTCACCATTTATGTTTTATGTATATATTGAATGTATTTTCATTTATGGTAGATGTATAAAATGTCTGTTTAGTACATGCAAATCACTGTGAAGATGGTGTGTCTTATGGTCAGACATGTTTTACAAATGAAATGAATCATTTAAAAAAGTTAAAAAGAAAAGCTAATAAATGCTTAAGAACATTCGAATAAGCGAATTATTCTAGTCTGGTAAATTCATTTCGGTTAAAATAATCTGACAGAAATCTTGTCCAAGTTTTTTCTGACCGGTGGGAGCTAGTTGTTCTTTGTGCAGGACGCAGACGCTTGTTTGTTGTTTCCCAGATTCGCGCACTGTCTGTCATTACTTCTTATGTCACAAAGTGGTTTGGCCCATCATACATCTTCCTGCTGCCTTTTAATTAACCATTTAAATATTTTGAGTGAGGTTTTTTGATGTCTCAGCATTGATTGTAAGTGGGCATCCCCCGGCTTTTGATGGAGGGCTCTTAGTGCCTTGTTAACAGCCCTTTTTCAGGTCCTTAGTTGTTTAGTTGGCGCACAGGGGATGAACCCATGGTGCGGGGTGCTTTGCGTTCGGTCCCCTGCTCTTACTGGAGAGGGATATTTTCCCTTCTCGCCAAGATGAACTGAGTGTACATGATGAATTAGTGACAAGGTAATAAAATTGTAATCATTTATAGAGATGGCAAAACTTGAGTGATATAAGGTAGCCAGTGGGTTGTCCCCAAACAACCGACCTTTGAACACATGAAAGCTTAGGTGCTCTAGGTCACCTAAGAGCTGCCTTCCAATTTAGTTCAGTTTGCCGGTTGCGCTTGGACCATGGGCTGGGATGTCCCAATGTAGGGTCTGCATCACTATAAACTCATCATCAATGAAAGACCCTAGAAGGTGTAGATTAAAGTCGCCTGGCACCACGAGATCTGTGATTTGTTCCTCTTGCTGGAATCTTAAAATTTCCACAACAAGTGTTCTTGAGCTCTTTAACCTATCCTTGGGATGTATATACACATTAACAATGTCGACCTGAACTTTGACGTTCTGACAATGAATTGTGGTAAGGACTGCATTCATTGCTGGTGAATTTGAATTTGGTACCCTAGATGAGCCTGTGTTAATCACAGACATGTATATTGCCAGGCCTCCATTTGAATGGCCCTATTTTGCTCCTTTGCTGGCCGGTACAGAGTAGTTTGTGAACCTCTGTATGTGGGTGGGTCTTTGAGCATTGTCTCTTGTAGGAGAATGATGTCAAATGTTTGCAGGTAGGCTAGAAATTCTGGGTCAATTATTTTGCTTGCAGGCATTGATGTTCCATGAGCACACTGGTAGAAGTCCAAGCCTCTCCTTCCTCTTCGCGCAGCTTACCTGATACTGTCACGGGTTGCGGGCTGCACAGTTTATTATTCACAAAAGCAAGCTCCAGTCTGTTTCAGACGACAGAGGCGTATACTTGTGTATTCCTGAATGATTTCTGGATGAGGTTTTTGTTGATGGCGGTTAGGCCAAAGCGACCTTGAGAACTGAGAATGTAGCTACGGATCGGCGAACACCTTTGCTGGGTTGGTCTGATACTATTAAAGGGTGAGGGTACCCTGGTTCATAGGGGTGCATCAACCTTATGCCCCATTTCTTAAAGGTCTGCGTCACATTTAGCCCTTTCAGAGCTGTGTCTACCAAGCTCCATGTGGCTTTTGTTGCTTCATTTACTGAAAGGTTCCCTTTAAATGTAAATTCGATTGAGATTAAATCTGTTGACCTTAGGGCTTGCAGGTTGGGGATCAGGGCCAATATAACCTTAAGATATTGCCCCTGTTTAAAATGCCACTGTTGCCCTTGAATTTATACTCAGGAAGGAACATTACAGTTTTTTTGTTTGGTGAATCGTTAAGGCTTGTATAGAGGTCATGTTGGTTTGTAACAGTCTCTTGCATGTTGGGGTAAGAGGTGTCCAGTGAAATGGGCATGATGATCCTCGAGGCAGAGAGATCTTGGGTTGGTGCCTTGGGCTGTGATGCAATCGTTGGGATTACTTTTTGATCTATGTTATACTGTGCTTGCCTTGTATTTGCCCTCACTGGATGGGGGGCACACTTCACTGGTTCTGCTCTCAATAGGGCACTTGGAGGACCGATGGTTTCCGGTTTGACCCATGCCATATTATCTTGGCTGACACCTGACTGTTTTGAAACTGCTCTTGATGATGAGCTGCTTTCGTCCTCTGGGGTCAAGGAAGGAGTTTCTTATGTGCGTTTCCTCAGTTTTGCTGTGCCTTTCATCGCTAGAATCCTCACTGATGCCGGTGCCCAAACATTCAGGGCTGCCGTCTTCAGTCCCCTTTTCGGACAGCTCACGCCCAGTTGGTGTTCTGTGTGATTGGGATATTGGGATATTGGTTCAGGGTCTGGCTTACGGTTCCTTGCCACTGTGCTGAAGATGGGATATTCCGCGAGCTGTTCGTTAATGTCTTGTTTTTTTAGTTCCACCTTTCCTTCTTTGCTTTCGTCAAGCTTAATGCTTGTTCCATTGCCCTGATAAGTTTGAGCTATTAGAGAGTTAAGTTCGGTTTTGACCGATGCGTCCTGCTGCTTGTTTTAGGGAGAGTGCTTGGTCCCTATGGGGATTCGGGCATTATGCTTGTCCACGTCTGTAATGCTTTAGTCTAGACCGCGCTCACTGGGAACACTGGAAGTATTCATTTGTGGTGGACCGAGTGAATCCAGGTGAAGATGTAATTGGTTGGGGTCAGAGGGCTGTAACTGTCCACCTAGCGAGGGCTTGAAGGTTTGCTTTAGATCTGCAAATAGGTCGCTTAACATAACTGGGAGGGACGATAGTTAATCTAGGACTGGGACACAGGTGCAGTTTGCTTGTAGCAATTGCGAATCAGATTGGACTCGCTTGATATTTATTTATTTTTTATTTATTTATAAAGTTTTATATAGCGCGAACATGACCACCGGGGGTATCAGAGCGCTTTACAATATATGTGGCAAGAGGGTACATGTAAACAACCAAGAGTAACCAAAGAGGAATCATATACATAAAATATCACAGCAGTAGAAAATAAACGAAGTGATAATTACACAGTCATAGGTGTCCTAACATCCTCATGACCCTTAATTGTCCAACATGGTAAACACAGCTAAAATTTCACAGTCAAAAGTGATCAAACATTCTCCTGAGTCATAAAATGTCAAGACCGTAATATACAGAGCGAAAATTCACAGACATGAAAAGTCCGGGCATTCAAATGGACCAGGCCGCCGGGCCACGGATCGACAGTTAGGCCACGGCATCAAGAGGTGGGGCCAGGCTAAGGTAAGAATTTCTTCATTAGGAGCCTTTTGGCTTCTTTCTAGAAGAGGAACGTGGAAGGATTCGTCCTGAGTTCGGGGGGGAGGGAGTTCCAGATCCTTGGAGCCAAACCAGAGAAGGCACGATTGTAGGTCTTTTTTTTCATGAATTTATGGGGTTTGAGTAGTAGGGTGCTGGCACTTCTGGAGGCTCTCGAACCACATGAGGGCTCCAATTTCTGTGCGAGGTATTGCGGAGTCTGGTAATGGATGGCTTTGTGTGCCATGCATGCGATTTTTAAGTGTATCCGGGCTTCATAAGGAAGCCAATTAAGGGCTAACAAGTCCGGAGAGATATGGTTGACTTTTTTTGTGCCAGTTATGAGCCTAGCAGCAGAATTGAGGGCAGCCCTAAGAGGAGCCGTCTTCACTCTGGGCAAGCCACACAGCGTAGCACTTCCATAGTCCAGCTTTGAAATCACTAGGGCTTGCACTGCAACCTTAAGGTCAGGAGCAGGAAGGTAGTGTTTGAGTTTTCTGAGTATGTTGAGTTGGAAGTTTGCTCCTTTGGTGAGGGAACTGATGTGCTTCTGCATGTTTAGGCTTTTGTCTAAAATGATCCCCAGAGAGGATGCCGAATCCACGAGGTAAGGTCTACATTTCAAGGCAGTGATCTGAGACAGCCATTGGTCCATGTCCAGGGATTTTGTTCTGGGGAGAGATTAGGAGGAACTCAGTTTTTAAAGCATTAAGCTTCAGGTGATTGCGTGTCAGCCAGCATTGTGTTTCCAACAGGATTAAGTTGAGGGATTGAACGTCCTCGGCGGAAGCGATCTTCAGGTAAAGTTGAGTATCGTCCGCGTACATGTGATAATGAATGTTGGATGATTTCAAGATTTCTGTCAGAGGCTCCATGAACAAATTAAAGAGCGTGGGAGACAGTGCTGACCCTTGTGGAACTCCAAGAGTAACCGGAGCCTGGTGAGACAGGGATTGGTTCACCTTGAAGCATTGTGATCTATTGTGAAGGAAAGAGGAGAACCAGTTAAGTACAGGCCCAGACAACCCCATCCTGTGTTCTAGGAGGTCAGTTAGGTTATCGTATTTGACCGTATCAAAGGCTGACGACAGGTCGAGAAGGATCAAAAGGCAGGCCTCATTATGGTCCAACATTCTAAGTGCATCATCTACGATGTGCGTCAACGCTGACTCTGTACTATGGCCCGCGTGGAAACCAGATTGACAATTGTCCAGGAGGTGGAAATGATCGATGTGGTTACAGAGTTGGGCGAGCACACATTTCTCCAGGAGCTTTGCCAAGGTGGGGATGTTGGAAATCGGGCGAAAGTTATGAAGATCCGTGGGATCCAAGGATGATTTCTTTAAAATCGGGGTAACTTGGCCTCCTTTAAGGCAATCAGGAATATCACCTTGACTGAGAGAAGCATTTACGGTCCTAGTCCAGAGTGTTAGAAGGGAGGATCTGACTTCCGGGAACAGGTTCGCAGGTAGAGGGTCGTTGTAATGATTAGAAGGTTTCAAAGACAACAGCATTTTGTGTATAGTGAGTTCATCAACCGTTTGGAATGAACTCCAGGAAGCATTGTTTTTGGGGAGGTAGTGGAGCGCCGGGAGTGTATCTGCACTCGGGTGACGGAGGGAGGTTTGAGGACTGCTCGACAGTTGCTCAAGGGCGGCGCCTAAGTCAGATTCAATCTTCAAGGACTTCTCCGAGAAGAAATCCGCAAACTGTTCACAACTCGGCAGCGATCCTTGGACCAGTGGTGGGAGGTTGGTATGACTATTAGTTTGAGCCTTGATGATTTCGAACAGTTTTTTTGCTTGGTCAAGTTGAGTTCTGAGGAAGGTAGCCTTTGAGCACCTGATGTGTTTATTGTATAAGCACCTCCGGGATCTCAATTGGTGGAGGTGTTCGAGGGAGGGATGGGATCGCCACCGCCTTTCTGCCAGTCTTAAGTTTCTTCTTTCTGAATTAAGACTCTCATTGAACCAAGGTTTGGAGGTTTTGGCGGACTGTCTTTTAAGCTGTACCGGTGCAACCGAGTCTAGAATATTAAGCATAGCATTGTTATAATGGTCTGTAAGGTCATGGACGTCCGACATGTTTGAGGGCGGGGGGCAGGATGTTATCGCAGAGGTCGGTCAGATCTTGTGAATTGATGTTCCGAAGACATCTTTTCATCTGTTTTGGGTTCTTAGTCTGGGCTCCACTTGCTCTTCCCGAAGTCAGGGCGAGGAAGATGATGCAGAAGTGATCTGTCCAGTCACAAGGGAGGATAGACTCCAGAAGGATGGAGTTGGGTTTGGCAATTACAAGATCTAAGGTAGCTCCTTTTATGTGAGTCGGACTGTCACAGAGTTGAATTAGGTTGAGGTCAGAAAGGAAGGATTTGAGGCTATTGACCCCACATCATTTCCATCGTTCCAATGGAGATTGAAATCTCCCAAGAAGATCTGAGTGCCATGGAAATCCGCATTGTCCGCAATGATGTCCATGAGCTGCTCAATGAAGGGAAGGTTGTCACGAGGGGGGTGGTAAAACGTGTGCAATTTGCATGAGTGCTTATTTTGACCAGATACTTCAATACACAGGTATTCACACGATGGCAGTGGGTCAGCATGTCGTACCTTCACCGATAGATTGCTACGATGTAAGCATGCAATGCCTCCCCCTTGGCCAGTAGTTCTGTCCAACCTGATGATATCAAAATTGGGAGGCAATAGGAGGTCGAGGATGGGAGCAGCAGCGTCATTTAGCCAGGTTTCGGTAAGCATAACGAGGTCGGGATCCTGGTCAAGGAGGCGGTCGGCAATGTCTGCTGCATGTTTAACAGACGACCTGCAGTTAAGGAGCACGCATTTGAGATTTATGTTGGTGTCTGTTGGTGTAGATAGAGTGGTGGCTATTCTCGTGAGGTTGTTCTCGTTTAGAGATCTGGTGTTTGACCTTGTTTCCCTGAAGGGATCGGAGAGGATGGGTTCAATTTGTTGCTCGATTGATGCTGAGGAGGGTTGACCCATGCCGTAAGAGGGCAGGAGAGACTGAATATCCATATCAGACAATGAGGCTCTACATCTGGACGGGCGAGAGGGGTCATTAGGGTGCGGGGCAGAGGCCCAGTTGTGTGTGTGGGGGAGGTGGGATGGAGACCGCCTTGAATAGTCGGGAGAAGGTAGCAGGGTGGACCCCTTAGTTGGGGGTGGGCGGCGTTGTTGCTTGTACGGATAAGATTGTTAAGTTCCCCAGTTTGTCGTCGATACCGGCGACAAAGACAGCTAGTGTATTGAGTAGTGATATCTGCATGTCCGTTTTATTAGACTAGTGTTTTAGAATGTCCACTGATAGCTGCATGGAGTTTAATGAAGATGACCAGACACTGTCCAACTGCGATACCACCTCTGTCCTAGGTCTAGTTTTACTGCATTGAGTGCTGCTTGTGGGGGGAAGTTCCCTGGGTGTACAATGCTAACATCTCCTCCCATTCTTGGAAGGTAAGGTAGGAGATGTCATTAGGTGCCATCTGCACATCCTCCAAGTCTTGCTGGCCGGAGTGGGAGCTGGCAGTCAACTGCTCTTGCCTGACCTTCAGCCTATGGGCCGTACGTGGGCTCAGCGGCCATTAGCAGTGATGGAGTGCTGTGGGCTCCGTTGCCTCAGGGTTATGGTTCCATTACTTGCAGTACCACATGGGTTGGAGGTGATGTTGCTCCTAGCATAGCCTTGCATGTGCCGGTGAGGTTGATATTGCCCGCAGAAGGACCTTAGTTTACTCCCTCGACTGGGTGAATAGAGGGGTCCATTTGTGGCTCAGGGTCAGTAGAGTTGTGCAGTTGCCTGCCAGTACTGGACTTTCTTACCTTGCCCCCTGTGAAATTGTTGGAGAAGTAAGAGTTACGACTTGACGGTGAGGACCGATGGGCGATTGTGCCAACAAAGCTGGCACTTAGACAGAGGCGGCTCCTCCATTAGAGCAGAGGAGCGTCACCCCACTAAAATGCCCCCAGAAAAGCCCCAGAGACAAAAAATAAAATGTATAATAAAGTTAATTTATTACCATTTTATTTTTCATCAACCCGTTCTAAACCGAGTGTCAGGATGGGGCAGGGCCTGCTGAGTGGCAGCAGTGGTGGGCTGCCTGTGCACTAGTTTATAGTGCGTATGTCACTTTGGCCAGCCATCTTGCAATGGCCAAACTGACATGCGCACTATAAACCCCTCAACCCAGCTGTCCGAGACCGCTGGGTTGAGAGCATGCACCACAAGCCTCCAGCGTCCTCGGGAGCGCCGAGAGAGGCTGCTCCCTCCAATCCTGGCATTTCTCTCATGCTGGTTAACAGTATGAGAGCAGCACCAGGATTCGTTAAGGGATTTAGCTGGGGCCATGGAAGTGATGTGACAAGAAGAAGAGGACCGGAGCGAGGAGGACATGTCTGCAGCAAGCACAGTAAGTTTTTATTTATTTTATTTATCTATTTATTTAATGCACTCATTTGCCCGCCCCTCCACTCGCCGTAGTTGCCAGCCGCAACTGCACTTAAAGAGCTTGCATGACTTGGATCCGGAGGGCAAGCCAGGTCTGTGTTTTTTCCCCGTTATTGCCAGGAGTTATCCATCTGTTGTAGTTAGTAGACTGTGGATTGTTGCTTTGCACTCCTCCTCCATCTTCCTGTATTTGGAGTCCAGATAGGCTTGGGGTGCCTGGCTGAGAAGAATTTCCCTCTAGGGGGTAAGCGATAACTTCTGGGTGCAGCGGTGTCAGCAGCCCAGTTAGCCCCTCATTGCTAGAATATAGCACGGCTCCTGCATCTTTTAGGAAACTGAATTTCGTGTTGATTTTTGGCTGAAAATGACAGTTTACTGCAGTTGAGGTGGAGGGGCCCTCTTTGGGGGATAGCCCTCAGTAGCTGAGCTTGCTTTGGAGTGCTCCCTGGACTCGGTCCTGACGTGTGGGTACTCTGTAAAAGCCATGAGGTTTGCTGTAGTGCAGAGTGCATGGAGTGCGCATTTCTTCCTGGCCGTTCAGCTTGGGATGGACCCCCCTGACCTTGCCCGACCTAATTTTGGAGTCGTGAGGCCCGAAAGGGCTTACAGGTGCGTTAGCGAGGGGTACTTTAATGGGGGGGTGCTCCTTTTCCCTCCCAGTGTTCTGAGATTCAGTAAGCAGTTAGCCTTGCCTGCTCTGGTGCTGTTCCATCTGGATCCCCGGCTGGTTTGCCAGGCCCCGTTCCTTAAAGGATTTGGCACCTGGTAAAGCTAGTGCAGTGCTAAAATTTGTGCAGAGGATTTCCTTCACCCCCTTCTGCCCCTCTGCTCATCTTTGCACCTTTAAGCTTTGTGCTCCTATGTATTTCTGTATAATGGTTTACTGGAGATATGCTGGTTTTTGCCCCTCCTTTGTGGTACTACCCAGGGCCTAGACGTCTCAAGGGGCCGATGGCTGTTAGAGTCCCTGCAACTCCCTACAGTTGCCAGCGGATGCCAGTGGTCGCGATGTAGTTTCAAGTGCCAGCTATGTCCCCCACTCCAGAGATGTAATTTGAAGGCTTTTCCCCTGGCAGTGCAATTGCTTTGGTGCAGGGAGAGGCGGGTGGGGCAGGAGGGGCTGAGGGGAACCGAGAAATATATATAAAATGTCTATACTAATGTTGGAGAAACATTTTGAAGCAAGGATAAATGTGGTGTTGGAACACCATAACCTTTCCCCTAGAACTCGAGGGAAGAGTGAGAGTGTGGGACATTACATATTTTGTTTGCAAACATTGGCACACACCTGTGATTTTGACACGTTAACTAATTCCCTCATAAGGGATCAGTTAGTGTGATACACCAACAATGTCAAAGTGCAAGAAACATTATTAGCAAAAAATCCTGATCTCAGAGAGGGCATTGTTGAAGGGAGGGAGAGTACCAATACATGGGTGCATGAAATGCGAGCTGTACCTTCTTCCTCGCAAAGTGACTCTGGTAACTCCATTGTGAATGAAATAGTGGGAGAAGTGGCAGATAAAACTAAACAGGATAAAGTTAAGCAGAAGGTGAAAAAAAATATTCTGACCGAAGATAATAGAAACAATAGAATGAAGTGCTATCATTGTGGTATTCCGAGTCATGCAGCTAACAGTACTCAATGTTATGCCAGAAATTCTATCCGCAGGAAATGCAGAAAAAAGGTCATTATGCTCGTGTGTGCAAAGGTGATTAGAATCAGGCGGTTGAAATGGTGAGTGAGGATTTGACCAAAATAGTTTTAACGATAGAACCTAATCCTGAAGAAGTGGACGTTGGTCCTACAAAGATGCCTGAGTGTTATGTCAAATTGGATGACAATGAAATAGTGGTTCTAGCTGACTCTGGTTCACCCTATAAGATGGTGGGAGAAAAGAATTGGGAAAAAGAATTTGGGAAAGAACGAATCACCATGTTTCCTCCAGATATGAACCCTGTGAGTTATGGGGGTTCCAAAATTGATGTTCTGGGTTATGCTATTGTGAGAATCACATTCAAGGGGAAGGAGACAGTAGGGAAGGCATATGTAGCAAAGAGAGGAGATAATTTGCTAGGTTGGCATCAATCAATCAATCAGGGAATTGTAAGCGCGCTATTCACCCGTGAGGGTCTCAAGGTGCTGAGGGGGAAATGGGGGGGGGGGGGGGCAGATCCGTTCAGCCAAAGAGCCAGGTCTTGAAGGTCTTCCTGAAGGTGTTCAGAGAGGGGGCGAGTCTGATGTCTGCCGGTAGCTCGTTCCAGGTTCTGGCTGCAATGTGGGAGAATGATCTTCGGCCCGCTCTGTGGATGTGAGGGATTTCAGCCAGTGCGAGGTTGGCAGATCGGAGGTTTCTTTTGGGTACGTGGAAGTTTATTCTGTTGTTGGGGTATTTGGGTCCGTTGTTGTGTAGGTATTTGTAGGCGTGAGTGAGGATTTTGAAGGTGATTCTCTTCTTCACAGGGAGCCGGTGGAGTCTCCGCAGGTGTTGGCTGATGTGTTCGTTCCAGGGGATGCCGAGGACGAGTCTGGCTGCGGTGTTCTGTATTGTCTGAAGTTTGCGGAGAAGGGACTTGTTGATGCCTGTGTAGAGAGTGTATCCATAGTCCAGTCTGCTGGTGATGAGTGAGTGGGTGACTGTCTTCCTTGACTTCGGGGGGGATCCATTTGAAGGTCTTTCGAAGGATGCGGAGGGTGTTGAAGCAGCTGGAGGTGACGGCGTTGACCTGTCGGTTCATGGAGAGTGCTGAGTCGAGTACGATGCCGATGTTTTTGGTGTGGTCTGAGGGGGTAGGTGGGCTTCTGAGGGTGGTGAGCCACCAGGTGTTGTCCCATGCTGAAGGGGTGGTTCCGAGGACGAGGACTTCTGTCTTCTCGGCGTTGAGTTTTAGGCAGCTGTTGGTCAACCAGACTGCGATGTCTTGCATTCCTTTCTGGAAGTTCAGCTTTGCGGTGGTGGGGTCTCTGGTGAGGGAGAGGATGAGCTGGGTGTCGTCGGCGTAGGAGACGATGTTGAGGTCGTGTTGTCGGATGATGGCTGCGAGTGGGGCCATGTAGATGTTGAAGAGGGTCAGGCTCAGTGATGACCCCTGAGGGACTCCGCAGGTGATTTCCGTGGGGGCGAAGAGGAAGGGTGGTAGACTGATCCTTTGGCTTCTTCCGGTGAGGAACGATCGGATCCAGTCCAGGGCGGTCCCTTGTATGCCAGCTTCGTGTAGTCTGGCGACTAGAGTGCGGTGAGAGACGGTGTCGAAAGCTGCAGACAGGTCGAGGAGGATGAGGGCTGCGGAGTGGCCTTGGTCCAGGAGGGTGCGGATGTATCATCAATGTGACATGGTAATTATGTAGAATCTCAACGCTGTTCAACCTGTTATGTCTATATCACCTGAACAGGAGCATGGTGATATAATGGGAACATTTCTCCGTGTGTTTAGTGACAAATTGGGTCTCCTTAGAAATTTTGAACACAAAATCATTTTGAAACAGACTGCTGTTTCCTGTGTTCATAAAGTAAGAAAGATTCCAAACCTCATATCTGAGCCATTGAAGGAGGAACTCAATAAGCTAGTTAAAAATAGTGTGATAGGAGAAACTGAATCCTCAGAATGGCTTGCTCCAATTGTATTGGTCCCAAAAGATGGGGTTAAACAAATCAGGATGTGTGTGGATCTCAGAGACTTAATTAAGTACAGTTGGGTTAATTGACAGCCTCTTCCCAATATCTCTGAGGCCTTGACAATGCTGGGAGGAGCTAAAGTATTTAGTGTGTTGGACCTTTCGTCCGCGTACCATCAGGTCAAGCTACTAGACCCTTGATGTCTTTTGTCACACCTTTGGGAGCATATTGTTTTATTAGGCTGCAGTTTGGTTTGGCATCCGCAGTGGCATGTTTCCAAAGGATCATGAAGAAAGTACTGGAAAATGTGCCTAGCATACTTTTCTTTCAGGATAATATCCTCATCTATGGGAAAGATTGTGAAGATCATGATTGTATCTTGGTTAAAGTATTAGAAAGATTGGAGAAGGCAGTGTTAACCTTGAAGAAGGAGAAATGTAAGTTCCGTGTTGGCGCTGTCTCATACCTAGGACACACTATATCAGCTGAAGGAATCACGCCTACGTTGGAGTTGGTTGATTCAATTGTCAAAACACCAGTGCCAGGTGATAAGGATCAAGTAAACTCTAAGTTTTTACTAATTTTTTCTGACGTACTACAACCCATCAGAGCCCTACTAAAAATGTGTGAAGTTTGAGCTCAAAGAGTGTATAGTCAAAGGTTGGCCTGAATACAGAATACTCTCTGAATCTATGAAGGGGTTTTGGAATGTGAGGGGTAAATTGAATTGAAATTGTAATGATTTATTCAGAACTTTTAGGTGGATTTCACCCATGGGTATTTGAGATAAGATAGTGAATTTGGCACATGAAGGCCATTTAGGAAGAAACCTCACCAAGTACAGGATGAGAGGGTTATACTGGTAGCCTGAGTTAGATCGGCAAGTGGAAGATGTGTTTAACGGTTGTGTGCGTGTGCCAGGAGTGACAAGATTTCAACAGTGAGTAAAAGTCCCCTGTCCCCTGTGAATATTTCTGAAGAGCCATGGAGGAAATTGGGTTTAAACTTTGCTGGTCCTTTTTTATTTCTTGCCACTTAATGAAATGTATGTGATATTGTTAGTGAACTATATGTCCAAGTGGGTGGTTACAAAATGCGTAGGTTCAGTGGATACTAAAGTCGTGATAAAGTTTTTAAAGGAAGAATTTGTTCGTGAAGGAGCTCCACAGGAAATTATTACAGACAATGGTGTCCAATTGATTTCATAAGAGATGCACAAATTTTTGAAGAACTTATCTATAACTCATTTAAAAACAGCTTCATATTCTCCACAAGCTAAAGTTTTGGCTGAGCGAATGAATTGTGTGGTGAAGTCATGTGTACAAAAAGCAGTAGAGGTTAGACGACCTTTGGCTGAGTTTTTGGATAAGGTATGGTGGGCTCATCGCAACACTCCGCATTTATTGACAGACAAGTCATCTTTTTTCTGGACGAGAGGCAGAGTTGGCAAGACTAAATTGAACTCAGCATGGTTGAATGGAAAAATACGAGGGGTGGACTGGATCTAAAGAAAACTAAGTGGGGATGAACTTAAGAGGAGAAGTAAATGGCTGAGAAGTAGGTAGATCAATTACAAAAACAGATATGATCAAAAGAACTGCACCAAATCATGTAATTGGATGGTGGGTGAGATGGTGTTTGTGAAAAGACCAGGTTTTGTGAGTAAAGGAGAATCCAATTACATAGGTCCTTACAAAATCAAATCTGTATTGAGAAATGTGATCAAGTTGGACAATGGAGATGTGTGGAGCATGTCCAGATTGGCGAGATGGAGTGAGGCAAATCCTGACAACACTGAAATCAGAGTCAATGTGGATTCCAAACCCGATGAGGGAGAAATTCTCTCTCCTGATGTATCTTCCCAACAGTGTGGTGATGGTGATTTCCAAGGAAAGACACTTTTCAGACATACTAGGACATAGATACTCTCAAACGTTTTCCGAGGGGCCGCAAAGTGTGGTCTGTGGTGATCCCGACTGCCGCATTGATGGTAGCAGGATGGGAATGGGGCTTTGTGGGTGGTTACTCCATTCGAATATTTTACTTAAGTTCAGAAAGCTTGTAAATAAAAGCTTCCCCATTTATTTAACATCTTGCTGAATGTTAGTGCTCACTGAAGTAAACAGCAGCCCAGTGCTGCTGTTAATCCGGGGGTCAAATTGGAAGGTCAGGAGGGCCGCAGGCGGCCCCTGGGCCGTACTTTGAGTATCACTGTACAAGGAGGTCTGCTACCAGGCCTAGATGGTGGAAGTATTATATAGTGTCTTGATAAACTAGTGTGTGGCTAGTAAATTGCCACCCGAATTCACTGCAATTTCACTATAAAGTTTTATATGCAATCATTTTTTTTTGTTATGTTAAACTTGATATATTTCTTTTCACCTTCTTGTTTCCCATATTGTGATACATTTTTTCCATTTCTCTCTTCCAGTTTCTGTTTATGGGGGATGTTATTTAAGTTACTTTTGGGGCGGGATATGTGTTGTTTTGTATTGGCATGCATTAGAATACAACCGTGTCATCTTTGTTCGCCCTAAGTTGGCAGGGTATGCCCAGACGTGGGTCCCTTGCTCACTTTGCCACTGGATTCAAGCTAGCCTGGCTGATGAAGGGTGTTACCCAGAAACCGGTCCCAGGATGCTTGTTTCCGGTCCAGGAAGACCTGGCTTGGCAGTTTGGGCTGGACTGTTTCCATGAGGAAAGGGGGCAAGACTGATTTGCATATGGCTGGGTCTGAACTGGGGTGGCGAAGTAAGATAAAGAACGATGATGGATTCAAACCAGATCTGTGACTGGGGTTGAGTGTCTGAAATGTTTCAGCGCTCCGTCCATCATCTCCTTGTGTTTGCTTCACTGCCCGAATATGCCACATAGCCAACTATCATGATATCCAACAGCCTGCTAATTCAACCCAGCACTTCTCACTACACAGCACCTTTTCCATCACACATAACAATAAACTTTCTCAAACAAACCACATGATAGATATCCTCATTGACACGCTACTGCTCACAACACCTAAGCCAAATAGTTGGCTAAGTGTTAGCAGCATGTCCACCACCAAAAATCTTATATAAAGTTAGTTTAAACATACTTTACATTCACATTCACAACTTAACATCTCAGCTATTTACCTGGCTGTCAGTGTTGTCTAACAAAACACCCGGCAGAGCTGGGGCAATGGGTAGTCGGTGACCTAATTCAACAAAAAATGGCAAAGTCCTTTCCACAACCATCCATGTACATAATAAGTTTGAAAGGTACTTGGCAGGATGTAACTGAATATCCATCCTCAAGATGATTGTCCATTCACACACATATATATATAATATATTATAGTTAGGCTCAGATTATACACGCACGAAACCATAGAAATTCAGTAGTTATAGTTACTTGAGCTAACTATAACTTACGCCCCCACAATATAATGATTATGATCTCACATATTAAATCACTCATGACATTGTCAGTGACATCACTGATAACTGCTGAATTTCTATGGTTGTGTGTGTGTATAATCTGAGTCTAACTATAATGTCCCTGTAACTTTAGGTTTTTTTAGTGAATTTCTAAGGTTTTGGAAAAATGTTATTTCCTAACTATAACATCCCTGTAACCTTTGATTTTTTAGTGAATGTCAAAGGTTTTTTTAAATTTTATTTCCTAACAGTAACCTGTAACATTTGAGAGTGGGTGTGTGAGTGACTGTATGGGTCTGTAAGTGGGTGTGTTAGTGGCTGTATGGGTCTATGAGTGAGTGTGTGAGTGGGTTTGTGGGTGTGTGAGTGGCTATATGTGTCAGTGAGTGGGTATGTGAGTGTCTGTGTGGGTCTGTGAGGGGGTGTATGAGTGTGTGAGTGAGTCTCTTGGTGTGTGAGTGTCTGAGTGGGTCTGTGAGTGGGTGTAAAAGTGTCTGTATGGGTCTGTGAATGGGTTTGTGAGTGTCTGTGTGGGTCTATGAGTGGGTGTGTGAGTTTCTGTGTGGCTCTGTGAGTGGGTATGTTAGTGCCTGCATAGCTCTGTGAGTGGGTGAGTGAGTGATTGTGTGGTACAGTAAGTGGATGCATGGGTCTGTGAGTAGGTGTGTGAGTACATGCATGGATATATGGGTGTCTCTATGAGTGCCTGTATAGGTCTGTGAGTGGGTGTGTGAGTGGATGAGAGGGTCTCTGAGTGGGTCTGTGAGTGCATGTATGGGTCTGTGAGTGGGTGTCTGAGTGGCTGTGTGGGTCTGTGAGTGGGTGTGTGACTGCCTGGGTAGGACTCTGAGTGGGTGTGAAAGTGCCAGCATAGTGAGTGTGAGTGTGCCTCTATGGGTCTGTAAGTGGATGTGTAAGTGGATGCATGAGTCTGTCTGTGAGTGGGTGTGTGAGTACCTGCATAGGTCTGTGAGTGGGCCTGTGAGTACCTGTGTGGGTGTGTAAGTAGGTCTATGAGTGCCTGCATACATTTCTGAGGGCAGTTGAGTGCTGCATGGCTCTGTCAGTGGGTCTGTGAGTGTCTGTGTGGTTCTATTAGTTGGTATGAGAGTGAATGTGTAGGTCTGTGAGTGAGTGTATGAGTGCTTGTGTGGGTCTGTGAGTGGGTGTGTGAGTGCCTGAGTGGGTCTGTGAGTGGGTGTGTGTGTCGGTGCAGAGACAGAATATCGAATCAAAAATATCGACTTGCACAAATATCGAGTTGCAAATATCGTGGGTCAGAAATATTGACATACAGATTCTAGATAAGTATTATCGATGTTAAAAATATCGGTGTTTTCATATCATTTGCAAAAATATAGTTGTTAAAAATATCATTTGTTTATTAATGTTATGTATTTTAGTATTTATTTTATATGCATTTTTTTTGTATAAGAATTGTTTGTATTTTTATATATATGTGTTAAATTTTTAGTATTGATTAATTATTTTTTTATTTGAATTTTGCGTTTTTTGTTCCATAGTGGGTTGTGGTTTATAGGGGAATAGGGTGGGAAGTAATTTAATTATATTAAATGTATTGATTATTTTGTATTTATTAATATTTGTTTAATTGAAATGTTATAGTGTTAAATGTGTAAAGTAATTTATTATTAATGTATTAATAACTGGTTGTGAATTAATTTCAATTAATTAATTGGTAATTAATTATGGTAATTGTGTAATTAATTTTAGGTGTGTGTTGTGCCGTTTATAGGTGTTAAGGGTGGGATGTATAGGTGTTAAGGGTGGGAAGTAATTTTTTAATTGATGAATTAATAATTGGCTGTTAATTAATTTTAATTAATTGGTAATTATGGTAATTGTGTAATTAATTTTAGGTGTGTGTTGTGGTGTTTATAGGTGTTAAGGGTGGGAAGTAATATATTTTTAATTGATGAATTATTAATTGGATGTTAATTAATTTTAATTAATTAATTGGTAATTAATTATAGTAACTGGGTAATTATTTTTAGGTGTTTGTTTTGGTGTTTATAGGAGTAAAGGGTGGGAAGTAATTTGTATTTAATTAATTAATATATAGTTGTTAATTAATGTTAATTATTTGATATGTATTTTGGGTAATTGTTAAATTTTTTGTCTGTTGTTTTTACTTTTAAAGGGGTAAAGGGTCGGTATTAAATACATTTTAATTTCTTTATTATTAGCTGTTAATAGTAATCGTTTTTAATTTATAAATAAGTTTTAATTGTGTTTTATTATTTTAGAGTTTAATTTAGGTGTGTGTTGTGGATATCATAGTGTTAAAGTGTCTGTAGTCACTTAATGTTTATTCGCTTTTTTTTATTAATAATATTTTTTTAATTCATTATTAATTATGTAAATTTTGGAAAAAAGTTAATTAGAAATGTTGAAGTATTTTGTTATAGGTGTGGTGTTATATGGTAGGAAATACAATAAATACATTATGTATTAATTTATTTATTTGTTTGTAAATATTTTCTAGTTTAAAAGAATTTTATTTTATAAATGTATTTATTATTTTATATTATATATTATTTCGCCAATGAAAAGGGTTCCTCCTGGCATCGAGCCCGTGGTCAGGTGGTGCGCAGTGCCGGCGGAACCACGGCCGGACAATAGTATCAAATACAGTTCAAGTAAAGCGCATACTCAAACGACCTCTGCTAGTGCAAATTGGCTTTATTCCTCAGATTGCAACGCGTTTCGGCAGAAACTGCCTTGATCACAAGCTGAGCGAATGAATAAGCGTACATTACATAGACAAGTGAAATAAACAAAGGACTGTCGCTAGCCGGTATTGTGGATGTACAGTGTTACAGCAGCGGCCATATTGTAATGTATAATACTCCATTGTTTCTAAGAGTCAGAAACCTTTTTCGCAAACATAGTGATTGTTCAAATGTATGGTCATGACTAAAAACAACTTTTTCCATACATGCTTATCAATGTTGATTGTAATATCACATATAGAGACAAACGCAACTGTTATGAATATCGGGCATATGCTCAGACGGCCATCTTGTAATGTGCATTGTTGTGAATTACATGCTCCGAGTGGAAAAAACACATCATGCTAGTTCGGCTATCCTATAATGTGCATTGTTGTGAATTACATGCTCCTAGTGGAAAAAACACATCATGCTAGTTCATAAAAACTCATCAATGCCGATTGAAATATCATGCGTAGAGTTCAAGTTAAGTAACAAGCGCAACAGTTATGCGTATCCGACATATGCTAAAGCGGCCATCTTATGCTGTGCATTGTTGTGAGTTACATGCTCCTAATGGAAAAAGCACATCATGCTGGTTCGTACAACAGGTTCTGCAATGATAATTTACACAGCTCGTGTCATGAATTACCTACATGTGGCCGAAGGCCACATGTAGGTAATCATGGTGTTCAAATAAAAGACAATGCTAATATGGAAACAGATGTGGGTGACATGACAGTGTATCATGAAAACATTTCAAATGCTGTCGTCAATAAGATAACCCAGTAGGTACTACATTGCAATGGAAAAATCGGTGTTGGAAAAACACACTATTCTCCTAAGTTTCATATGGCCATATGCCAAGGAGCCCATTCCAAATTTCATTCGCCAAGTGTGGGTGTGAGTGTGCCTCTATGGGTCTGAAAGTGGATGTGTAAGTGGATGCATATGTCTGTGAGTAGGTGTGTGAGTGCCTGTGTGGGTCTGTGAGTGGATGTGTGAGTGTCTGAGTGGCTCTGTGAGTGGGTGTGTGAGTGCCACGTGGGTCTGTGTGTGGGTGTGTGAGTGTCTGTCTAGGTCTGTGACTGGGTATTTGAGTGCCTGTGTTGCACTTTACAATGGTTTTTCATTGTGTACCAGGTATACAGTAATTCTTTGGTAAAATATAAAGTGTGAAAAATAGGAAACCTATGTATTTCTGAAATAGAAACAAGATATGGAGTTTAGAAGCAGTAGTTATTTGTGTATCTCTGAATTTGTGGGTACCCATATTATCATGTAAATTAGAGGGTATTGTTCAAAATGACTTCTTTTTTACACACTGCTTACATTTGGATGGAAGAAATGCATAGAAAGACAAATAGTAATAACACTTGTTCTACTATTTTGTGTTCCCCCAAGTCTCCAGATAAAAATGGTACCTCACTTGTGTGGGTAGGCCTAGTGTCTGCAGCAGGAAACGGCCCAAAAAGCAACGTGGACACAACATTTTTCCAGTGAAAACTGATCCTTTTTTGCAATGTGCCTTGCTGTGGATTTTGGGCCCTAGCTCAGCCAGCACCTAGGGAAACCCAGCAAAACTGTACATTTTTTAAAACTAGACTCCCAGGGGAATCAAGGATGTAGTGACTTGTGTGGCTCTCCCCAGGTTCTGTTACCCAGACTCCCTTGCAAACCTCAAACTTTGTAAAAAAAAAACACATTTTCCTCACATTTCTGTGATGGAAAGTTCTGGAATCTGTGGGGAGCCACAAACTTCCACCCACCCAGCATTCCCCCAAGTCTCTGGATAAAAGTGGCACCTCACTTGTGTGGGTAGGCCTAGTACCCGTGACAGGAAATGCGCCAAAACACTAATTGGACACATCACATGTTTCCACTGAAAACTGACCCTATTTTTGCAATGTTCCTAGCTGTGGATTTATGGCCCTAGCTCAGTCAGCACCTAGGGAAACCTAGCAAACCTGTACATTTTTTAAAACTAGGTACCCAGGGGAATCCAGAATGGGGTGACTGGTGTGGCTCTCACCAGGCTCTGTTACCCAAAATCCCTTTCAAACCTCAAACTTTGTAAAAAAAAAACCACATTTTCCTCAGATTTCTGTGATGGAAAGTTCTGGAATCTGCGCGGAGCCAGAAACTTACACCCACCCAACATTCTTCCAAGTCTGCAGATAAAAATAGTACCCCACGTGTGTGGGTAGGCCAAGTACCAGTGACAGGGAACGGCCCAAAACGTATTGTGGAGACATCAAAATAATGTATTACAAAACTAACTGGATTTGCAAGCGGGGGCACCTGCGTTTTTGGTCCCGGGCTAGGCGGCCATCTAGGGAAACCAACCAAACCCAGACATTTATGAGGAAAGTGTGAATTGTTAGCTAAATTTGAGGTTTGAAGGGGATTCTGGCTAATAAAATGATGTAAGATCCATGACAGCCACACCTCCAGCCAAGCGCCATCCATGCACGCCACCAGCCAAGCGCCATCCAAGCCAAACCAGCCAAGCCAGCAAGCACCATCCAAGCAAATCGCCAGCCAAGCGACAGTTCACGCACACCGCCAGACTTGTGCCATCCACGAAGACCGCTAGCCAAGCGACAGTCCACACACACTGCCAGCCAAGCGCTATTACACACACACTGCCAGCTAAGCACAAGTCCATAGACAGCGCCAGCAAAATGCCAGTAAACACAGCTGAACTCCAGTTCACACACACACACAGAAACTTTCGCTAGGGTGTAATGGTTTTCTGCCCCCCTGGGAGCAGATATGCCTAAAAATATTGCAGATCTGCCCCCAAGGGGGGGGGGGGGGCAGAAGCAGCCAAACTGTGTTCACAAAAAAAAGTGGAGCAACGCTTGCCTAAGGGGCCACTCCCTGACATGCCCATAAACATATCTCAGGTGCCCAGTCGGATTTCTGCCCCCCCCAGGAGGCAGACCAGGGGCTATTGCCCCTTCTGCACCCTCTTTTATATAAAAAAAATCCTAGTGTCTAGTGGGCTTTCTCCCACCCGGGGGCAGATCGGGGGTAATACCCCTATCTGCCCTCCAGGGCGGGCAGAAATACTGCCCCTTTTTTGTTTGGGGGTGGGGGCATTGACATGCCCATTTTGGGCAGCCCCCACCCTTGCATATTCAAAACAAAAAATCCCTGGTGCCTTGTGGGCTTTCTGCCCCCTGGGGGGCAGATCGGGGCTAGTACCCCCATCTGCCCCCAAGGGGGACAGAAAGACTTCTGTTTTTATCATTGTGAATGGGGCATGGTCTTGCCCATTGTGGGCAGCCCCTATCCCGCTTTTGTAGTTAAAAAAAATCCCTGGTTTCTAATGGGCTTTCTGACCCCCTGAGGGGCAGATGGAGAGTAATAACACCATCTGCCCCTAGGGGGGGCAGAAAGGCTGTCCCTTTTGTTTTTGGCAGTGGGGGCACTAGCACGCTCATTGTGGGAAGCCCCGACCCCTCTTTCAGGAAGAAAAAAATCCCTGGTGTCTAGTGGGCTTTCTGCCTCCCCGGGGGGCAGATCGGGGGTAATAATCCCCCATCTGCCTCCCTGGGGCAGAAAGACTCTCCCTTTTGTGTTGGGGGCTGGGGGCATTGGCATGCCCATTGTGGGCATCCCCCACCCCTCTTTTATTTAAAAAAAAAAACAATCATCCCTGGTGCCTAGTGGGATTTCTGCACCCCAGGGGGGGCAGAGAGACTGTGGCAATTTTTGGGAGGGGTGGGGGAATTATAGTGCCCATTTAGGGCAGCCCCCACCCCTAAGTAGTAAAACAAAAGATTCCTGGTGTCTAGTGGGCTTTCTGCCCCCCCCTGGGGGGGGGGCAGAAAGACTGAATATGGCCAATATTATGTTGGGGAGAGCAAAGGCCCTTGCCCAATGGGCCGCTCTCCCTGTCTGGTATTTAGTGGTGACCCCTGCTTGGGGATCGCCCTCCTGTGGTCATCCCCAAGAAGGATCCACTAGGGAAGGGTACCATTGGAAAGGGGAGATTCTCCCCTTTCCAACGATACTTCTCCCGTGTGTTTTGGTGCTCAGGAGGCTAAGATAGCCCCAAGAGCACCGATGCAGTGAAACTGAAACAAGCTGATCAGCTCATTTCAGTTTCACTTTCAATGTAATGACGTCAGCGCACCATGCGCGCGATCGTCATTACATTGAGGAAAAAAAATGCCTCGGGAGGTTGGGGAAGCTCTTCCCCACCTCCCGAGGCAAAAAAATAAAAAGGAGATCCCTCTGCTGTTTACAGCAGAGGGATGTGGCAGCGGTGTGCTGAGGACATAATGGTTACATCCTTAGTACACCAGCGCCGCAGCCGAGGACGTAACAGTTACGTCCTCAGCACCGAACAGGTTAATAACTCTGCATCTACTAAACAGATTTACACTAAATCACAAAAAGGGCTCTTTCTGGACCAAGGACTACCTCTCCGCCAAATTTGGTGTGAATCCATCCAGTAGTTCGGGCTGTAGTCGTGTTCAAAATCCCTATCGGAAATTGCATGGGGAAAGCTCATCTATATATACACATATATGTTTTTTTTTCACTAAAAAAACAAAGATTACAGGGACGCTATGGTTAGGCTCAGATTTCACTCATACAAAACCATTGAAATTGAGCAGTTATAGTTACCTGAGCTATCTACACGCCCCGCAATGCACTGCTTATGACCTCACATATTACATCATTCATGACATGATCAGTGACATCACTGGTGACATCATTGAAGGATTCTCAAAATACATTACTGATGACATCACTGATGACAACAGTGAGTGGAAGTGTTTTGTGAAAGTTTGAGAGAGTTAAAGATATATACTAAGATATATACTAAGCTACTGCATAAGTTAAATTACTATTTTTTTTGTACTACTAAGGAGTGATACTGTTTCTAATATATTCCATCTGAGTGGCACTGTGACTGTCTGTAGCAGTGTAGGAGTCGGTGTCTGAGTGGCTGTATGGGTGAATAAGTGGGTGTGTGAGTGGCTGCATGGGTTAATAAGTGGGTGTGTGAGTAGCTGTATGGGTGAGTGAATGACTGTGTGAGTGGCTGTATGGGTGTGTGTGTGGCTGCATTATTTTTGTACTACCAGTTAGTGATACTGCTTCTGATATATTTCATCTGAGCGGCACTGTATCAGTGTGGGTGTCTGAGTGGCTGTATGGGTGTGTGATTGGCTGAATGGGTGAGTGAGTGACTATGTGAGTGACTGTATGGGTGGGTGAGTGTGGGTGTGAATGGCTGTATCTGTGACTAAGTGGTTGTGTGGATGGATCTATGGGTGAGTGACTGGGTGTGTAAGTGGATGTATGGGTAAGAGAGTAGCTGTTTGACTGGGTGTATGGTTAAATGAGTGGATGTGTGAGTAGCTGTTTTGCACAGTAGGTATTTTTGTGAGTGGCTGTATACATGAGTGAGTGGGCACATGGGTGATTGTATTGATGTGTAAATGGGTATGAAAGTGGTTTTGCGGATGAGTGAATGGCTGTGTGAGTGGCTGTATGGGTGAGTGAGTGGGTGTGTGAGTGGCTGTATGGGTCTGTGAGTGGGTGTGTGAGTGGCTGTATGGGTCTGTGAGTATGTATGTAAGTGATTGTATGGGTGAGTGAGTGTTTATGTGAGTGGCTCTATGGGTGAATGAGTGTGTGTGTCATTAGTTGTATGGGTCTGTGAATGGATATGTGAGTGGTTGTGTGGGTGTGTGACTGGGTGTATGAGAGGTTGTATGGGGGTGTGAGTGGGTGTGTGAGTGGTTCTGTGGATGATACCATCAGTGATGTCATCAGTGATGTCATTGACCATGTCATGAGTGATATAATATGTGAAGTCATAAGCAGTGCATTGCAGGGGCATAAGTTATAGTTAGCTCAGGTAACTATAACTACTGAATTTCAATGGTTTTATATGAGCAAAATCTAAGCCAAAGTATAACGTCCCTGTAACTTTAGTTTTTTCCGTGAATTTCTGTTTATTATTTTTTTATTTCCTAACTGTAACCTTTGAGAGGGGGTGTGTGAGTGACTGTATAGGTAGATGAGTGGGTGTGTGAGTGGCTCTATGGGTCTCTGAGCGGCTCTATGGGTCTCTGAGCAGATGTGTAAGTGGGTTTGTGGATGTGTGAGTGGCTGTATGGGTCTGTGAGTGGGTGTGTGAGTGAGTGACTGTATGGGTGTGCACATGGCTGTATAAGTGGGTTGGTCTGTAAGTGGGTGTTTGAGTGTCTAAGTGGGTCTATGAGTGGGTGCATGAGTATCTGAATGGGTCTGTGACTGAATGTGTGAGTGTCTGAGCAGGTCTGTGAGTCAGTGTGTGAATCTCTGACTGGGTCTGTGAGTGGACGCATTAGTGTCTCTGAAGGTCTGGGAGTAGATGGATGAGTCTCTGAGTGGGTAGGTGTGTTGTTGTGGGAGCCTCTGAATGGGTCTGTAAGTGGGTGAGTGAGTGTCTGAGTAGGTCAGTCAGTGGGTGCATGAGTCTCTCAGTGGAACTGTGAGTGGGTACATGAGTCTCTGAGTGGGTCTGTGAATGGGAACATGAGTGTCAGAATGGGTCTATGAGCAGGGGCGGCTCTTCCACTATGGCAGGAGTGTCGTCCCCCCAAAATATCAGGAAAGGAAAAATAAAAAGACACTTGTTTTTTTTCCTTTCCTGCCGAGCCTTGTGGGTGGGGCCTGGTGGTGACAGGCACTGAGGGGAGTGGTAGTGCACTCCCATCACTGCGCATGATGGTTTGGTTGGCCTTCTCAGGCCGGCCACACCATCAAGCGCAGTGAAAGCTCTCTCCAACCTAGCAACGCAGCTGGGTTTGACAGAGCAGGCACAGACTCACAGTCTGTCCTGGAGCACAAATTGAGGGTGCTCAGACCAATCCTGAAGCTGCTCTCATGGTGAGAGCACCTTCAGGATTGGCCGAAGAGCATTCTGGGAGCCTGTGCCTTCCGGAAGAGGTGAAGAGGACCAGCAGAGCGCGACAGGACGGCTGCAGGTATGTTTATTTTATTAAAAAAACATTTTTTTATCCCCCGTGACCCCTAGTGCCCCTTCCCCCACCCCTCTCCTGCCTTCCCCCGCTCCTCCAGCACAGCAGCCGCTCCTGTCTGTGAGAGCATGTAAGAGTCTCTGCGTGGGTGCATGTCTGAGTGGATCTGTGAGTGGGTGCATGAGTGTCTGAGTGGGCCTGTGAGTGGGTGTGGTGTGTGAGTCTCAGAGTTGGTTTGTGAGTGGCTGCATGAGTGTGTGAGTGGGTGTGTGAGCCTCTGAGTGTGCCTGTGAGTAAGTGTGTGTGTGTCTCTCTCTCAGTGGGTCAGTGAGTATGTGAAGGAGTGCTTGAATGGGTCTATGAGTGGGTGCATGGGTGAGTATGTCAGTGGGTGCGCAAGATCCTGAGTGGGTCTGTGAGTGGGTGTGTATTTGTGAGTGGGTGCATGAGTGAATGAGTGGGTCTGTCAGTGGGTGCGTGGCAAAAAAAGTAGGGGGGCACATGGGAGAAAGTCCCCATGCCAGTTCCCCCTGTGACTGTCTAGCTGGCCTGCAGTACACTACACTCTGCTGCCTTAGGTTTTGTGCCTCCTCTGCTAGTTTTCTGCTCATTTTTCTGCCTCTTTTCTCTTCGCTCCTGCCCTCTATTTTGCCTCTTTCTGCTCATTTTGCCTGTTATTTTTTTTCTTTTTGCTCGTTCCTGACCTTTATTTTGCCTCTTTCTGACCTTTATTCTGCCTCTTTCTACTCATTTCTGCCCTTTATTTTGCCTCTTTCTGCTCGTTTCTGACCTTTATTCTGCCTTTCTGCTAATTTCTGACGGTTATTTTGCCTCTTTCTGCTAGTTTCTGACCTTTATTGTGCCTCTTTCTGCTCCCTTCTGACCTTTATTCTCTCTCTTTCTGCTTGTTTCTTACCTTTATTTTGCCTCTTTCTGCTCATTGCTGACCTCTTTTCTGCCTCTTTCTGCTCGTTTCTCACCTTTATTCTGCCTCTTTTTGCTCGTTTCTCACCTTTATCTTGCCTCTTTCTGCTCATTGCTGACCTTTATTCTGCCTCTTTCAGCTCATTTCTCACCTTTATCTTGCCTCTTTCTGCTCGTTTCTTACCTTAATTCTGCCTCCTTCTGCTCCCTTCTGGATCTGACCTTCTCCCTGGACTGTGGGGGAGCCTCAAGGCCCCCGCGGTCCCAGCCAGCTCCCCGCCTCCTGCGGGAGCCGGCATTGCTGCTGCAAGGAGGGAGCAGCTGGAAAAGCAGTTTCCTCCATGCAGGAACAATTGTTTCATCACTTTTCCTGCCACATGTCTACGGGCAGGGAAAGAGATGAAGCACTTTGACAGCTCCTGCCCGCTGGAACCAGAGTGTTTGCTTTTGCTTGGCGAAAAGCAAACAGCTATGTCTCGGGGTGGGAACCCTGGGACATAGCAGGAGCCGGCCCGGTAGGGGGTGGCGGTCCCCAGGGCCACGAGCTACCTTTCTGCCGAATTTGGTGTCATTCCTTCCAGCGGTTCGGGCTGTAGTTGTGTCTAAAATCCCTATGGAAGTTAACATTGGAAAAACACTTTTTTGTGTCCCCCCTTTTTCTCAGCCACCACCTGACAAATCACCCTGAAACTTTCCATGTGCAACAAGAATCACCGGTGCACTTTGTTTGGAACCTTTAGTAAAGATTCATCAAACGACACCAAAGATATAGGCAAGTCCAAAAACGCTTTTCCAATGGAAATATATATATCAATATATCTCTATATATATCTCTATATATATAGATATATATATATATATATATATAAATCCAAAAGTGCCCTCAATTGAACATCGGCGCTCCTCTCGTGGTGCGGTGCGAATTTCCTCCGGCAGGGCAGCCGGTAATTATGAACATGGTGACCCCTGAGCCCAGGGATCAATTGAAAACGCACTCACTCGAAATCCGCTATTTTTTCAAGTTGCTTTTTATTACTTTTAAGCAAACATCGCTATGCCCAACGCGTTTCGGTTCCTCACACGAACCTTGATCACGGGTAGTTTACTACCCCGGGGCACTAAAAAATTAAAAATGGGGGTCCGTTTTGGACCCCCGAAGCCCCGGGGACCACCACCTCCCCGGGGCTTTGAAAATGTGGGGAGGGGGCCGCGCGGCCCCCCTCCTGGAGCCAGTGATGGCCCTGGGGACCGCCACCCCCAGGGCCGGCTCCTGCAGTGTCCCGGGTGCCTACCCCCGGGACACTGCTGTTTGCAATGACAGGACGGGAGCCTCGCGGCTCCCGTCCTGTCATTGCAAACTTGCTTTGGATATTGGAAGAGAGAGCAGGAAACCTGCTCTCGCTTCCAATATCCAAAGCTGATTGCTTTCCACATGGGGAGCAGCATGTTAGCTGCTCCCCATGTGGAAAGCAATGCCGGCTCGCGCAGGAGGCGGGGAGCCGGCTGGGACTGTGGGGGTATTGGGGACCCCCCACAGTCCCCAACCAGAGGCCAGGCCCCGGGGGATGGGGTCCCCGGGGCCATAAGTGGCCAGGGAGGGGGCCACGCAGCCCCCTCCCCAAATTTAAAAAAAAGAAAAAAAAGTGCAAGGCCGGCCCCGGGGATGGGGTCCCCGGGGCCTTAAATGGCCTGAGGAGGGGAGCCACGCAGCCCCCTCCAAATAAAAAAATAAAAAAATCGAGGCCATGCCCCGGGGGATGGGGTCCCCGGGGCCAATACAGGCCCAGGGAACCCCCTTCCCTGGGCCTGTATTGGCCACGCGGCCCCCTTCCCGTTTTTTTTTTTTTTAATGTACAGAGGCCACGCCCCTTTTACACCTCTCTGCAACGCAGCTCTGTGGCGCTTTTTGGAGGTATATGGTGGGCTAGTTGGACTCCAGGGACCCTCAGGATTCAAGGGGACTTAATCCCCCAACTTAAAACGCGCCACGGGGCGCGTTTGCACAGTGGTGAAGGGAGGGCGGGGCTTCAGGTGACATGTGTGCAAACAGGCCCCGTGGCGCGTTTTAAGATGGGGAATAAATTCCTTTTCAATCCTGAGGGTCCCTAGGGCCAACTAGCTCACCAGGTACCTCCAGTAAGCGCCACGGAGCTGCGTTGCAGAGTGTTGTAAAAAGGGGCGTGGCCTCTGAACACCTCTCTGCAACGCAGCCCCCTGGCGCATACTGGAGGTACCTGGTGGGCTAGTTGGCCCCTAGGGACCCTCGGGATTGAGGAGGAATTAATTATCCAACTTAAAACGCGCCACAGGGCGTGTTTGCAGACATGTCACCTTAGGCCCCACCCCCTTCCTTCACCATTGTGCAAATATTCCTCTAAAATCAGCCGAACTACGAATTCCGATTTACTCACCTGTTATCAGGAGAGACCTCAGTGCTGCATCTTTGAGCCCAGTACTGATCCTGAAAAGTAATTCTAACCGTACTTTCCAGTAACTTGAATTTCCTTCCATAGGATATCATTGCCTGCTTTTTGCTGAAAAAGTTTCTAAGTGTCGATTTTTGAAACATACAAATATTCCTCTAAAATCAGCCGAAATACGAATTTCGATTTACTCACCTGTTATCAGGAGAGACCTCATTGCTGCATCTTTCAGCCCAGTACTGGTCCTGAAAAGTAATTTTAACTGTACTTACCAGTAACTTGAATTTCCTTCCATAGGCTAACATTGACTGGTTTCACTTGGAAATTCTTCTAAGTGTGGAGTTTTGGAACTTTATAATATTCCTCTAAAATCAGCCGAAATACGAATTCCGATTTACTCACCTGTTATCAGGAGAGACCTCAGTGCTGCATCTTTCAGCCCAGTACTGATCCTGAAAAGTAATTTTAACCGTACTTACCAGTAACTTGAATTTCCTTCCATAGGATATCATTGCCTGCTTTTTGCTGAAAAAGTTTCTGTCGATTTTTGAAACATACAAATATTCCTCTAAAATCAGACGAAATACGAATTCCGATTTACTCACCTGTTATCAGGAGAGAACCCAGTGCTGCATCTTTTAGCCCAGCACTGACCCTGAAAAGTAATTCTAACCATACTTAACAGCAACTTGAATTTCCTTCCATAGGCTAACATTGACTGGTTTCACTTGGAAATTCTTCTAAGTGTGGAGTTTTGGAACTTTATAATATTTCTCTAAAATCAGCCGAACTATGAATTCCGATTTACTCACCTGTTATCAGGAGAGAACCCAGTGCTGCATCTTTTAGCCCAGCACTGACCCTGAAAAGTAATTCTAACCGTACTTACCAGTAACTTGAATTTCCTTCCATAGGAATCCATTGTCTGGTTTTCAGCAGAAAAGTTTCAAAGTGTCGATTTTCACAAACTACAAATATTCCTTAAAAATCGCATGTGTGACTTAAACGCATTCTTTCAACTGTTTACAGGAGATGCACCAGTGCTGGTTCCAGGATCCACCACTGAGTAAGAAAAAGTAACGATAACACTACTTACCTGCTAAGTGAATTTCCTCCCATAGGATAACATTGGTGATTCTATATGAAAAAGTTTCTAAGTGTCAACTTTTAAAATACAATAATATTCCTTAAAAATCACTACTGTAACCAAAACGCTTTTACTCAACTGTTTACAGGAGATGTCCCAGGACTGAATCTAGGATCCAGTCCTGTGGTTAGAAAAGTAATCCATAAAGTAACTAATTGCATTTAACTAGAAATTCACATTGAGCTCAATGTTGCTTTGTTTTTTAAATTGTGTTGCCCATTGCAACAACTGTAACTACTGTACTTAAAAGTCTATTGCCTATTTGCAAAGTATTTAAACTAAAGTAATTCATTCTGAGAAAGTATATTTTGTAATGTAATGTATAATGTAATTACAATGTAATTTAAAAAATAAAATATCTAAAAATAAATAGTTTAAAAAAATGTTGTAAATCAGTATCAAAAAAATAAATATAACAATTAATACATTTAAAAATTGTCATTTACAAAACCTTTGAAATTCACTGAAAAAACCATAGGTTTCAGACACGTTATAGTTAGGAATTAGCATTTAAAAAACCTTTGAAATTCACTGAAAAAACCATAGGTTTCAGGCACGTTATAGTTAGAAATTAGCATTTAAAAAACCTTAGAAATTCACTGAAAAAACCATAAGGTTTTAGGGACAGTTATAGTTAGTTGGACATTGCACTCGTACAAAACCCGTGAAATTCCCCTGTTATAGTTAGTTCAGGTAACTATAACTCGCGCCCCGCAATGCACTGCTGATGACGTCACATATTACATCACTCATGACATGGTCAGTGACATCACTGATGACATCACTGATGACATCTCAAATGACATCACTGATGACATCATCCATGTGAGAATTTAATGCACCTCCTCACACCCTAATATAACCTTTGATACACCCACTCTAAATTACAGACTGCCATTCTCAAAACCATAGACACTCCAACACCAATAACTACATACCCACTCACTGATTCTTAGGTCAACACACACACATCCACTCACTCACCCGTACAGTCACTCATACTTATGGTCACTCAGTACAGGACTATCATATGCACTCATACTCCTATATAGACACTCAAACACCGCCACTCATCCATAGAGGTACTCACACACCTAGTCAGTCATGCAAATAATTAAACACACTGCCATTTACTCACCTATACAGTTATACACACACCAGCTCACTTACTCATACAAATACTAGCACATTCTTACGCTCTTATACAATCACTGATACAAGCACACACTCATCCATACAGTCACTCTCACAATCACACACTCTCGCTTATAGCTATTTATATACTCCAACACACATATATACTGCCTTTCACATATGTAGTTACTCACACATGTACCACTGGGACATACATTCACTCACTAACACACTCTTACACACACTTACCCACCCATACAGTCTATCACAGATGCACTCTTGAAACCATCCACCCAGTGAATCACCCATTCACACATCTATGCACAGAGTCGCACACACCCCACCCACACAAACACTCAGGCACCCATACAGATACTCAGACAACCAATCAATAACTCATATAGACACTCATGTAGCTATTCACAAACCCATGCACCACTTACACAGCAACAGACAGACGGATACAGACATTCACCCAGTTTAGTCACTAACCCATGCATTCAGTAAGATACGTTTAATCACTCACTTATCGAGTTAGTCACGCACCTACTAAATCATCCATACAGACACTTATACACCCACTCATTCTTCAATACGCCTTTCCCTATATATATTAAAAATATTTAAACTTTACAGAAACACACAGTCAGTGGATGATGTCATCAGTGATGTCATTTGAGATGTCATCAGTGATGTCATCAGTGATGTCACTGACCATGTCATGAGTGATGTAATATGTGACGTCATCAGCAGTGCATTGCGGGGCGCGAGTTATAGTTACCTGAACTAACTATAACGGGGGAATTTCACGGGTTTTGTACGAGTGCAATGTCCAACTAACTATAACTGTCCCTAAAACCTTATGGTTTTTTCAGTGAATATATATATATATATATTCCATAACTCGGCAGCCATTCAGCAGACCAAAAATGGAGAGCACACACGGATCATTTGTAGCTGATGATTTTAATGTGCAGACCCCCCCCTGACAGACGCGTTTCACCTTTCGGCTTCCTCAATGTAAAAAAAAAAAAAAAATATATATATATATATATATAAATATATATATATGCACGGAAAACACCATAGGGAACTTTTAGTTATGTGAATGTGTCAGTGACAACATTAACGTTTTGAACTAAAAAAAACACAGAAATTCAGCAGTTATAGTTAGCAGAGCTAACTATACCATGTGCCCCCTCCATGCACTGCTTATGACTTCACATATTATATCACTCATGAAATGTTTTGTGACATCATTTATGACATCACTGATGACATCTCAAATGACATCATTGATGACATTACCTAAGCTTCTTTTGTACACATAACTCTATAAATTAGTATGTCATTAGAGGCCTGAAAGTAAGTACAAAATAGCTCAGAATAATGTGAAGCATTATTAATGCCATCACAGACATAACTCCCCTAGGTGTAGCAAGCATGTGTTATGTCCAACATTGACCCTATACCATACACTTCACGGGTAGCCTAGTTCACATTAATAACCACAGATATATGGGAAGCTCTCATTGCACACAGTGTTCAATATGTATAAAACTAATCAGAGAAAGCCAAGTTCATACTTAATATCTGTTCCAAAATTAATGCTCTACTACGGACAGCTTTTATCTGTATCAAACTCTTCCCAGGCACCTAACCTACATTGAGAAATGAAGTTGATGTGAGTAGAAAAGTGAGGACTATAAACAATGTTTACTCTATGTTTACTCTACTCTTACTCTGTACCACACTGTTTGCAGACAGTGAAACTGTCATGAGAAATACACCACAGAGTATTAGAAAGTATCTACCAAGGAAAGTGTACACTCTATGCAACACTTGTCAAAAAAGACACTTTTTACTTAAAATAACCACGGTCTGAAGGAGCTAAAGATCATGCTACCTGCAGCCTTCATACTGTGATGGAAAGTTTTCAGATAGCCCATCTTCTGAAGCAAAAGAAGCACATGTACATAAGTTAGCATGTTATATAGAAACTGTCATGCTGAGACGATTCTGTCTAATAACTCAAGGCTTACAATGCTTAGTATCTACTACGTAGAATCTTTGCCCTGTTGGAAACTTTTTCTGCAGAACCAAAAAACTTGTCTGGAACATGCTGAACACAAGTTGTCAACTGTCACCACCGCACAGACTTACTCTTCAATACAAAGATTTATAATGGTTTCAATACCTGTACACACCTATGATGCATTAGGGGCATATGTGTTTTGCAAAGACTTACACCCATTAGCTCGACACCAGCTGTACAAAATTAGGTAGAGAATAATATGGTAGTTACCCGCCACTATGTATACTATAAAATAAACCAGCCCAGATTGTTAAATCCTGCTGCTTTGATGTTATCTCATACGCAGATGACACCCAGCTGGTTATCTCATTTGGACAAGACTATGGCAGACTTAAGCTCCGTTTTCTGGACTGTATGAGAAAGATTGTAGCATGGATGACAGCAAACTATCTGCAACTGATAGTGATAAGATAGAAATATTGCTGTTTGGAAAAGCTCATGATTTTTGGTCCCCTGAGTGGTGGTCTCCTGAATGGGAAAGCCCCCTCTCCCATGCTGACCGTGAAAAATTTAGGAGTCAAATTAGACCAGACACAGTCCATGAAAGATCACGTCTCTTCAATCTGCGGCACCTGCTTTTCTATCATGTGGCTACTGCAGAAAGGCTTCCCCTGGCTTCCATCCATTGCAAGAAAAACCCTGGTAATGCCTTGCTTATGGCCATTAATGACACCTTATTGGCCAAACTTCAGGTAGTGAAGAATACAGCCGCTCGCCTAGTCTGCAATCTGCCTGCAGGTTCCCCATCAACGAATACTTTGAGATCTTTGCACTGGCTTCCGGTCAGAAAGCACATTACTTTCAAGATCTGCTGCCTTACTTATAAGGCTCTGATGGGGGATGACCCCTCCTATCTTAAGGACAAACTGAGTTACTACCATCCTGCAAGAATGCTCAGATCAAGCGATAAGGCACTCTTAAACACACAATAAGTACCGAAGCACACGTTAGTAGTCCATACAGTAATGCTAAATCATGGCAAGTAAAAATAGAAAGACAAGTATAGTCCACAGTGTTTCTTATTTTATGCATGGTTTTATTCTTTCTATATATCTCAGATCCTGATACACATAGCAAAAAAGAGGCAGCTGACACATGTTTCGTCCTTTGGACTTTTTCAAGGCTAAAGCGTCACCTCCAAGTAATAGGAAACCGGACCATATTGCAAATTAGCTGTGGTATATCGAGAGTGCTGTGCCCAGCTATGTCTGGCCTTGCGCAAATAATCTGATATATAAGAAGAGTGTGTTCTGCACACACGAAGAGTCATGCGTGAAGATTATTAGTCCCCAATCCGGGAAAGTCGTAATGCGAGCAACGTAAGAAAATGTAACTGGGGAATTACCACACAGTTCAAGGCTGAGTCACGCCCAACTTGGTGATAAGCAGATAAGGCCTTGCTAAGCCTGCATCGAGTTCCAGCGTCAGACTTTTTTTTTTTTTTTTTTTTTAAACCTTTATTTATCATTTTATTGCATGAGTACATCACAGTGATCATGGTACATAGTCTCGAACGCCTTGTAGAGATTACAGTTGCGTTACCTGCTTGGTCACAATAATCCGTAAGTTCACAGTATAATTATCATTAAGTATGATTAACACATAACGGCCGCCATGAAGAGCATTCATCTGTGCATGGTGGTCCATCGATACAATGCATCTGTATGCTATACACAGACAGCAGTCAGACTTCGGCATATTGTGTATGTGTATTCAAATATGGCGGTCATCTGGTATATCTAACAAGCAGTCTTGACTGGACAGTATCGTAGGAGTGTACACCTTCAGCCCACCCCAGTTGGCACTATGCCTTGTTCGAGTTGTGTGGCTGCACTGTCTTGTCGTGTTGCGAGATGAGCTTTCAACGGCCCCCAAATGTCTCTGGGTCTGGAGGATGAGGGAACAGTCGCGGAGTAGAGGTCGCTGTTTGTGTTACAGGTGACCATGCTTTTCAGCCATCCTTGCACCGAAGGGGCCGTCCTCCGGCCCCAATGGATTGCAACTTCCCTCTTGGCCAGCAATAAACTAAGAGCCGCGAACTTCCGGACTTTTTTGGGGAAGTTTACCATGTACCCCATTAATGCAATCTCAGGGACTGGATCAAGTGGTATGTGTATAATGTCGCCTAACTCTTTATGAACTTCTTTCCAGTACGGCTGTAACCGCGGGCAAGTCCACGACAGATGTGCAAAGTCAGCATGTGGAGATCCACACTTGCAGCGGTTGTGGGGACGGGACGGATCTATCTTGTGCACTTTGGCCGGGGTGATGTAGGCCCTGCGGAGAAACTTAAAGTGGAGCAACTTGTGCCTACTGTTTAGGGAGATGTCTTTAGTGAGAGCACAGCACGCGGCCCATTGGTCGTCTGTGATCTGGCCTCCCAGGTCTCCCTCCCAATCACTGCGGATCTTTTCGTCATTGACCGGGACAAGTTTCGTGCATGCTTTGTACAGCTTGGAAATGAGGTGAGAACCTTGTGTGCTTTCAATGACCAGCGAGAGGGGGGCGAAGGAGTCCGGCTCCACGGGGAAACTGGGTATTGTAGCACGCAGCGCTGATATAAGCCGTCTAATCACAAATCGGTCCATGAATGTGGCGTCGGGGAAGCGGGCGTCATCGTTCCCCAAAAATGCATGGCCATCAGGGAACAGGTCCCCAGCCTTCGTTAGTGCGAATTTGGTTAAGGTGCGCTGCACTAGAGTCTCGCCCGTTAGTGGTAGCCAACGTGCATTGGGGAGTGGAAGAGCCGTAGAGTATAGAAAGGCAGTGCCTGTGACTCGCCGAAGCTTTTCCCAAGCCCAGCTTGTTGTAGAGACTGTTTGGATGTCATTGGGATCTCTGGGGAAGCCTCTGGGAAGGACAGTAGACAGGCGTTCAGGTAGGACGAGGTCCGCCTCTGGGCGGAGGTATGGAATCCTGGCGTCGGGGTGGTACCAAGCATAGGCGTAGCTGCACTGGGCTGCTAAATAATACAAGTGGAGATCAGGTACTCCGTAGCCACCGCGGTCATAGGGGAGGGTAAGAACTTGCCAGCGAACTCGGGCTCGTGCATTACCCCACACCAAGCGTATCAAGTGTAATCGGAGAGTCGCAAAAAAACTGTTTGGGAGAGGGATGGGGATATTGTTGAAGAGGTATAGGAACTTAGGGAGAACAACCATCTTGATTATGGCCACCCTACCCCCTATTGATAGTGGTAACTTTAGCCATTTGTCTATTTGTGTTTCCAGGGCAGAAATCGCCTGTCCATAGTTGAGGCGAACTATCATTTCCACGTCCAGATGGATGTGAATGCCCAAATATTTAGCGGAGTCTGTACACCACTCTAGCGGGAACTCAAGCTCCCAGTGGGCAGTGCTGCAGGTAAGGGGAAATATGACAGACTTGTGCCAATTAATGCACAGGCCAGAATGCTGGCCAAAGCGAAGTATCTCGCGTATGAGGGGGTCTAAATTGACACGCGGCTCGCGGACATACAGAATAGTATCGTCGGCGTATAAGGAAACTAGGAGGGGGCCTGTATTAAATTGCAAACCTCTCTGTAGGTGTTTCTCTTGAAAATGCCTGATCAGCGGATCCATGGCAAGGATGAAAAGTAAGGGTGATAGTGGGCAGCCTTGCCTAGTGCCCCGTGACAGCGAGAAGGGGTTAGAGAGTGTACCGTTCAATCGAAGGCGAGCAGTCGGGAGGCGGTAAAGAAGCGCCGTAGTGGCCATGAAGCCCATCGGCATGCCCATGCGACGCATGATTGACATGAAAAAGGGCCACTCCAGTGAATCAAAAGCCTTTTCCGTGTCAAGCAGAATCGCGGCAGCCGGAGTATCCGGGTCGATCCTGTGTAGTACTGAGAAAAGCGTCCTGAGATTCAATGAAGTTGAGCGGTTAGGAACAAAACCGGATTGTGCAGGGGAGATGATGAATTCAAGTAATTGAGACGCCCAGCAACAATTTTGGCAAGAATTTTGTAATCTAAGTTTAATAAAGATAAAGGCCTATATGAGCTACAGAGTAGTGGGTCTTTACCCGGCTTCGGTAGGAGGATAATGACGGCTTCTCGAAAGGTGGGCGGTAATACCTGTCTTTCTAGGGCCTCTGCGTACACTTCAATGAGCTGCGGGGCCAGTAAGTCCTTGAAGGCCTTGTAGAAGCCGCCCGAGAACCCATCCAATCCTGGGGCCGAGGAGACTCGGAGGGAATCAATGGCCCCCAATACGTCGTTCACGGATATGGGTTCAGCCAGGAAGTCCTGCATATCTTTCTCAAGATATACCAACGCTATCTCGGACAAGAAGGATTCCAGGGCGGTATGGTCAGTCCCAATTCTGGAAGTGTATAACGTTTTGTAGTACGTCAGAAATTCATCTCTGATCTCAGCAGTGCCCGAGAGCGATTGGCCCGTTGGCGTTCGTAGCTCGGTGACATAGGCTTTACTGTATGGGGGTCTGAGCAGTTGCGCCAGAACCCTTCCCGGTCTCTCCCCCTCCCCGTATTGTTTTGCCGTGTGATACTTGCCCATGTATAGAATCTCACGGTTGGCAACCTCCCTGTATTCTGCAAGCAGGCCCAGCCGTGCCCGTTCAGTTTCGGGGCTATTTGCCTGAGCCAAAGTGGCGTCCAAGTCAGCGAGCCTCCAATCCCGACAACGTGGTGCGTAGAGCACGAAGCACCCCAGCCTGCTTTGAGATACACACCCCTCGTATGTACGCTTTGAACCCCTCCCAGAGAACCGCCCTGGTGTCGACCGTGCCGGTGTTTATGAGAAAGTAGTCTTCGATCGCCTCGCGGATCTAGTGTTGAAACAGGTCATCCGACAGCGCGCGGCCTGGAAAGCGCCATTGCCTCTCGAAACCTTCTGGGCGAGGCACCTTAAGCGCTAGTACTATCGGGGAATGATCTGAATATGTACGCGGGAGGGTCTGAATCCCGTGGTACCAGCCGGTGACGCTGGGGGATATTAGCCAATAATCAATTCTGGTTGAGGTGTTGTGGTATCCTGTGTAATGAGTGTATGCTGGGAGGGTTGGGTTGCGCGAGCGCCACACATCTAGCAGGGACAGCTGATCGCATAAGGACTGCAGCGCGCACCGCGCGTGGGGCTTAGAGTCCGCAGCAGTGGATGTGCTGTCCAGGGATAAGTCGGGTACAATGTTGAAGTCTCCCCCCAGTATGATGGCCATCTGGCCCAGCTTCAAAAGCTGAGCCAGTAGAGAATGGAAAAAATCAGGGGAGTCAGTGTTTGGGCCATAGACGCTTACCAAGCCCACCGTCTGTCCCAGTAATGCCCCGACAACGATGGTGTACCTGCCGTCTCTGTCGTGTATAATCGTGCGCGGGCTAAAGGGGACCCTCTTGTGTATCAGGACTGCTGTGCCCCTGGCGTAGTTGCTGTAGTTGGTAAAATATCTATGGGCACCCCAACTGGCTGCGAAGCGTGAGGGGGCCGAAGCGGGCAAATGGGTTTCTTGCAAGAAGGCAATGTCAATGTTATGACGCAGGAGATAGTGCAGGACATGGCGTTTCTTGCGATTGTCATTGAGGCCACGGACATTCCATGACAGCAGTGACAGGTCTGAGGGCCCACTAACATTACCTATGGTGGCCATGGAGGAGTAAAAGTGAGGACATACAAAGCAGTGTGCAACATTTCAATAGGAATTGAGACAATGATCAAACATGTGAGCAACCAAGCAAATCTAATCAGTAGCAATCGCCCCCCCCCCACCCCCCACCCAACCTTACGACCCAACCTGTAAGGCAAAACTATCATTAGCAAATAGGCAAGGAGTGCCAATCGTGAGAACAAAAAGGGTCTGAATAACCCAACAAAGGCACTTCAAATAACGAAAAGGAGAAAATCTGGTATACACCAACGGGGGGAGGCAACGCCCCATCAGTTCACCAGCAGTATGGAACAATTAGTGTACAAAGAAACATCCCAAGATCACTTAGTGCAATAGGCAGGATAGTAAAGGGTGGATCCTGGAGCCAGTCAGCCATGCCCAGACCCAGTGAAAAGTTCCATGCTGGCCTCCGATCCGTTCTGCGACAAGGAGCGCCCAGCGCCATCTGCGACCGACTTAGTGTTGTTTTTGTACGTGCGACAAAAGTCCAAGACCTCCGTGGGGCTGTCAAAGATGCGGGCTTTACCGTTGATCTCCACGCGCAGTCTAGCCGGGTACAGCATGCCATATCGTAGGCCAAGATTTCTCAGTGTCGCCTTTGCGCCAGTGAACTTGCGGCGGGCCTCCTGGACCATGATGGTGAAATCTGGATAGAGGGACAGCTTGGAGCCCTGCCAGGTGGCATCTCCTTGTTCACGGGCTAGGCGTAGCGCAGTGTTGCGGTCTCTAAAGTTCATGATTCGGGCGATGATGGGCCGTGGAGGGCAGCCAGGGTTAGGTCGGGGGCCCAGTGAGCGATGAGCTCGCTCCACCACAAAGCCGGGTGTGAAGGCGGCCCTCCCGAACATATCGGCCAGCAGTGTCTCGACAAAGGTGTCCATTCGACCCGTGGCAGTGGACTCAGGCACCCCAAGAATGCGCAAATTATTCCGTCTGCTGCGCGCCTCTAAATCCTCGTTCTTCAAAGCTACGTCTTTCAGGACGCGTTCAACTCTCTCCAGCCTCTTGAGTGATTGCGCTGTGCCGTCTTCGATATCTGATATGCGAGCTTCTGCGACGTCAAGCCGCCGGTCATGCGCCTGGAGTTGGACACCGAGGTCAGCAAGGTTCCTGTCTAGGGCATCAAACCTACCACCCAAGGCCTTGAATCCAGCCCTCATCTCTTGAAGCAGCGATCCATCCTGTCCCATGGAGCCTCCAGTAGGCAGCGCTTCCTGTCTGCCCTCCGCCATTATGGGGCTCGTCTCCGGAGCCGTGTCCGTAAGTTTCTCGAACGGGAGGGTCCTTTGCCTCGGGTCTTTGCGGCCCATGCCGCTAGGTGATTTGGGAGACAGAAGGCCAGGTTGCGCAACAAGTAAGGATCTTTGACGAAGGTTAGAGATCAGGACCGTACCAGTCGTGGTAATCGCAGGGTAGGCCTGCAAGAGGCACAGTGTCGTTGCGGAGGGAGAGCAATGTAGACTCGGCTGGGAGAGAAGTCAGTGACTGCAGGAGGCAGGTAGAGCACACAATCACTACGCACGTTGTCACAGTCTATTCAAACTGGATACCGGTGCAGTCTCAGTGGGCGCCGATACAGAGGACAGGCCAGAGGCAGGAGTTGCGCAGTGTAGTGTGGCTCAGCGCCGCATCGCCCAGGGCCCGGTCGTCAATGGAGGGTAGGATCCGTACTGGCCATCCGGCGTGGACCCCAGAGCTGCAATGGAAGCAGGCGAGATCCCGGCAGCGCTGCAGCACCAGAGCCAGGGACCACCAATGCCGCCGAAGAGACCGCAGCAGGCAGTAGGGAGGCAGCCAGGCGCGGGAGAGGCCAACCCCAGTTAGTCGCGGCAGGCCCAACCCGGCAAGCCACTCCTGCAGCAGGGCCCGTGTGAGCCCAGCACCGCGCAGGAGCGCCCCCGCAACCGGCCGGCGAGCGATCAAACGGACCGCCGCCCAAGCCGGTAGCGGATCTTCACAGGCCAGGGATGGGGGCGGGGGGGAAGGACTTAGCCCCGCGCCCAGTGCACTCACCTCGATTCAGCCCCGGGTAGGCTGGTGCATCTCAGGGAGAACCCCAGTGGTGCCAAACGCATCCTCCAGCGCCGACTGATGAGCACACCAGGCCCGTAGCATCCAGACGCCCCGCTCTCCATTCACGGCAGCAGGAAATTCTCGGTCTGCGCCGCCGCCATTTTCAGCAGCCGGGCTCAAGGCCTCCCAGGTCAGGAACCTCCGCAACACGGGCCGCGATCCTCAAACCAACGGGATCGTCGGGATCATGATGAGTTCCCCGGTCCGGCGGCGCCGATTCCACCGCAGTTGGAGCGTATTACATGGGGGATATTCGTTGTGCTGCTGGTGAAGCCGGAGGAGCTTCAATGCCGCGCGGCCATTTTGGTCCACGGCTTGGCCACGCCCCCCAAGTTCCAGCGTCAGACTTAGTATGGGAAGTGTCAGTATATCTATTCCTGGATTGGGGACTAATCCCTCCCCTTATTAAATAAATTGGGCCTCGAGAATGGGGTCCTCAGAGCTGAACACGGCACGCTCTCCTTAATTAAACAATGCAGGTGGCCTGGGCCGCCATTTCTTTTATTTTTCCAGATCCTGCAGGATTTGCATTGCCTTTTTTCCAATTTTGGCCCTTGGAGGGTCCCTCTGGGTCCCCCGTGGGCCCTAGGGGGCAGGGTTTCACTACCCTGCCCCCTTATAGAATATCTTTTTTCAAATTTCAGGACTAAGTCCCCGAGTCCTGTAGTGGCTGCCAGCAACATTTTTCTCATATTGCTTTCAACCAATCAGAGCATTCAGTGCTGTGGGGCTCTGACTCTCGTGGGAGCAATATGGCCCAAGGGAAAAAAGTCTCCCTGGACCAATCAGAGCACTCTATTTTCTTTTAATTGAGTTAGTCCCTCAAACACAACAGTCCAGATATACAAACAATTTTGAACCCTAAATTCTCAAAAACTACTGAACGGATTTACACCAAATCACAAAAAGCACAATCCACGGACCAAGATGTAGCTTCCTGCCAAATTTGGTGTAATTCCCTTCAGCGATTTTTGCGGTAGCTCTTCATTAAGAAGCCTATGAAAAAATCATGGGGATTTTGCATTATGGGACCACCCGCTTTTCTATTCCCCCCCTTGACGGATCACCCCAAAACTTTCCATGCACAAACTAGTCAAAAGTAGCACCTTTTTGGAAAGTTTCGTGGAGATTTGTCAAACAGGGCCAAAGTTATTATAAACACAAAAATAGCTTTTCCTATAGAACAGCTGACCTAACTATAACTACCAAGTGATGACCGTCACTGGGTAATATACATATATATATATATATATATGGCAAATGTTACTTACCCTGTAAGCATCTGTTCATGGCATCTAGTGCTGTAGATTCACATGCTGTACATACTCCTGCAATCTAGCGTTGCACTCAGACATGCACAACTTGTTTTTGTTCAAAGTCTTTTGAGTCATGTGTATAGTGACTCCTCCCTTAGTTGGCAGTGCGCATGGACATCGACTCCATAATTAGATTGTTTCCCCCCAGCGGTGAGGATGGAGATATAGTATAAGAAAGCATAAAGATATCCGTGCAATAATACGGAATAGTAGACAAAGACAGAAGCTGTCTGTGACAACCAACAGTCTCTGGGTAGGAGTGCATGTGAATCTACAGCACTACATACCGCAAACAGATGCTTACAGTGTAAGTAATATTTTCCATTCGTGGCATATGTAGCTGTAGATACACATGCTGTGCATAGACTGTAAAGCAGTTTGCCCTCCAAGGCAGTAGCTAGCTGGAGGATGTTGCAGAGCACTGGAAGAGAGTATGCAGTGTGGCTTGGCCCACTTGGGCCTGCTGTCTCGCTAGGACATCTGCATAATTGTGTTTGGTGGATGTAGGCATTGTGGACCAGGTAGCTGCTTAACAGGTGTCAGTTGTTGGAACGTTGCCTAAAAATGCCATTGAGGCTGCCTTTTTACATGTAGAATGCGGCCCTGGGGGAGAAATATTGGCTTTGGCAGGTTTGAATACAATTGACTAGCCAGAGAGCAATTCCTGCGTTTGAAATAGCAGTCCCTTTATGCGGTTTCGAAAAGGCTACAAATAGTTGTGTTTTGCAAAATGGTTCTTTTCTATCAATGTAGTAATTGAGGGCTCTCTTTATGTGTAGTGTGTGAAGTGCCCGCTATGCTACTGAGCTTAGATGAGGGAAGAAAGCTGGCAGATCTATGCTCTGGTTAAGTTGGAAGGAAGAGATCTCCTTGGGTATAAATTTAAGATTAGTTCTAAGAACTACTTTGTCAGCGTGACCCTTGAAAAAAGGTTCCTCTAAAGCGACCGCTTGAATCTCGCTTATTGTCTAAGTGAGGTAATGGCGACTAAAAAAGCGACTAAAAAGGCCACCTTCCAGGAAAGAAATTGTAGAGATCAAGAATGAAGGGGCTCAAATGTATTAAGTTTCCATGATGACACTGGAGGTGTGCACTGGAGGGGTAACCCTTTTAAGCCCTTCCATGAAAGCTTTAATTACAGGGACTCTAAACAACGAGGAGTGTTCTCTGTTCTGCAAGTATGTTGCGGCTGCGGCTAAATGTAGGCAAATAGATGTGTAAGCCAGACCAGAGCATTGCAGGTACAATAGTTAGCAGACAATGTCCTACATTTTAGGGGATCAATGTGTTTGGGAAGACAGTAGTGGACAAACCTCTCCCACTTTGCTGCATAGCAGGCCCTAGTGGTGGGTCAACAAGCTTCTCTAAGGATGATCATGCATTCAGGGGCAAATTTAGGTAACCAAACTCTAGGACCTGAGGAGTCAGAACGCTAGGTTGAGTTGTTTGGGGTAGGAATGCCTCAGGGTCCCCTGGTGTTGTGTGAGCAGGTCTGGCCTGTTGGGGAGCTTCTTGTCCGGCACCACGAGAGCTCGAGGAGGGTCATGAGCCCAAATTGGAGCCACCAGAATTATGGTGAAGGAGGTCTGTCAAAGCTTCCGAACTATGTATGGAAGGAGTGGGAGAGGTGGAAAAACGTAGGCACACCTCCCTGACCAATTCATCCACAGTGCATTTCCCATGGACTGTGGGTGTGGAAACCTGGAGGCGAAGCTTGGACATTTGGCGTTTTTGCCAGTTGCAAACAGATCTTTGTCGGGAAACCCCCATCAAAGAGAATAGTGGAGCAGGACTTCTGAGAGGAGTTCCCACTCGTGGACTTGTTGCTGCATCCTGCTGAGCAGGTCTGCAAAGTCATTGTCCACTCCCGGCAGACACTCCGCTAGCAGGTGAATCTTGTGGAGAATTGCCCCGTATCAAATATCCTGCGAAAACCTTGACAGCTGGGCGGAGTGAGTGCCCCCCTGTTTCTGAAGGTAGTATATGGCAGTCATGTTGTCTGTCTTGATCAGGACTGTTTTGTGGTGAATGTGGCAGAAGAATGCTTTGAGAGCCAATTGGACTGCCAACAGCTCCAGGTAGTTTATGTGATATGTCTTTTGGAGGGGAGTCCACAACCCCTGAACAGTGATGTCCTCTAGATGCGCCACCCCAACCCGTGAGAAAGGCATCCATGGTAATGGTCACTTACGAATCAGGGTCCATAAAAGACCAACCCCGCAGCAAATTTTTTGCTGTTACACCACCGCAGACAGCAATGGGTGCAGGCCTTTACCAACACTAGACCTTCCCAACGGCCCGCTGCTTGTGACCATTGTTATACTAAGCACTCTTGTAGCCGGCGCATGTACAGCAAGGCATGCGGTACTATGGTAATGCAAGAAGCCATCATGCCGAGTAGGTACATGACCGGGCACATAACTGTACATACCATTGGCTGATGATTTGGCTGAAAGAGAAGCAGCAGGGACTGAAAAGCTTGTACTCGAGCAAGACTGAGATAAGCCCTTCAAGTAATTGAGTTTAAGATTGCCCCCAGAAAGGGTTGAATCTGTAGCGGCTGTAGATGGGGTTTTCCCACGTTGATAGTGAAACCCAGGTTGTGAAGCAGATGATTGTGAGATAATGAATGAAAGTGACCTGCGTGTCAGTGAGGCAGTGGTGTTTGCTTGAGCTTTTTATCAGCCAATCGTCGTGGTAAGGGAAGACATGAACACCGCTCCTCTGTAGATGAGCCACGACCACAGCCAGACATTTGGTGAAAACCCTGAGTGCAGTGGTAACCCCAAAGGATAAAACCTTGAAATGGTAATGTTGGCCACTTAGCACAAATCTGAGTTAATGTCAATGTGTTGGGTGGACTGAGATGTGGAAGTAGGCGTCCTTCAAATCGAGGACTGTCATGAAGTCGCCTTGCCTCAGGAGTGGTATGACATCCTGTAGCATCACCATGTGGAAATGCTCTGATTGGATGTACTTGTTGAGGGGCGGGAGATCCAGAATGGGCCCGAGAGACCTGTCCTTTTTGGTAATTAGAAAATACAGGGAGTACACCCCTGTGCCACGGTAGTGAGGTGGCACTGGCTCTATGGCTCCTTTCTGCATGAGTATTTACTTCCTCTTCGAGGAGGTGCTGGTGTTGAGACGAAAAGGGGTGCTTGCGTGGTCGGATGTTTGGTGGTGTGGCAGTGAGCTCCAGAAAGTAACCGTGTTCCACAATAGCCAGGACCCACTGGTCTGAAGTGATGCTTCGCCAATGTGGCAGGAACCCTTGCAGTCACACCCAACAGGTGTTGTGTACTCAGAGGGTAGGGAAAGGAAGTCACTGTTTAGGAAGGGTGGCTGTATTAACCGCTCCACCTCTACCCCTCCCTTTAACACTATTTCCCCTAAAAGAAGCTCTGGAGTATCCCCGGGAAGCTTGTCTTTGCTCTTGCTGCCTCAGATAGGAGGTGAATGTCACACCGAAAAATCGCACAAGGGGATGGTGACTGTAAGGCTCTCATCTCCTTGGCCATATCTGCGACTTACTTGATTTTCTCCAGCATCTGATCAACTTGTGGGCCAAACAGATGTTCTCCATCGAACAGCATGTTGATCAGATGCTGTTGAACTTTTGGCTTAAAGCCAGAGATACGAAGCCAAGCGTGTCTTCTGATAAGAATGATGGAGTTTACTCCGCTAGTGGTGGTGTCTGCTGTGTCAAGGGCACATCTGATAGAAGTATTAGAGATGGTCTGCCCTTCCAAAACAATCTCCTGAGTATGTTGCTTATACTGATCCAATAGGTGCTGTATGAGCTCCCCCATTTCATCCCATTGGGTGCGATCATATCTTGCCAATAGCCCTGCAGAATTGGCAATGCGCCAATGGGTCACTGTCTGAGCTGCAACCCTTTTCCCTGCCGCATCCAGTTCTTTACTTTCTTTATGCAGGGGAGGGCATCCCCGGTGCTCTGGGAATTTGCTCTTTTACGTGCGGCATGTACCACCAATGAGTCGGGTGAGAGTTGGCCTGTAATGTACAGTGAGTCAGAGGGTGAAGGTTTTTACTTCTTGTTGATCCTTTGGGTGACAATTCTGGCCAAAACTGGGTCTTTGAACACTTCCTGCATTGGCTTTAGCATACCCTTAAGCATTGGCAGGAATTGGGTGGCCCACTGCATATGAGAGAGTCTTTCCACTAGGAAATCCTCCTCCTTAGGCATGGAATGCAAATCCACCTTGTGAAAGTTAGCTGCTCTCTGGATAGCCTCATGATAAAATGTGGTCAGGAGGAGAAGGCTTGGCAGGGTAGAGGTCAGGTTCGTTAGGCCCTGGAGGGACCACCTTATAATCATTCCATGGGTCACCCTGAGGCTCTTGGTTATATGGCACCTCATATAAATCTAGTGGTGGGGGGCTCCCCTCCCCATAAGATGAATGAGAAGACCCTTGAGGTGAAGGGGGCTATTGTGGAGGTGCTGGTGGTGGGGGAAGAGGAGGAGGTGAATGATGATGAGGAGGAGGTCTAGGAGGAAGAGAAGACTGGGTAGGTCTTAGGGGTAGTGGTCTGGTACCTCTGTCATGTCTCTTCTTCAGCTTCAGAGGCAATGGTGGCTCCAGTGTTACCTGCTCCTCAAATGTGATTTGCCTCTTGTGAGGAATAGTCTGCTGCACTTGAGTTGGAGGCTTAGCAATAATTTTGCCTGTGGAGAGAGGAATAAACAGGTGTCACTGCTGAGAGACCAGTTCCTCCTGAAGGCGCTGAAGGATAGGTAGCTCCTGCCTATCGGAGTCTTATGTGGATGGAAGACTGGGCGCTAATGTCTGTTTGGACTTTGAAGTCACTTTGGAAGTCGACGCTTGTTTTGCCTTGATGCGTGTTTCGACTCCAAAGTCGTTTTTGACGTCAATGCCTGTTTCGGCTCTGAAATGTCCTTCAATGCAGACCCGCTGGTGGGCACCAAAGATGTTGTTAGTGTTGAGGGAGCTCAGGTCTTGTGTGGCGGACTCCGTGCCGAAATGGAAACCGAAGTCGGCTCCGAAGTCTTATATTGGTGGTGGCCATGGCTGAAGTGAAGTGGCAGCCCGGGAGGCTGTGACTCTGAATGAGGGCTAGAAGCCCTGCCCTCGGAGAGATGGTGAGTGCCTTTTTTTGATGTGGTACTCATTGTGTGCATGCCCTGTCATTGGGCCATGTCGGCTGAGGATCTGGGTCTTTGGAGTCCAACGGTGACTCAGGTTCTGGGCTGCAAGCTGTTACTTGTCCAGCATCAACATCCCCCTTAGCGTCCTCCAGGTAATGTCGTCCCAGAAGATATTGGGGGTCTCATCATGTTGATGCTGTGCCATAGCACGCTGTGCAATCCGACGATCACAACAGTTACAGATGGTCTTCTTTGACTGAAGCAAAAGGCAGGAGGAGCAGGAGGCCTCGTTGTGATCTGGGGACAAGCTAAGAATGCAGATGGCATGTTGGTCTGTCCACGAGTACTTCGTACGGCACTGAGGACAGTATCTGAAAGCAGTTTTTTCCATCACGCTGAGATCATTCTTGAACTCCAGACTTGTGGAAAAGGGCCCGACTGGGGCCGAGACCCTGCATGAGCGAGAGCATCACATTCGACGCAGAGAAGAAGCAGTCAACCAAGACGTTGAGAAAAAATGGGTGCACAGATTGTTCAAAGGCTATTGGAAACTCAGGAATGTGAGAGGTCCCAACAAAGATCGCCACGCGGCGTAGACTCAGAGCCCCGATGAAGCACGGCCTAAACCGATGGCAGAAGAAAACAATCTAACTATGGAGTCGATGTCCATGCAAGTAAGGGAGGAGTCACTATACCTCATGATTTGATTGAATCCAGGATCAGAGCCAGAGAAGGATCTATAGTTGCTGCCCCGACAGCCTGCGGCACAGACAAAGCGATCCATGTCTGGACGGATGATGACTCTGACATCCCCTGTATTTTCGTGTGGGAGTAGCCCACCACCGTTGCTATGTTTCTCTCTGTTCTTTGGCAGGTCTGTATTACCCTTTGAGCTTTTCCACTGTCTTTGGCACTTAAGAGCCATCTCAGGTGCTTCAAGTGTGCTGGAGCCTGATGTAGAAGTGCTAACCCCGGCCTCGCTGAGGCCAGAATGGGAGTCCTCAGAGCGTGAACCATCTGTGAGTGAAAAAAATGTGTCCGCTCCATCGGATGTAAGGTCGGCCACTGCCAGATCATTAGATTCTATATCGTAGACCAACTCGCTCATGTCTCCTCCAGGAACAACGGATCGAAAATCATTCATAGCTCTATGGTCTTTGCCTAGGGCCCCCTGAGTCTTCTCTCTTGAAATGCTAACAGCTTCACCCTGTTCGTCTATCGCCTTTAGTGAGGGTTGCCCCAAAGCATAAGAAAAAGATCCCCCATCAACTACCATCTCCTTCTCTTCCGATACCACTAGAGACAGCCCTGCCTGGTCATCCGAAACAGGGGCAACACTCTGATCCGGCTTGTCGATTTCTAGCTCTGTGATGGTTTGTTGGGAAGGTTGGTCCCCAACTGCGTCGTTCAGCGTAAAAAATTCAGTGATAGCCGGTTGAGGTGGGACATGATTGTCTTTACCAGGTCCAGGAGTACCCTCCTCGGGGGCCCCAGACTTTTTAACCAGCATCTGAGTATGATCTGGCAAATTCCCCCTCCTCCCTGCACCCATACTCTCCAGCCGACCTTTGACATTATGAGGTTACATCGGCTTGCCTTCATTCCCCTCATTACAAACTTGGGGAGACTCCTGTCTTAAACCCTGCGCCTGTATAGTAGCCTGTATTCCAGGAGACAGCTTGTCCCCTTTCTCTTTAAGCTGTTTGGCAGCTTTAGGTACCATAATGATGTTCAATGATGTAGATGCTGCCAAGAAAAGAGAACCCGGTGCTAAGTCTGCCACTGCTTCAGTAAATCTCCTTGTTAGATCCGCCCACTTACTCACAGTGCTGCTGCAGGAGCGAGTTAGCAGCTCCCAGATAGCAATCAGTGCTCCACCACGCCCCCTGAGAAAGTCCGGCGCGCAGAGCTCTGCCACCATACCGCATCGGGAGAGCCGCCGCAACGCCCGGCTGATCCGCTCTCCTGAGCCAAGATCCAGAATCTAGGAGAGCACCACCAATCTGCTGGGCCACCAACAGCAAAGGCACAGCGTACGGGCAGGCAGGTAAGGAAGGATGGAGTATGCTAGGGTGGGAGCTCAGCCGCGATGAGCTCACGTGGCCGCCATTGTGCTTTCCCTCTCCCCATACCTCATGACTTGAAAGAGTTCTTCAAACAAAAACAAGTTATACACGTCCGAGCCCAACACTAGATGGCAGGAGTATGCACAGCATGTTCATCTACAGATACAGATGCCACAAACAAATATATATATTTATTTGTATATATATATTTATATATGAAACAAACAACCACCTCCCACAGAAGCTCTATGGAAGAAGGCACGGACTCGAGGTGGTTCCGGATTCGGCATCTTTTTATTTATTCAGGTCGCCCTCAATCCCAAGCGCAAGGAGAGACGCGTTTCAGCCTTCAAGAGGCCTTTGTCAATCTAGTTTGGCGCTGAATTGCACCTGTATTAAGTAGCCCTTCCCACCGGACTGATAAATAAACACAAACAACATACTATAAAGTATGTGATCAACTCACAGATGAAATACAACATGTATATACTGTCCACAGCTAAAAAATCAGCATAAATGCAGGTGAGGCATAACTTCATAAATATTACGCACAATGCATGTATTTTGTTTGCTAAAATACCGAAAATGTTGTCTGCATGGATAATTATACATGTGAATCACCAAAATCGTTGAATCACAGTGGGATTAATGTGGGTATTTAAAAAAATGCAGCCAAACTCGTAATCTGTTGCCTTAATAAAAATATATAACTCATAATTAAAAAATGCCACTGCTGTCAAACATTATTGTTCATGTCCGCTTTTGTTAGCCAATGTCACGAAAGCTCACCCGAGCTGATAACAAGTCCGCGGCAGCATGACCTCTGACCTCAACTTTGAAAATCGAAGTGTTTTCCTGCCATAATATCAATGTCACAATCCTAATAAGAACCGAGCACCGGGACTGGATAATTAAAGTCTCATCTCGGGGTTGCATGTTCAGACAATGAGTATACTTGCAACTCAAAATCTGCCGAGCACGTGCTCCCAAACCCTTAGGACTCCAAATCCCATAATGCCACAGAATGGTGAACTGTTAGGTGGATGATGAACATTAGATATTATTGTTGCGGGGTCAGTGTCAAAAATGTCTCACACCGGGGCAAAGGCATTGATTAGTAAAAAAGAGGGACGCTGACAGTTGGCATACAATTAGTCACAATATGGCACAACCTCGGGGTTGAGGGGGACCCATCATCAAAATTGATAACGCCAAAACCACCTCACCACATCGGCGTTGGCATCTGCAGTGCCCAGTCACCAGCTGGTACCAGTCTTCCGGGCAAGGCCTTTCTTGCTGGTGAAAACAAAGATCCCATGCTGGCAGTCGCAAATTTATATAAATATGCCTTCGTTCATCTGGGTCAAGCTTGTTGGCCTGCCCGCGCTTTAATAGAGCCACCTTGGGGGGGGCGGGCCTTCTCAGTTGTGATCCCCCAGCTCTGGAACAAGCTACCGGACAGTATGCGTGGGGAAGCCACCCTACTCCCATTCAGGAGGAAACTCAAGACCATTTTGTTCACTGAGGCATTTGGATAAGTTCATCCTAATTTGTGCTGAGCCCAGCAGGAATAAGGGATTGCCGGGTTCTTGGTCTATGCTGCAAGCGCTTAGAGACCTCTGGTGATTTGGCGCTCTACAAATATAAATTAACATAACATAACATATAAATATAACCTACTGGCGGTCGCGAGTAGGTAGTTATAGTTAGGACCTTGTTTCTATTCAAAAAGCGTTTTTCTTTTGCCAATATCTTTGGCGCAGTTAGACGAATCTTCTCGACATTTTCAAAACTAATGGGGCGCTCCGGTCAGCTCCTGTCTTCAAAGTTTCGGGGTGATTCGTCAAGCGGGGGCTGAGAAAAAAGGGGGGTCCGAAAACGCGTTTTCTCCATGTTAATTTCCATTGGAAACTTTAGACAAGGGTACAGCCCGAACTGCTGAACAGAATTACACCAAATTTGGCATAAGGGTAGGTCTTGGTTCAGAAAGCTACCTTTTTTTTTAAATGGTGTAAATCCGTTCAGTAGTTCCTGAGAAATACATACATAAAAAAATATTAGTATCTGGTGACCGCGGTGGATCCGCGAACCCTCCCGAGCACGAGCTTGATTCTGATTGGCTGCCAACACTTCAAACCAGGAAGTGTTGGCAGCCATCTTGTGACTCGGTTGAACCGAGTCACAAGAAAAAAGGTGAAAAAACATTAAAAAACAAGAAAAGGGGGCAGGGTAGAAACACCCTGACCCCCTAGGCTTGGTCAGGTGGTCCCACAGGGACCCCCAGGACCCTAAAAGCATTTTTTTTTTTTTTTCGGCAGGATTCGCGTAGGGTCCGCGAATCCAGCCGACAACTTTTTTAAAAAGCGAAGCCCCTGGGTGAGCCAGGTCCCGGGGCAATACATATTTGTGTAGTTGGGACCGCCACCTCCCCGGGGCTTCATCAATAATGTGCGGGGGCACGCTGCCCCCCCCCGCAGCCCCGGGGACAGCCACCTCCCTGGGGCTTTTTCTTAAAAATGCATGTGGGGTGGCTCCTGCCCCCCACGCTGCCCCGGGGACCGTCGCCTCCCCAGGGCTTTCATTTATTTTGGGTGGGGGGGCCTCGCAGGCCCTCCCAAGCCCTGGGGACTGCCACCTTCCCGGGGCTTTATTTTATTTTGGGCGGGGGGGCCTTGCGGGCCCCCCCAAGCCCCAGGGACCACCACCTCCCCGGGGCTATATACTTAAAATGAGGGGGCAACACAGGCCCCCGCACCCCTGGGGACCGCCACCTCCCCAGGGCTACTTTTAAAAACTAAGTGTGGGGGGACTTGAGCCCCCCCACACCACCTCCCCGGGGCACTAATTATTCTAATATGGGGGTCCGTTTCGGCCCCCCGGCCCCGGGGACCACCATCTCCCCGGGGCTACACACATGTAGGAGGGGGGCTGCGTGGCGCCCCTCTTGGAGCCCTCCATGGCCCTGGAGACCGCCACACCCCAGGGCCGGCTCCAGCAATGTCCCGGGGTGCCCATCCCCGGGACATTGCAGTTTGCTATGGCAGGGCAGGAGCACGGCTCCCGCCCTGCCATAGCAAACACTGCTTTGCTTCATGGAAGCGAGAGCAGGAAATCTGCTCTCATTTCCATGAAGCAAAGCAGAATTGCTTTTGGGCAAAGGGAGCTGCATGTTTGCAGCTCCCTTTGCCCAAAAGCAATGCTGGCTCCCGCAGGAGGCGGGGAGCCGGCAGGGACCGCCAGGGCATTGGGGCTTCCCCCGCGGTCCCAACAAAGAGGCCAAGCCCCAGGGGATGGGGTCCCCGGGGCCAAAAATGGCCCGGGAGGGGGACCACGCGGCACCCCTCCCTTTTTTATTTTATTTAAATAAAAAAAAAAACGTAAGGCCAGCTCCAGGGATGGGGTCCCTGGGGCCATAGTTGGCCTCAGGAGGGGGGCCACGGGGCCCCCCTCTCTTTAAAAAAATAAATAAAAAGGAGTGGCCAAGCCCCGGGGGATGCGGCCCTCCTTCCTCAAAATAAAATATAATTTTTATAAAAACAAAGAGGCAAAGCCCCGGGGGATGGGGTCCCCGGGGCAAAAACGTCCTCAGGAGGGGGGCCACGTGGCCCCCCCCCCTCCAAAATGTAAAAAAAAAAAAAAGCCAGGCACGGGGATGGGGTCCCCGGGGCCAAAAGTGGCCCAGGGAAGGTGGGCCACGCGGCCCCCCTTCTCTAAAAAAAATGTTGCCAGGCCCTAGGGGATGGGGTCCCCGGGGCCGTAATCGGCCTGGGGAGGGGGGCGGTGCGTGCCCCTTTCCCTTTCTAATTTTTTTTAAAAACTGGTTACGGCCCCGGGGGATGGGGTCCCCGGGGCTCAAAAGGGTTAAGGGAAGGGGAGCCACACAGCCCCCCATCCTAAAATAAAAATGAAACCGGCAACTCGCCGGAGGCCCGCCCCCTCCCTGCACCACTATGCAAACGCACTTCCTGGCCCATTCTGGGTTGGGGGATTAAGTGTCCCCATGAATCCTAAGGGTCCTTAGGGGCCAACTAGGCCACTAGGTACCTCCAGTAAGCCCCACACAGTGGGATTGCTGAGAAGTGGTCTGCGGCCACGCCCCTTTTTACACCACCCTGCAAATGCGCCCCTTGGCGCACTGCTGGTGGGCCGATGAGGTTCTCTTGTGTCCTGAGGACCTCAGGACTAAAGTGGACTTCATCCCCCAAGCAGCAGTGCGCCAGGAGGCGCGTTTGCAGAGTGGTATAGAAAGGGGTGTGGCCTCTGACCACTATTAGCAATCCAGCTGTGCGGGGCTTACTAGAAATAACAAGAGGGCTAGTTGGCCCCCAGGGAGCCTCAGGAGGCAAGGGGACTTCATTCCCAACCAAGAGCATGCCAGGAGGCGCATTTGCAGAGTGGTGGACAAAGGGGGTGTGGCCTGTGTCCACCTCTCAGTAATCCCCCTGTGTGGGGCTTACTGGAGGTAACAGTTAGGCTAGTTGGCCCCTAAGGACCCCCAGCAGCGAAGGGGACTTCAATCCCCATCCAAGAGCGCGCCAGGGAGCGCGTTTGCAGAGTGGTGGGAAAAGGTGGCGTGGCCTGCTATGAGAACTTAGCAATTCTCCTGTGTGGGACTTACTGGAGGTAATAGGAGGGGTAGTTGGCTCCCAAGGATGTCCTTGGGGGCCAACTACCCCTCCTGTTACCTCCAGTGAATCCAACACAGTGGGATTGCTAAGAGGTCTTCGGAGGCCACGCCCCCTTTCTCCACCACTCTGCAAATGTGCCTCCTGGCACACTACTGGTTGGGGGATGAAGTCTACTTTACTGCTGAGGGACTTTGGGGGCCAAGAAGCCCTCTTGGTACCTCCTTTAAGTGCTATGCAGCGGAATTCCTGAGCGCAGGTCAAAGGCCCAGCCCCCTTTCTCCACCACTCTGTAAAAGCGACTAGTAGTTAAAGAAGCATATGCAATGTAATAAGTCTCGCATTTGCGAAAGTTAGGGCTATTGGCGTTGTAAATGTAAAAGATTTTTACTAATGTTTTTTGGAGTGGAGTGGATGTACGTTGTGTGTAGTGGAATTATGTGGTATGTTGTGCAGTGAAATGATGTGGATAGAAAGTATATGGTATTTAGTGTATAGGAGTTATGTAGAGTGGGATTATGTGTTATGGAGAGTAACTATGTGGTATGGTAGTCTGTGTTGTGGAGTAGTTGCCTCAGGTTTAGTCTTCCTCGTTTCCATAAAAGCTAAACTATAAACTCAATGAGACACAAAAAAAGAAGGAACTACTGAAGAGCACTTCTGGACCTAGTCAGAGGTATGAGCAGGGCCACTGGAATTATGCGACTGTTTGGCCGCAGCGATTTTTGCATAATTATACATTTTCCGCATTTGCCACATAATCCATCATCTGCCGCATATTCTGCAGATTTGAACAAAAAAAACCTTGTTTCTAGCTCAGACGGCTCAAACGTTACCAAAAATGCGGCGACAAGTGTTACAGCGTGGTCGAAGGCCCTTTGCAAAGCTGGAATGGTCACCTGTTACTTATTGCTAAATGTGGGTGTTAAATTGGTACTAATGGTGTGCAAACCACTCTTGCTTCATTCTGCACCTCTCTTGCCTATTTCTGCACCCTCTTCCCTCTTTCTGCACCTCTATTCCCTCTTTCTGCACCTCTCTTGCCTCTTTCTGTACTTCTCTTGCCTCTTTCTGCACCTCACTTGCTTCTTTTTGCACTTCCCTTGCTTCTTTCTGCACCTCTCTTGCTTCTTTCTGCACCCCTTTTGCCTCTTTCTGCACTTCTCTTGCTTCTTTCTGCACTTCTCTAGCTTCTTTCTCCACCTCTTTTGCTTCTTTCTGCACCCCTCTTCCCTCTTTCTGCACCCTTCTTCCCTCTTTGTGCACCTCTCGTGCCTGTTTCTGCACCTCTTTCCTCTTTCTGCAGTTCTCTTGTCTCTTTCTGCACCTCTATTGCTTCTTTCTGCACTTGTTGCCTCTTTCTGCACCCCTCTTGCCTCTTTCTGCACCTCTGTTGGTTCTTTCTGCACTGCTCTTGCTTCTTTCTGCACCTCTCTTGCAAATTTCTGCACCCCTCTTGCCTCTTTCTGCACCCCTCTTGCCTCTTTCTGCACCCCTCTTCCCTCTTTCTGCACCTCTCTTGCCCCTGTCTGCACCCCTGTTCTCTTTCTCCACCTGTTTTGCGTGTTTCTGCAACTCTTTTGCCTCTTTCTGCAGTTCTCTTGCCTCTTTCTGCCCCTCTGTTGCTTCTCTCTGCACTTCTCTTGCCTCTTTCTGCACTTCTCTTGCCTCTTTCCGCACTTCTCTTGCCTCTTTCTGTACCCCTCTTGTCTTTTTCTGCACCTCACTTGCCTCTTTCTGCACCTCTCTTGCCTCTTTCTGCACTTCTCTTGACGCTTTCTGCACCTCACTTGCCTCTTTCTGCACTTCTCTTGCTTTTTTTCTGCACCTCTCTTGATTCTTTCTGCAACTCTGTTGTCTCTTTCATCACTTCTCTTGTTTCTTTCTACACCTCTGTTGCTTCTTTCAGCACTTCTCTTGCCTCTTTCTGCACTTCTCGTGCCTGTTTCTGCACCTGTCTTGCATCTTTCTGCACCTCACTTGCTTTTTTCTGCACCCCTGTAGCCTCTTTCTGCACCTCTCTTCCCTCTTTCTGAACCCCTCGCCTCTTTCTGCACCCCTGTTCCCTTTCTGCACCTCTCCTGCCTGTTTCTGCACTTCTCTTGCCTCTTTCCGCACCTCTGTTGCTTCTTTCTGCACTTCTCTTGCCTCTTTCTGCACCTCTCTTCCCTCTTTCTGCACCTCTGTTGCTTCTTTCTGCACTTCTCTTGCTTCTTTCTGCACCTCTTTTGCTTCTTTCTACATCCTTCTTGCCTCTTTCTGCACCCTTCTCCCCTCTTTGTGCACCTCTCTTGCCTCTTTCTGCACCTCTTTTGCTTCTTTCTGCACTTCTGTTGCCTCTTTCTGCACCCCTCTTGCCTCTTTCTGCACCTCTGTTGGTTCTTTCTGCACTGCTCTTGCTTCTTTCTGCACCTCTCTTGCCTCTTTCTGCACCCCTCTTGCTTATTTCTGCACCCCTCTTCCCTCTTTCTGCATCTCTCTCTTGCCTGTCTGCACCCCTGTTCTCCCTTTCTGCACCTCTTTTGCCTGTTTCTGCAACTCTCTTGCCTCTTTCTGCAGTTCTCTTGCCTCTTTCTGCATCTCAGTTGCTTCTTTCTGCACTTCTCTTGCCTCTTTCTGTACCCCTCCTGCCTCTTTCTGCACCTCTGTTGGTTCTTTCTGCACTTCTCTTGCTTTTTTCCACATCTCATTTGCTTCTTTCTGTACCCCTCCTACCTCTTTCTGCACCCTTATTCCCTCTTTGTGCACCTCCCTTTGTGCACCTCTCTTTCCTCTTTCTGGACCTCTCCTGCCTGTTTCTGCAGCTCTGTTGCCTCTTTCTGCACTTCTCTTGCCTCTTTATGCATGTCTGTTGCTTGTTTCTGCACTTCTCTTGCCTCTTTCTGCACCCCTCTTCCCTCTTTCTGCACCTCTGTTGCTTCTTTCTGCACTTCTCTTGCTTCTACATTTTTGTACACAAATTCACAGAGTAGGCTGTTTGAAACACAGGTATTCAAGTATTTGTATTTTTATTTTTATGTAACATGTCACTAGGTAAAAGCAGACACATACGCATGCATACCTTCACAAACGTGGTCTGACTTACAACAGTGATATGGTTAGGATTGCTGTTTTACATTTGGTAGGCCTAACATTCTGAGCAGTTGATGAATAGTGAACCTTCAAGAGAAAAGTGAGGTTTAAGACATCTTGGGAGAATGATTAGTGATTAGGCTACTTTGTATGAGTCTGTGGAAAGGTACAGTCAAAGTAGGCCTCTTTCTGCACCTCTGTTGCTTCTTTCTGCACCTCTCTTGCTTTTCTCTTGCTTCTTTCTGCGCCTTTCTTCCTCTTTCTGTACATGTCCTACCTATGTAGGCATAGTTAGAAATTAGCATTTAAAAAACCTTAGAAATTCACTGAAAAAACCACAGGTTTCAGGGACGTTACAGTTAGGAATTAGCATTTAAAAAACCTTAGATATTTACTGAAAAAACCACAGGTTTCAGGGACTTTATAGTTAGGCTGACATTTCAACTCGTAAAAAAGAAGAGAAATTCAGCCGTTATAGTTAGCTGAGCTAACTATAACTCGTGCCCCCGCAATGCACTGCTGATGACGACACATATTACATTACTCATGACATGGTCCACGACATCACTGATGACATCACTGATGACATCATCCACGTAATATCTGATGCACCTCCTCACACCATTATATAACCTTTCATACACCCACTCTAAAATACAGACTACCATTCTTGAAACAATAGACACACCAATACCAGTTAGTATATACACACTCACGGATTAATAGGTCTACACACACATCCACTCACTCACCCATACAGTTACTCATACACACAGTCACTCATCAATACAGCCACTGATATATGCACTCATACACCCATACAGACACTCACACACCACCACTCACCCATAGAGTTACTCACACACCTAGTAAGTCACCCAAAGAATCAATCACACTGCCATTTACTTACCTATACAGCTATACACACACCACCTCACTTATTCATACAGATAGTAACACATACTTACTCTCATCTACAGTTACTGACACAAGCACACACTCACCCATATAGCTACTCTCAAACTCACTCACTCACACATACAGTCACTTATATACTCCAACACTCACACATACTGCCTTTCACATATGCAGTCACTCACCCATATACCATTGAGACATCCATACACTCACCAACACAGCCATATGCACACTCACTCAACCATAACGTCCCTCACAGACGCACTCATGAACCCATTCACCCAGGGATTCACCCACTCATACATCCATGCAGGGAGTCACACAGCCCCTCACCCACCCACACTGACACTCAGGCACCCATACAGGTACTCAGACAACTAATCAATAACCCATATAGACACTCACGTACCTACTCACCAACTCATGCAGCCACTTACACACCAACTGACAGACTGATACACACATTTACACAGATTAGTCACTCACCCATACATTCACTAAGACACATTTAATCACTCACTCATACAGTCAGTAACGCACCAAACAAATCATCCATACAGACACTCATTCACCCACTCATTCTTCGAATACACGTTGACGTATATATATAACATTCTTAAACTTTTTAGAAACACTCACAGGATGATGTCATCAGTGATGTCATCAGTAATGTCATTTGAGATGTCATCAGTGATGTCACTGACCGTGTCATGAGTGATGTAATATGTGACGTCATCAGCAGTGCATTGCGGGGGCGCGAGTTATAGTTAGCTCACATAACTATAACGGCTGAATGCCTCTGCTTTTGTACGAGTGAAATGTCAGCCTAACTATCACGTCCCTGAAACCTGTGGTTTTTTCAGTGAATATCTAAGGTTTTTTAAATGCTAATTCCTAACTATAAAGTTCCCTGAAACCTGTGTTTTTTTCAGTGAATATATATATATATATATATATATAGCGAAACCAACACTCACGTTTAGACGTGCACCCTCGATGAGAACCCACTTGGTTAAAAGCAGTCCAGAGATTAACCAATCTACATCATGGTTAAAACCAAAGAAAGGGTTCTTTAAATGTACGGCCTGTAGGGCCTGTAAATTTGACGTCAACACAACACACTATTCTACACCATTTAATCCTACCCCGGTGGCTATCAGAGGCAATTTTAATTGTAGGACTGAATTTGCAATTTATGTGCTGGAATGTACCTGCGGCCTACAGTATGTTGGGAGTACCAAGCTGCAGGTATATGTTAGAATTCTCCAGCACCTTCGGTTGATAGTCAACTCAGATGCCACATATCCTGTGGCACAACACTTTAAATTTGAACATCATAATGATTTAAAATGCCTCAAATACTTTGTGATTGACGCCATACCAACATTAAGGCGAGGTGGCAACAGAGAATGAATGCTCTGCCAATTAGAATCACATATGATAGTTGAACTTGACTGTAGAGCACCATCAGGTCTTAATAATAATGAAGATTTACATAACTTTTTATAATAGAATTCCAAATATTTCAGGTACATTCAGAAATAGCCAAATTTATCATTTGAGGCTTGGTAATCATAAAAACTTTTTGCACATGATTGCAACCGCTTGGTTTTATTAGTTATCTATATACATACGTGTTTACTTATTAGACAGGTATGTATGTATGTATGTATGTATGTATGGAGATCTGATCATGTGACAGTAATGAATTGAGCTCTCCAGGCTCATACCTAAATAGAACTGCTGTTGTGATCTAATCAGAATCATGTATCCAACTTTATTGCAATGATGCACCCTATTGGGCAGTTTTGAGACTAAATACATGACTAACAAATATGGCTTCAATAGTTGCACAAAAGTTCCGAAAGCCGACCAATATACATAATTTTTAATAGATGTGAGATATCAAAAAAGAGAAAAATAATATCACGTATATAGATGTATTTTGCACACCTACACACTAGGCAGTTTCAAGCACCATGCACTTATTTATTAATAGGTTATCACGCATAGCACTTTATGAAGGACAATTGAGTTTACATTGTACATCAAATGACAAATGTGTAAATATTTTAGACTTTTTATGGTATTTAATAATGTGTGTGTCATCTTGGCCAATATGAAACATATACATGGGGTGGCATTGCTAAATGCATTATGCAGTAAGATTTGCAATGTATAAACATTCTTCAATATGCAATATGATTTAACTTTGTGTATGTTTATTTATATATGGTTATTTATATGACATGTCGTTTTTATACACATGAAAGAAGTCTATCAATGAATTTGCAAAATTAGAATGATGTATAACTTGGTCAATGTAACAAAGTCTGTCTACTATGTCCTTTGAAAGCAAAAAATGCCATGTGACACATTCTGGGTGTTTTTAACTGAGTCAACCGCAGGGCGTTTCATTATGTGATCAAGGTCACGTGCTGTTCGTGTCCGTGTGTTTGTCCGCTGGGGAAAGCGGAAGGGCTTTTGTGTGTGTATATGTGTGTATATATATATATATATATATATATATATATATATATATACATATATATATATATATATATATATATATATATATATATGGCACACCAAACTCCTGAACAGCTCGTATCTCTACAGCATCAGGTACGGACCACCAAAGATGTTTTCAAAAGTGCTTTATTTTGTGCAAATAGCAAACAGCATATATATATATATATATATATATATATATATATATATATATATAGCAAAACTCAGTTTGCTGTGTATGTATTAGTATGTAGCTGTAATCTGCTTTACATAGGCAGTACTAAACTGGCAGCACATAAAAGAATCCTTCAACATACACGAGCAATTGTGAACTATGATCCAAGCTAGTTGGTCATCATGTCCACTAGTCAGTGGACCGCATATGGAGCATACCCAAGCAGGGAGGGATTTGACTCTTTTATTAGACATGTATGGGTTGACTCACACGATGGACATGATGGGCAATGTTGAGGGGGACTTGTTGCCACCCACATTTAAAGGGAGAGGATGCCAATCAATCATTGACTTCATTTTTGTCTCGACCTCACTTTTAAGGAGGGTTAAAAAATTTGATATAGAACATAATGTGTTCAGTGACCATAATCCACTCTCCCTAGTAGTACAGTTTCACCAGTTGGTAACAACTAATCAGGGAGTGGGGTCGTCACTGGTGGCAGTGGACCAGGGTAGAAGGTTGAGATGGGCCCAGGTTGACCCGATTGTCTTTAATGCCACGTTGTTCCACAGAGGTAAGAAGGATGTCATGGACTGTTTAGATCTGGACGTGGAGGGGGAAGAATTAATCGAGGCTTTTACGAACATAGCCAAATTGGCCAAGAGTCTTCTCAATATCCCCTCAACTGGGCATACCAGGGACAATCCCAGGTGGTTTGACAATCATTGCTCAAAGGCTCTAAGGGTGCTAAATGGGGCTCTAAAGCAGACGCCAAGAGATAGGGAACGGGTAGCCGCCTGCCGTGTAATTTATAAACTGGCGGTCAAGAACTGTAAGAGGAAACTTCAACGGGCAGCATGGGACGAGCTGCTGGAGGCCGCTGCACTGAAGGACTCGGCAGGCTTCTGGAGGATAATCAATAACCCTAGTTTTGCGGAGTTGGATAAGCCAGGGCTAAGTTGCAATATTTTGCCAGACCAATGGCAGCAGCACTTTCAAGGGCTGTATAATTTTCCCCATAGGCAGGTTGATTGGCAGCCTCTAGTTGGGTCCCTCCAGAGCACTTAGGTCTCCTTCTCGATAGAAGAAGTAACATTGGGCATAGAGGGCCTGACCAGAAATAAGGCTCCAGGGCCGGATGGGATTCCCCCAGACCTCTTTTTATGTAATATAGAGGTATGGGCCCCAATACTAACGAGGGTATTAAATGTAGCAATAAGTACATCCATGCCAGTTTCTTGGTCCTCTACTATTATTGTGCCCATTTTCAAAAAAGGTGACAGGGACAGTCCACATTGCTACCGTCCAATCTCCCTGATAGATGTATCGGCGAAGGAGGGTGATTTTAAATAGACTGATGGATTGGGCAGAGTCTAAAAACATCGTTACGGAGGTCCAATTTGGGTTTAGACCGGGGAAATCCACAGTGGACGAATGCCTTAACTTGTATTTAATTACCGCTAAATATACAATAGCTAGGGCAGGGGCACTATATTTAGCTTTTATGGACCTCACAGCGGCTTTTGACCGGGTAAACCTCAGTAAACTATGGGCAGCTCTGGGTAATCTGGGGGTGGACCCATCTTTAATAAATATTCTTCATACACTGCACACTAACACCATAGCGGCGGTGAGATATACCCAGGATGGGAAAGTGACAGACTATTTTAGCTGCTCAAGTGGGGTGAGGCAGGGCTGCATACTAGCGCCTTTTTTATTTACTCTTTATATTAACGGCCTAGATGCTTCCTTGCAAGGTATAAAAGCGGATTTCCCGAGAATAGGTGAACAAGCTGTACCAGTGCTGCTATATGCAGATGACGCGGTGCTTCTTGCCCGTACCCCTCATGGTCTACAGCTCTTAATTGACAACTTTGTGAAGTTTATGGAAGATATAGATATGTCTCCTAACCTTACAAAATCGTATGTCATGGAAATGGGGAAAAAGCCAGTAAGATCATACAGTTATACAATAGGCTTGCATATTTTAGCCAAGGTTCCCGCGTTTGCTTATTTGGGTATTTTTTTCGATGGGCACTTGAATTTTAAGCACCTATTAGAAGACAAGTGTGTCGCCCTGGCTAGATCTACAGGGCAGATTTCCAACTTTGTGCACAGATTAGGGTGTTGGACCCCTGCTCTGCTTTTAAAACTGTATGATTCGATCTGTTGTGCAAAGGCCCTGTATGGGAGTGAGGTATGGGGATTTGTCAAGCCCACCAACCTGCAAAAGGTGGAGAATAAATATATGAAGCGGTTATTGAAAGTCCCCCAAAGCACCCCTGCATTCATTGTGCATGAGGAGTTGGGAGTAAAGTATATTTCAGATGCGGTAGCAGTGAAACCCCAACTATTTTGGCTTAAGATTTGGTCAAATGAAGAGGCGGGCCTGACAATGTTGGTTATGAAAGACTGCCTCTCACTAGATCATGCTTTGAAAATTCCCTGGGTAAAATATGTTCGGGACTCCTTTTACATGCTGGGGCGACCTGATTTGTTTATTAAACCGGACTCAATAAGGTGTAAGGATAAGGCTGATATTAAAGCTTTACATATTAAATTTGCTTTAGCACAACGAGAAGAGGTAGAACTGGCTAAACAGACAGTGAGAGACCATGTTCTAACTAAAACCTCTCTGGGTATTGAACCTTATTTGACAATGATGCTGAGTGCGCATGATAGATTTTTAATTTCGCGCTTTAGATTAAACCTTTTTCACCACCTTCTGGCGGTACCAGCTGGTTTTATTTTAAAACACGAAGACAGAGGGCCCTGTGGCTGCGACAATAGGTCTCCACAGGACACCCTCCACTTCGTGCTTCTCTGCCCTTATTATGGTTACCAAAGAAAAAGGTTTTTGAAGGGTCTGTTGAGGAAGGCTAGATTCAGACAGGCACGGGTAGCACTGTTGTTTTTAAAACTAGCAACGGATGTTTTTACACTTTTTTCTGTGGTAAATTTTTTAAGAAGTGCTTTGAAATCAAGAATCACAAGAGGGGACTGTAGTTTTAGATCCTAGTTTTAGATTGATATTATTTATTCGATGGGCTCCCTCGTGTCTGTATTAAACTGATGTAAATAGTATTTATACCTATGTAGGAGCTGGATGAAATGTTTTAGGAAATGTTTTACGTATGATTTATTGTGCTCACTCTTTTATGATTTGTGTTCAAATCGAATAAAGATGAAATTAAATTAAATTAAATGATCCAAGCTATCCCGTGGCAAGGCACTTTAAGGACAAACATGAAAGTAGTCTAAAACATTTTAAGTATTATGTTTTGGACTCAGTGCCGGTTGCCAAAAGAGGTGGCAATAGGGAGGCCAAACTCAGGCGCTTGGAAACTAGATATATCATAGAACTTGATACAAAGCACCCAGGGGGTTTAAACACCAGTGAAGACATGTATACTTACCTGTGATTCTGTATTTTGGCCATGAACTTTGAGGTGATTTTTCGTGTAACAGTCTCTGTTAGATTCTAGGAATTAAGTACATTTCCGTAATCTAAACATAGTGTGAAATTAGATTCCCTATATACCGGATTAGCTGCAACGGAATCCATTGTAATTTTAACCACCTCACAAGGATTACCATGTAATATAGAAATCTTGTTTTAGTAACTATTACACTCTTTTAGCCAACATTGTTTTAGAACCCTTTTAGGAGTTTTTAAGCTAACTTATTGGGGTTTTAGGTTGAAATGACTTTATGTGAATTTTATGAATTTTATAAACTCGTTTGTGGGAATCAACCATCCAGTACCTCTAGTATTAGCTCATCAACTCCTAGTCTAACTCAATTTATTAAAATTTTAGGTGTCTATTCCGACTCCGTTTTTTGTCCATAGGCCCTGTAGAGATGAAAACGACATTAGTTTTTCCTCTGTGGCTGCTAGCAATTGTTTGCACATAGGTTGTTTTTGCATTAATATTGCACTAATTTGCACAAATAGGGAACTAGGCAGGACTTGCACTTAAGTATTAATATTTTTGGGGGGTTTTCATCATGCACTAAGTCACTTTTTGAATATCAAATAGCAGTATATCTAGGCACAGTTTTAACTAGAACACGAATATTCGGAAAATGAGGAAATATATATTTTTTAGTATTTATACTTTTATTTTCCTTTTATTGAGAATATTGGTGTTATACACAATGTGTTTTACTATGATATGTTTTTACCCTGGATGAATTTTATACATATTGTATACTATTAATGCATTTATGCTATGACTTACTTTCCAGTGTAGTATGTTTACTATGTCTATAGCTGCTATCCCATGACACTTGCACTTTAAAAGAAGTAATCCCGCCCTAGGCGCTGACATGTGATCAAGGCCGTTTTACCGGCCGAAACGCGTCATGGCGACATGGTGATTGCTGATTAAATCACTGCAACGAATTCTTGGGTCTACTCTTGCCTTATTTTGTGTGGATGAAGTGGTGGGCAAGCCTGCAACCATATATATATATATATATATGCATATATATATATATATATTCCCAACCATCTCTTCCCTGTGAAGTAGACAAGGGGACACAGCAGGGTTACCAGGAGAATCCTTTATTTTCCAAATGGCATGACGCGTTTCGGCGGTAAGACTTTTTCCAATGCCTTTGACACCTGAGGTTTGTACTGTTCACCTTTTGAATGGGCTCCTTCGTTCTCATTGGTAGGCGCACAGCTGACCATAGTTCGTTTAAAGAGCATTATTGCAGCACCTCCTTACGGACTGCAAATCCCATCATGCATCCTTTCAGACTGGGACAATGACTCTTTTAGCTCCGTCTGATTTTGTATTTCTCATAGTGAGTATGGGCTAATTTACACAAACGAGGTCTTGCTGATAGAGCTTCCCGCCACCCCGGCATCCAATATGGTCATAAAACAGTCACCTGGCCCCCTACATCCAGCCACAAATGCCAAACTTGAGCATACCCTGAGACGTGATGCAGTGAACACGGCTCGCCATAAAGTCACGGACTGTACTTTCGCCAGCAGTACCTTGCTCCGTTTAGTTGCGGCGGTCGGGAGGCTTACAATCACTCGGAATTAAATCACTCAAATCTTGCCACTGATTCCCTCCGAACACTTGTTGGACAGGTCCCCTGCGTGTCACTGGCAGCACGCAAATATTCCCAACGATCTCTTCCCTGTGAAGTAAACAAGGGGACACAGCGGGGTTACCAGGAGAATCCTTTATTTTCCAAACTGCATGACGCATTTTGGCGGTAAGCCTTTTTCCAATACCTTTGACACCTGTGGTTTGTACTGTTCACCTTTTGAATGTGCTCCTTCGTTCTCATTGGTAGGAGCACAGCTGACCATAGTTCGTTTAAAGAGCATTATTGCAGCACCTCCTCACAGACTGCAAATTCCATCATGCATCCTTTCAGACTGGGACAATGTCTCTTTTCCGTCTGATTTTGTTTTTATCATAGTGAGTACGGGCTAATTTACACGAACAAGGTCTTGCTGATAGATCTTCCCGGCATCCAATATGGCCATAAAACAGTCAGACAGAGAGAGAGAGCGAAAGGGAGAGAGAGAGAGAAAAATACAGTCAAAAACTAAGGGCCTGATTAGGACTTTGGAGCAGTTGCGCCGGCTCTCCGCTGGCACGGCTGCGCCAAAGCCACGCAAGGACCACCAACCTGATTATGAGTTCAACTCATGCAGGCGGATGATCCTTTTGCCTTTCCCACAGCGGTGCCAGAAAAACAGGCACCGCAATTGGCACAGCAAAAATGTTCCAGCAAGGCATGGACGGTGACCTCCATGCCGTGCTGGAACTGGGGGTGCAAGCATACAGGGGGGCACATGTTGTGCCCCCCTGAATGCATCCCCATGGCAGGGGGCATGGGGGCCCTATAGTTCCTTCACAGCCAGCCTTTTCATTGCGGGGAGCCTGCCATGAAACAGCTGGCGGTGAAGGAACTCGTAATATGCTCAGCTGGACTGCACCAGTCCTGCGCAACATGTTATAATGGGCCTCTGCCGTGCCACCGCCAGGTAACGGCGGTTCCCTGGTGCAGGCAAAGGTCCACCACCGGTAAGACATTGAAAGTCGTAATCCGGCAGATGGTAGACCGCCACCACCATGAGTGCGGTGGTCGGAAGACCACCACACTCATAATCAGCCACTAAGTATAGGGTCAGGCTCAAATGTGACATACCACTGAAATTCACCAGTATGGTTGACAAAGCACACAACACACGCCATAACTCACTCCACCCATCATGCTTCAGTCTTGTTTGATAACTTATTTTCCAGTCCCTTTAGCAAATTGGTATTTTATGCATGGCAGCTGATTTAAGTTATGGTGTGTTTAGTGTGTGCTGACAACATGAAACTTGTGAGTCAGATGTGATTTTGAAGCCAATCATAAAATATTGACCGATTCCGGCACCTATAATGGCCGCTCGCAAGCTCTTGATTATTTTGACTCAGTTTTTTCCCTGGTTTGGGACTTGAGTTTTCCTCACCTCTGGGTACTCCTTAGCACTCCCCTGGGGTCCCTACCCGCTGTGTAGCTTTTTCACTACAGTGTGAAACTCGTGAGTCATATGACTCACGAGTTTCATGTTGGAAAAAAAATGTAGAGCCTTCTCCAGCCAATCACATTTCTCAAAAATGTCAAAATGTGATTGACAGGATTCACGAGTCATGACTCACAAGTTTAAACAGCAGAAATATACAAAAGTGTTAATCCTTTAAAGGTTGCTGCAACTTTCTAAAAATGCTTGTAGTTCAAAAACTACTGAGTGGATGTACACCAAACAAACATACGTATACTTTCAAAGTAAAGTTCTACTTTCAAGCCAGGTTTGGTGTAAACTTGTTCAGATGTTCAGGTTGTAGGTGCAATCAAAATATCCTCTAGGAAAATGCTTCTGTTTTATGACACACCTCAGGCCTTTTACTTTTTTTCCCTGCAAAGATCTTCTCGAAACTTGGAATGCTGAACCAATTGCTCACAAAGCTAGTAGATTAACAAATTGGTGCAAATCCTTATTAGAGTCAAAGGTTGTAGGCAAATCATTAAAAAATAATTTTCAATGGAAAGTGCAACTCCTCCATAACTACACAGTCGTGAACGTCACTGCAGAGCAATGTATATTCACACACACACACACACACACATATTCCCTGAAAAACCCAAAAGTTAAAGTAACGTTAAGTTAGGTGAAATGTTCAGTAAAACGTAACTTTTTAAACTAAAAACCACAGAAATTCACCAGTTATAGCTATCTCAAGTAACTATAACTCATGCCCTAAGGTAAGTATAATTTGCACCCCTGTCATGCACAGTTTTCTTATCAATAATTTAATTGCAAATGTTGCAGAGATATTATCATTGATGTCATAGAAGATGTCATGAGTGATGTAATATGTGGGGTAATTAGCACTGCATGGCTACCCTCCCTTTTAATTTGAATCACAGTCCTGGCGAATAAGGTCCCCAGGACCCTTTTAAGGCTTGGGGAGGGGGGACGCACGGCCTCCCCCTCCCCTCTTACTACATTTCCGCCCCCGGGGATAGTGTCCCCGGGGCCTAACTATACTCGGGGAGAGGGGCACCGACCCCCTCCCTTCAGATAATTACGTGTCCCAAGGGGATGGGGTCCCCAGGGCCTTTTTAGGCTCAGGGAGAGGGGCTGCACTGCCCCTCCCCTTTTTTAAGCATTTTGGCCGGGGGGATGGGGTCCCTGGGGCCTTATTAGGCTTAGGGAAGGATGCCACACTCCTCCTCCCCTTAAGTAATATGTGCGCTGTCCCCCTCCCCCGGGCCCACCCAGGGGTTTTTGGGAGGAGAAATGCACAGGAGCCTGCACCTCTTTTTTTTTTTTGTTTTAACAAATTTGCAGCAAAACATTTTTTTAAAAGTTTTTTGCCCCAACCCCACCACCAGGCGTCGAGAAGTCAGGGCACCCCTACCCTGGCCCCTTATGGCTTTTGGGGGCGTTTTCATAGGACTCGGTACTGAGTCCGGAGCTTAAGATGGCTGCCACCACTTTCTGGCTTATGTGGCGGAAGCCAATCAGATCTCAGGAAGATCTTCCATGGTGTGATATTCTGGATCAAGATCCAGCTTTCTGACAAATTTGGTGTAAATCCGTTCAGTGGTTTGGGCTGTAGCAGTGTCTAAATTTCCTATCAAAAAATTAATGGGGAAAACGCATTTTGGGACCTCACTTTTTTCTCACCCCTGATGGACAGATCACCCTGAAATTTTCCATGCGCAAACTAGTCAAACTGTAGCACTTTTTTGGAAAGTTTCTTGGAGATTCTTCAAACGGCATCTATGTTATTAGCAACACACAAAAGGCATTTCTTATGGAAACACAATCCTAACAATAGCTATCCACCAGCGACCGCCACTGGGTAATATATTAATATATATATGTACACACATATATATATATATATATATATATATATATATATATTTCGAACGCTCGTTTTCCAAAGTCTTCGTGACAATAACGAGAATGGACCCAATTCAGTGCATATGCGTGTTTATTTCGCGCTCCACCAAGCCGCCATAACGCGTTTCGGCCGTTCCCTTCCAGGGGTATACTCTTCATAAGCACTGAATAGTCCCGCCCACGTGCGGGGACCCCGGAGCAATAGCCAATAATATGCATATATCTACATATATATATACATAAATACCCATATATATATATATAGATAATATGCATTATATACATATGCAGCCTGAAAACATGTTACTAGGCTCAAAAAACTGCCGCCATTGCATTGTAAATCTTTTACATTTGAAAAAATAAAGACATATAAGTCATAATATACTTATGATACATATAAAGAAAACTGCTTTGAGTTTGCTTTGAAACACACAACCTTTATTTTCAAAGGTAAAAAGGTAAGATCATAGAGGCAGAGTAGCCTAGAAAGGCTGCATAGAAAACAATTAGAAAATTGGCGCCGTGCCTTTAAGACCCCAGGAACCCCCAGGCTCCCATCATGCACCACAGGTGACAGTTAGGTCATTTCTTTTGGACGGCGTATAACAGTGTAATCACAGTATGGGTAACAGGTACATATATATGACCATGGTATTCGTCCGGGGAGGAGGGAGGGTTGCTTATGACTTTGATGAGTATACCCCTGGAAGAGAACTAGGATTACAGGTAAGTAACTTATCCTTCTCTTCCAGGGGATACTCATCAATAGTCATAAGCACTGAATAGAGTAGCAAGCCCATCCCCGTACCCTGCGGACGAATACCAGCATATCAAAACCATTTTACCAAACATATTACCCAAACAAATTTCTCAAGGATGCTTGACCAAACTGAGCATCCGCTTGAGTGTCAGAATCAAGGCAGTAATGGCATGCGAAAGTATGGACCGAACGCCATGTGGCTGCTTTACAAATTTCTTGAATAGGTACATTCCTAAGCATCGCTATCGTAGCAGCTTTGCCTCTTGTAGAATGCGCTCTCGGCTTGCCCGGGAGCTGCTTATGTGCCAGTTGATAAGATAACGTGATACATGACACTGTCCATCTAGAAATGGACCTTTTAGAGGCAGGGAAACCAGTGTTCAACGGACCATAATTCACAAACAGTTGGTCAGACTTTCGTACACTTTTTGTTTTATCAAGATAGAATTTTAACACTCTTTTTAGATCTAGAGAGTGTAGAGCTCTCTCAGCCGGAGTGACAGGGTTTGCAAAGAAAGTAGGAAGAGTAACTGACTGGTTGATGTGAAAATCCGAGATCACCTTAGGAAGGAACCTCGGGTGAGTACGTAACACCACTCTATTCGCGTGAAAAACGAGATAAGGCTCTGTAGAGCATAAGGCTTGTATCTCTCTTACCCTGCGGGCAGATGTGATTGCCACGAGAAAAGCAGTCTTCCACGAAAGATGCTGAAGGGAAGCTTTGTGAATGGGTTCAAATGGGGGCCCCATTAGTTTAGAGAGGACCACATTAAGCTCCCAGGGAGGAGATGGAGACCTAACGGGTGGATAGACCTTTTTAGACCCTCCAGGAAATCCTTAACAACTGGCATTTGAAAGAAAGAAATCTGAGTGGGAGACTTTCTATATGCTGTTATCGCTGCCAGGTGAACCTTTATGGAGGAGTATTGCAAACCTGCTTTGGCCAAATACAATAAGTATGGTAACAGTACCTGTTCCTGACCTCGAATAGGGTCAAGACCCTCAGCAGTACACCACATGTAAAAACGCTTCCACTTAAAAGCGTAAGACTTCCTCGTAGAAGGTCTCCTAGCCTCCTTCAAGATCTGCATGCAGTCTTGAGAGAGACCTAAATGTCCATATTGGATGAACTCAGGAGCCATGCTGCTAACCTCAGGGACGGCAGGTTGGGATGGAACACCTTGCCGCCCGCCCTGGTCAGCAGATCCGGATGACATGGCAACCTCCTGTGTGGTACTTTGGACAGATGAAGAAGGTCCGGGTACCACCACTGGCGAGGCCACTCTGGAGCAACCAGGATCATCTCTGTCTTGGAATTGTACAGTTTCCTGATCACCATGGGAATGAGGGGAATAGGTGGAAAGGCGTAGAGTAATGTCTCTGACCAGTCTATCAACAGAGCATTCCCCTTGGATCCTGGTTGCGGGTACCTGGAGGCGAAGACGCAGCATTTTGCGTTTTCTGCGTCCGCGAAGAGATCGATGTCTGGTGTTCCCCAGTGGTGGAAGATGTCTTGCACCACTTCTTGTTTTAGCACCCAGTCGTGTGCTTCTGCGAAATGCCTGCTTAGGCTGTCTGCTTGGACGTTGAGGACGCCTGGTAAGTGAATTGCGGAAATTTTCATGTCTCGTGCCAGAAGCCACTTCCAAATCGCCTGTGCTTCCAGCGACAGGGGTCTGGACCTGGTGCCCCCTGCTTGTTCAGGTAGTACATCGTTGTTGTATTGTCCGTCTGAACAAGCAGAGCAGTCGATTTGATGGAAGGAGAAAAAGCCTTGAGAGCCAGATGCACCGCTCTGAGTTCCAGCATGTTTATGTGGTATAGCTGCTCTTTCTCTGACCACATTCCTTGGATCTGTAGTGGCCCCATATGAGCGCCCCATCCCTGAAGGGACGCATCCGTCACCAGAGTCTGCTTGGGCAGTTCCTGTTGAAAGGGGACTCCTACGATGAGATGAGTCCGTCGCATCCACCATCTGATGGAGAGCCGGACAGACAGAGGTAGAGTTAAAGTGTCCTCCCATCGATTGGAGATTTGAGACCACTGATCCTCTAGAGTCTGCTGTAGAGGTCTCATGTGAAGTCTGGTGTTTGGAACTAGAAAAATGCACGAGGCCATCGAACCCAGCAGAGATGAGATCTGCCTGGCCGTGGGCTGAGGTATCTTCAGGAGAGTTTGACACCTGTGGAGAATGGATGAAAGTCTCTCCTCCGAAGGATACGCTCTTGCGTTTACAGTGTCCAAAGTTGCGCCCAGGTAATGTATCCTCTGTGTTGGATTGAGGATGGATTTTTTGAAATTTACGTGTAGACCGAGCTGATGTAGTTGTTGAATGCAGTACGCGAGGTGCTGCTGTAGAAGAGTTGGAGACGCACTCTTGAGAAGCCAATCGTCTAGGTAAGGATAGACGAAAATCTGCTTCTTCCTCAAGAAAGCAGCTACTACTGCCATGCACTTTGAGAATGTGCGAGGAGCCGACTTCAGACCAAAGGGCAGGACAGTGAACTGGAAGTGGTCTGACTGGATGCGAAACCTTAGAAACTTTCGATGCTTTGGAGAGATTGGGATGTGGAAATAGGCATCTTGAAGATCTATGGAACATATCCAGTCCCCTTGATGTAGATGCGGGATTATTTGATGTAATGCCAGCATTCTGAACCTCTCTCTCAGAATGAACTTGTTGAGAAGCCTGAGATCTAGTATAGGCCTGAACTCCTTGTTTGGACCTTTCTTTGGGACCAAAAAATATCGGGAGTAGATTCCCTGTCGACGTTGATGCCATGGGACCTCCTCGATGGCCTCCTTTAGGAGTAGAGCGGACACCTCGTCTCTCAGAAGATTTAAGCGATGGATGACAGTCTTTTGAGGAGGAATAGAAGGTGGAGGGGACTTGAACCTGATGGAATACCCATTCCTTACAATATTTAGCACCCACTTGTCTAGTGTGATTTTGGTCCACTCTTCCAGGTAGAAACGGACACTTCCCCCCACCGGAGTGGGTAACGGAGTTAGGGGAAGCAAGCACTCACTGCTTCTTTGTTGCTTGGCAGCAGGTGTGGACTGTCTGGAGTTCCCTCCTCGTCCTCTACCAGGACGACGCTGGTAGGATTGTGATCTTCCTTGATTTTGCTGGGAGGACCACTGAGGGGTTTGAACCCTCTGCTGGTATTGGCGCCGATCGTAAGGGCGGTAGCGTCGCCTGAAGTCCTTCTTCTTCTCGAGCCCAACCGCCTTCACCGTATCCAGTTCGGTTTTCATCCTGGACATTTCATCATCAGCATGAGAGCCGAAGAGCGATGTGCCATTGAAGGGGAGATTGAGAATACGATGTTGCGCCTCTGACTTCAGACCCGTCAATCTCAGCCAGGCAGAGCGACGGGCACAAATCCCATGTGCATAACCATGGGCAGCGAGATCAGAGGCATCAGCCGCTGCACTGATGACTTGATTGGCCACCAAACCACCTTCATGCAGAATTTCCAGGAAATCTTGCTTGTCTTCTTTTGGGAGCTTCTCAGTGAAGCGTGAAAGAGAGTCCCACAAAGAGCGGTCATACCGACCCAGTAAGGCCGAGGCGCTGGCTACCTTCATGTAAGAGGCTGAGGTAGTGCACATTCTCTTGCCGACAGAATCCATGGCCTTACTGTCTCTATCTGGGGGTACCGCAGACGATGCTGCCCCCGTCTGATTCTTCCGTGCCGCTGAAACAATAACTGAGTCCGGTGGAGGGTCAGCCCTCAGAAAGAAGGGGTCCTTCTCAGGAGGCTTATACTTTTTAGTGATCCGAGATGGGGCCGCCCCCACCGATGCTGGAGTAAGGAATTTTTGCAGAGCAGGCTCTAGCAGGCCAGGCACTACGGGAAGCAATGGTCTAGAGGAAGACCTTTGGTGTAGTGTTTCAAAGATGACTGATGTCTTGGTGGTGGAAACAGGCATTTCAATCTGAAGCTTCGCAGCCCCTCGACAGAGAACCTCATTGAAGGTCAGGATATCATCAATGGGCGATATTCTACTCGGAGGAGAGGAAGAAAGAGTAGGAGAGTAATCAGCCTTGGAGTCTGAAGACCACGAAGAAGATCTATGGCTTCGTCTTCTAAGAGAATGGTGTCGAGATCTGGATGCCCGACTCCTAGGAGAACGTGATGAGCGCCTTCTGAAAGGTGGGGACCTTTGTGGAGTGGCATGTCGCTCACGTCTTTCAGATGAGTGTACTGACTGAATTATAGGCGATCTGGATCTTGTAGAGGAACGTGGCAATCCTGTAACCCTGCGGATCTTCCACTCCCTTATTTCCCCTAGCCTTCTCGGGGAGATATTAGTTGGAGGGGTTGGAGACGGTACTGGTGAGTGTTCAGGAGTGACTTGCACTATCTGAAGTCCTGGGGAGGAAGAGGCACTCCTTGACGTCACCACCTGGGCGTCCCGCGTCGAGCGGTCTCCCGACATCGCCCTAGGTCTCTTTGCAGGAGGAGATCCGTGATTGGAATGTGATCTCCTCGATGTCGACCTCATCGACGTCGACCCAGATCGCGATCTTCTTGACCTAGATCCAGAGGGTGTTTTTCGAGATCTCGACAGCGATCTCCTCGACGCCGACCTCCTTGGCGACGGATGCGTCGACGTCATGCGTCTCGATGGCGACTGCCTGTGTGTCACCGGCGTCGAAGCCCTCGGTGTTCGGCTCGACGTCGATGCAATTCGCCCTCTCGACGTCGGTGGTGATCTCGACGTCGCCACAGTCCCTCTCGGCGGCGGGCTTCGACGTTGATGTGTCGACGTCGAGCCCTGGCCTCTTGACGTCGTAGGCGAGCCAGACTTGGACCGCCTACGCGTTGGTGTCGACTTCGTCTTATGGGTCTTCTCACCTGAAGTGAGATGTTTCGACGGCGAAGGACGTCTCGACGTCGATTTCGACGCCGACTCGGAGCACAAAGGTATTTTGGATGCCGATCTGTCCCTCGACGGCGTATGAGACTGATGTCTCCTTTTCTCACCTTTCTCTTTGCGCTCCAACCTTGGTTGAGAGGAGGTCTTCCTTGAGGGATGTACTTCTCGCCCTGCTTCTTTTCTTCTCTCCTGCATGGAGTGCAGCTTAATCTTCTCCCTTTCCCTAAGGGTTCTTTTTGAAAACTTGCTGCAGTGGTAACACTGGTCTGGCTTGTGAGTTGAAGGTAAACAAGCAATACAGACGAGTGAGGGTCTGACTTAGCCATCTTTTTTCCACAGGCCGGGCACTTATTAAATAAGGCCGGCATTATGACAGGAAAAAATAGCCAAAAGTCAGAAAAAATAGTAGTATTAGTAAGTTAAGTACTAAAGACGTCGAGTGAAACTAAAAAAGTTCACTTGAAACCAGAAAAAAGTGATAAAAAATCACTAAGTGGCGAGCTCAATGCTCCAGGATCCTCACAGAAGGAGCCGGAAAAAAGAACTGACCTAACTGTCACCTGTGGTGCATGATGGGAGCCTGGGGGTTCCTGGGGTCTTAAAGGCACGGCGCCAATTTTCTAATTGTTTTCTATGCAGCCTTTCTAGGCTAATCTGCCTCTATGATCTTACCTTTTTACCTTTGAAAATAAAGGTTGTGTGTTTCAAAGCAAACTCAAAGCAGTTTTCTTTATATGTATCATAAGTATATTATGACTTATATGTCTTTATTTTTTCAAATGTAAAAGATTTACAATGCAATGGCGGCAGTTTTTTGAGCCTAGTAACATGTTTTCAGGCTGCATATGTATATAATGCATATTATCTATATATATATATATATATGGGTATTTATGTATATATATATGTAGATATATGCATATTATTGGCTATTGCTCCGGGGTCCCCACACGTGGGCGGGACTATTCAGTGCTTATGACTATTGATGAGTATCCCCTGGAAGAGAATATTATGACCATGTTGTTTTCAGATGCTGTGCCTCCAAGCGTAGAATCTTACCGGGTACATTGATGAGTTTGTGATGTTTCTGGAGTTTTCCACTATCCACGTGTGATATTGGTCCTTTTATTGAGTCCTCATTTAATCCATCAATGCCCATTTATTGTTGCTAATTGAGAGTTGTATTACTCAATGGGGGCTGTGATCCCAAAAGGCCATCGATCCTAAATAGTTATGTGATGCCTCAACTGAAAACCAAGACTCGGACTGCACCAGATTCCTCACACGAACATGTTTGGACTCAACACAATTTTATTTACCTTTTGGTACCAAGAACCACATATTGCCCATGGTCACAGTCACTGAAGCACTAGTAAGCCACGCCTCGGGCCCCGCCACCTGTCTATGGAGGCCTATTTACACGGGATAGCCCGTCTGCGCCTTTCCGCGCACGGCATGCGCACAGCGCCAGCCCCCTGCCAATTTTGGGTCAAAGACGCCTTCACTGTTGAGTGCTTATCAACTGAGAGGTCAAGAGTTCTCTGTTGTGCGATTCGTGCTGCCGTATTCCCGCATACCCGCCCACAAGCCCACAACGCCTTCACGCCCACACGTCATACGCTGACGTGGACGTTTCGCAGCTGTTGGAGCAGGAAACTGAAGGAGCCGCGGTCGCGGTTGCGGCTGCGGGAAAAACGCCGAAATTGCGGAGAAAACAGAGGACGCGGTAAACACCACAGCGTAGCGGTCACAAGCGGCGGAAACAATACAGGAACTGCTTTTCGTGAGGGAAAACGTGATATAAGGGAAAAACGGCCCCCCAGGAGGACAGAGAATACAGTGAACACTGTTATCCCACGAGAAAGGAGAATCAGCATATCCTATAGGAGGAGAATTGACGGAGCAGAAAGGGCACGGAATCGGGCTCGGGTATACGGTAGTGCACAACAGAGGTAAGTGAGGAGGCACAGGGGGACACACTTGCCCCTTATCTTAACTAAATAAGGATTGGCACTGTTACAGTAAATTGGCAAAAGGTGGGGGAAGATAAAACTGGACTGAGATGTGGAATTACTCCTTAAAGGATAAGCCATGGCCCCCAGGAAGACCAAAAGCACACTGGAACAAAAACAGAGGCAAAGGGACCACTCAGTAGGGCAGAGGGGGTCTAGCAAAAGTATGGAGAGCTCAGGACTAAAAGCAAGGAAATTAATAAAGAAAAAGGCAAAAGGAACGAAGGTCGTAGCGCCTGGTGGAAGAGGGGGGGGCCAAGCCTCAAAATCACTAAAAGACTTCGTGGGGAAACATTTTAAAAAGGTGTTTTCACCAGCGAGGCCACAGGACGTGGAGGATGTAGAGCCCGAACAGCAGAATGAGAATAGCATATCAGACTTGGAGGTGCAGATGCTAGAGTCTGCAATTGTGGCAAACCATTCTCTTCAGTCCTTGCCATGTCATAACGTCTTAATACTCTCCCCACGGCTGTCTTCATCTCCACGGGGGCTGTTTTCACAGTACCCGGAACTAACAAGCCTGGATCAACAGGAACTTAACAGCGAGGTCGCAAGGGCCAATGGGGGGGATGACAGGAGGACCGTAACAAGGCCGATAGAAACTGTAAGCCAAGCTCAGCATGATATTCAGAGTGTGGACCTAAAAGAAGATGAAGAGCGGAATTATATATCGGAGCTGAACTTAGATATTTCTGCCACACCATCTTCCTCAATGTTGGAAATAATGATAATGCTACAAAGAACTCTCCAAGGACTTTTAGAAGCAACGTTAATAAATACTGATATTTTAAAATCACAAAAAATGCATTTACACAGAATTGAGGGGGAGTTGCAGGGAATTAGGGGTCAAATGCCCACCTTAGTAAGACCAGTACTAGATACTAAACCCACAAATTTGGCAGAGGGCGGGGTAGAGACCGTGGAACCAGCGAAGGTAAACCATGAAGTTTATATTTCAAGATGCCCAATGATAGTAAAAAGAAGGAGTGAATATATAAGATTTGGTCTGCCCAATTATGGGGGCCGAATAGGTAGGAAGGTCAATAGAAAGGTGAAAGATAAGTTAAGGAAAAGGAGGTCTGAGGAGACAAGCGTAGAAGTAGCCACTCAAGTACAGACTCCAACAAAACCCCCAAAAGATATAAGGAGGCGGAAGGGGTTACAAAAAGATTTTAAAAAGAATACAAAAAGGGTGCAACCAAATAGAATATCAACCTTACAGCAGAATCAAGGAAGGAGTATAGCACCTATAGTGGCCAAAAACGCTAATAGCACTCCCCATTATGGGGCGTGGCCAGAACCCCGTAGTAAGCTCCCAACTGTAATAAGAAAAAACAATTCCCAGCCACACATGCCACCTATATTGGCGAGAAAGGAGGGAGTAGGAAGCAAGTGGATTTACTTTGAGCAGATACAAAAAGAAAAAGGAGGGAAGAAAATGAGGAAGAGCTCACACCTAAACAGGTCACTACTTCTACGATCATTTGCCCAGTGCCAAAGCTTGAAAGGCATTGGTACTAATGACCTGCGACAAGTGGGCTTTAAATTTATTCACGCAGGGAAAGAGATTACGAATGTATTAGTTTACTCAGACCTGGTAAAGATTGCGATAGGGAAGGCGGAGAAGGAGGTACTAAGGGAAGGGATACGGATAGTACCTGAAGAAGAAGTAACAGGTTTTGAGTTATCAGGAAAAGACTTCCTAAGATGCCACGCAGGCTTAGGGAAAAGACAGGTGAGGCTAATAGAGAATGAAGTAGGGGACGAGAAGGGAAATCTCAATATTGTAACCAACATCAATGAAGATGAGAATTGGTGGGAGAATTGGTGTCAAAGAAGTAGTCCAGCAGGTCCCTCCCGGAGGTAGAGTGAGGAGTCTGGTGAAGTAGGTTACCTAGATGATGTTGAATAGGGAAAAGGGTCGCCGCATAGCATAAAAATGATCTCGTGGAATATAAATGGTCTTGGAGATTTAATAAAACAAGAAAATATAAAGGAGCTAGCAAAAAGTAACGAGATCATATGCCTACAAGAAACATGGCTATGCGGCACGACCCCAATATTCGACGGGTTTCACCAACTCCACCGCCCAGCAAAGAAAAAAAGGTTTGGGCGACCTGCAGGGGGAATCATGACACTTTTATCCACAAGAATTGTGAAGAAGGCGACCCAATTGTCCGTAAAATGTAAATGGTTGCTAGCATGCAGGGTATCCTTATTAGCTGGGGACAAAAAGTTTGATAAACTGACGCTGGTAAATGTGTATATGCAATGGGAGAGTACCGAGGAATATGGTGTTGAATTGGGTTATTTTAAAGATGATTTAGATAATATTTGTGAAAAATACAGCACAGAGTTAATCTTAATGATGGGGGATTTTAATCACAAACTAAATCCAATTAAACTTGATTGTTGGTATACAGACATGCTGGAGGCTTATGATATAAAATTAGCAACTTTTCCAGATTGTGTTCTAATAACTCAAGACATAAATTTGGGAAACTACCTAGGGACAAAAAGCTTATTTTGCTTAAAACGGTAGGTCAGCTCTAGATTGCCCGGCAAAGAAAACGTTTAAAATAGGCTCACAAAACTGCCCAATAGATTATGCTTTTATGCCAGCCTGGAACTTTGCCTTAGCTAAGGAGTTCAGGATTAGCCACAGAGATGGGAGTGACCATAATCCTCTGGAGCTAGTGCTTTCAGACGTCCACCTGAACCCCTGTGGAAACGTACTTGAACAACAGGTGGATTATCCGAGGCGTGTGACAACAAGACTAACGGGGGAATATATGGCAAGGCTTGCAACGCTGCAACAAAAGATTGATCTGGCAGGCATAAGTGGGCAGAATCTGGACTGGTATGTGAGTAAGATAGAACAAGTGGTCCAAAGTCTTCGTGTTAATTTGAAAAAGGATGGGAAGGTTGCAAAGAGACAATATAAAGACCCGATTAGGCAAGTTAAATGGTTTACCAGGGATTGCTTAGAAAAGAAGAGGGAGATAAGGAGAGAAGCACGTCGACTTAGAGTCAAATATGAACAGGATAGGGCCAACAAGCTCGATAAACTGAAGAAGGAATATAAAGCGTTAATTAGTAGAACGAAAAGGAATTACAAAGAAAGCTGCTGGGGTAAATTGTTGGAAACAATAGAAACAAAGAATATGCGCCAGTTCTGGAAGCTGATACAATCGGCGGCAGAATTCCCGGTGGGCGCAATGAATTGTGTAGTGGAAGAGGCGTCTTGGGAGGAATATCTGCTGGAATTATATAGCTCGGCAAGGGGGAAAGAAGAGGGTGAGCAGCAGAACTGGAGTGGGTTAGTAGAAGAATTGAAACCTGACTTCTCTGTACAGAACGTGGAAAAAACAATAAAAAACCTGAAGTTAACTAGAGCAGCTGGACCTGACAATCTCCCAGCCATAATAATAAAGTCACATTTGAATTGGTGGGCAGAATTCTTTTCACAAATGTTTCTTGTTATCCTGGAGACTGGAATAATCCCTAAAAATTGGAAGGGCGCTATAATAAGGCCGGTGCATAAGAAAGGGAATATCCATATGCCGAAAAATTATAGATTAATTAATTTGCTGGATATCGGGGAGAAGATCTTTTCTAAAATTATACTAGGAAGGCTAAAGGACTGGGTGGAGCGGGATTCAATCGTCCCAGTGGAACAGGGCGGATTCAAGGAAGGACATTCCACCATTGATCACTGCTTCGCCCTATGGGCGTTGGCCCGGAAGTCGATAGAGCAAAAGGGTAAGCTGTATGGTTGCTTTGTCGACTTCAGGGCAGCTTTTGATTCAGTGGACCGTAAATCTCTATGGGAATCCTTGACAAAATACGGTATACCGGAGGGTATACTGGCCATCTTAAAAGAACTACATAGCGGAAATTGGGCTCAGATCATTAGAGATACAAATGGGTCCCTGACACAGAAAATAGCGATTGAGAATGGACTTAGACAGGGTGCGTCTTGGCCCCTTTGCTCTTTGCCATATTTTTAGCAGATCTACCGGCTACCTTAGAAGTGGAAAGAAGTGCAAGCCCCAGAATGAGTGGAAATAAAGTTTCTTGCCTTCTGTACGCAGACGATCTAGTGATTCTTGATCAAACGGAGATAGGGCTTCAAAGGAAATTAAATGTTTTTAAGGAATATTGTGAGGCTAAGTTTTTAGTTGTAAATATGGAAAAAACAAAGATTTTATGTTTTGGGAAAAGAGATATGAATTTTAACTGGTTTTTAGGTCAAGACAGATTGGAGATTGTAAAAGAGTATAGATACTTAGGAGTTTGGTTTGATTGTGCCCTAAAATGGCATATGCATATAGATGCACAAAAACAAAAGCTTTTACATCAATCTGTGGGCTAAAAAATGTAATAGAGAATATGGAGATATGTCCCACAGACCCTTGCTAAAAGCATATGAAGCAATGATACCCCCGCAAGTTTTATATGGAGCAGAAGTTCTATACCTAAGTGGTAAATGCGGGTGGGATCTTGAAGAAGGGAAGATTTTAAAAATGCTATTGTCTTTGCCAAGCTCCACAATGGTCCAGGCTATTAGAATGGAGTTAGGTACAATAGAATGGAGCATACAGATCCAAATGTCCCTTATAAGATTTTGGAAACGTCAGGATCCGGGTGGTGTGCAGAAGGTCTCACAATGGTGCAGAGAGGAGTTACGATTGAGTAGCCTAAAATGGGCAAAGGAATCTAGGAAAAAAATCCTCTCTGCAGGGGAAAGGTTAAATGTGAGACCCTCGCAATCTACATTGGATGTAGAATTCACCAAAAGTTCTCTTAGGATTCAGGGTAAAGAAGCCTCAAGGAATATAGATCTGGAATATCTGAAAACAAAAAAATCGGTACAGTGCCTAAGAAATTCCTGGATGAATGAAACTTGGTACCCGTATTTGGACACTTTGCCCAATTATGGGGTAAGATGTGAGATTTTAAGAGTAAGAATTGGCATAAATCCCTGGCTAATGGAGGAAAAGATAAAAGTAGAAATGATACAGCCAGATGGTAAATGTAAATGTGGGCTAGGATCAAAAAGTGATATCTGGCATATTTTGGTTGACTGTTTTTCTTTTATCTCATTTCGGAAACTGTATTTACGTTCAATATTTGCCAAATATGAAATAAGATCACGAGCCAAAGCAATAGCCTTATTTACGGAGTTGCCAAATCTTGATATTGCTATTGCTCTGGGAAATTATATGAAAGCGGTAAAAGGGTCCGTAAGAGAGAAAATGAAGGGGAGTCAATGATTTTAGTCGGCTTTTATAAGTTTTAGATGCTCTTCCCGTTATATAAAAGTTTTAAAACTAGAAAGAATTCATTTGGGACTGTAGACTCTTGTCATTGGGAGTAGGAGAAGTGTGCTGAATTTTTATTGTATGTTTTATCGTATGTTTTATTGGTAATGAAATTGGAGAAATTATGCATTATTAATATATTGTAATTTATTGTGTTTAAAAGACTACGGTCTAAATAAACAGAGTTTTTGACTTGACTTGACTTGACCTACTCGCATGAGACATTGCTGGCATACAGGCGCACAGGTGAGTCTTCTGTGTGCTCTAAAATCTGTCCTTTGTCCTGGCCCTCAGCCCCTAGAGTTTGTTGCCCAGGCTATGGGGTACCGATAGGGGGGCGTGTGTCCGAATCGCCAACTCACTTTGAAATACCTGCTAGTACTATGGGTACACATCCGAACAGTTCGCATGTGTCTTGTGTGCTCCTCAACACAAGGTCCCTCATTAAACATGGGGAAGAATTCTCTCTATTTTGTGACACCCACACTCCTGGGTTAATTTTCATCACTGAAACATGGGCAGATTCTGGCCCTAACCCAGATTTTCTTGAACTCATTCCCCCCCTGGTTACCTCTCTTTTAGATTGAATCGGGTATGTAAACGGGGAGGCATCATCGCCATCTTGAATACGTCTAAGCTTTCGGTTAACTCTACCCTCATTGAGTCACAATTCTGTGAAGCGGCTTCATTTAGCGCTTGCTTATCTCCCAATCAGTCGTTTAGAGGCATGCTGCTATATCGATCACCTGGTCCGCGGGCCCCCTTTGCTCAGGACTTCAGCTGTCTGCTTGAGGACGAAATAGTACGGAAGGACTTCATGGTCCTTCGAGATTTTAATTTTCATCTTGAGGCCCATTATGACCCAGACACAGCCGTTCTACTACAAACTATGACCGCATTGGGCTTTTTCGCAGTGGGTGGAAAGTCCCATGCATCAAGCAGGAAACACCCTTGATGGTATCTTTTCTAACAGTTCTTCGTTAGGTAATGTATCTGCACTTCCTCTCCCTTGGTCTGACCACTGTGTAGTTTTTTTTAGATGTTTCTTACAGCCAGCCTGGTCATGTGTCTCTGAGTAGTCCATCCTGGACCCTCTCTCGTGCTTGGCATAGGCTTCAAGCAAAAGAGTTCTCTCAATTGCTGACTGAAACCAAATCAAGTTTATCGGACGATGTCGACAGTGCTGTCGACAATTACACTCATTGGGTAGAGGCTGCTTCTTTAGCCTTAGTACCTGAAAAAAAGGTCAAGAGGCACCATACCACCACCCCTTGGTTTTCCGAGGAGTTAAGGACCTTGAAACAGGCCTGCAGGAGAGATGCTGGCACATAAATTACTGCGACAGTGAAAAGGACAAATATAAGACCTGCCTGTCCGGGTATAAGGCCTCGATTTGAAAGGCAAAATCTGCATATTTCATTAGCAAGATAGAGCTTGCAGCAAACACCTCTAAGGAATTCTTCTCCACAGTTTAAAAACTCACTTCTGCCACTGCACCTCTACCTAAAGAGTGCAGTCAATCTTTCTGCAATTCAGTGGCCAGCGCAGGGGTCTACAACCTTTTCTGTACTGCGAGCTACTTATGTTCAATGAAACGCATTGAGACATACTAATAATATTAGTTTCCATAATCTCCATTTTTTTTACATGTATATTAATTCAATCAAGCAAAAGCTTTCCAATTTAATAAGCTGGGCTGCACACAGGTGAGCTACTCAGAGGTAGCTGGAGACCTACAGTAGCTTACGAGCTACTGGTTGGAGACCTCTGGAAAAGCGCCTTTCGACTTAAGGTAGAAGATGTCTTCAACACCTTCTCATCTCTCTCTTCTGTCCCTCACCTGGACAAATCTTCGTCAGTGGCAACTAATTTAGATCTTGAATTCAGTTCCTTTTCTCTGCGTGCCACCAACGAAGTTATCAAGCTGCTTAAGGCCTCTAGATCAGGCTCTCCAGGTGACCCGTTTCCCTCTTCAGTGGCCAGTCTAGCAGCTGAAACTAATGGAACCAAGCTGACTGAGATTTTTCAGCTCATCTGTCTAGCGGGCTCTTTCCCCTCGGCTTATACGAAAAAAAGCTGTAGTGCTGCCTCTCATCAAAAAGCCTTCCTTAGACCCAGATGACTCAAACAGTTATAGGCCCATCTCCTGCCTCTCATTACTGGCCAAGATTTTGGAAAAGGTGCGGATTGCACAACTGGGCATTGATACCAACAACCTTCTGGATACCACACAATTTGGTTTTCGTGCTTCGACTGTATGAAAGCAGTGGGAATTTGGATGGTTAGAAATTGTGTCGAATTAAACTCCGCAAAGACTGAGATACTGGTGTTTGGTGCCCAGCCGTCCTTCTGGACCTCCAATTGGTGGCCCCCTGAACTTGGCCCTCTTCCATCATCTGTCAGATGTGTTAAGAATCTTGGAGTTTCCATCAATAACAAACTCTCCTATACTGATCAAGCTAACGCTGTATCCTCCGCAGGTCTTTTCATCTTAAAAATGATTAAGAAAATTCTCCCCTTTTTACCTGGTCACCTCCAGAAAACAATTGTTACCTCTCTTGTCATCTCAAGGGTCGATTAGTGCAATGGACTTTTTTCTTAACGCCCATCAGCTGGTTCTCAACAAGCTGCAAACTCTACAGAACGTGGCCACTCGGCTGTTGTGCAAAGTCCCCAAATATAAATCTGTTTCAAAATTCATCACTAAACTTAACTGGCTCCCTGTCAGGCAGAGGGTCTTGTTCAAAGCCCTGTGTACGGTGTTTAAGGCACTGCAAGGGATAGACCCTGACTTCCTGAGGAAGAGTTTCACTTGGTACTTACCAAGTCGGTCTCCTCTACATATTAAAGCCATGCCAAATCTTCTGGCGTTTAGAAAAGCATTAAAAACTTGCCTCTTCGCCTTCTGATCACTCAGCTAACGCCATGACGCCCTTTTGGGCAAGCGAGCGCTTTATAAAAATACCTAACATTAACATAACATGGTCAGAAATTCTGAAAAGCTATCCATATATTGCAACAACATATTTTTTCTCCAGGAGCCCAAAATGTTACCTCTTTCACCACACTTGCCTTTACTAAGATTTCTTGTCCTCAGAAAGAATAATTACACGAAGCTCACCTCTCAATCTTTCTACCACACCATTTCCTTGGATTGGCTGGTAATCCATCTCTGCTGCAGCACAAAATTAGTGACTTTTTACCATTTCTATCCTCATGAGTTTGAGCATTCAGTCCTAAATTTCTGGGGCCCACTTAAATCCTCCTGTGATACCCATACCGTACCAACACCCTTTCTTCTGTGTCCTGTACTGAGCCAGTTATTGCTTTTATACCAAGGAAGTGAAAGATTTGTCCCTCTGTTCTACCCCACCGAGGCTTTGGACAGTGGGAAAGAAAGGTGCAGACAAGGAGCAAAATAAACATAGGAAACCTGAAACCTCATTTAACCCCTTCGGTGCTCAGGACGGCCCCCGGCCGTCCGACGTCACGGTGGGCGTGTGCGGAGGACAGCCGGGGGCCGTCCGAAACACGCCCACTCATGAATTCTCCCGCACAGCGGGAGAATTCGCGCAGCGCCGAAGGGGTTAAGGTGAAATGGACCAGAAGGTATTTGGTTTGATTTGATTTATAATTTTGTATAGCGCTTGAATGCCCCAAGGTGTCTTGGTGCTGCTGCTATTCTAAACAAGAGGATGGCTGGGGGGGGAGGTGAGACAGAAATACAGTAGCTCGTATTGACTAAAAAGCCAAGTCTTCAAGGATTTTCGAAATGATAGGAGGATTGGGCATGTCCTTAGATTTGCAGGGAGGGAGTTCCATAGTCTTGCGGCCCTCAGGATAAAACTCCTGCCACCCCATGAAGCTTGTTTGACCTTTGGTAATACTAAGAGTTTTGCATCTGAGGGTCCTAGGAGGGGCGTACCAGACAAATTTCTCACAAAGGTAGTGGGGTCCAATATTGTGCAGTGCCTTATACGCAATACGAAACGCCTTAAATTCCATCCTCCTCGCCACTAGAAGCCCATGCAGCTTGATCGAGGCCTGTGATGCTGATTGATACTTTGTAATTCCTGTAAAAAGCCAAGCGGAAGCATTCTGCAGCATCTGGAGTTTTAGGAGGGCTTTTTTCCGGATGCCAATGAAAAGGGCGTTCCCATAATCCAGTTTAGCTAGGACTAAGGTAGGAACTACTATTTTTTGAAGGTCCAAAGGGATAAAAGGACACAGCTTTCTGATTATTCTCAGAGTGAAGAATATTGACGAGACAAGAGCAGTGACCTGATCTTCAAAATTGAGTTTATCATCAAAAACGATTCCTAAATTTCTCACTTTTCGCACTGGTGTGGGTGTAACTCCCATAACCTGCGGCCACCAAATTGGTGACCAGAAGAAATTATCTGTACAAAAAAGAAGAACCACAGTCTTTCTGGAGTGAAGCTATAGGCAGTTTGACCTCATGAAGCATTCTACCTGCGACATGCATGAACTAAACCTTTGGCCATTCTCCTCATGATTGCTTGATATGGATACCACAATTTGGGTGCCATCGGCGTACAATATCACCGAGAAACCCAATGATTTTATAAGTCTTGCCAGCAGAGTAACATAGAGATTAAAAAGAGTAGGGCTCAATGAACAGCCCTGGGGTACCCCACATGGCAGGCAGAACTGTTCAGAGGTGAAATCGCCCATTGCAACATGGTTCGTTCTGTCCGTTAGAAAAGATGTTATTATCTTAAGCGCAAGGCCTCCTATTCCTAGCTCAGCAAGTCGGTCAATTAAGATATTATGATTGACCATGTCAAAGGCCGCTGAAAGGTGTAGTAATATCAAAGCGGCCCGACCTCCGCCATCTAGAATGGACCTTAGTTCTTCTGATGCAGCGATCAATGCTGTCTCTGTACGCCTTTTAAAAACCATATTGAGTGCAGTCTAAAAGGTTGTTATTGTCAATAAATTACGTGAATTCAGTATTCAGGGCGTTCTCTAATAATTTAGCTGGAAAGGGCAGTCTTGAAATGGGCCTATAACTGCTCTTCAGAGTCAAGGTCATTTTTCTTTAACAAAGGTAGAATGGAGGCTTTCTTCCATTCAAAGGAAAAGTGTCCCGTATTGATGATTCCGTTGAAAATCTTGGTCAATTGAGTGCCAAAGATCTCAGGAGCCAGATGCATAATTTTAGGGGTGCATGGATCTAGTGGTGAACCCAATTTAGTGGAACCAATTAAATTTAAAACTTTCTGTACATTAAGCATGGAAAACTTATCAAAGATGGTAGTAGGAAGTTGTACTTTACTCCTCAGAGGTTTGGACGCTCCTTGACTATTAGAGGTAAAGGTGTCAAAGACTTCTTTTACCTTTTTCTGAAAAAAATGTGCAAGAAGGTTACAGAAATTATGGCTGCTAGTACTGTTGCTAGACACGGGCATTTTCGCATAAGTATATCGACAAAAGCACACACAATGAATCTTAACCTTCGAGGCATCAGAATACTAATGATGTCAAAGACAATGATCAGTGTCAACCACGGGGTCCGAATATTGGGATGAGTGTGGGGGCCTGTTGCAAGCTTCCAAGATACCAGCAATAACTGAAAATGGACAAATGTTACTCTTTGTGCTTGCAAGGACAGCAAAAGATAATAAAGGATGTGTTATTTTCTCCAGCTTTTTAATACACTATTTAATAAGCAGTTTGTAGATATAAAAAAATGGGATATGCCAATGTGTGTTACTTTTACACTGCCCATGGATACCAGTAGGATGAGAATAGGGTGTTTCTTTGGAAACTTATGTGAAGGAGATGTTGTTGCCAGGGGTAACTTGGACTACCTGATGACTATTACATCGAAATGTCATACAAGCTTTCAGAGGGGCAGCGTAACTGCGTTATATGCAGGGCCTCTGGAATTATGCGATTTTCGCATAATTATAGATTTGGCACATTTACCACATAATCCACCTTCTGCCGCATAATCTGAAGATTTTAACAAAAAAAAATTGGTTTAGCTTCAACGGTTTAAGTTACTAAGAATGTAGCGACATGTTGCAGCGCGGTGGAAGGCCCTCTTCAAAACTTGACTGGTCAGCTTTCTGTTGCTTATTGCTATATTTGGGTGTTAAACTTGTACTAATGGGGTGCAACCAATGCCCAGTGTTACAAAGTTTTACAAGCATTTGCAATGCAATTGGTCTCAAATTTGCGAGAGTTTAATCTATTGGCATTGTAAATGACAATGCCTTTTATTTATCTGTTTTGCTAATTAACACATAAATAAAAGGTATTGTAATTTACAATGCCAATAGCTCAAACTCCTGTAAATGTGTGACCTATTCAAAGAAGCGGCCGCCATTGTCCCGGGGTGCTCGGAAAGTGAAAGCACGCATGGCGTGCTGAATGTTGCAGGAAAGCATGCAGTTAGAGAAACTCATTAAAGAAAATAGTGCTTACAGACTAAAAAAGACGTACTGTGTAACAACTGAAGTAAAAGGGCCAGTCCTCATGAGAGGTTACAAATGAAGACAAGGTGGTACTAAGGAGGGACTAACAAGCCGTTTAACGAATCAGAAGCAAGCATTTACGAAGGGCAATGACACAAGCCAATGACAAATATGGGCGGAGAGTAGACATGGCTTCTATTCCATACTCCAATACAGCATGCCGCAGAGCAGCGCATGTGCTGCCCCGGCTCGACCTAAAAATGACGAAATAATGAAGTAATACTATTGCAAAATGTGCTGCATTATGCTGCATAATTTGCCTTTCCATGCCGCATAATTTACTCAACCCTGCCGCATAATTTGTCAGTCTCCTGCCGCATAATTCCAGTGGCCCTGGTTATACGAGATTGTTGTATGACTATTTAAGCAGCCATTTTGAATTCAGGTTAAATTTTCTTTCTTTGACAAAACAATGATCGTTTGCTAGGTTTCCGCCTGTAACGTCCAGTAATATAAATAACTTAGGGTTTTCATGGGCTACCTCTATGTTGATGGCTACAAAAACGATAGCTCGTGCAAAACATCCAGGAAGCAGAAGGGGATTCACACAATGTTTGTTAATTACTGGTCTGTGCTCTGCCTACGTCACCCAGTACAGCTCTTGTGATCCCTGTGTAGATCATCCCAGCATGTGTTTTAGCTCTCGCTGCTACGGTCATCACGAGTCATGTTTATTTAAAAGAAAACGTGTTAGTTCCCGCAGCATTCTTTCGGTCCTGGTTATCTGTTTGTAGCTTTCGATTAAAGCTTAACTCGAGAATCTTTGCCCCTTAAGAACATTTAAGCCAAGAACTGAGAGTTATCAATATTATATAGCGGAATCAGACTGCCACGCGGCCAGCTTGACGCTTCTAAGCCCCTGCGCCATTTTAATGAGGACGCTAAAATGTACTCGAAACGCCACCTCGAGATGGCCGCTCCCCCCAGTGACGGGGTCACTCTGCAGATCAAGACTGGACCTTATTGAACAATAATGCTTTAATCCACCCTACTTATTTTATGTATATAGAATTAAGCCCTATACCTCCCTTACATTAACATAACGTGTATTGTTTTTCATTCAGCTTAAGAGGATTTGGGCGACCTTTTGGCCCGAACGTCTCCCCGAAATTGCAAATGTAAATATTAAATCTAATCCTGACATAAGGATTAAGCAAGCAAAAATATGCTTTCAATGTAAAATATATGCATGGACGCAAACTGCCAACAATGACGCAACAAAGGAATTGAAATGTCCGCATTTTTTTTTTCCAAGCACTCTCTCAATTAGTGACACTCATACGTTTGAAATTTAACCAGTTTTTTTTCTCGTTTTTTTATACAGCAAACCATGTGGGTCTCTTTCTTTCATGCGCCTTCCAAATTAACTTAATTTGGCTAACGACAAATATTTTAAAAGAAAAAATAGCTGCAAGCTGAGAGCCTGCTGAGACCGCCAACGTTCTTCCTGCTCTGTTATTTTTCTTAACATCTTGAGAAGCCCACTAAAATTTACAGAATGGTATCCCCCATTCTAAATAAAATGTGCTGCCAAGCCCTGGGCCATTTCATTTATTGTGCTCACCTTACAACAAAGATTATCTTTTTTGAAAGGAGTTATTACAGCAATGATTCTGAAGGAAGTTGGGCTTGAACACGTGCCCTTTGACACGTTTATGACAACCGAACTCTGGTTTTCTTAAGTGCACTTCTTAAGGCTGGCTCTGCCTCAAATCCTCTTTGCAGATGTGAGGATAGCTTTACCAAGGCCAGAGCAGCCAAGCACATGGAAATATAGCGGGTTTGAATGTGTACAACACAGAGATGGACGTTACTTGGACTTCTCCGGGGTTCAATTAACATAACATACTATATATTTGTAAAGCGCCTGTCGGGCTCTTGGGGCACTTTGGCGGTGGAAACTCAACTGTAGTCATTTTCTTGACCTCTTAAGGATTTTAGGCTGAGTGGATTGAAACCTGCAACCATGAGGTCAAGTACAGATTCATGGAGTAGATGCATTAACCCACTGAGCTACTAGAGGTACCGTCCAGCAGATGGGCCACTGTGTAGTGTCGAGTCTGTGGTGTCGTAGTTTGGCTTAGAAGCAGGAGACGTGGTTTCTTACGGACGAGGGGCGTAGCCTCAATGGTGAACCAGACCCAGTAGCACCAGGGCAAGGGAATACAGAGGTCCACTGCACCTCAATTATGGCTACCAGGGGGCCATGGAGGTCCATTTTGCTTCTTTGCATTAGGACCTAAGACACACCTGTAGTCCACTGTTTCTGACCTGGGTGTGTTCATACTGGGCAAATGTTCAGATTTGTGTCATGAATGATAGCTATAGAACCTTGTGTACAGAACTTAGGGCCTCATTTACGAGACTTTGGCGCAGGGCAGTTAGGCAAGGAATCTTGCTGCGCTGCCCTGCATCAAAAGAAAAGGGCAGGAATGCGCCAGGTCTATGAGATACAGCGCATTTCTGTCCTTTTCCCCTGTGCTGGTACAAAATGAGCTGCCATGCGCTAACACAGACACCCTTGCGCTATGGTGCAAGGGTGTCTGCGTTGTAGGGGTGATAGTTTTTGTGCAGGACGGGACACTTTCCTGAACAAAAACAATCATGAGAGGTGTTTTCCTCTTTCTATGTGTGCTGCAGAATGCTGCACACATAAAAAGAGGAATAAACGAGAAGAAATAAGGATATTTCTCCTCGTTGCGCCTCACTAATGCCACCCCTGGGGTGGCGTTAGAATCTAATGCATTTCCAGGTTTACGATTCCTCGTAAATCTGGGACTGTTTCAGATTCCATGGGTGTTGCGTGGGAACACCCACAGCAACACCAACGGAACGCCCGTTTCACGCAGAGTTCTGCGCGAAAGGGGCACATATTTACAAGGCCATGAAAAGCCATGCAAAATGGCTTTGCGTGGCCTTGTAAATATGATGTCCCACATTGCGCCACCGGAGCATCAAAAAAGTGCAGCTCCGGCGGTGCAAAAATGCCCCTTAGGGCCTCGTAAATGAGGCCCTATTATGTTTGCGGTGGTATGACTCACAAGTGTGTAGGTTTACTAATTTTTGTAATGCAATAAAGTTTGCCAAATTGTTTGTGACATTTGCAAGTTTCCCAGCATACTCCTGGAACTCCATTTTCACATGTGCAAATATGTGATCATATATTGTAAAGCGCTCAGATACCTTCGGGTCTAGCTAGCACTATATAAAACTTCAAATAAATAAATATATATGCTTTGAAGCTCTTTTCTGGCTTTCAATCAAATATTGTAGGAATATGTAGGCTTCTGTTGTTTGTATGTGTAGTGTCCCAGATTAATTGATCTGATGTGACTTAGCTTCTCTGTATATACTTGCTATCTATGTTGTGAACATTTACTATTCTAAAGCGCTCTGACTCAGATGCTCTGTATAGACTTGTTATCTTTGATGTGAACATTAATGCAATCCAAAACTCAAAAATGAATAAATACACATATATATATTAAAAAAATACACACATATATATATAAATACACACATATATATACACACATATATAAACACACACACACATATATATATACATATGTGTGTGTGAGTGTGGTGCAAAAATCTGCCCCAGAAAGACATTTATTCCTTTCGTTTGTCAGGCCTTGCGAGGTACAGAGAGAAGTGTCTGAATACCCACAAATGTGTAAGCTTGTTGTTGTGCACAAACTCACAGGATATTCCAGCCCTGGAAATCCCACTCCCTACACATGTGAGTAGTTTTACTCACATAGACATCTTGGTATGAAGTAAATCCATTTACAAGTACAAAACTAACTTTCCTTAATTCCAAAAGTGGTTTTACTCATGAATGAAAGGCCATCTGTATGTGGGAGTCAAACTTGCAGGTTCAATAGATGTGTGAATTGGGCCGTGTTTGTGAACATTTCATGTGGATTACAAGACACAGAATGGGGAAAACGTGTCCTCATTTAAAAAAGCTATGTTGATGTCCCTTTGCAAGGATTATATCCACCTCCCTAGATGACCGACAGATGCCCATTCAAAACCAGGCTGGTAGCATGGTAAAATAGGGCAAATATGTTTTTTCCCATATGCTTTGTTGATCCAGATATCAGATTTATTTAGTCTTGCATAAAAGAACTGAAATATTGCCTTTCAAATTTGAATCCAGAGGAACAAAGGGGCATATTATCAAGGGCTTTATCGCCGCTTTAGCGGCACTTTTGCCGCTAAAGCGGCGATAATTTTATCGCCCTATTAGCAAGCTGTCGCTAACAGGCGTTAGCGACAGCTTTCAGGCGTTAGAGGCCGCGTTTTCCATCGCCTTGCATGTCAGCGATAATTATCGCTAATGACATGCAAGGAAGGCGTTCCCTACTAAAAGCGACTGAAAACAGTTGCTAATCCCACTACCCCTATTAGCAAGGCAGGCGAAGCGATAAAATAATTCGCGCTAAGCGTGTTTATCGCTATATTTTATCACCTGCTAGTGAGGATGACTTACCTGTTTAAAGTATAGGAGGTGGATTCTAATGCTGAACCCACCTTAGCGATAATGCGAGAATATCGCTGCTTTTCCAGCGATATTCTCACATTTTGCCGCTATCGCTGGAAATATTATCGCTATGGAGATAAACCTTACTAATAGGGTGTTATCTCAGCGATAATTTCCAGTGATAGGCGGCGTTAACAAAAAACGCGCTAAGCGCGTTTTGCGATAAATATCGCAACTCCTTGCTAATATGCCCCAAAGTTTTAAAAAAATAATATCGGAAGTGCTCAAAACTTTTATCTGTGTCTCCACGGAGATCCAAAGATTAACATTAATTCTAATATATATATATATATATATATATATATATATATATATATATATGGAATTTTGACTGAAAGGTCCATGGGGCTGTGGAGTGAGCGTGCCAGGAAAGTAATGCCATAGAAAGTTAAGGAGCACCCACAAACTTTTGAATTTGTAGGTGTTCAGAAGCTTGCAAATCACATTCCACACATGGTTACAGTCAACGAATTACTCCTGTCAAGAGTAGAAGTAAATCCCTATCCAGGACAGAGATAGGAAGAGCGCCCCAAAGATCGGCGGAGGTTTAGGGAAAAGATTTTCTCCATGATGAAAATGTTTTCCCTGTGCAGAAAAGAGAAAGTGTGAATTCATTATTACTAAGCATTTACACATGCATAAATGTAGTATGCACATTTACACATGTGTAAATGTTTATGTGTTAAGGTTCATAGCAGTAATGTGTATTTGTGTTTCTTTCAACATATGTTCTTTACCCTTTCGACGGTCATGGTGCGTTGTGAGTCAACTTTATAATTAATAGACATGAAACATGAGTAAAGCAATGAACATTTATATTTAATTTACATTTTTGACATTTCGCACATAAATAACAATGTAAACCGGTATGTAAACATAAGATAGTTTGTTGTTCTAGCAAAGTAAAAGCCTGTTAACTTTGGTCAGGGGATTCTTTTTCTCCTTAAAACAAAAAAAGACAAAGAACTAAAACCACTGGTGATGTTTTTCTGCTACATTCACATAGAAAAGAACCCTAAGGGGGAAAAAAACATCAAAGAGAAGTAACAAGTCATAAAGCTGATGCTTATAATTCTTTGTAAAAAAAACAAAGAAAAAACAAATGTATCAGACACAGGAAAGCTTTACAGGCAAAACGAAGAGAAGTGTGTGTCCAGTGCCAAGAGTAGTGGAACTTTGGTTTCTTCTACACTTAAGTACTAATGTGTAAAACACTGCTACATTAAAAAGTCAGCCACGCCATTAATTTCATGAAAATTAATGTGCATTGAACAGTTGTCCTTTAAGAGCTGTATTTTTTGGAAACTTTTCCTGTATATTTCAGTTTATTTTGGTAAAAAGGCATTGGAGTGTGCAACATTTTCTCAAGACACCCGAACGTCCTGAGAATTCGCGAGTTGGTGCACTGTCCAGACCCGCCATCCGCGCACACAGACGCACGCATCTGCGAATGTCTTCTTTTTTGCACACTGCATGCCTGCACGACTTCTTTGGGCTTAGCGACATAAAATATAAGTGTGCTTTTATGCATTTTCTGCGCACATTTGGTTTTTAGTCTCTCCAGTAGCAAAGTCTTGCTTGAAACAGATTTTCGTTTTCCTGCACCACTTGGACACACGCAATGAGGTAAATTGTTGTCGAACAACTTTTGCAATGCCCCTTTTCTTGTTTTCAATTAAATCAACCACAAACATGAACAAACACAAATACTGAAAAATAATGAGCCTCACAGGAAAAAAAAATACGCTTAACAATTATAAACAACTAGGGGAAGGATGCGCCAGTGACGCAAGATCTGCTACCTGTGCCCACCAGTGGACTAGGAGAGCACACTACCCGTTTCTCTGAGGAAACCCAACACTCTGGCAAAGATCCAGGTAGGAAATACAAACCCTAAAACTTTTCTTTGGATCACAAGAGGAAGGGAAGATGGAACTCGTTGGGATTAAGTGGTTTATCGAAGACGCAAGTTCACATATTCGGTCCATTGATGGGTCAGAGGCCTGCAGTCAACAGCCTGAAAAACGTTTTCTGACTAAGAGACTCTTTTTTTCCTAGAAGCCCCTCAACCCAGCTCGGTACCGACTACCTGGGAGTTAATATGTAGATAAACAGGTGAGTATTATTTTCCTGTTTCTACCAGATCATCAATAGATCATCCACCCTCGCCTACCCTCTAAAAAGTACAGATCGTTTGTAATTAAATGATCCTATGATACTAAAATGTCCACCTTTGGCAATACAAAACTTCGCTCATTGGTATGTAGACTGTTTCCTTGGTAACTAACGTACTTTCTTTCTGGATCTTAGGTTCTTGTTTGTTTAACTTAAACAGATGTGCACATATTTCTACAAAGAATGGCCACAAGAATATATATATATATATATATATATATATATATATATATATATACATCTATATGCAAATTACAATGAACTTTCCCATCATTGTAAACATTATTTTCTGATTATTGCTTTTATAATGGTGAATTGCATAATAAATTATGAAGTACTATCATTGAAAAAATAATTACGGCTATATGATTGTCTTGTAATAATATTAATAAGTGGGTAGGCAATAAATAGTCCATGCCTCTTGTGTTTTGCCCTGAGAACGCAATCAGCTCCTTCTTTGATTTGGAGAGAGTTGGGCGGGTAGGGGATTCCTACTCTAAGCCGGAACAGCCTTGCAGCATTGTAACTATGTACAGGCATAAATGCTACAGGCGCCCAGCCTTCCCAAGTCTTATAAATAGAACATGATGCTTTGAACGTCTTTGGGTCTTAGGAGTCCATTGCTTCCACGCTTTCCTGCTTGACCTTTAATGGTAACAGAGGTAGTGAGTGACTGTGAGACATCTTGATGACAGACGTCTCTGAAGGTTCAAAGTAATTGCAGCCCGAGAGAAGCCCACTCCCCATGTTCCTCTGCAGAGACACTTTTAAGCTGGCCCCTTCCATCTCTCTCCTCAGAACAGTCAAGATCTCCTTCTCCACAACGGCCGACATGTCGATATTGTCGTCCACGTCGTCCAGCCTGTCTGCGCTGTCGCTTATGTCAAACTTCTCGATCTCCTCGTTGATGCGGTTCAAGTCCTCCAAGGACAGGCTGGGCGTGGGGGCGACGGGGCAGTTGCCCTTCAGGTGGACCTTCAGGCTGCAGAGGTGGATGAAGCTCTTGTGGCAGTGGACGCACTTGTGGGGGCGCTCCCGGGTGTGGAGACGCTTGTGCAGCTTGAGGTGCACAAACTGGGTAAATTTCGCGGGGCAAAGCTTGCACTTGTAAGGCTTCTCTCCGGAGTGCAGGCGGAGATGGGTCTTCAGGTTGCTAGTGCTGCTGAAACGTTTGTGGCACACCTATGGAAGACAGTAAAGAAAGAGCTTAAGGAGAGGAAACAAAACACCAGACTGTTCATCTTACCCAAAGGGAGCTCTACCAGATTAATGCACAAAGACGCCCCAAGGAGGACAGCTACGGAGCCTCATTTTATAGTGGAGTCAGGTAAACAACTAACATACTCATGGGCAGAGTAAATTAGTCGTGAAAATATTGTAGGCTAATCATTGTGAAAATATCACTTATAAAATTCAGGGTGGTGTGCTAGGAATGGTCTTGCTTTGAAAACTCATTTAAAGGAAGTAGTGAAGATGCAGAAAACTTAGTTAAAATTTATTTTCTACTAGTTAGAAATATTCAATAAATTCAGGAAAGGCAATTGCATGCAATGCAGTAATTCAAAAGCATTATGAGGAAAAAAAGCAACATTTATAAAAAAATGTTCTATAGCAACAGAAGGTGGTGCAAAATGTGACAACTAGTATTTTCCAGGTAGCTGAATAAACGTCATATTTATGACTGTAGCACCGCTTGAGATAGGATAAAAATATAAAAGGTCTTAGAATTCTCCAACACTGATTTGACTGAGTGTAAAATGTGCACATATATGACATAGGCAGGCCAGGGACATAAGAGGTCGATGAGACATGTATCCATCATTAAGCATTTTAGAACTAACCTAATCACCCAATTTGCAGTACAAATTGTACTTCCCAGCATTTACAGGCTCTGTGAACTACAACTATCTTTTTTTTTTTTAAGGACATTTATAAGTTACAAATGGAAATAGTAAAAAGCCTGGCAAACATTTACTTAGGTTATGTGTGGGTGCTTGCTCAATGCAACAATACATAAAAGATAGTGACAATTTACTAACCATTTTAAAGGCTGGGTGTGGAGGGATAATTTGCGTTGCCTTGTTAAAGTACTCCCACAAACTTTAGTCAATGTGGATAGTAATGGGCTGCCCATTCCTGCAGATGCATTGATCTTGCTCATGGAAAACTACTTGGTGTCCTGCAAGAAGGCCCGTACGCGTACTGGTGGCCACCCAGCAGAAGGGGGTACCTGTGTCTTCGGACTTCATGTGTCAAAACATGAGTTATGGGCACAAAGGGGGGGGGGAGAGATCCAGGGGAATTTTAGAGTGGTGAATATTAGAGATACCTATCAACATGAAAGGCAAATACACCACTACTAAACAAATCATTGGCCGCAGTACACGGTCATCACTTGGTCCAGTTCGTCAGACTGGTTAATGTATGGGCAGTCTACCCAGGTGTGAATGGGCGGCGCAAAACGCCCCACAAAGAGTGAGAGCGCTGTGGAGGCCGGAGGATCCCTGGGTGGGGAAAAGCAGTTTAGACATGGATGCTGCGGCAAAAATGAATGCTTAGGATGTGAGGGAGACAATCCAGATGCAAGGCAGGTAAACACAAAAGATGCAATTCTTTTACGGGGTAATGGGACACAGGGCAGTATGTTCTTTAGTAATTTCAATGCATTCATGTAGATAATACATGGAATTCCTACTAACGAGAAGCTGCAATCTAAACTTGGGAATGGAATGAAAAACAGAATAGGGACAGATCAAGGTGAGCAACCACCGTGGAAAACCAAGGAGGACGCTCACAACTTAGCACAGTCTATTTGTCACAAAAGGTAGGTAGAGATGTGTGGCTGACTAGATGGGTCTGGTGTACTACTTTGCCAATAAATTTTATATTTCTAACACTGGAAAACAAATTAAACACCTGAAAAAAACACCCAAAACACAAACTGAGTTTTAACAGAGCCTTCCGTGAAAAGATAGGCCTGCGCACCTCGTACACTACGCACCTGGCACTCGTGGGGCTTTTCGCCTGTATGTACAAGGTAGTGCTTCTGCAGGTGTGCCAGCTGTGTGAACCCCTTGTTGCAGGTCTGACACTTGAATGGTCTCTCGCCGCTGTGTACTCGCAGGTGCACCTGGAAAAAAACAACATGGCTACTGCAGGTTCAAATACAATGAGGACATCTTACACCTTGCACAAAGACGTACACTTTTATTTAAATACTGACTGCTTACGAACTATCATTTTTAGCAGTCGTATTAAAAAATGTGCAACTCCAGGTTGAATGTACGAAATGTTTGGGAATGCGCACAGTAGTGCAAACAGCTTGATGAATTCACAACTATCTTCCTACAAGAGTTAACCTGCAAAGCGGGACTCAGTGGGTGATTTTGCCTCTAAGAGCTCAGCTCTGCTGTTCTGGTGCTGATACAAGAGTGAAGGAAATGAAGAGTCTTACCCCACCCAACCCCAATTTAGTGTGCAGTAGTAGTGGAAGCAATATAAAATGAACTAATTTAATCATGGCTGCCAGAAAAACATGGCTGCTTTGCTTGCAGGTCAACATAAGATGAGGTTAAGCTTACCTTCAAGTTCGACAGCTGCCCAAAGGTCTTCGAGCAAATGTTGCACTCATATTTTATCTTCCCGTTCTGCTTCTTGAGTGGATACGGAAGAGTTTTATAACCCGTCATGTTCCTCTTGTTTTTAATAAGATTCATGGCTTCTTCGCTGCTGGCAGCCAGTGCTGCTGAGGTAGCTTTGGGATGCATTAAGTGTTCTGAAGTGGCTGCAGTGCCAGCAGTAGGGGACCCACTGGTGGGGCTGCTAGGCTTGTCTTTCATGCTGGCAGCGGCCCCAGTGATGGAGAAGGCGCTGTTGGGTGCTGGAATGAGAAAGTCCCGGGGTTGTTCGGGCTGCAACAAGCGACGGCCTCCTTCGTGGGGCAGCGAGGGTGGAAGGGCTGCCTGGTTGAGCATATGATGCGAAAGGCTGCCGCCACTGAGCAAGTTGTTGTAAAGCGGGTACATTTTAGGGAAAAGGCTGAAATTGTTGATGCCGTTAATATTGTTCAGTGCGCTCAAGCTGGTGCAGCCCATGTTAAATGGAGGTAGCAAGAACTTTGGGTAATGGTGGCTGTAGGACGAGAGGAAGGCAGAAGAGAGGTGGCTGCTGTGGGGGGCATACCCAGGGTAAGATCCCAAGCCTTCTGTGCTGCATGGTCCATTCAGGTAAGGGTAGGATTCCCTTTGTTCCTGTAAAGTAGTCATAAGAGGGGAAACGGTGGCTCCGGGGCTGCTGTGCGGGCTTGAACTTTTGTAACTTTGGTCTGGGCTGCTCCTGGCGGAAGGACTGGGCGTCGTAGAGGACGGTATCGGCGAATGCATGAGATAGCTCGGCCTCTCCATCCCATAGGCGACAGACGCCTTTAAATAGTCTTCTGGGATGTGTGGCCGGATGGGGTAGACGACCCGCGGGAAGAACGGCCTCTGTGGGCTACCGTTTTTGCGCAAACCACCCAAGTCTTTCTCCGGAGTGATTGGTGAAATGTTGTTCAGGAACAAATCCTTGCCTTTGGATTGGCTAACGGAGGTTTTGAGGATCTCCTTCATGCTGTGCTCTTTTTTCGGGGTGCTCTTTTGGTGAAGCAGGTCCTTCTCAGAGTTCTGTTGCTTTGGATTAATGCTGGTCTGTTCTGAAATGAAACAAATGGCATGCAATGATTATACTGAATCCACTGTGCAGACTTAGTGACAGGCACAAGACACTTGATGATAGGACCCCTAGGTGGCAAACTGCATGACAACTGCAGACGCCACGTGCAGGCTGAGGTCAACTGCAGCATCCATTACTCAAGTACATGACAGCAATATATAATCAGCTTACATAAAGAATTGCATAATACAGTCAGATAAAGCAGCGAAACTGCACGGCGGCCTCATGATAAACTGCTTGACAAACTGAAATCACGCTGCACGAACTAATCACCGACACTTGGACCCAACAGCGTAGCGTGGTACCCGTCTGCAAAGCACTTCAGCGCCTCCTCAGCGGGAGTAAGCGTTATATAAAGACCCATACCATACTTGAAACTAACACTTGTTCACTGAAATAGCAAGTTGAAACCACATGATTTATATACCTTCAAATCATTTGAGAATATCATAAAGCTGGCCCTGTCGCATTGCTGTCGCAAAAGGAGAAAACCATACAAATAACCCAACCAAAAATAAAAATATTAGTTGATCAATGCCAGTTGTATTAGCTCATTCCAATAACCACTGGGAAACATTGTGCCCCACATTTTCCAAAGATTTGCGCAAGCACTGGTGCGATGCAAAAGACAGCATCATATAAATATCATTTTAAAGGCCTGGGTACGTAGGACGCGTGAGCGCCCACGGAAAGTACAGAAAATGTGGGCCAAATTTTTTATAGCCTGGCCAGCCCTGTAACCCAACTGGTAGCATGATCAAGAACTTGGGTGTTGTTGCAAACTCCAGCCATGCCCATAACTATACAAGCCTGAAATACAACATTGCCTCCCTGAAACACAACATTGCCCCCGTCAGCAGCATGGAGCAGAAAATCAAAAGTGCGGTTGTGGGAGCGCCACTCTGTGCAAGGACGGTAAATTAAATGTCCACACTAATTGGGGTCACAGTCTTGCAAGTCACCCATGAGGCCAGCCCCAAATTCTGGCATGGGGGAGTTATCCCTACCTATGCCTTTTCACCAGCAGCTCCCTGGCCAGCAGCCTTGAATAAACACTGGAAAGGCGCACTGTCAGGAAGGTGCTGATCAGGGACACTGATTGAGAGGCCTGGAAGGGGAGAGGCAAGGAAATGGGGAGTCTGACACGGCTAGATAAAATAAATATCACCTTATCAGGCAGATCCGTCTTTCACTGGGGGCTTTCAGCAGGAAGTTGAAAGAGACATTCATGAACTTTCCAGCAGCATACAAATAGGCGTTCTGGGATTTAAAGGGTGTATGGAAGGAAAGGAGAAAAAAAGAGAAAGAAAGGGGCAGCTGGCATCAGGCTAGGTTGGCCGGTCATTATAGGGTATGAAGGCTGCTTCACCTCTTCACTGCAGTAGTGGGTGTCCGGAAACATGGCCAGGTTGTGGCCAAACTCTCCTCGAAGTGTTTAGACAACAGCCGTCCGTAACATGCCTTGCTGAATGTTTTTGGCACATGCAAGATCAAAAAGTGCACATTTTCTCACATGATGAACTGTGGCGCAGGTGTCTTTTTTATAACCAACACCCTAAAATTTGCTGTCAGTTGGTTTTCAGGGTGTAAACTCAGCTCGGTGGCTTGTTTACTGCAGCGTAAGGAGTGTCTTTATTCTGAGGAGCAAAGCAAGGATTCTCAGAGGTCCAAGAAAAAAAGTGCGGTTTGCATTTGGAGCTCTCTCCTTCCTCGTGTGAAAAGAGTTTATTCGTTTCGGTTTTTCCCCCCCTTAAATTTAGTACCACGTTTGGTGTCACTTTCAGGCTTCCGTTGTACCTCATCTTACGGAAGTGATCGCCCGGGTTTGTGTCTTATCCTTTCCTCGTTTGTCAACACCAGGCCTCAGACAGGCCTTTTTCCCACCGATCATTTCCCGGGGATGGGGGGGGGCTGGGGCTCTTGGGGGCTGGTTTTGAGCAGGGCCGTTCCAGGTGCCTCGGTCACTTCCCTTAGCTCCCCGAGGTTAACGGCAGCAGGCATGGGGAGGCTTCAAGAGAGCGGGAGGGTAGAAAGAAAGCGATCAGAGAGGCAAAAGAGAGAAGAGCGAATGGAAGGTTAGAATCAGAAATTACGTCAGCTGATGAAAGGAGGAGCTGCTTGGAGTATTTTTGCTAGGGCTACTCTTGGTTCTGGAGCCCGGCCTGGTAAACACAGCTTGCTCGTGGCCAGTTCTAGACAAGCAATGCTTTATTTTACAAACAAAATACATTGGTTGGCCAGCTCATCGTTTCGACCTCAAATCCTTTATGCAGGATTTGCTAAATCCGTGCGGATTCACGGTTCACCGTCAACCCTTGTTGCAGACACCACATGCGTGCTGAGCCAGGTCAGTCGAAACCCGATAAACAATGGTGTGGCCAGCCCTTAGCCCTCAGAGCGGTTCACCAACCACAGACAGCTCTAGTGTGTTTCTAGTACGAATTGGAGCCTTCCTGCAGACGGGCACTCTGTAACAACAGGCGACCCTACAGGAGGTGTGACCTGCTAGAAACCTGGAATCCATACCAGGCTCGGCACATCTGTGTGATCCTGAGCACACATTTTCTCCCTGTGCCTGAAAATGTAAACCTGTAATGTAATGCAAAATAAATGTGTGTAATATAAATTATATATAATTCTGTGTCATTAGATTGTCCACTTGTGATGTAAACATTACTGCTACGTAAACTGGGCTGCCTTGTACAGCATTTCTGGCAAGAATGCTCCCAGGAGCATAGCTATTAATAGTGCAGCAGGTTCAGTGGTACCGGAGCCCAGAGGCCCGGCAGGCTCTCTGCATGCAGACAGGAAGGCTCATTTTCATTGCTTGCATTAGGGCCCATTGCACCGTCACTGAATGCTTCATTTACACAAACACATGTTTTTAAGCCTGTGAGCTGCAGATCTGACACTTTACTTGAAATTTACAGAAGGGACCATTTACCCCGTGCCTTCTACTGTGAATGATGACCGAGCTTTATCCTGCCCAGCCCAATGTATTGCATTATAACTGAGTTTATAGCGCCTCTGCTTACATTTGCAACAATAATGGGCCTTGCGGCACTGTTCAGCGCCCTTAACTGCCTCTAGCACTTTGTGTCGGGGCTGAGGGCGGATAGCTACATGTCTGGCAGATTTGCCGGTGCTACAGAAGATAAAAGATGTTTTTTGCCCATCATGAATGTGGCTGTGGGCGGGTACAGTCATTTCAGGACCGGGTGATGAACGAAAGCGATATTTCTGCTGATTCACTTTTTCAGTCTTCAACTCTGGGATAAGGTTGGGCTCTCTCGGTCTGAAGTGGGCAGAACTGGGCCACTGTCACTCAAAGCGAAAGAAGCCAGGCCTTCGATTCTGTCTCAAACGACAACCGTTTTTGCCTCTTTTGTTTGCCGAACAGGCCAAGGCCTGTTAGTTTGACAGTTCACCACCTAGACACAACTAGCTCAGGGGTGATGCCCTAATCTTTATCAGAAACGGGTACAATAATTAGTATGAGGTACTGTTCGCCTTATTGTTGAAGTGTGAAGGCTGATAAAACAATGGGAATTTCTGAAGATTTCTAGAGTCTCCGCTAGCGTGGTACTTTAAGTATACCCAGAATAGAACTTTAAGATATATTTAAAAAATATTTCAGAAAACCCAGATTCCATAAACAAAGATCTGGAGGTAGCGTATCAGGAGTTATGGGCCCTACACGTTAGGACTCTCTCCCATTCTATCCAAGAAATACTACTGTATAATCTACTAATTAGGAAAATGCTCAAAAACTTTCTGTTTTGGTAGGGATAGTTTTTTGTTTTGGGATATTAACATTCATTGCTCATGGACTGTTTGTCTAAAACAGATTTCGGTTTTTAACAAAACATTTTTTTAGTTTTTTCTTCTCAGCAATATTAGGTCTTAACCTTCTCTTTGTGTGGTATTGACCGTCTTGCTCTACTGTCAGTGCCTAGGTACCCAGTTGTAGATGATAGTTCGTGCTTGATAAATTATTAAATAAATAGTAATGCAGAAAGCTGCACAGTGAATCCAGGCCTAAAAAGAGGGGGCTTTGGGGCAGATCAATTTTGGTTCGAGGTACATCAAACACCTTGGAGCTTGGGGAATGTGCGGCAGCGTTGGCTGATGTAAACCCACATTAACTTGTATTTCTGATTGATTTCAGGCACCGTGTTGACCCAACTGTCATACTGGCCAAAACATGAAAAGGAGTCAGTGATACAGTTCTGGTAACACCTGCTACCCACTGCAGAACCCTGAACAAGGAGCTAACGTCCTACAAAACCCTTGAAGATGCTCTCGCAATAAATGTGGACAAAGTAACATTGTATGTGATCCATTTGTGAACCTCCTGAGAGTTTAACTTTGGGGAAGGTGTAACAGAACCATAAGAGTTTCAGCTTAGAAACCAAGAAGCCAGATCTAATGGGCGATATATTAAGTGGATTTAGCAGACAAGTATGGCAGTGACCAGCATCATGCTTCTTTTTTGCCGCAGAAGTGAAAGTAAGCTGCAAAACCGTAGACCAGGAAGCTAACAGTTAATGTGAGAGGAAGCGACACAGGCAATGCAAGTAAAGCAGATGGGAAATCGGCCTTTACCATACGAAAGGAAGTGGAAGGACATTCTTAAGAAACAGAACCCACCAAGGCAGTATATTTAACCGAAAACAGACAAGATGTGCGCTTTGTGGTCAGTGTGAAGTCTTCTCATTCTATGGCATGGAAGCTCAAAGACCTCCAAATTCTGTTCAAAGTTTCTAACCGCACCAGTTAAGAATGAATACAAATTTCTGACAATGTTTTATTTTAGCAGCAACTCAAAAAATGAAAGTTCACATTTTTTGATGCCTTAAGATCTTGTTCCCTTGGATGTGGCCTAATTTTGTGAAAGGTGTTAAAACAAAGTGTTCACTGAGAGAACAAAATACATTAGTGGTAAAGACAAACGACAAAAAAAGCATCAGAGTAGGTTTCAGATCTTTATGTAGTGACATTTTGCACACTGGGTAAAGCGCACCAGGGTGAAAATAGCACTGGAACAAAAATTGGAAAGTATCTAAAAAGAAGCGCGTATAAATGGCACGATTCAGTGACCGCAATGAATGCAAAAAGTCCTGGCAGCCCCTGATGCCAGTGCAATAACTACACACCAGGCACAGTGAAAACAATAACAGTCCCATAATGCAGCCTAACAAGCTACAAGCTCAAAACCAGATGCAGCGGAAGGGCCAAAAGGGGGGACCCTCTTCCATCAACTGCTTTAATGCCCTTGTAGTTTTCACCCATCATGGGACCTCTATCAGACCACAGGCAATATGTGGTGCCAACAGTCTGCAACATGGAAGTTAGTGTTGGGTGTCAGCCAGCGACGACCCTGCATGCCAGTCAATACAAATAAAGCCCCTTCCTTCATAGCACACATATGGTCCATCTGGTTTTGGCACTGATTCTTAATCAGGGAACATTCTTACCTTTTGGTGGCCTTCTTTACCCTGGAAAAACTTGGTGTTTTTGTGGTGATGTGCTGCTTTTTTTGGGGGGGCTCAGACGTTATTTTCCCCAGTCAGAGAGTGAGACCCTTTGCAGCACGCTACAAATAGAGTACGAGATTGAAATTTGGAGAACTAGGAGTGCGTGATCCTATATACAAGTGATTTTCCCCAGTACAACATACACTGTCTCCTAGCCTCTTAATCTCTGCAGTATTCTTTCTTAAGTGATGTGAACATTATAATCACTTTTTCCTTTTGTGCCAACCACTAAGCTGGCACCTGATGTTCAATCAGTAAGGATTTGTGTTCAATATTGCTTAAAATTGTCAGAAGAGTATTCCTCTGGGCTTACGCCCAGTGTTCCCTGACATAGCCAGGAAATTATATAGTTTGTCACTTACTTTTTGATATCAGACTTCTGGTGACTCAAAAAGGGGACGCCTCTGTGTAATTATAAGGCATGCAACTCAATCGTCACACAAGCACTGTAAGCATTATTTGCTACTTACTGGTATTCACTGTCATGAGGTCTCCTGAGGAAGGGTAGTTGAGCCTGTCGGCGAAGTCCCGGCAGTACCACACAAGCAGCTCCTGGTTGGCAGGGATGGGCTTGATGGTGTAGAAGTAGATGTCCATGCCGTTCTGGCAGGCAGCCAGGTTCTGCTCCTGCACAGAGTGCGCGGGGTTGACATAGCGCATCCAGTTGCTCTTGTCTTCGTTGAAGCCGTCAATGAAATGGTGGAAGTTGCCGCTGGTGTAGATCTATGGGCCAAGAGTGGAGACGGTATTCAGAACACCAGCAAAGCTAAGCATAGGGTTGTTCAACACAGGGGCACATAGCAGGGCAGCATCCATTTGATAAGGAATGCTTTCGGATAATTCCCACAAGATTTTATGTAGGAGTTGCATGCACACTGTTGTCAATAAGTGTCTCACGATAACATTCCCAACTTTTAGTGTATCCCATAATGAACCTAAAGGAAATATTTTACCCCCACAAATGTTCTATCTAGGGAATTTGTTTCTTCCACTGTGAATATGAAGTAGGCGTATACTTTTCTCGAGACTTGCACTTTGACTGTGTGCTCACACCGATACCCTGACTCACCTATGAATTAGGCTCCGGTTAATGTGGCAACGTCAGAGTGAATCTCTCATTTTACTGCTTCTCTAAGGCCTGAGCACTTTCCTACGCCCCCGCAAAGCGCCCAGAGGCTGACACTCCGCAGACGGCCCACCCACCTCTCACAACTGAAGTCACCCTTTTTCTCGTAGGGAGGCGTGGAACGTCATACGCTTCTGGTAACACTGGGAAGGGCAAAGGTGAACTTCGCCTGCCACAACAAAGCCACGACCTGGACGGCGGCCAATGTTCCTGACTGAGAAATCACTTTTCCTCTCAGCCCCGTGTCCATTTTGACAAAGCACAAAAAGAAAATGTGTCTAGGCAACACATGGGGCAGAAATGAACACACAATGGAGAGAGTGAACTCGGTGTATAATTAGCCCCGTGAAAAGGCTTCAAGGCAAAGCAGCTTTTATCACTTTGGTAATTGTAGCGCTGGAGAGGGGAAACAGCGCTAGCTGCAGGCAGCCACACTCTCTAAGTATTTTCCTATACTCTTCTGCCAGTCACCACTCTTCGGATTTGATGTTCAAAACCCTTAAAGCTGCTGTCGTAGACTTCCCCTTTTTAGCTTGTTTTCCTGCCACATTCCCTTTAGTCCATTTTTCCTGAACAGATATTTACAGCTTTTAAAAAGCAGCAGCTTCACCCTGTGGGGTCAAAGGATCTTTTTGTGAGCTCGAGAAGAGGAAAGGCGTAAAACTGCAGCACGTGGTATATAGGTGCTCCCTCTCAACCCATGCCCCACCACCCAGTACACTACAGGGAGAGACATTTTTAGGCCTGGCTTGACAGAGGAGCTTTCTGCAAGACCTATTGGTTCCAAGATTTTAATTATACCAAGAAGGGCTTTGACTCCACCCAGGGGATTGATTCTGTATCTCCTCATGCCTTTTGGTGTTTAGTGTATCTTTTTGCCTCCTGTTGGACACACAGCATCGAACACTGTACTGGAACGCACCAGAACACGCATGTAAGGCCAGTCTTTTAGATTTTATACACATTTTATGTGAAATTCCTCTGATTATCCTCACTGCTGTATGCATTTCAGTAGCATGTTCAAGCTCGTACATGTTTCGTACCCAAATTGTTACAAATTATGAAATTTTCTTTTGTCAGAAAATGTGCTAAAACACAATAAATACAATGCTCTCAGGTCTCCGCCATGATCCCTCCTGTCATGTGTTGAGTTATTATGCAGTTCACTAGATTTAGATCCTCGTGTCATATAATACTTCAAGTGGCAAAGGGGATAGAGAGCCAAGTGGCAAGAAATAGGATCCCTGTTCCTTTAAGGTCGGCAGTAATCGACAGAATCACTTTTTCTTTCAAGAGCAACTTCCTGTAAATTAAGATGGGGGAAACGCATGTGGCTTCATCAAAGGAGCCTGCGAGAAATGTTGTGGTGTGGCTGCTATGAGAAAATGGAACAAAAGCCGCTAGGGGTTCTGCTGTCAAAGAGGAGCTTTCAGGTTTCTGAGTTTGCTCCGATGAGCAGACATCCAGGAACGGAGAGCTCCAGCGCGCTGCATGCCCCTGCAGGAGACTGCCTTCTGCAGTCGGTGTGAGACTTCCAGTAACCATTTGCTGGGCACTACACTATACACACCTCTTTCACCCAAAAAAAAAACATGTTGCGGTGCTGCTTGCGCACACACAAGAAACTGCCCTGCTGTTGCACCACATTTCCACACAGTATCAGGAAACCTAAAAATGTGCTGACTCACAGGGACTTACAAGAAACAAAGTCACCCAGTGCTCGGCCGTCCGCTCGCCACTTCCCTGAGCAGTCAATCCTGCCAAATGTTCCTGTTGCCGCTCACACAGGTTCCCTTTCTTGACAGTGAAACCAGGATGTGTGTGTGGCAGAGAATATGGAGTGGGATTTTCCAATGTTTGTTGTCAACCTGTGGATCGGACGCCGCCCTTGTTATGACACTTCCCCCTCAGCAGGTGCATCGTTTAACTACAGGTGAGTAAGCACTGTCAGCAAAGGTCTGTGGAACATTGCCCGGGCCATACTCCAGCAGAGTATTGGTCTGTTTCTATGTGACTGACTCCGATTACCAAGCTGATCGCACATGTGGTGGTAAACATTGGTCAGTTCACCTGTACTGCCCTCCCACCATTATGCAATGGCTGGAAACAAAACTGTGAGGCAAGTGTCAAAAGGCTTTTAGTGGCAAAGGCCTCTGTGAGGGTCAAGGTAACTGTGTTGTCTACCGCATCAAAAGGCTATTTTGTTTCTAGCCCCGGTTATAAAGTGAAATAAATGTTAAGATAAGCACCACAATTCATCTTGCGATGTAAAACCCTGCCTCCTATCCTGCAGCCTACTAAATGTGACTTTATACAACTCCAAACAGCATCCGCATTAAAAACATCACCACAGAATCCTTTCCAGGTTCTGCACATGTGTCTTCCTTTAGGATATAAGAAAAAAATGTTCTTTGATAAGTCCTATACAACTTATTATCTGGTTTTACTTCTTGCACACATTTTCATCCCATGGAATGCAAACTCATGGCACTGGGCATAAAATAGCAAATTTTAAATTAAGAAGCAAGCTTTGCTTCAAAATTGGTGATCTGGGTTGACTGATTTCTGATGTGTACAACACAGCACCAGGTTCCTGATAGCTGCATGAACTATACAAACAGGAGCATAAGAAAAAAATGTTTTTCAACATACACTGGACTAACACTAGAGGACATGACAGCTCTTACAGTGAATCAAAATGCAGAGAAAAGATGAATAGTGGCTCCACTCTCAAGTCTGAGCCGAATACCTTCACACGGTGGGACTCGTACAAGATCCTTACCAAATGTCAACAGGCCCAAAATTCTGGCGTATCACACACGCATTAAAGAAAGGTGCCCACAACCAACGCTGGCAATGGGGTTGGGTGAGGTGGCAAATCTTAAAAATCGATAGTATCCCTGCTGTAGTGTTAGTCCAGAGTGTACATCTACGGACTCAGCAGGTGTTTATTCTGGTATGCCTTGGCTTAGAAACAAGGTTTATTTCCTTTGTTTCATTTATGTCAAAACAAATATGAAATTGAAGACACTGGTTCTGAGACAAGGGTCCGAATAGACAGAGATAACTAACGTTCCAGCTCTACGGTCTTTACTGAGTACTTTCCGGCAGTATAACTCTAAGAATGTTTACCAAATCTCTGAAAGGCCAACAAAGCGCACTACACCAAGGATTGATTACATAGTCCAGTATTAAATTGGACAGGTCGTCGGAAAGGGGCTGACAGAGGTCGGAGCTTCCCAAGCCCAATCTGTTTTCATTTGTCAGACTTGTGTGTGAAATGACCCATTAAGCCCCAAACCCCCAAGTCAACGACTGGCACAAAATGAGAACAAGAAGTCCAATATGAAGATACGACAAGCATCAACAAGCCATCATCATTCAGTCCACCCTCTCTTTTACTTTCTTGCATCTTGAACTTATTCTTGCAAGAAGAAGGAACTATGGCACCACAAGTGTACCTGGGGCATCAATGTACCACCATCTCATCAAACTCACCCGCCAGAAGTATTTTCTATTTGCATCCTTGGGAACGGTGTCGGGCTTGTAGATCTCGCCAACCAGGGGCCCAAACCGTGTGCCTTTTGGAATGTACTCCTTGCTGACAACTCCTGCCACCTGAATGCAAAACAGAAGAAGGTGAAGAATTTAGAACGGTGAGAAGAAGCTTGCATTCCAGGTGGCACAACATGAGAAGCACAGATGTAGCCTGATCATGCTTATCATTAGCATGTTTCGTTCTGTTGTGCTGGTGATTTTCAAAAACACTTTTCAATCACTAATTATTGACTCGCTATCGGTGGTCAATAAGATTTTAGCAAAGACTGCATTTAGTAAGGCTGAGCCACTAGACATTGGCCAGGAACACAGATGGTGGACACTTATTTGTTTAAATACATGGAAGACCAGGCAGCAAGGCAGGCCTCAGGTGCCTGACCCCTCAACATCCACCTGCAATACTCAAACCAGGATCTGAATATTACTAAACTTCAATTTTGTTTAAAAAACAGAAAGGTTGCAGCCTGACGTATTAGTGAGGGCATTGGATTGTTCCTATGAGGATCTCTGCAGGTGCCTTTGCCCATTTTTATGCTCCATGAAGTAGGCCCCAAAGAGAAGGACCCTACTACTAACTACTGTTTAGAGATAAAATCTTTTGGCAGCTGGGTGGAATGTGATCACTGCAACAACAAGCACATCTGTGTTGTGAGGTGCTGTGTTCGTTTTTTTTGATTCATTTAAATCCAATGTGGGGAAAATGCTATTGTCAAACTCTGCACCAAAAGTGAGTGATGGAGATGGAAGGTGGCTAAGAAAGTGCAGTCACTGCTGCACTTACTGACACACAGACCGCCTCAAATGGTTCCCACAAAGCTGAATGCCCTTCTCTACTGACTGAATCATTATTTGCAGACAGAAGCGATTGATTTCCTCCTTGATGGTAATTTATTTTTACCAGAAACCACAAATCCGGAATCAATTTTTCACTGTTCTGAAGAAAGAGCTTACCACATTGCACAGCGGTTTTCCTTTCTGCAAAGCACACCTATGAATTACATTCGAGAATAAGAAGAGAAGTTGAAACACACTACTTGGTTCTAAAGAAGTAAAGCGTTTTTTGGGCTGTAAAGGGGGTCAAGAATAAAGTCCTGCAATCAGCCACCATAACCCTGTATCAGAGGCCTACACAGATGAGCAACTAGAGCCATATTTCGGGGGGGGGGGCTACCAGACATTTCGGGGGGCTGATTCTTCCAGCAGTATGCAGAGTGGAGGTGCAGGGGCTCCAAGATGGGGTGAAAACACAACAAAGCCTCGTTAGCAAGTAAATGGTCTTTTAAAGACCTGTGAAGTACTCGGGTGCGGCTGTGTGTGTGCCCGGGAAGCTGTCTCAGCCCGGGCTGACACACACGACGGGGGGGAGGGGGCCTGAAGCCCTTTGAGCCCAATGGGCGTTGCGAGCCTGGGCCTACAGAAGCACCTTGTCATCCTTCCAATAAAGTAGCCGAAACATAATGAAAAATGTCAGCTAGGAGACTTATGTATCACCTCTTGGAGGACACCTGCTCTATTATGCTTGTATGAAAGATCTTACCACACGGCAATATCATCTGACTTAAATGTGATCTCCTAAATATCATTTACAAAAAATGTAGTTCCACTTGGTATAGATTTCATAATATATACTCTAATTAGGCAATATTTTGGTAAACTACCTTAAGAACACAATAGTTCTGTCAGGGGGTATTCTGAGAACAATACTATGGCACTACGCCAATAAAGCATATTGGATTACCCCTGGTCACTTACATGCAATATCAAACTTAGAGGGTGTACCTCACTGTGGTCATAAATGCAAACTATCAGAAAACGCTAACAAAGAAGAGTGTGGAAAGTTAGCAAAAATAAAAACATTTCTGCTAGTTAGCCTCTACCTCGAGGAGGCATTCTTTTATGGCACAAAGCCCTGTCTTGAATAGATGGCAGAATGTACTCCATTTCTACACCCAAAGTTTCAGTAATTTTCTTTGAATGCTCAAAGGCAAATGCTTTTGGTGTGCAACCCCAGTGTCACGCTCCGTCCATGTGTGTAGAATATATGTCGAAAAAGCTGGAACTTCGTCAGATGTAACAGACCCAGGATGCACTATCATAGAACAAAATTCCAATATGCTGAAACAGTCTTAACTCAACTTTAGCCAGTTTATCCATGTTTAATCCCATCTTTATCCATGTTTTCTTCCAAGTATCAAGTTCAAGGAAACAATTCAACGAGACGCCAATCCAGGCTTTCCTCTCAACAGCGCATGGTGGTTCACCATTTGACTTATGCCATGCGCTGTTGAGAGGAAAGCCTGGTTGGACATATTGAATTTTTGTTCTGCTGTAGTGCATCCCGGGTCTGGTATACCTGACGAGGCCCCAGTTTTTTTTTCGACAAAGCCCTGACTACCATTGTTAGTAGATAGGATTTTATGTTAAAAACCATGGGTGGTAGTTCTGGAACGCCAAAGTGCCACCTATGGGCCCCTTAGCACTACTTTGCATTACTTTTTGGCAACGTTCTGGCACAAAGCAGGTTCTTCGCTTGCAAGTAAACATCAACACTTTAAGCCAGCCTGCGTCACCTTCTGTGACTTTACAACGGGGAAGTGGTGAGCAATCTGCCCCTCTCTAGTCCTCTGAGATGAACAGGAGGACCATGTGTAAAACAAAGTCAGACAAACCCAGCAAGATACTGATCTGCAGCCACAAATGAGCTGCAAAGCAACAGAGCTATGAGGATGTCACCAGCTGATATAAAGCACAAAAAACGCACTTTCTAATAAGCAGCAAAGATCACTCCTTTTGTAATGTTTCATGTACTGTGTGTGTTTGCTTTGGGCAACATCTGTCTGTCTTTTAATACCAGCAATGTACTTTGTAGTGTGCTGTTCATTCACGCCTGCCTGAAAAAGGCGTGTGGGAAGACTGCAAAGATCACATGATGGGCCAACATCAACCACAAACCCCAGCTCCTGTTCCCCCTACTTTGTGAGGTCCAACTGTGCTCTCAATAAAGAGGCACTTAGCCTTCACACAAGAACTTTAGCATGCGTGCAGCCCTCACAGAACCTGCGGTGGAGGAGAGGTTCACTTCTCTTCGTAGCACAGTGTCTAGAAATGACTGGTCACCCCATCCGGGTTTGTACTGGCTCATTATTTTTGTGCTCCCTCCGACACAAGTTTCTAGAACGCGCCCTCGCTGAGACGAGTCAAACTGAAACGCTTACTTATATTTGCCTCTGACACAGCAAATTGCTTTGAACACAAAATGTGGCTATGGGTTGAAAAACAGGCTTCATTCGCCCTTCGTCACCTTATGCATTCCATTGACGAGACTTCCCGACAGGGCCATCACTACATTAAGGGGACTCAAGGCGGATGCCTTATGGTGCCATCCGCGGGGGGGGGGGCAGTAGAGGGTGCTGGGCTGCAGCCTGGAACTGTAAACGTGTGCTGGTGGAAGGAGCACCAAAACAGCAAAATGCTATTTTGCCTGTTGTACTTAAAACCATTACACTCTTCTTGGTTCACAAAATAGATGAGTCCAGTTACAACACAAATGACTAGACTTCAGCTCAGAATTCCAGAACCGTCTGCTCCCCTCAAAACACTGTAGCAGCTACAAAGAGAGCCCTATAACCTCAGTGCCTTGAAGCAGCTCTAGAGTGACAAAAGCACTCTAAACGTAGCAGCAAACAACATGGATATAACTGCAGTTCTCTCCAGAGGGCTGTGGCCCTCGGACTCAAGGGACGGGCTCTGCCCCAAACTCGCCCTTGATTGTATTCCCTGGCAGGTTAAGCGGGGGGGTTTACAGCAACTCCTTCCCAGCAGGGGGTTATCACAAGGTGTCAGGAGTGTACACATGTGAGAAACCACCACGAAGATAAGGCGAGAGGGGGGCTGTCAGTTAAAGGCCACTGTAAACCCGAGCAGCAACTTAAAGTGTGTGCTCACAATGGTGCAGCGCCTTTCTCCGGGAGATTAAATGATTTCTTATCAGCCAAATCCCTAAAAGAATGTTGGGGTGTTAAAATATGTTATCAGCAGAAGAGGAGGAAGCCTCCTCGAGGGGGGAACAGGATAAGCGAATTGTCCCAAACTACAGCTGAGCACTGGTGCAGTGAAGGTTCTGCTACTCTGGGGGGTCGGGTTCTTTCCTTCCATCTCGAGCCCCAGATACCCGGCCTTCCAAAGCCCCTCCGCCTTTACAAGTTTGGCTCACCTCCCTGGCACTGCCCTATAGCCCCGTTTGATATAATACTTAATAGACTACGCAATGTCCTTCTTTGTGAACCAGGCTCCCTGCACCCACCCTGCTCTTCACTTCGTACCCACAGCGTTGCCATGGTTTCCTGAGTGTGCGTTGTCAGAGCCAGTGCCACTCTCTGTAAGCCATGTCTCCCCAAATCCGGCCCCCACTTAAAGACAGTGGGGCTTATTTACAAGCCCCTTGAGCTGCTGGTGCGTCACTTTTCAAATGGGAAAAAGTGGCGTACCGACGGCGCAAGGGGCTTGTAAATAAGCCCCAGTATGTGCTGAAATTAAGACGCAAAATGGACGCTTTTTACAGGGCGTTGTAGGACTGCGTTGGGTACCTGACTGACGCAATCAGCCACCTGGGCAACTGAAGGAGCCAGCATCTACACTGTGCAAAACAAGAAAACCACAATTTAGACAAATATATGACCTGAAAAGTCTATCAGACCTACGGGCCAATGTCACTTCCTTTGATCAAATAACAAAAAAGTAATCTAGCACAAGCCATTTCAAAAGGAGCAAGATATTTCTAAGTAAGACCACGGAAGGCTGGGGCAGGGCCTACTACCTCTTAGTAGTATTTCAACAGGACAGTAGTGCAGGTCTGCGCCAGTGCTAGAGAGCAGCTTCTTTCTCCCTGTGCGCGAGAGGCGTCATGTTGCAGATTTCACTGTTCCATGGTGCAATCTGAATCATTTTAGTAAGAAGTATGCATCTCATGCCAACGTTGCGCGACACAACATTGTTATGCAACGCCTCCAAGTTTGGGATAGTTTCCAAAAAGGGATGTAAGCGCCCACAATCTCCGTTTTCTCCCAACCAGCGACCAACCTCGTTCTACCATTTTAATCTCAGCTGCCGAAGGAACCATTGCAGCGGGCAGGCAGCAGAATATTGTAGCACGTGCGCTTGAACGCTCCGGCCGGTAGGTGGCAGTACAGCGCCAAGCTCAGCGGAGCCCACTCCCCCGCCTCAATGGAACAACCTTCCGGAGCTGGCAATGAATCAGCAGCGGGACAAGGAACTGCTGCAGAGCATACAGATCTAGGTGGGAAGAGGCACTTAATGCCACATGCCCGGCCCCCAGTAGCCATCCTACCGGGTGCTTTATAGGTAGCTTCGATCACCCCCCCCATGTCTCTACACATCCATCACTGTCTGGGTCAGGAGAGTGTCCTCATAAGCAGCATGTGCACAAAATGATGCGTGGAAGAAAGGGGGTTAGACAGAGCTATCAAACAGAACAAACCAACACAGAATGATAAAGAGAACAAACCAACACAGAACGAGAAACAGAGAAAAGCAACACAGAACGAGAAAGAGAGCAAAGCAACACAGCACGAGAAAGAGATAAAAGAAACACAGAAAGAGAGAAAAGCAGCACAGAACGAGAAAGAGAGCAAAGCAACATAGAACGAGAAAGAACAAACATACACAGAAAAAAGCAACACAGAACAAGAAAGAAAAAAAAAGCAACTCAAGCGATAAGGAGCTGCAAAAGAACAACACAGCATAATAGGGAGAATCGTTTTATTTTATTAGTTTTAATGTAGTGCACCAAAGACCCCATGTCGGGTTGGTATGGCGCTGTACAGGGAAAGCAAGAAAGCATTAGAACCAAGAGATATCTTATAGTTCTGAGGGTGCAAAATCAGCGTCTGCACATATCATAAACACATACATAAGGGATGAGGGACTAAGTTCCTTGCCAGGGTGGTATCAACAGGAGGGAATCTGTCAAGTGAGGGTAGAGAGACGAGTCTGTCTAATGGAGACTCTTGCTTGAGCATCGTCCTTTAACCCCGGCTGTGGGAGGGAGAAGCCTGATGTGATCTGGGAGTTTATGCCAAATTTTCGGTGTATTGGCCCAGAAGGACTTATACAGTGAGAGACAGGGAGCAAGAGAGGAAATAAAAACAGGGATACAAAGCTGAGGAACAAAGAACAGGCAGAAAAGAGCAAAAGAGAGGCAGGGAGGGCTAGAGGAAGAAAAAGTATAGCGCTAGAGATATAGATATGTAGTGTACCTATGCACAGGCATGGGCACATAGTGTATAAGACAGAGAGGAAACATAAGACTTAGCACATTAGAGAAGGAGGGACGCACAGGAGATGGAGACAGCATATAAGAGACAAGGACGGCAGAAGCCTTCACATGTGACCCCGAGATGAGGGACAGATGGGACAGGCCTGAGAGTATCTTACTATGCATGTCGGATCTGAGAAGGGAGGCTAAACAGAAATATATTACTTCAGTTCAATAATCTGTATGTCTAGAAAATGAGATCAATCTAACTTTAGCGTAAGGGCTGAGCACTAGTCCATGTTGGCTGCATGCAGACTGTTTTCACAGGAAATTTTAAACTACCTATTTAAGCTACTACCCTGGAGTGTATTTAGAAATGCAGGTGACAGTGTAGTGTCCTCAGACAGAGGAGCGCACTATAGACTGGGGAGCAAGAAGAAGGTGCTCCACAGTCAGCAAGCATTGGCGGCTGAATGATGCCACATTTTGTGGAATACATGTAAAAAGAAATAGATTGAACTGAATGACAAAACGACCATAACATTTTTTTAAAAAGCAAAAAAACGACATTCCTCGACACAAACAATATGGCAAAAAATATTAAAGTCTACAAGACACAGGTTTACTGCTGAATAGTGCTCGGAAACGAAAAAAGTTCCAAAACATGACGTGTTCTAGCATGATATTGCCAAACGCAGCTAAGACTAGTTTCTGTGAAACAAGAATGCATGTTCAGTCAACCCCCGTAGCTATTAAAAGCAGAGGCCTCTCATTTCAGAAAATGCTGACACACGGTTGGAACTCATAGTGAAAATGAACTTGTCCCCTGGAAACTTCCCACCAGTGACGTTCCAGAGAAAACATGGGTACGATGTGCAATGGAACCCTTGGCTGTATCAGTGAGGCAACCGTGGAGGAGTTCTCGGAAATAGCTCCATCAGTGGGAGGATGACAGGAGATCTCTAGTTCTCTGTGGCCATTGCTTGGATCCTGGCATTGCTCTTATTCAACAGGCCCTCTGTGTTTTCAATCACAGCTCTATGATTTCACATTTTGCTGAAGCCAGGTCAAACATACATTGGGTAGACACCACCTGAAGCTCTCTCCGTAGAGAACAGTACTTTTCCACCCGGACAGTATGTGAAGTTAAACGCTCATCCAAGGGACATTCCAATCAATGGTCCAGTGACACCATGGCCCAGAGGCCTGAGGGACCCACAGAACTCTGATTGTTGCTGAACTGTACTACTCAACCAGCGATGAGGGGGGCCCATTTCCCTTTCCTGCACTATGGCCCATGGCTCCTTTGCTACACCACAGGCTCCTTCTTTTGAGCAGCTGGTGACCTAACTCTTTTGAAGGACCATAGGTAGTCGAGTGCAAGTACACATGGTGACTGCAACTCTCCATAGAGAAGGAGATAGGCCTGTGTTGAGGAACTAGGGGTCCCAAGTCTTAATACCAGCATCCCCACTTAAGCAACTCGTGGGACCTTGGACAAATCAGTTTATCCCACCATGGGCTGGACAGGCCTTTTCTTCCACCGAGCATTTCCCTGGCGGGCTGGAGACTCTGAAGTTTGGATAAACATGACTTACAAATAAATTGATTTGGACCAACATTTACTCACAAGGGAGAACATTGATGACGGATGTGAACAATCAATTTGTTGACAGTGTCGGCTGTTCACGTGCTCTCTAAAAAAACAGGCACTATTAAGATGGCCTCCCAGACCATCGAAGCCCTTAGTATTCGAAAATCTGGCACTGCAGCCAGAGGATAGATTTCCACGTACTGCCTCCTCCTTGTAAGAACCTGCATAAAACTGGTGTTTGGAGCCTTTACAGCTGTCGTCGGGCAAAAGGCCTACTCGCAGTGCACCGCAGCAGAGTACAACGAATTCCACTGCAGAGGTCTATGGCTGGCGCCTCGCCAGGCAGCCACCAAAGCAGAAATTACGCAGATTCATTTATCAGGCTGTAATCGATGAAGAAAGCCTGCGTACTTCTATAAATGTAAATAAATCAAAGTATATTCTGACTAAAGGCTACAAGAGGGCAACCAACGAAGGGCGCTTCAACATCTCTCTAAAGGGACAAAATATGTTCACAGGATACATAAAAAAGTAACAGGGCGCCTCCTTCATTCAGGATGGCAGGGTATTCGCATTATGTTATATACCTGGTGACAGCCACACAGAAAATCAGCACACAAGGCAAACAGCAGCAACACTGAAGATTATTACAAGGAAAGCAATAAATATCGAATTTACTTAAGTGCAGGGGGGTTCTGGTGACAGGCAGTCAGTCTACAAGTGCATCCTCACAAACCATGCAGGCACTACCACCCCTTAATGGCTGTGCATTTTGCTGCAGCGGAAATCAGTGCTTGGACACTACTTATAGGCAGCTGTGAAATACGAACAGTTATGTTAGTATGGCTGGTCTCTCATACTGTGATCAGTCACTGAGGCCATTACAGGTGTGTTACTCAACTCAACCAACACGCATCTGATCAACCACCTCAGAAGTGCAAAAGGCTGAGTCAGCCCTGATGGGATTTTACTAATATTATCCAACTCAAAGGCGCAGCTTTTAATCAACCTCAGGAGTATTAAAAGTTGAGTCAACACTGCCGGGACGCAGGCCTGTGGCCTGCCAGTGGTACAAAGGCCTCAACTGGAGTTGCAATAGCCCATCAGACTCTATTTCAATGACATTTCCAGTAAAGAAAATTTAAGAGGTTTAGTGAAAGTAACTATTACAGCCTTCGTGTACCTGTACAATTAATGTAGTTTTTTTTTAAGTTAATGTGAACCAGGTTTCTAGAGCAGCAGACTGTTCTATAGGTACGGATAATGCAACAAGGAACTTTATAAACAAAGATGAAATGGCAGGTAATTTAGAAAGACTATTAGATAGAGAGAGAGTGTGGTAGCAAAGAAAGAATGAAAGAAAAGGGCAATGTTATATGGATTGGTCAAATACCCATGAAATATGTTTCATATTTCATAGGGACCCATGACAATAATTTCCATATTTCATGGGTTCCTATGAAGTATGGGTTTTAAACCACTGCATTTTGTGCAATGAAAGCACCCAATTAAAACATACACAGACACATAGGTCCACACACACACATTTAATTTACATGTTGCACTAAAAACGGGAGTGACACAAGTGGAAGTGTGTGTCAAATTCAGCAACTGCCAGGCCTCTGTGCTGGAGGAACAAGCATGCTCTACACACAGTGCCTGGAATGTAGGGCACAAACCGCTCTCTCTCTGATTATGAGGTGGTAATCATCACAACTATTGGTAACTGCTCCATAAAAAGATAAACAGCCCATTGCTCATCACTAGTCTTCAGCCCTCCCGAAAGAAAAACAAAGCGCAAGCAAACAACAACGACTAGAATGCACCCAGCTATACAGGTATGGAGGCAATGTTTTTGCGCCGCCCGCCCACAACCAGGGATGCGCTGACAGTAAATAGGCCCTGTGGCAGGCTGGGACTAGTTTTGGGATTAAGACAGCCCAGTGAGAGAAGTACCGACTCCGGAGATCTGTTTGCAACTCGCAGATCACAGGTTTGATTCCCAGCAAGGCTGGCTCGGCCTTTTAACCTTCCCTGGTCAAAACTGCAACAATGATTAAGTTCAATCAATAAATCAGGGTTCGTAAAGCGCACTACTCACCCGTGAGGGTCTCAAGACCCTGGGGGTGGGTGTGGACAGCCCTATTGGGGTCATTGCTCAATGCTATCAGCTGATCCTTACAATGCTATGGCAGAAAAGGCTGTACAAAAACTAGATATATATTTTTTATTGATCACTAGTTCACAGCCCCAAGGATCCACCTATTCCCAAATGGATTCATTCATTGACACTGATTGGTGGATTCATAGGCACTCTTTGACCAAGACGCTGACTGTCCGTCGCTCTGTGTATCAGGCCCACCTTTACCAGAACGCTTTATCTAAGATCGGTCTCTCCCCCTCACTGCTCAGTTAGGTAGCCTTTGCTTCAAAATCTTCTCTTCCTGTGTAGCATCGAGGGCAGAAAAGTCCAAAAGATTGGCACACGGATACAGACTGTCACTTTTAGACTTCTGTTTCAAGGCCAGCTGGCAAACATTTAAAAAGTGGGATTTGAAGCCAGGTCAAAAAACCCACAAGCTGCATGTGTACTGTGCATATCTTTTATTGGCCTCGCTAGGAAGCATACTCTAACATGATGCAACACACATGCCACTGAGGGCACAATAACTTGTTTGTCGGGTGGCAGCTCACACTTTGTTAGTCTTGTTAGCTGCTTACCCAGGTCACGGAGACAGGAGTCCAGCTCAGATAAAAGGTAGCCCCATAATCGGTGCAAGAGGGCAGGCTTGCCTGTCTTGGGTGAGAGGCCAAGCATTGAATGGGCATGCAATCTAAACTACTTCCTCAGTACCCCGAATGTGTTCAGTGTGCAGGGACACGCAGTGTAAGGCAGGCAAGCACAAACACAGGAATTCACTCAAGTGCACTGTATCGAACCAGTGCACCCTGCTCAATAAACAAACTCTGTCAATGCACATTTGCTTACATAATACAAGCAATCACCTGCCACTGATTGCGAAGGCAGCCACGGAACGCACACTATAACTGTCTGGTAACAGGCCATGGCATCCCCAGTCTAAGGGAAACCCTGGTCCTCAGAATGTCAACCAAGCCAACATACAAAAAAAAAGAAACAAAAACAAGCTGCTGATTATTTTAGAGCGGAAAGGGAAATGGAAAAAGGAACTGTTTGTGTAGCTTTCATAGGACAGATGAGGACTTTTACTTGGAAGCAGGCTGTGCTGACCCACTGAGGCCTGGACGAGGTCAAACATTTAACTGTGCTCGTTGACGCCTGTGTCCAAAGCGTCACTGCGATTGGCTTTGAAATGGTCTTAGAATGATGAAATGTGATCACAAAGCTTTCAGTCTCTGTCAATGCCCACTTTTATTTAATGACAATTAAGAAGCAATGAGATGCATTGCCAGGTTTTATCTCTTGGCACAGAAAACCCCAGAAAGCACTGTTCTGCACTTTATTTATATAAAGAGCCTTCAACGGGGCACAGTTCAGGATCACGCAGTTTGGTTGACTTGCCTCTCATCAAATGATGGGGGCAAGCTTCTTTACAGAGGCATTTGACACAATACAACTCAATTCATGGGACCCCCGTGATTGCCGCACACTTAGGTGGCCACGGTCGCAGTAACAAGTACAGGGGCCGAATAAGTGGCTTCACCGCAAGTGTAACACTTGAACATTCAACGCCCATGACTTTTCTCATGCATAGCCCTTGACAGAAGACTTCCAGAGTGCTCACACCAAACTTCTTGCCAGTGCTGTGTTGTGCCTAATGGCCACCAAGCCTCAACAATACCAAATACTTATATTATTGTAAAATGAAGGGATTACAATATGTCTCTATTGGCCCCGAAGGCAACAGTTAGATAGTACTAGAGTTCAATTTGTAAAAGAAAAAAAACAGAAATACACAATAATATAAGTGCGGGCTCAAAGTTTTTCTTATGAGCCCGCCGCAGGTGCTGCCGAATGCCAATGCTACCACGGCCTGATTCCTCCTCATGCCTCTTTCTTCCACTACTCCACAATTCATCTTTATTTATCTTTTGCTCACTGGTTGTTTTTCATCATTGCTTTAACGCATTCTCCTTGCTGTTTTACCCTTTTTATCTCTTCCTTTCTCCTTTTCTGCCTTTATTTCTCTTGTTCTATGCCAAGGTCTGATGATTAAAAATAAGCCCTAGCTCCCAAAAACAAGTGCTGGTAACCACCACCTGCAACTCATGTCACAAATTACCCACTGGTCTCTAGACCACATCACTAAGCGTGATGAAAAATACTAATTTTTAAGCCTAAAATTGCCGATTTTATTATCATTAAAAATCTATTCTGTTCAGAGTATGCAACTGAATAGTTGGAACCAGGCCCTGTTTCTGACCCAAAATATCTGTGTTGGGCCTTCCTGCTCTGGGCCTTTCATGGTTGTGCAGTGATCACCCTCTGACAGTGGTCTTCAAACTGTTTAATGCTTACCCCTCCCCCCAGTGGGACAAAAAAACACTAGCCCCCCTCAGAATTGTTTCACAATTATTCAATTACATTGGCACTGTTTAAATATGTCTAGACTTATTTAAACATTGCAATGGAGTTCTGTTACCGCTTTAAAAATCAAATCAAATACATGATTGCCAAACATACTATTCTGGTCAGGCAGGCCTTACTAAGGTGTAAAAGTATCCACAGTGTGATTATTAGAAATGGGGGTGAGGTTTTTGAAGAATATTTGGAGTCTGTTCCCATTTGACACCTTCTCCCAGCCAGGATTTAAATGACAAAAGATGCTAGTGATGGCCCATTACAGAGGGCTTACTGCTGCTCCCTTAACAAAGCACTGTTATCAGCATAATGCTTCGTTTGGCCAGAGCCTGGCGCCCACCCTGGGACCACTTGAGGCCCTCCCCTCAGTTTGAAGACCCCTGCCCATGATGATCCGAACCTTATAATGCCCCTGGACTCTCTGGGAGTGACGGGCACTCACCTCCTTGAAGCTGTCCGCGTATCTGATGCTCAGATTCCTGGGCAGGGAGGCCTCGGCCTGTGTGGCGGTGGACGCGTCGGCCAGGGGGTCCCTGGCGTGGTCGTTCACGATGTAGGTGCACTTCTCCTCAAACTCCGCCTCCGTCCACAGCGTCATGTCGGCGTCCTCCATGTCCATCTTCATGGCGCTCTCCCCCGGCGTGCTCTTAAAGCTCACGATGCCCGCGCTACACTGAGTGGCAGCCTGGAAGAGAAGAAAACAGGCCTTAATCCCCATTGTCCTTCGCCCTCTGCGGTTTCCTCTGAGACGGGGTGACTAATGCCGCTGTCTATGGCCTTCTTAATGCTCGAGAGCTGCTGTTGAGTAATAGCCAACAAAAAACAGAGGAAGAAAAACACAGAAAGAAAACCCCTTCCGGAAAATTGTGCACAAAAAAAACCTTAAAGAGTAAATCTCACCGCTCACAAATGTTGCCTGTTCGACCCACACACCCCACAAAACTAAGCAAATGCAGTGATGGTAAAGAACGACAGGCTCAAAGTTTGACTGGATGTGTCTAGCGCCAAGAAGTCTTTTTAGGACATTTACTACCAATTATTCATAAACTACAATGCAATAGAAACGTAGTCTGTGTACCTCCCTTCCATACCCCTACCTGAGCCCATCACAACCCTGTTTTTCCAGCACCCACCGTCAGGCTAAGCAAACGTACTGACAGACCCGGGGTCATGGCCGCTGTACACCAACTCTGCGCCCCTGAAACAGCAGCATCCTCGGGAAAAGTATCACAAACAAGGGGAGGAAGGGGAAGGAGCGTCTGAATGAGGCTATATCTGGAAGGCGCACGCCACAGCAGCGGAAGAGCGCAGTCTGTCTATTCCAGGCGGGGGGATGCTGAACTTTCCCACCAGCGCACAAACAACTTTCAGCAAAAACAAGCGCCCCCGCCACCCCCTCCGCTGACGTCCTCGCTTTCATCCTGCGAAAGCCTGCATCCTGCCTCCCAGCGCAAGAAGCACCGACGCACTCTTAGGAAAGAGGCAGCACAGTGGCGACGAGGCACACCGATAATACACCCCATCACGATAGGAAGAGTGATTTGCTTCGCAGCCTAAGTGTCAAAAGTACACAACTGATATCCAAGCGCCACAGAGAGGCTTCTTGTCACTAAATAGCGCTATACAAAACAGACCATGAAAAATTGTACACAACGGATCCCTCAATCAACCTAACGCGTTTCAAAAGTACAGTACCATCTTTAAATGTCTTGCCGGTCCGTAAATGGTATCACAGCCTACTTCATAACACCCTTTCTTGTGCCAGCAAGACTATGGACGCCTTTGCGGCCTAAAACCAGCTCAAAGAGAAGCCTCCGGTGACCGTGGTGACTGCCAACTTTTAGGATTACAAGGCGCGTACAGAGTAATAAGCACTTCGATGCCTCGTCAGGAGGTATGAGACGCTATATAACTGATAAAGTACAATACTGACAATGGTATCGAACGTAGCTTCATTTAAATTACTCAACAAGTTTCTGGGAAGTGATGTGGTCTGGTAGCTGAACTAGAGACTGTCAATCGAGGCGACCCGAGTTCTGATTCCAACAGCGTGTCCACGTGTGACCCTGGACAGGTATCTGTCTCCTTCCTTACAGATATTATGACTGCCTTAAAACAGGTGATCATCCACAGAGTAAAGGGTGCTAACCCTGCAACCAACGTTCAGTATAGAATTGGTCAAGCACAAGACGCGAGGGTTGGTAGAATGTTATGCTAGGGTGCTTGGGTGACGCCAGATGCATTAATTATATGCCAATAGCCAACCCAGTGTGTCGAGAATGGCAGTGTAGGTAACATCAATGAAAAGTTTGAGAAAGCAGTTTTGGTAAATAAAGAAACTCTGTAACACACTACAGATACAATCACCCCCCTCCCTTGCCCAGGTGGACCATGCCCTGTTATTTCTGAATGCTTTTTGCCTTTATCTCCCTGTGTTCATTCTCCTGTCTGCCCTGCAGCCCAGCTGAACTCACACTAGCGCCCTGAAGTAGCAGATTGCCGCAGGCGGCACTTAATAATGAACTGGAATAACACCACAGACCGTGCCTACAATAACTATGCGTTCACACAAAAAAGAAAAACATGCCAAAAAGACTCAGAAATGCCCCACACGTTTTTACAACACGTGTGTACGTTAGAGCCATCGGCTGACACTGAAGGAACAGTCGAAAAGGGAATGCAAGAAAGAATGTCTTCTTTAAGAGCATTCTTTCGGCCCCTATGCATAATTATGCTAACTAAGCTTACTTTCTGAAATTTGGCAGTGCACATGTCACATCTCGCCGCGCGGGGTGTGTGTCTGGCTGGCAGCAGCTCTCCTGCGTTCAAATGCTCATATTCCCCGGTTGACTCAAAGTGTGTGATCCTGGGCAAACGACTTTCCATCGAGAGGTCCATTCCTTATTCGCCAAGAGAGCGAGCTCAGAAAGGGTTTGGGCACTTCTGTCAAGCACTACAGACAGGAAGGGGGCAGTGGACAGCCTACGAGCCGCTTGGGGTTCGGAGCCGCACGAGTCTCCAAGCTCACGGGGTTCTTGCCCGGTGAAGCCTGAAGTTTGGGCCACTGTGTGAGCGGTGTTCGTGAAATGCCTTGGCTGACAACGGAGATTTTATATCCACTATAGAAACGCAAAGTTTCAAGGTCGGATACACCAGGTCCCACAAGATGCTGCTGCTTGTTGCTCACTCAGACTTCCACACCTTGAGATGGACGAAAGTCCTCAAACATCCTCTGCAGAACGTAAACAGCTGTTTCCTCCCAGTGTCATTTTTGAGGCGCAGATATTCTACGCTCCGCGGTAAAGTCTCATAACACGTCCTTGGAAGAGCGGCTGGATCCTGCGGGAGGCACCGCAGGGCCGGGGCTCCGCCGGGCAGAGCCGGTGGGCAGGGGGCGCAGAAATGACCGTGGTGTTGAAATCACATCCCACACACGGATGGATGCTGCTAAAATAAGCTTGTTAGATGTCCACAAAATATACTATTTTCGGAAGTTTGCTAATACAATGGGCAGAAAACAGGAGGCGAATCAAATACGAGAAGATTAAATTAACATATTGTGTTACGGAGCAGTGAATACCCTTTGAGGTTTCCCCAACTAAGTGTCGCGTTATCAACATCGATGAGGCCAAGCTCAGCGCGTGCTCACCCACGATGCAATGAATACAGCCGTCTACGTATAACAAATGCGTCTCATGCTTTATGGGGTGATCGCGAGCTGACTGCGCCATTTCTATTTGGTGTCAGCCCTGTTCCGGCAAAACGAGTATTCTATTCCCAGATTCAAACCAAGACAGTACTGTGTGATCTTGGGCAAATCGCTTTTCTCGTTATACCTTATGCTTTATCCGCTATAACCTGAAGGCATTCTAAAGGACCTGTCAGCTCTGAAGAACATCGCCACTTGCGAATGAAACTGAATGTATGAATGAGGGCACCAGTGCTTAATTTGTAAAATATTAAGTGCAGGTGCTCACAATTTTTAGGAGGTCACACCCACTTCCCCAGCTCCGCCCACTTCTTCTACTGGCCCCACCAAAGTCCTTTATTGGCTTCACCCACAACCACGAGCCTTAACACTTCATAGCCACCTCCTCACTTCCGCAAGAAGCTGAAGACATGGTTCTTCATACAAGTACCTCAGGGACCTCACACTTACATACCTGCCCAATCTCCTGGACACCCTCTTGGGTGATTAGTGTGCTCTACAAATTAATATAACATCATATAACCTATGGAAAGTCTATGAAAACAACTCAAAAGTGAACTCAAATGAGAGAATGTGTGTACATCTCAAAATGCAGCTTTAGGCAAGGTCACTTGAGGCAGCTTTGCAAACTAAAGAGAATGTGCTTGTAGTGTGCTGTTTAGGAAGGGATGAAGGAAGGCAGCAACAAATGTAAGCAGGAAGGGGAGAACTGGTTTGAGGAAATAGATAAGTAATGGATGAAAGAGGGAGGAAATAAGAAAAGAATGTGAAAGGAATAAATGAAGGGATAGAGGGAGAAATTAAGTGAACAATGTGTGATAGATGAATGGAAAGAAGATAGGAAAAAAGGAAGATAAGCAGAAGGAAGAGTTGAGGATAAGACAGCAAGAAATTAGAGAAGGGATGAAGGAAGGAGCAGAAAAAAGAAAGTGAGGAACGAATGGAGGAAGAAGGAAGAAATGCACCAAGGGAGGAAGGCTGTGAAATGAATGAGGATGTAGGAAGCAAGAATGAAAGAAGACAGGAGGCGTAGCTGGAGAGGCTGATGAAGAGAAAACGGAAAGGAAAAAGATGGGATGAAGGAAAATAAGGAGGTCAGGGGAATGGATGCGAGCATAAAAGGTACTGGGTCAAGGAGGAACGGACACAGGGAATAATGACAGTGTAATATTGCAAGGAAATTTGAAAACAAAATATTAAAATGCATTTCTATGTCCTTAACACACCATGTATGCTTGTCCAGCACATATTGACCAGAGGGGGCCTTGACACCAAATTAAAAAGGTTATTCAACTCAATGGCACTAATTTTTATCGACCTCAGAAAGATGAAAGACTGAGTGGCCACACCAAGATTTAAATGTATGACCCTAAGATCAAACACATATTTCTGGAGTCGATTGAAAGAGATATGTGTAAGAAAGAAAAACATTAAAGGGAGAGTTAGGAAGGAGGAGAGGTCTAAAGGCAACGATAGATACAAAGATACAAAGGTAGACATAGAATGTGAAGACAAATGGGAAAAGCAGAGATTGGGAGTGCAGGAATGGAAAGGAACATATGAGAATGAAAAGTGGAAAGAGGAGAAAGGCAAGGGGAGAAGAGAAGACAAAGGGGAGCGCTTAAAAGGATAGTGGAAGGGAAAGATGAGAAGGTGAAAAGTGAAAAGCAGTTAATGGTGGAGGCGGCGAAACGCGGACATAGGGCAGAAAATGGCGGACGTAGGGCAGAAAGTGAAGGAAGAATGGAGACAAGGGAAGGAGTGAGGTGTGAAGGGAAGAAAGAAAAGCAGATACTGAGGGAGAGCAAGAAAAGAGTACAACTCTGCTTTATTAAATATACAGTAAATAATTATGTAAAGTTAAGGGGTGACAGGGCTGTAGTGTTCTTGGCCTGTCTGATCAATGCATAGCTGTGCTGTCCAAGACACACAATAGCGATTCTTTAACTGTGTTAAGGTTTTATGCCATCAAAAGATGTTTGTGCCATCACAATAGGTATTCCTAATAAAAGATAAATAGTGTCAGTTATACCATCGCGATTGGGCTTGGATGGAGAATCGGGCTCTCATGCTTTAAAGAAATACTTTTATTATACGATCACACTGTGAGACACAAAATGCCACTGCCACCTATTTCAAAATGAGGTAAGACATTCAACTCCATTCAGAGAGGCTTTCACGCTGCCTTTTGAACTAATAAAGCACAAAATTCAACTGAGTGCCCGCTATTGGTGAGATGTGAGCATATACCCCCCACTCTCCAAACCTCCACCCCAAATATAGTGCCACATTTTCTGCACTTTCTAGGGTTGCCACCTGACTGTTTTCTAATGGCATCAATGGTATTTAATATCCTGGTCGGTACAAAAATAAGCAGAATCTCCTAAAGCTGGTATTCTTAGCCCTTATCTTTTCATACTTCAACAAGCAAATATAACTAGAAAGCACTTTTAGAAGAGTTAAGTATCCTTGACTAATAACTGAGTAATAAAAGACGAGCCAGGTTACAAAATGAATACACACAATTTTGTTTAAAGTACTATTTAGTATCACATCTGGGTCTTTGCAGACTCTTAATACAACAACAAACGGTTGGTATTTTACCGTTGGAAATGTAGCTAGCAACTCACATGTTCGAAAGAAAGTTACCCCATCCATGCAATCTAATTCACAGGTGGTTATTTCTGCCTCTCCATGACGAAAGCTACAATTTTTAAAGCTCACAGAGAAGCTGAGTCCTGCACCATCCTCTCGCATAAAGCACTACATTTAAGCGATGCATATCAAAGAATGGCAGTTCCCGCCTTTCAAACCAAGCGCATCGTTTGTGGAGAACTCAAAGTGCATGGAGGCGACAAAAATCAAACCAGCCTAACTGTGTGCCACAGCCCAGGTTCTTTATTGGTATGGCAATTCAAATACTGTCAAGGTTCACACATGGGGTGAAGAGCAACTCTAACACCTCAAGTTAAAAGTTCAATGTGTTTGCAAGAAGAGATTGTTTTCCGTGCACGTGTTCTCAAGTCTTGCAGAATATAGGAGTTTTCAAGAACGAAGACTGCACGTTCCTCTTTTATGGTACTCTGTGAAGCAAGTTGTTGTAATGTTTGCCCTTTGCATTTATGTTTTTTTTTACCGAAACTGACAAACAGTTTAGGGGCTCTAGCCTAGTGATGCTTCAGAGAGAACATGTGGCACGTTCACTTACCAGTTACGCGTATATTCTAAATTTTGCCTGTTGAGACCCCCCTGGCAAGAGCAGACTAAGGATGCACCATTGTTTATTCACCACCTGAACACGCCGCATAGAGTAGACACGTCTCTCCCTGCAAGACCGTCAGCTCACAAAGTATTTCTGCAGGCACAGCTAATTATATCTTTTAAGACTTAACACATTAACATGCGTTTTGTTCAATAAAACATATACACCACAGATGCACACAGTTGATCACCAGAAGAGAGTCACGCCTTCAGCAGCAGGGACCGGCTGGGCTGCCCTATACTTGCAGACTGAACTAGTGTGAGTCACGTTACCAGAACCACAGGCTAAACATTTCGTCGTAGCGTACATTTGACCTTCCATTACTTGCGTCACAGTAACTTCACACACTACTTCTAGCAAGTTACACAATCTTTACTTACTGCCTTTTAGTTTGAATTACTCTGTGGCCAGCCTGCTGCGCGACTGCTGCTTGCGTCTTCTGTGGCAGATTAGACTGCGGCTGCGCAGCATGCTGGGGTGGGCCGCGAGAGAAAACAAAGTGGGGTAAGACTCGCCTGCACCTGAGGGGTGATTACCCGCCCGATTCATGTGTTCCCACAGAGCGGCAGTGCCCTGTGCTGGGGCATGTCTTCTCTAGGGCATGGTTCTGGAGGCTGCCTTCACAGCAGCGTCACCAGCGCTGCTGTCCTGGCCCCACTGCCAGGCAGCCCCCTCAGGGATCATTGGCGTTAGTGCCCCCACCATGCGACCGGAAAGGCAGTGGCCACACTTTCATCTTGTGAAACTTTCCGGAGCGCGCACCGCGCAGGACAACCTTAAGCTCCACCAGCTACCCACCGGGTGCTTCCTGCGCACTCAATGCCTGCCCTTGCATGGCGTGGACCCAGCACCTGTCCTGAGCCACATTTGTGGGGAAAGAAAGTTCCAGAAAAACACTCTCGTCTCAGCAGACCTGGGCAATCGTTTGGACGGGCCCAGGAGGCGTGGTTTAAAAACGTACTATACGCTGTTAGCAGCATTTCACTGCCTGGGCTGGGCTTTTCAAGTTCCACGTTCTCCAAAAAATAAAGAACTGGGACATTTAAACGGTGTCCAATTTGAAATATTTTAGCACACAGTTACATGCGATTATCAGCTGTTCACCGGGGAAACCTGTGTGAACTTAACTAATCTAATATCGCATGAGGACCCGGCCCTGAGAAATAAGTGCCGGTGCTAAGCACCGGAAAGCTCCGGCACAAATTAAGCTGAGGCTAGAATACAGCTGGCTCAGGTCACCCTCCATGCGCGACTCGGGTCTCCCTGCAGCAGCCGCTGCTCTGCTTGCAATGGCCGCTAGAGGGCGGCAGCCGCGCACAGCCGTCGCCTGTCAGGCACTTTAGGCTGCTGGGCAGACACCGCCAGCAGCCCCTAGATTCCCGGGACACGATTCGCGGCTACAAGGTTCACAGGAGTGTTGTGGATCAAAGTGAGAATAGTTGCTGTAACCCGCTTTAGAGTATTTTATGCACGTTCATTTATGTGGGGAAATGAGATCGAGTAAAAAGCACCGATATTCAACAAAGCGCACTAAAACAAAGAAAGACGCAAGTAATAAAAGCGCTTGAATTTTAAACCCCCGGAAATTTAAATGATACAACGTATTTTTACACGGCCCAGAAGCCCTTCAGTATTAGAAAGTCCAATTTACAAAATCAAGACACAGTTTCACGGGGTACAGCAAGTAAAGAAAAAATGCATCTCATCAGAAATGGGTACAACACTGCCAAAATGTGCACGACACACAGCCCACCAATACAACCCTATCCTGGGGGCTGTCACCCTGGAACCCAAGGTACAACCAGGAGCTATGGGGGCGCTGCCCAGGAAGAACGAAGCACCTCATTTCCAGGGTGAAACTCTTTCATAAAGCGCTTCAAAGTGGGTCTGATCCCAGCGCATTGCGTCTTTGACTTGGCATAGAGCGCCCACTCGCAGAACCGGGCCGCCTCCGGGCGCTGTGGGAGGAAGGGGATGTTCCGCGATAGCTCGATGAGGAAAGCTGCTTTCATGTAACCCTTGACAGGGAGAGCTGGGTTGCCCTTACCAAGGTGGAGTCGAGCAGCCTGTCCAAGCAGAGATCCGGCATTTGAGGCATTGATCCTGGCGCGGGGCGCTGTGGGCATGCTCCGGGCTCCCGGGCTGGCTGCTGGAGGGCTCCCGTCGCTACAGGTGCCAGGCTCCGCTCTCCTCACTCGGTGCGCCCTGCCTCTCTGCCCGCTGCCTCCTCTCTGGGCTTTCCTCTTCTGATTCGCACTGATCTCCGGACTCAGAGTCAGCGGCGGGGGTGGAGCCTTACCTGACCCGAGGGGCCCGCCCACCTCGAAGGGCACGCCCACCCGGCACGCCCACTCCGACTGCAACCGAGACTGGGGATTAAAAATAGCTGCCATGGGGGCGGGCTCTCAGGGACCTGGAGGCCCGGCTCACGCACCTTTCATACCCGAGTGTGCACGGGCACTGTCACCGTTGACCGGGGCCAGCGGCGCCGTCTGCTACAGCGCCTCGAGCGACTACATCATCACACGGCACTATGTATTCTTTAAGTATGAAGCACTTCTTCCTGCAGCATGGGAAGGGCTACAAAATCTAATAGTTCCATGCATACATTAAATATATGTATAAAAGGATGCACAGCTGCTCGCCTGTAGCGCTTCCCTACTTTAAGCTGATGGGAGAGGAGAATGTGCTAAATCATATAGCTAGCAAAATGTATATCATTTTTGCTTATAGTGTTTATACCAGTTATTGCAGCATCGTAGAACGTGGGAGAGATTACTAAACAAGCGCTATATGCACAAATGTGTACATTCTATTCTGTATTGCGCGTTTCATTTCACAGACTTGCGATGGAGAACAAAATCATATAGCGCTATGAAAAACAAAAATATCACCCGAGGGCTGCAGAACACTGCTTCCTGCAGGGCTTTGAGACTGGGGAGAACTTGCTAAATTCAATAGCACTATTTATAGTAGTATTTCACATATTGTGTATCCCACCGCGTACTGCAGCCCATTGGGAGGAAGAAAGAGAGTGCTGCATTTTTAAGTGATATATAGCACATTTGGGTAACTTCTGTATCGCGTCTTACTGTGGCGCCTTGAGACTTGAGTACTTAATTGTAGACCGCTATACTTAAAATATTATATATATATATATATATACCTCACACTGCAAAGAATGCAGATGGAATAATAAACTATTTAGTACTTTATAGTTGCATATACACACAAAATTGTTGTGTGTAATTTTTATAACATTCCTTAGTGCACCGCCTTGAAACGCAGTAGAGTGCTAAATCATAATACACGATATAGCAAATATTTCTTTACCACCCGTAGAACTCATCACGCTGCAGTAGCGTGAAAATAAATCATATAACTAAATGAGCGACACATCCGAGTGTCTGTCGACTATATAATAATTTTGTTTACAGAGCTTGCTGACTCAATCGTGCGCTTCATGGCGCTGTGAATGACTACAACTTACTCCAGTGGCACTCGACCTACCTCATTTACAGCAAATGCGGAATCCATCCTGTACAGATCTGATCTGGTCTAAATATATGCAGTGGATTCCTCATATCAGAGGGTGCTCTTTAAGCCCCGTGTTATTATAATGCCCGTGATGAACCCCGTATTGTCATCGCCTTTTGACTCTCGGAAACCCTCTGTCGTGACAGCGACGCCCTACGGGAACCTTAGAGTCAAAATAATAATTTCTCATGGGACGCGGAGTGGGTGCCGCTTTCTGCCGCGCCCCCCCCCCTCCCTGCACCCCCATACCCAGCACTGCAAAGATACAGGCATTCAGCCCCTGCCTCACTGCCCTCACTCGAAGACAGGAAAGCGACGGCCTCAACCATTGAGCAGGGCCGTTGTGCCACGGTTTGTTTATTTTTTCCACTTTTTCCAGGGCGCCGCACGTCCCGATCTAGCTTCAAGGAGCTGCGGCCGCTTCTTGGACCCGGAGACGCTCAATGGTTAGCGTTGCACTGAATAGCAGGATCCGCATGTACTGAGGGTACAGGAGAAACACGGGGTACAGGAGAAACGTGGGGTACACTCGCTGCCGGTGTTCGTGTGGGTTGCCAGTTTCAGACGGGCACAAGGAGAGAGTTGCAAAATGCCAAACGAGGCTGCCACAGACAGCTTTACATTGCCCCCGACAGCCCGCGAGAAAAACGTCGCATTATTTCCGAACATTTATTGCAAAGCTGCCAATAGCTGGACCACAGCGTGGGATGGTGACTGGAATCTTGCCTTCACTGCTAGAACACAAATCGTCTGATCTTGGGCACACCGCTGTATTTCGCCGTACCTAAAATTGCAATGGATGCACTGGAAATGCACCGGTCCCCTGGTAGATGGGACGGAGTGCGACTGCCATTGACGCCTCTCGGAGGGTTTATTGTACGGGAGCAGAGCTAAGAACACCGCAGCCTCGTCTCTGGAGGCGGAAGGGGCAGCGTCAGAGCCACTCCCCTCCCTCACTGGCACCCTGGGAGGGCCTGGCACCGCTCCTGGTGTACAGCCACCTGTGCCCGGCCACAGCCCACGCCAAGCCTCACTCGCTGCACCATGCACACACTGCAGGCATCGCCAGCCATCACCCACGTGTGCCCCCACGCGAAACCTCACCGTATTGACCGCACTGTACGTCAATACATGCACGGGCCACCCGCGCCCCTTGGTGCCACTCTTGTCATTGCTCCTGGCACAACTGCTGATGTGCCACTCGCTGCCCTTCATACAACACGCCCTGCCCAGACTCAGCCCTCAGTGCCACTCTAGAGTTATCCTGCACAGCTGCTGATGCTCAGGGCACACGTGCCCCTCTGTAACCCCATGCGAAGCCCACCTCTCCGTGCCGGCCAGTCCCATTCTCCCCCACCAAAGGGGTGGGTGGGTCTCTAGCCGAAAATACGTGTTTACTTTCCCTGTTGGATGTTCTCTCGGGTAGAATAAGACAAATAAACAATTCGTACATCCTACCAGCATATTTCTCGCCCCTTCCCTAATAATACAATAGACACGCCTCTGTCCAGCACTGTCTTAAGCGCCCCATGTGTTTCACTCCTACCCCCCCCCCCCTCATTCCAATGTCCTCTCAGAGTAGGAAATTCCGGACAGTACCCACAAAGAACTACATATTTAGACCTACTTTGGAGTGACCTGGGAGAGGACTCGCATAGCACAACGCCATGAACCCAATGACTTCTAGGTGCTTTTAAGCCCAAGGGACAACACTTTCCCATAGAATTTCATGCGGCAGGCCCCAACATGTTTACAACCCTTCCAACTGAGTTGCTGAGGATCACACCGTTTTGGTCAGGAGGGGGTGCCGGGATTAGAACATATATATTTTGCAACAAACTCATTTACATGAAACAGGGGCTGCTCTGTGTTGCAGGTTCCCTCTTTTTACCCCACTAAACTAGACTTCAACGAGAAGACGAATATAGTTTAAAAAGACGACAGCGCATATCTCAACTGGGCACGAACACAGCTCGGTTGAAATCAGAGGGTAGTCGACGAATGAATGAACAAGCGAAGGCAACGGATAAGTTAATAGTTGGAAACAATGAATCTTGAACTCGCGGCGGGTGGATAAATGGAGCGTTAGGTGGAGAGAATCAGCGGAGCAGGTTTTTGGCTCAGTCCTCGCTGATAAGAGCAGGGATAGCGCCTGGGCGCATGATGCGGGTGTTACATAAGTCTCGGGGCGCTCCCTGCTCCCGGAAACTCTGGGCCTCGTGTCCCCACTCCCAGAGCTCGAAAAGAGCCGGTCCCGTCAGCTCCCTCACTGGTGCTGAATCACAACGGGCTGGGCAGAAACGCACACCCATTACCTGTGCTCTATCACCTCACGGGCACACGCACGCACCCGGGTGTGGGGATGGGGGGACTGAGGTGAGAGGACCGCTGCCCCCTGGGTCACAGACTGGCAGGGAGGTGAAGGGTGGGCAGGGAACACACACCCATTACCTGTGCACTACCACCTCACGGGCACAAGCACGCACACGTGTGTGTGTGTGTGTAGGGGGCGGGGAGGACCGCTGCTCCCCCCCCCCCCCGTCACAGACTGGCAGGGAGGTGCGGGTGGCAGGAGCTGCAGGGCCCAGGTGAGGGAACCGCTGCCGGTGGGAGGTGCAGGACTGCCCCCTCTTCATTCCTGGTCCTACTTCACTCCCCCTCCCCTCACTTCATTTCCGACTCACATCCCTCTCCGCCCCTTCTCCCGCTCCTACCCCTCCCTTCTTCCTCCCGCTCGCTTCAGACGGTCCCTCAGTGCGCTATTAAAGGCGACGTTGAAATTAACACCACGTGCGTCGGGGGACTTTTGGGAAACGCGCCTGTGTGTTGTGGGAAGTGGCCTAATTGGAGCGTTTCCTGTCCGCGCGCCCACCCCAAACGCCTGAAAATGGGAGGTGTGCGGGGACTGCAACCTGCGCTGCACCACAGTGAAGGGGGGGGGGGGGGGGGTGGAATGCGCATAAGTGCACTCTCTCATGTTTACTGTGATTCTCTCTCAGGTAAGGGGGGCTGCTCGAGATTGGCTGACAGGACATACATAAGCTTTGGCGGGCTTCTCCCTTGGACGTATTAATTAATTTGCATCTATATACTTTTTAATGAAGCGCCACGAAAACCCCTTCGGGCGTGAGTGAATTGAATTGAGCGTTAGGGCGCTGTAATGAACATCTTTCAGATCAAGAGACCGTTCGAAAAGACATAGCATCTCTGTACAGAACAGGGACAGCGCATAATATATTGCTTTGCAATAGATACATTACAAATGATAATTAAGAAAGGTAAATTATAAAGCAGATGAGATAAGTAGTATTCGATCGGGATTCATATACGAGTAAAAGTAAAAATGCTAACACATTTCAACTAAAAATAGAAAGAAAAGAGATTGAGGCTCAGTGAGTACGACAGTCCTTACTGGGATAAGACAGAGACAGATCTCGGGGAGTCATTGGTAGTATGTGTCTAATACGATTCCTTTATGCCTGCTTGTTAACACCGCCCCCTCCAGCACGCGCAGGTCGTAGGGAAGGAAATGACACTCTCTGTATATTGATAATGGATTGGTTATGTTTGTGTAGCGCTTTATAAAGCACGCGTTTCGTCTCCAAGTGCCGCGAATAGCAGGCGCTACTATTACCTAAGAAAGAGGTTCTCAGTTTACAGACCTCGGAAGGATGGGGGATTGAGTTGATCCTGTCTGGATTCACACAAGTGATCTGCAGGTGACAGCATTAGGTCAGAGACAGTGGGGGTGGCTTTAGGGGTCACCCTGCACCGCTGGCTCACAGGGCACAGTCATTGCAGAGTTCCTCTAAGTCTACGCCAGAAAGGTACAAGACCTGTTTCCGGAGCTCAGAACATGCGTGCATCCCCACTTGTACGTTCTCCGACGGCAGGAGGAGACGTAAAGGTAGCTCAGTGGGTTCAGGTGCTGGCTGCAGCTATCCGTTGCCAAGTCGCAGGCTTCAATCACGCCAGGTGAGCGCACTGGAAGGCTCTTGAGTCGAGTATAAGCTGAGCCCCAGACTCGAGTGACCTCCAGTCCAGGCAGGTGAAGCTTATACCAGGGCTCGGAGGCGAGCATTCCCTGTATCTCAAAGATCTTCTTCTGAGACGCCCATTAGCTCAAGGGCTGCAATGCAAACCGTGCACCTGTCCCTCACATGCCATTTCAGTTCTTCCAGAAAGAAGTCGCTCTCAGACACGGCGCTTCACTTTCTTGTGTTCTCTAAGAGAAGGGAAATTCTCGATTCCATCGAGGGGCAGGGCAGCTATTCATAGCCTGGCATCGGAGCAAGTAGGTCTGAGCCAGCTGCCCGGTGCCAGCCACCTCCGAGGGACCACCTGTCAGTGTGTCCGGGTATGTACAATTTATTTGCATGTTTATGTAGCTTTAGAAAGCACTGACCAGGGCACCAAGGAAGTCAAGGCCTATATATATATATATATATATATATATATATATATATTTTCACTGAAGAATTAAAGTTTAAAGTGGAGTTATATGTAGGTCTTCAAATACTAAAAAAAAACGTTTTAAGTACAAAAAACACTGAAATTCACCACTTATACATAAATGACTAAAGTATAACTTACACTTGCATAGAATTCAGGTGTCATCAGAGATGTTATATGTGATGTCATAAGCAGGGCATCATAGCTGTACAAGTTATACTTAGGTGATTTAAATTTAATTGGTGAACTTCATTTTCCTTTTGTTTTTTTGTTTAAAAAAAATATATATTATTAGAAGACCTACATTTAACTCCATTTAAACTTTTCTTTTTTTTCCAGTGAATTGCAAACTTTTTTTTTAACATAAGTTACAATCTTACTCCCTTACTTACATATAACTCCACTTAACCTTTGTTTTTTTCCAATGAATTATATTGTTTTAAATGTAAATTAACACCACAGTGGGCAGAGAGTGGGGTTGGCCATCTGCCATGTGGCCAGGCCCTACACCCAATCCCCGGTGGGCAGCCAGCCTTTCGCCCTGCACATCTGGTTGGCCACAGGGCCTGCAGCAAACCCCAGGGGCAGCCAAAACCCCCATGAGCGGCCAACTGGCCACAGACCCTCCCCCCACCCCCCACCCACACACTTTTACAATTTTTTCCAGTTTCCCTCAAGGATTCCCTACAAGGGCTAGGGAGTCACTACCTACCCGTGTCACTTCTATCATTTTTTAAATTTGTTTTTCAGGACTTGTGGACTGAGTCCCCTACTCCTGTAATGGCAACCACAACATTTTTCCTCATTTATAGTCAGCCAATCAGAGCTCTTGATCATGCGGGACTGACCAATCAGAATGCTCTGTTTTGTTGTTTTCCTGTGGGATTCTTGCTGCACTAGATATCACTATTTTTAAACCCTAATTTCTATAAAACAGCTGAACAGATTTACACCAAAACAAAAAAGCACGCTTTTGAGTAAATATCCTGCTTTATGCCAAATTTGGTGTAATATTGCTCAGCTTTTTTTTCTGTACTGTTGTGCAATTATCTCAATGGAAATTACATTGATGAAAAAATGTTTTGGGAACCTCTCCCGTTTCTCTCGGCCCGCTTAACAGATCACTCCAAACCTTTCCAAGAAGGGAACTGAGGTAAATTAACTATTCTTTTGGGAAAGTTTCATGAAGATTTGTCAAACTGCACCAAAGAAACTCTGACTTCCGTATAACAACACAGTGACGACTGCTACTGTGCAAACCAAAAAATTAATTTCCTATGGTAACTAGGTCCTAACTATAACTACTCAGTGGTGATTGCCATTGGGTAATATATAATATGTGTCTACCACAGAGGCTCCCCCCAGAGCGGGGTGCCCTCAACCTCACAGGATGAGAAACAGCAGCAAAGGAAACAAACTTGGCCAAAATCCAATGTAGCAAACAGAGAAACGCTGTTCAACACGGGGTACTCCAAAGTATATTGGTTTATTGGCAAAAAAGTCTTGATCAATGCTTTGGCTGAAACACGCCTGTGGTGATTTGCCAATAAACCGGTTTACTCTGGAGTACCCTGTGTGGAACAGCGTTGCTCTGTTTGATTATATATATATATTATATATACTTGCACAATACCATGACAGTAGAAATAAATGTGACCCCACAACATATTATTTAGAGCAACTGTACTAATAAACACACATTCACACGTTTATTGTGCAAATGTCAATTTGAACTGTACTCCAACAGTACATAGTAAGACTAAAACAAAGAAAATAACTTTATCCAGCCTCACAGATTGCTTGTAACAACTACTCTACAGAGGTAATCGCCTTTCCTATTAGTCAGGGGTATGTTCACCTTGGTATGCATTAAATAGCTTTTGTTAAAGCTAGCACGCATGAAAAAATGCAATGGCATAAACCGTTTATGCAGAGTATAACATGCTATTTATTACTATTTCTGAGGGAGTGAAAATATGAGTCAGTGGAGGCTTCACTTATACTGGGACCCCCCCCCCCCCCAAAAAAAGAAAACACAGGAGTGCCAGCAGGTGTTGATGTATTGCTGGTAAATGTGGCTTAGGAGCTGTAGGCGGACGGGCCATGTTAGAGGTTCTGTATTTGGAGAGGACGGTGGTTTGTTTCATGGCTCTGGTGCTGCCTCTGCGGGGGAGGGAGATGAGAGCTGGGTGTACAGGAGCGAGGGAGGAGAAGGAAGGAAAGTGCGGCGTAAACACCGCATGAAACAGCACCGTAGCACATCTGAAAGCGGGCACTGCAGCTCTGCCCTGTCCCGGGGCACGGCAAATCCTACCACAACCACATCACTGCCGCCCCCGACTTCCCCTTCCTGCGGGCGGGCACCGGGAGAGGGGGAGGGGATCCGGCATCCCTAGAACCGGAGCCGCAGGCAGGAGGCACCGTCCACATGGAAGGCCTCTCGCACTGCTTTCAAGGCACTGTAGCTTTAACGGAGACCGTAGCATGGGTTTTACAAGGCGACCGCAGGGACCGTTACTGAGAGGTACGTGTGGGGGGCGGAACCCTGAGAGGCGCATCGCCAGGGTCGGACTGCCAGAGAAAATAGGTCCGGGCACCAAAGTAAAGGTGGCCCCTCCGCCTCCGGTGAACTAGATAGCTAAAAAGTGGTCCCTCTTCAAAATGGGGCCGTTTTGAACGTGTAAAGATACGCTGTTTTGCAAGGTATGGGAGGCAGCATGGATTCGAACCTGCTGTAGGCAATGTTTGTGGAAAACAACCGTAAAAATCGACTCAGCAGACCATAAAACTGTCGCGCACGATGACCTTTCAGACTGGCCTGCCGACCACTGCCTGGTCCGAGCCTAGACATCACAGACACCGCACTCTGCTACCTTCCCTCCCCCACCCACTTAAGTGCGCAGGCCCTTTTCCAACTACATTCAGCAAAGGTGTTTGGAACTGTGGAAGGGTTGGGGGAGGGAGGTGTAAAAACACCAGGGAAGCCTATCACAGTTCCGAAGAATTTCATGTACGCAGAAAGCAGCTGATACCGAGCAGCGCGGGGTGCCCAAAGCCCCAACTCCTAGTGCCCTCACCTCATGGTGTTTTTCATATTCGCGCACTCTTAATGTGGGTTTCACCTTGGGCATACGGACTGACTGCACTCCAGGATGCGAAGAAATAAGCCGGCATGGCTGACGCCTCACATTTTCGTCACGTGACAGCTGGGTCATTTGTAAACATGCCTCTTGCACAGGGTACACACACGTGCACCTCAGAAAAAAGCTGAAACCTAGCTGGGTCCGTGATAATTCTTACCTGGACGCCCCTCTCCAGTGCTACCCTCCAGCCCTCAGGCTATGGCTGTCGTTCGTGCAGCAGGTGCAGTGGCACAAGGGCAGTGGAAGACATCTACTGCACTCCTAATATAGCCCATTTACCATGCTCGCATTAGGGCCCATGTCACCCTCGCTGCTAACACTAGCTGTCCTACACCTCACCTCAGGTCTCCATTGCCCCTCACCAGTGCTTCCCTTCTGCCCCGTCTGTAGCGCTACGCTCCTTTTCAACCTTGGACTGCCCCCTCCTGATGGCAGGGAGTGTGTCAGTGAGGGTTGCCCACGACGAGCTGACACCATATCTCCCTCTGAATGGCCAGTGTTTACTCGGAGGGCCTCCGAGGAGCTTTGAACAATAATAGGGCAGTGAGGGCTCCCGGGGTACCACTCACTAGCAGCGGCGGGGAGAGTGATAGGTGTACCCCTCACCCATGCCAGAAGAGGGGCAACTTTCTGCAGCACACCTCGGCGAGCGGGCTCCACAGACCCCAAAACAGCCCCCTCCCCGCCGAACATGGCGACTTTGGGCAGACATTGTTCTCTGGACACTAATCTGACAATGGAGAGTCCATTAGCAGGCATTAGGGGCTGGCAGCGGCCACGGGCAGGGCGGTGTCCGGACAATAGACAATTAGGGCTGCTAAAGCTGCCCCACTCGGGGCCGTGGCTATAATTCCCCATAATTGTGCCCCCAGCCCCCACCAGGCCTGACGCCTGCCGCATAGGCCTCTAATCGCATCACTACCTGACCTACATCCCGCGCGGGCTTTTGAGGACCCGTTTTATTCCCATCTGGCCTCCCTGCGCCCCCCCCCGCTTTCTACAACACCCCTTCTCTTGGGGGAGGGGAGTCCACGCGTCCAGCTCAATAAGGGGTCCCGGGCGGCACATGCAAGAACAGTAAGCTAATCATGCTGGGTGATTACACTGGGAGGGGGCACAGGCCTGGCACCGTCCACCCCCTCCCCCCCCCTCCACGTGCCCAGCGCTGTCATCTGCTCTCTCACTTTTACTTCAGCTGACGCTGCCAGGTGGCCCCATCCACCTCTGGATAATTCAACCAAACTTGGCTTTTCAGCAGATGGCACTATGCATTCTGGGGCATGTAGTTCCGCATTTCCTGATTGCTGTGTGTCTCAGCACATAAAGTGCTGATGGCTGGTGCTCGTGGCACGAGGCCACTTGGCAAAGACGACCTTAAGGGGCTCATTTGGCGCTGCTAAATGTGCTCTGTGTATTTCTTGGCACTGCCACACTGGCTTTTCTGACACAACGACTGGGCCTTGGAACTAAATATTGCATGTGCAGCTTCATGTGGAACTACTGGGGACAGGGTTGTGCCCATTTTCAGTCGATTGTAACTGAAGCCCACGTTATATATAGTGTAACCATACCGAACGTAAGCCGGGGAGGCGAAGCGCCATGTTTCACGGGACGTTAACTGTACTCACATCCAGTGGCACTGTGTCATGGGCTCTGGTGCAAGGAAGGAAATAGGCCCACTGGCCGCTGTTTGAACTGTGAAATACAGCAGTGATCACAGTTCCGAGGGCCCCTCAGGCCTCTGGCCCCGGTGCCACTGCACCTGCTGCACTGGTGCAGGTGGCAAAGTGTCCCAAGTAATGTATGTGAACTTTAACATAAAGTATTCGGGGACTGAAGCCTGCACACGCGCCGGAGAGGGGGGGGGGGGCTTCTGAACTATTCCTAGGATTAGCAATTGCCACACAACAGGTGGAGAATATATAAAGCAATCACAAACAACAGACAATCGGGGAATGCTTTTTTTGTTTTTTTTACTTTACACTACTGCCCACGATGAACGTAACCAGCCCCATGCACGATCCACGGCAAAATAAAAGAAAACGAAGATTTGGCAGTCAGCGCCATGAAGCGGCCATGAGATGGTGTAGGTAGGAGCTATAAAGGCAGCCCCATAAATTAACAAGACGCTTTACGCACTGGGCGGAAGCAGGGAAGCTCCCATCCGTCGCTGTGGTGTGGGGCAGATTGTTCTTTCGCCTTCCCCACACCCCCGACATGCCTTTGCGGGGAGCGCGATGACCCTGCTCAGCTGGAACCCGCTGATGCGCCGTGTCACCCTCGCACCATTTGTCAACTATCGAGACCACCGGCCCAGCGCATCATCAGCCAGCAGCGACCAGGGCGAATTACCAAAGCCCCCACGGGAGCTGCAGCCAACCCCAGACTCCATTCACATCCCGCAAATGGGACAACATGCCAGACCTGCCCCCTAACCCTCTAACCCCCCAGGGTGCTGGGGTATTGTGCACAGTTTCACTAGTGCAAGAGCACACACTGTCACTGTACTAGGAAACCACCAGGGAGGGAGGCCAGGCATGCAAACACTGCCACAACCAACAGCAGAGCAAGCATTGACTCCACCTGAAGTATGTACACGATGCTTAATGATTTATCCGCTTCAGTTTATCATGACTAGTGCCAAAACGCTGCCAAGCGGAGACAAGAAGCGCTACGCGTAAGTAAAGAAACATTAAATAAATGAAATAGCGCGATCCATTTCCAGGTGGTTTAATTTTGAGAATATGACCGAAGTCAAAGTAACATGGAATGTCTGCAGCATTCACTTTTACAACCGTGTGCGCAATAAACTGCAGGGCTCTCGGCGTGACGTGGCTACGTCCACTTACACTACTGGAAACAACTGGGGTTCTTATGCATTTTATAATTTCGCTATAAGGGGTGGGGAGAGAGGTGACGGGGGAGGACACGCATCCATTCTTCCACTTCATGTACTTATGTATGTTGAATTCTTGAACTGTCAAGGAGGCAGCTCTCAGGCCCTCACAGCTCGCGCGGACTTATTGAGCACTCCACGTGCAGCCACGCGCCCATCGTGCCCTGGCACATGCCGGCGCGCGCAGCTCTGTCTCTTTCTACAGGTGCGTGCCCACGTCTGGGGCGACTATTTATTACATTGGAAACTACAGCGAGACCGCAAATGACCCTTTTCCAAAGCCCCACAAGATATATGTAAGATATTAAGATACGGTCTTTAAATAAAGAACATTAACGAACGTTGCAGTGTTCGCTTTAGAATGAATGACACGATGACAGCAGTGTTGCAATATTACATTTAAACCACCAGGCAACGTACAACGTAAAGATTGCTCTGAACAGCCCATCCACTATTGCATCAGTTCACCCGTCCGCACACCCATTCATCTATCCATGACATCCACTCTCCATCCAATCCATTCACCAACCCATCATACCAACCCACTCAAATCCATCCACTACAGTCACTCATCCATTCATCACCAGCCACCCTCCACAGCCATGTATGTAGCCAGACCCAACCCGATCAACTCACCTATCCACCTTAGTTCCATCCATCAATTCATTCATTCCTTCACCCATCCACATGCCCAATCATTCATCCCCCATCCAATCCATCCATCAATCAATCATCTGAAAACCCACCCATATCCAACCACTAACCATTACCCATCCAGTAATTCATCATCCTTTCACCGTCTGCATAAGATTAATCCACCCATACCATTCTAAACCAATAAATCAATACATCCATCTAGCCAAACCTATCCAGAGAAACTCATCTATCCACCACACTTAGGGGCCGATTCCGATCTCGACCGGTAGGGCTCCGAATAGGATTCGGCTTTACCGGATCCGATTCGGAGCCCTTTTTCCCGACCGAATCGTACGCGGGTCCGGCCGAGCGAGTACGATGCGAATTCGCCGACCGACTCGTCCGGGCGACCCGACCGCTCCGACCGACTCGTACCCGGATCGTACCGCTCCGACCGACTCGCTCGGACCCGAGTCGCACCGCGCAATGGAGACGTTTTCCGGCCGGGTAAGTACGATGCGCACCTCGACCGCTCCGACCGACTCGCGCCGTCCGACTCGAACTCGCTGTCGGAGCCGTACTTTGGGGGTCCGTGTCGGACCCCCTGTACGCGTACCCGCGCGAGGCGCACACAGGGGGACCCATGGGTCCCCTACCTGTGCGTGTACGCCGCGAGCGCTCGCGGCGTACTCGCTGTAGGGGGCGCCCTTGTCCGCCTCGCACCCATTGAGGCAATGGGAGCCCGCGTACGCGTTGTACGACCGGCTCCCATTGAGTTCAATGGGAGTCCGACCGACTCGTGTCCGGTGGCATACGAATGCATCGGACTCGTTCGGTCGGACTGCACGGGTCCGATTCGGTCGGAAATCTCTCCGGGTCCGGCTCGGTCGGAGAGATTTCCGGCCCGATTCGGAATCGACCCCTTAGTCTGTCCGTCTATCCCCAGACACCTACCCACCCCTCAATACATCCATTTATCCAGTCATCCATACATCGACTCATCATCCACCCGCCCGCCCGCCCTACCTCAGGTCTGTCCCCTCCAGCAGGCTCCCCGGCTCCTGGCTGTTCATCCCAGTGCCCTCCGTGCACACGTGAGCCCCGTCCCTCTCACCCACGTGCGCCCTTTTCCGCATCTAAAGCCCCGGAGAGTGCTCCCAGGATTTTAAAGTTTGCTCTAAAAGGGAGCTTTCCCCTCCCTCCACCCCAGCCCCACCCCGCTCGGTAATTAGGCTTAACAGGCGCAATTAACAAAACAAACAGCTCTGAGCCCGACGGCCTCATAATTTCGGATTGTTCGATTGTTTGACCAGGCGAGAGACAGCCCCTCAAAACCAGCTCAATGCAATTTGTATTAAAAAACTGAACAAATGAAAAAAAATGGAGAAGAACAATTTCAGCTCACGCGCACTCGCTTCTTGTTTTCATAAACAGACAGACTCATAAAGAGAACCATTAAAGGCGCTGACCTGTCCAGTGGGGGGTGTAAAATGGAAGATGGAAGATAGTGCAGGGGCAAGGGGGCATGACCATGGGCAATTTAGAAATGTACGATTTGACGAGGTGGGCAGTCTTCACACAGAGGGTACCTACCATGCGATTAAATGTACTATAAGAGTGCACGTGATGAACACAGTGGGCCTTTCTCTATCCCTGCTGTGGTAAGGGGTGCAGAGGGATAACATTCATTAATATCCGAGTTATTCATTTGCCACAAGGCAAAGCTTGCTGAGGTGGCTTCGCGCGGCTTTAGGGCAGTTCACGGTATATCAAGGCCCCATTGTGTGGGCCGCTGCCTGGTGGTGCCCCCTGACTGCATAAGCCAGGCGATGCTACTGCACACTTCTCTCTGCTTCCATTTGTTTTTGAAGAGAGGCTGCAGGCCTGGCTGACCCAAGGACCCCGGGTCACTGGTGGACTGCTGACCACTGACAGAACTCTTGGCTACCCGCGGCACAGGTGGTGCTATTCTCTTTGCCACCTCAGGCCTTGCCACATGTTAAACCTGGTACCATGGGCGTCCGCAGAAATCTTTCCCGGGGGGGGGGGGGGGAAGGATTTTAACTTCATCACCATCCTCCGACATGATTGAGCACAAGTATTAAATGAATAAATAAAAAAATCTAATAAGACAAAGAGCTTAAATAAACGAAGAAACCCATAGGGGAAGAGAAAATCTTGTGAGGCGCCACAGCAGATGACCTGGCAACTACATGCAACAGAGGAAAAAACTAAAAATGGCTGGGAAAAAAAAAATTCTAACATCAGGTTGATGTCTAGAGAGATCCACATCAGCAAACCTTTCAATGATGATACAGTGGACGATTGTGTCAAATTCAAGAGCTAGTAGGATCAGCTCGCTAAGCCACATCGTCTCGAAAAATATTAATGAAGCAACTCATTAAGTACCAAAGCCATGACTGATTCCATCGATCTACTTGACAAGAAACTCACAGAGGAGTGTCCAGAGCGGATCACTGACAGAATATCGACCTACACAAATATCGTGTTCAAAATATCGATGTCAAGAATATCGACATCCTATCTTTACAATGGTAAGTACAAAAATATCGAAACAAAAATATCGTTGTTAAAAATATCGTTGTTCAAAATATAATTTATAAAAATCTCTAATAAATAATTTTAAATAAATTAAATAATACATATCATAAAAAAACATAGTTAGAAGTATAAAAATTTAAAAAAATTATAAATAATAAATGTAATGTAAAAACAAATTAAACATACATATATAAAAATTATATATATTTACTTAATAATATTAATAAATAATTATTATAATAAATTATAAAATGTTAGAAACATAATACAAATTATAAATACATATATATATATATACATACACCTGTAACAAACATAAAAATAAAATATATATATAATAAATTAAAATATTAAAATAATTTTTTAATTTTAAAACAACATTTTACACTACATTAACTGAAACAGTAGGGAAAATGTTGGATAGCGTAGGGGATAAAATTAATATTCCCACTCCAGTAAATGCAAGAGTAGGGAAAGTGTTGGATAGCGGAGGGAATAAAATTACTATTCCCACTCCAGCGAGTGCAACAGTAGGGAAAGTGTTGGATAGCGGAGGGGATAAAATTACTATTCCCACTCCAGCGAGTGCAACAGTAGGGAAAGTGTTGGATAGCAGAGGGGTAAAAATTACTATTCCCACTCCAGCAAGTGCAACAGTAGGGAAAGTGTTGGATAGCATAGGGGAATAATTTACTATTCCCACTCCAGAGAATGCAACAGTAGGGAAAGTGTTGGATAGCGTAGGTGATAAAATTACTATTCCCACTCCAGATAGTGCAACAGTAGGGAAAGTATTGGATAGCGGAGGGAATAAAATTACTATTCCGACTCCAGCGAGTGCAACAATAGAGAAAGTGTTGGATAGCGAAGGGGTTAAAATTTTCTATTCCCACTCCAGAGAGTGCAACAGTAGGGATAGTGTTGGATAGCAGAGTGGATAAAATTACTATTTCCACTCCAGATAGTGCAACAGTAGGGAAATTGTTGGATAGCGGACGAGATAAAATTACTATTCCCACTCCAGCGAGTGCAACAGTAGGAAAAGTGTTGGATAGCGGAGGGGTAAAAATTACTATTCCCACTCCAGCAAGTGCAACAGTATGAAAGTGTTGGATAGCGGAGGGGAATAATTTACTATTCCCACTCCAGCAAGTGCAAAAGTAGGGAAAGTGTTGGATAGCGGAGGGAATAATTTACTATTCCCACTCCAGGGAGTGCAACAGTAGGGAAAGTGTTGGATAGCGGAGGGGATAAAATTACTATTCCCACTCCAGCAAGAGCAACAGTAGGGAAAGTGTTGGATAGCGGAGGGAATAATTTACTATTCCCACTCCAGCAAAATAATGAACATTAGTTAACAAATAATTAACTAATTAAAAATAATTTACCTCCCACCATATTCCCCTATAAATAACCCCACCAATGTTGTAAAACATAACACAATTAACATAATAAATTAACAATTAATTAACAAATAACAATTAACAAGCAAATTAAAAACAATCAGTAATAAATTAATTCACAGAATTAACACCATTAAATAAAATTAAATATATAAAAATATTAAAAAAAATATTAAAATGTAATTACTTCCCACCCTACTCCCCTATCATCCCACAACATGCTCTTAAAAAAAGACACAATTAACATAATTAATAATTAATTAATAATTATTAATGACCAATTTATAACTAATTAATAACAAATTAATAACCACATTTAACAATATAAAATATTAAATGCATACATATTAATTAATAAAAATTATTAATTATAATTGAATTACTTCCCACCCTACTCCCCTATAAAACCCACAACCCACTCCTAAAAAAATAACACAATTAACATATTTACCAATTAATTAGTAATAATTAATAACCAATTAATAACTAATTCATAAATTAATTATCACAATTAACAATATAAAATATTAAATACATAAATATTAATTAATTAAAAATATTAAATAATTAATTATAATTAATTTACTTCCCACCCTATTCCGCTATAAACCCACAACCCGCTCCTAAAAAAATGACACAATTAACCAATTAATAATTAATAACCAATTAATAACAATTAAATTATCACAATTAACAATATAAATATTAAATGCATAAATATTAATTAATAAAAAATATTAATTCATTAGTTATAATTAAATTACTTCCCACCCTATTCCCCTATAAACCCACAACCCGCTACAGAACGAAAACGCAAAATGTAATTTAAAAAAAATTAATAACTTCTAAAAATTATTAATAAATGTATTCTAATTAAATTACTTCCCACCCTATTCCCCTATAAACCCACAACCCGCTACGGAACTAAAATACACAAAAATTAATTAACATAAAATTAATTACTTCTAAAAATTTCACACATACATTAAAAAAATAAGCTATATTTATTCAAAATAATTACATCACATACTTTAAACACACATAGTAAAATACAAAACACTAAAATAAATGTCGCTATTATTAACAACGATATTTTTACTAACGATATTACTAACTTCAATATTAAAAAAAACGATATTTCTTACCTTCATGTCGATATTCTGGTCAACGATATTCTTGCATGTCGATCTTGTGCCACCTCGATATTAAAAACTCGATATTCTGGCACATCGATATTCCAACATCGATATTCTGTCTGTGCACCGTCCAGAGCATCGGATTCTTCAAGATGGTTGGTAAGTTGTTCAGACATTATTTGCTTTGTCTTTTTTTCCAAAGTGGGTAACAGCACCATGAGATCAGAGTTATAAACATTTGGAACATCCAAACCATCTTTTGAAGGCAAAGGTCTAACAACACTGGATTTCGAAACTTTGGGGACAAGTCCAGCTGTGAACAATGCACTGATAATATTGGCAGTTTCCTAGACACTGGCAGTAGAAGTGCCTTGTAATATTCTCACACAGCACGAGTCATTGGGAAAGCCAGGTTTCAACATGGACAAAAGAATGCTTACCTCCTCTTTAGAGTCTGTGGAAAAGCAAGAGAGGGAGATCTCAGTGCAGAAGTAAAGGCCAGGTGCAGGAAAACTGAAACCAGGAAAGCAGGGGACTGATAAATGGGTAGGTTTTAGGTGTACTCTGCAAGTCATTGAACACAGAAGTGGCAGGGCTACATGTCCTCTAATGCACACCTCTTTAGAACATAGGCAGAGACCAAAAGGCAAACAATAAGGATGGACAGAATGGAATTCATGGGTTTGGTGAGATGGAGTTCTGAGAGACTTGGGAGTTACATTCAGCTAGGAGTAGGGGGGCAAGAAAATGGAGGACGAGCTTGATGCCATATTTTACGTTATTCAGGGGCCTTGCCCATTCTAGAGAAGAAACTGTGTTTTGAGGTCACTTAATAAAAAGGTGATGTGGTGAAAGTTAAAAAGTACTGTGGATGGGGGAGGGGGGGAGTGTGGAGGGTTTATGAGGTAGCCCAAGCTCTTTCTGATGTTGCTAAAGCTAGGACCCAGATGCCCAGGGCTAACAGATACATTTAGGAGAAAAGTAATCTGCTAAAGAGGCAGGGCCGGAAGCAATAAATCATATCAAGTAAGACTTGCTGGGGATTGATGAGGGATGACCAAAAGGTGCAGATGGACGAATACAGTTGCTTCTAGTTTTAAGAAAAAGGGGGTGGGGTAACCAGTCAAGTGAACATTCTACCTCTTAATTTGTCTAGAGGGTCCGGGTCAGACATAATATAACCTGGAATCACTGAGATATGGCAGTGCTGGCCTGATACCGGTAAGTTTGAGAAAGGACTAAAAGATCGGTGTGAAGAAGGTGTCTGGTAGGCCTAAGAGGAGACCAATATGCCAATGCAAAGTGGACACGGCCTAGAACCCAAAGAACCAGGTAAAGTGGTGAGAGAGATAGCCGAGAGTCAAATCCAGGCTAGGTTATTGCATAGTAGATGGTAATGGTATGATGTATTAGTTTTTCTTTGACCATTCTATTACTTTAAAAACTAAAAGGGGTGGGAAATTATTTTTAGTTTTTTCTTGTCTCAATAATAACATGAACTTTATTCAACTTTAAAGTTTGTCTGTGCTGATTTCATTGCTCCTTTTCGTCCTTCAATGACAAGCCAATTAGTTTGATCCCAAAGAGATACTTCTCCAGTTGCTAGCCCAAGAGAAGTGACTTCAAATATGCACACCCCATGTTGACACCATTGCATACACACACATACGTAGTCTCCACACCCATTCCTGCCTAAAGTGCTGCACTTCACACCGACAATGCCCCTATGGAGCTTGAGGTTACATTTTGTTCAAAATAGTGACACCTCACACAGATCCCAACAGAAGCATAGCGCTTTGCAAATACTTCTTCAAAAGAACTGCATCCCTCAAATACACCAAGGAAGAGCTCTTCCTTTCTGAGACACTGCCCGTTTGTGCTACATATGTAAGGCGACAAGATGTCTGCAAGTTACGGGGAGAATTACTTTTCCAGACCTGGGCTTTGCTTTTACGTTATTAGCTAGTGTGTTCGACCAATTGGTTGAACTAAAATTAACCTAGACTACAGCTCCCAGAATGCACTGGTATGGCAAATCAAAACTGGAAACGTTGTGCTCTGGTGAGACTCTATAGAGAGTCACCCTATACATATGACTGATACTGCCCCGAAAAATGTATATTCGCAGATAGTGCCCAACCACCACAATGTCACCAAAGCTCTGCAGTTCACCCAAACAAAGATCCACATAAAGGGTGAGCCTCATACCAATACTTATTTGTTCCAAACAACATTAATATCGACCCCCGCCAAAAAGGTAAAATAACAATGCCGCGACATGGGGTACTTAATACCAGCACAGTACTCCCAGAAACATAGCCCACACAAGTGGCTTTAGCTGCAACTCCCCGAAGAGGCGCTCCTCAGAAATAACCCCCAAAGCACACACAGAAAAGAGCAAAACCCCACAAATATGCAGCGACAACGAGCTGTCAATGAAGTCATTCTATACTGCCCGCCCCCCCTCCCAAATGCAAAACGACAATCCTATTTCTGTTCATGAAATGAGGGCTAGCTCACTTCACACTCACCACAGGTACTAAACCAACTTCTAGGCGGAGTTGCATCACAAACACACAATGCGCCTCCTCTCAAGTTTCGCATAACCAACTGAAACCCTTACCCCTAATAAAGCACCTTACATAGCATTCCTCTAAGTACCAATATTTCACACAGCCCGAGATGTACTTTAACAAAAATCAACATCTTCCCCAATTAAACGATTTATCATACCGACACTTTGAGGATACCAAAAATAAGCAAAACATGCCGTAATCCGACTGTTAACTTAAGCAACATTTTGTATCTAAAAGGTGTAAAATAACTCCAAAAGCAAGAACGTCAATATAGTTTCAGTGATGGGTGACTGAAACCTCCCATCACCCCCGTCTCCAGCTATAAAACAAATTATTGCTCTCTATTTCTTTAAACTTACCTTTCAGGGGGCAGCAGAAGAAAGTCAAAGAGGGGTCTGGAGGTGGCAGCCATGATGCCTTTGCAGCCCCACTGAGGTCTCCGCAGCGTCTTCCGGGCCCTCTCTCCCCTCCCCACCTTGACCGGCCGCTCACAGGTGCTGCAGCCAATTACTGGGCGAACATTTTTGGTTAGTAAATCAGTTGTTCCCAGTTGGTGAATTTAAAGAGACAGGGCTGCAAGAAAGCATTCCTCGCTGGACGTAGCATCGAAACGCACGACGAGCAAGGCTACTTTGTGTAGCGAATATCTGCAGCACTCAAGATCCTTGTGTAAGTAGCTCTGCTAGTTTGCAAGCTTTGTGGGGCACATCACGTGATAAAACGTGCTTATATTTTTTATGCATTATACTTTGGCCTTGGCCTGTCCAAAAGTGAACTCAAAATCTTACTGATAGAATAAAATCATTGTATAGAAACAAATTCTAAGTAACAAATGTACACGTTTAAAAACTGATTTCAGTTGCACCGCGGCAAATTCGGCACCGGCACCAGTAGGGCCCGCACCTCGCGGGCCGGGCGCCATTATTTTAGGTAACATCGCACTCCTGCAGCCTAGTGTGTCACTGGGCTGCTGGAGTGCCAGCGTTACAATAAAATAATGGCTCCCGGCCGCACCATCCACGTCACCACCAGTACGGCCCGAACCGGAAGGACCGGCGATCCAAGGGGGAGGGGGGGGCAAGCGCCCCTCCTTGCCCCCTCCTGTGGATGCCCATGCCTGGTACCAAGCATGACAAATTGCGACATTATGAATGATCTAATCACTAAGACGTCGTACATGCAGGGGTGGGGTGCTACCAGTCCATACGTGCTTCAGCGCCTCGCCAGAGGTGGTAAGCTCTACAAAAGGCTTCTCCGAGTAGCTAGTGAGCTACTGGTAGCTCTCTAGCTACTTGTGAGTAGCTCTCCTGTGTGCAGCCCAGCCTACTAAACTAGAAGCTTTTTGATTGGTTGAATTAACATATGCACGCCAAAATTGAAAAGTGAGTATTCAATATCAAAATGTGTGTATCTTCAAAACACATAATCATAATTCCCATACTATATTTAAAGCTGAAATTCGAATGATAAATCATGCAGCATTGAGAGATTTATACTAGGCCTGGGCGGTGAACTTCGTTCGTGGAGTTTGCAGAGTTTTCCGCACTACACGTGGAGTTCAAAGAGCAGAGTTTTTTTCTCGCTCGCCAACGTTTTTTAGAATTACAACCTCCTAGACAAACACCAATCCGGCTTCCGTCAAGGTCACAGCACTGAATCTGCACTTACCCACATAATGGATGACATACTAAAAATGTTAGACCATAACGAATCATGTCTATTGATACTTCTCGATTTATCCTCCGCCTTCGCCACAGTTAAGCACGACAACCTATTGTCCCTACTGGAACGAAGGATGGGCCTAACTGGCTCAGTATTACAATGGTTCACCTCCTTCCTAAATAACAGAACCCAAAGAATCAAGATGAAGCAATCACTTTCTCAACCCTCCATGGTCACCATAGGGGTTCCACAGGGCTCAGCACTTTCACCCATTCTTTTTAATCTACTCATGGAACCCCTGGCAAACGCACTAAACTCTGCGAACATTCTATATCACCTGTATGCGGACGACACACAACTGTATATGAAAATCTCCTCTCCAGATGACTTCATCTCCCTCAACGCTATTCTACATAATACTCAAAGTTGGCTCACTGGCAACCACCTCATGCTTAACACCAAAAAAACGGAATTCCTTCTCATTCCCCCCCAATCACACACCGAAGATAGACTTATGGCTGAAGCATCTAACTTCCTTTGACTGTGTTCCCCACATCATTGACTCAGCGAAATTCTTGGGAGTCACCCTAGACAAACACTTGAATATGCAGGCGCAAATCAATAATGCCACCAAGGGAGCTAATCATCAGATGAGTATCCTAAGGAAACTTAAACCCTTCCTCCCACAGACTGACTTAAAAATGGCGGTACAAGCCCTAGTGTTACCAAGATTGGACTATGGAAGCACTACTCTATGCGGTCTTCCCAAATACAAGCTGGCCCCGCTGAGGGCATCTCTTAATGCTGCGGCCAGACTGGTCTCAGGAACTAAAAGAAATAACCACATTTCTCCGACCTTGAAAGTTCTGAACTGGCTACCCTACGAGGCAAGAATACAACTAAAGATCGCCTGCATGACCCATATAGCCCTGCATAGCAATACCCCCAGTTACTTAGCACAAAAGCTAGAGCGGTCGGGAGGTTGCAGACAATCGCGAAGTGCGAGTTCACTACTACTAAAACCACAATCCTTCCATAAAAAGAGTACTGGTTGCAGAGCATTCTCCGGGATCGCACCAAAGATTTGGAACTCCCTACCTCCAGATGTATGCAGAATCTCCTCCTTTACCTCCTTCAAAAAAGGAAGTAAAATGCTTTTAAGGAACAAATTCACATCCTAAGACTTTAATTCTTTAATAACTACTAGCCACCTATGCTATCCATATACCACTGTCTACTTCTTTTGTATTGAATGGCGAATTTAGAATGTATGTATATTACCCCAATCATCTAATGTTTAATAACTGTGTATTGTAAAGCGCTCTGATACCCTCGTGGGTCATGTTCGCGCTATATAAAACTTTATAAATAAATAAATAAACGTTAAGCTGGTGATTGCGAGTGAGGAATATCCAATGCTAGACCACCTCACAGCGAGATTTCTCAACGCGGGTGGTCACGGCTGGTCGCGACCGCTCGTGTTGAGAAACCATGCGTTCACGTTGAAGAAGCTGCTGCTCAAGTAGAACATCTACTCGAACGGCATAGTGGAACTCCGTGAACTCCACCCAGGCCTAATTTATTCCTCATAATATTACCATGGTGGCAGGAGCATTGCAGCTGTGGCTGTTATGTATTACCCTTGTAGAGGCATTCAGAATTGTCAAGACCTTTTTTTAATTACTGCTGGGAATCCTGCACTGAGTATGGCACTAATATTATTCGTAGCTCAGGATGATTTTCCTTGAACATAAGTAACTCATTACTGAAAAGGTTGGACAATACAACTATACAACAGAGGGAAACATTTGCATTGTAAAATACATTTTCTTTATTGCTTCATATCCAAGACATGGTTAGGCAAGAGGCTACTTCATTTGTTGCACAGGGTAGGTTGAGTGTGGGTTTATAAGGAGGTTTATGTGGAAAGTCTGCCCGAGAAGTCTAAAGGGTGCTCCAATCACATCATGGTGAACTTGTGGCTTTGCTTAAGTATGGAGAAAAGCAGGGAAATGTAAGAGAAATAGTCACATTTGTGCATACTTACCTTCTTTAGGCAGTTGGCTAAGAGCAGGTCCCCTGAAATTATGTGAGTCTGGTTTTCCGGATATTTATGGACTTGCTCCATTTACCAAATAATCCATCATCTAATGCTTAACTTGCACATTTTAACAAAAAAAGTTTCTTATTCAAATGAACCAAAGTTATTAAAAATGTAGCGACACGTGCTGCCGCGCAGTGAAAGGTCCTTCGCCGAGGTTGACTGGCCTTCTTTCAGTTCCACATTGCTGTATTTGGGTGTAAAACTTTTACTAACAAGGTGAAACCTTTTCTCAGACAGTGTTAACTTGGGTAAATGTGACAAAATAATGAAGAGTATCACAAAACACGCCATACTACATTGTAAGATTTGCCTATTCTCGCTACATAATTTAGTCAACTCTACCATATAATTTAGCCCTCCCCTGTTGCATAACTTCAGTGGCCCTGGTAAAGAACTAACCCAATGCTTATGTTTGGTAGATAGGGGGTGAGTTTGTAGTCCGTCCTAAGCAGTGAGCACTGGATGTTGTGCATAATGTTCAAAGAGGTAGCAATCTTGTAGTTGTGTCTATGGCCCAAGTGTGACAGAATGGTACAGGGTGGATAGGGTAGGCCAGGCACAAAAGTACATCCTTCTATAAGGGTGCCTGAGCATGAATGAGCCATCTATTTGTAGTCAACCACGTCTTTAAAGCCTTCCTCAATTTAGTGCTCATTGATGATCCCCATCATTGCCAGTAGCAAGTTCCAGAGGTTAGTCATCTGTACAGAGAAGGAAGTACTATTATCATAGGTGGGATGGGCAGAAGTGGATCCAATCTGGAACATAGCATCCCCTTTTGGGTGTATTGTCAAGGTTTTAGATTCAAGATGGTGGGTCCTATGCTATTTGATTGCCCTGATGGCAAAGCAACGTACCTTGACTGAGCTTGTGTCTGGTCCTAGACAGCCGATGGAGAGCTTGCAGGTCACTTGCAGGGCTGAAGAGATGTGGATGCTTATGCAGAGATGCAAGAGTTTTCTGGACCCTCCATTTTGAATCTCTGGAGTCTTTAAAGTAGATAGAGAGGGGTCCCAAGGCACTGAAAGTTGGCATAATTAAGGTGTGATATGGTAAAGATGATAGTGCCTGAATCCTGTGCTGACGGGGAAGATTAGACATAGAATTGGCATGCTGTAGAATGCAATTTAGGTCACTTGCTTTACTTTTGGCACAAGTACCACATCAAAGTGTATGACCACTCCCAGCTTCCTCTCTTCTGAGGAAGTGGCCTTGAGGGTCCAAGTTCCCTGCCTAGTATCCACGGGTGAGAATCTCTGGTTTGAATGAGTTGAGCTTATAAGCACTGGTTCACTGTTTGCAAGCAAGGGTGTTTGAAGTTGCAATCTGGCATGCACTGGTGCCATAGGTGGTGTCTTAGTGTTTCAAGTGCATGGCACCTCAGTATCCTATTGTGCTTCCTCTCACTCAAAGACAAAATAGTAAGAGCAGTAATGGCTGCCGCATACATGGTGTTCTGCTGTGGTGGTGTTCTGCTGTGGCTGGGAAAAGTGGCTTGCAATGCTGTGGCACAGTCTTTTGCTCAGAACTGCCATAGCAATCCCAGGAGCGGAACAGCCCTGCAGATCACTGTTGCAATATGTTTCCAGTGTGATAGTTAATATCACCCTTACTTTAAGACTTTGGCTCACAATTCAATATGTTCATGGCATATTTTCGATAAGGATAAGTTACTTACCTGTAATCCTAGTTCTCTTCCAGGGGTATCCTCATCAAAGTCATAAGCACTGAATATTCCCGCCCATGTGCGGGGACCCCGGAAATAATAAAAATTATATATGAAAAACATATATATACAGCTCTATATATATATATCATTTTTTCTCATAGCAATGCAGCCCCCATCTAGGAGGCTAAACAATGTAGCCCTTAGGGACCCTCTTTAGTCTCCCGGCCCTAGGTACCAGTGGTACCATTTACTAGGGACTTACAGGGGGTCTAAAGATATTGCCAATCGGGGGAACAATTGTACAGTTTTAGGGAAAGAAACTTGGCACTAGGGACCTGGATAGCAGGTACCCAGTGCGCTTCTGTCAAAATTGCATCAAATACCAGGCAAAAAGTAGGGGTGACCATGTCAAAAAGGGGCACTTTCCTACAGTGTTGCAACGTGACAACCAAACCCATGTAGAGCTGATGTATGTTTTTATTTTCTCCGCAAGTTGCTTCGCAGCAGTGTGCATGGTGTTTTATACAGCCACAGAACGTTTGTTCTCTTCCAGGGGATCCTTATCAATAGTCATAAGCACTGAATATTCCCGCACATGTGCAGGGACCCCGGAAATAATAAAAATTATATATGAAAAACATATATATACAGCTCTATATATATATATATACATATATCATTTTTTCTCATAGCAATGCAGCCCCCATTTAGGAGGCTAAACAATGTAATAACGCATAAACTGCTTTTGCAAACACATAATATATGTATAAAAACACAGGAGGGCAAGTAGCACTTGAACTCTGTTTTTAATGAGTAAACCTCATGAAAAAAACTGCAAATAAAGCAGACTGTTAGCCTACAGGCTGCATTGTAAACCAATAGCATAGAAAATGAAAGCATTTTCATACAAAACTGGCACCGTGCCTTTAAGGCAGCCATGACCCCTAGCTTCCCATCATGCCTCAGGGGTGACAGTTAGGTCAGTAGTTCTTTGCGTAACCCTGACGATCAGGGCACAAAGATATCCTTTTTAACAATGAAGAAAAATCTCATTTGCCTGGGGAGGCGGGTGGGTTGCTTATGACTTTGATGAGGATACCCCTGGAAGAGAACTAGGATTACAGGTAAGTAACTTATCCTTCTCTTCCAGGGGATCCTCATCAATAGTCATAAGCACTGAATAGAATAGCAAGCCCAGCTTCCACCTGCAGGCAAATGAGAGTGAATGACCCAACATACAACAACAGCCGCAATCAGCTGCTGAACAGATTCCTCAAGGAGGCCTGGCCTACTTGGGTGTCTGCTCTGGTGTCCAAATCTAGACAATAGTGCCTCGTAAATGTATGGACGGACCTCCAAGTTGCCGCCTTACAGATTTCAGAGATAGGCACGTTATGAAGAAAAGCAGTTGTAGCCGCTTTTCCTCTCGTGGAATGTGCCTTGGGAGTAGGCCCAAGGGGCCTTTGCGCTAATTGATAAGCTAACTTGATGCACGAAACTATCCATCTGGAGATGGACCGTTTTGAAGCTGGAAAATCTGTTCTGATTGACCCATAGTTAACAAATAGTTGATCAGATTTTCTTATGGACTTGGACCTAGCCAGATAGAATTTTAAAACTCTTTTTAGGTCAAGCGAGTGTAAAGCACTCTCAGCTGGAGTGGAGGGATTAGGGAAAAAGGTGGGCAGAGAGATGGTCTGATTCACATGGAAATCTGACACCACCTTCGGAAGGAAGGAGGGATGAGTCCTCAATACGACCCTATTAAGATGGAAAACAGTATAAGGTTCCTTAGAGCAGAGGGCCTGTATTTCGCTCACTCTGCGAGCTGACGTGATCGCTACCAAGAAAGCCGCCTTCCAAGTGAGGTGTTGCAAGGTTGCTTTGTGGATGGGTTCAAAAGGTGGCCTAAGGCAAGCCCGTCTGCGCCCGTCCGCGCCGTGACCGCGCCAGACCCCCTGGTCCGGGCATCCCCCGCGCCCGCCACATCAACAGACGCCGATACGACGCCAGCACCCTCCACGCACTCAACCCCGGAAAAGATCACGCCTGCTACCAGGTCACCCCGAAGCGCACCCAAGGGCCCTTCACCTGCCGGAACTGCAGCTTCGCCAGCACCCGCCCCGCCAAACCACCGCCCAGGAAAGAACCCAACTACCTCAGATGCATCCTCCTCAACACCCGCTCCGCCCGCAAACACGCCATCGAACTCTGGGACCTTCTCGACTCAACCTCCCCAGAAGTCGCATTCCTGACGGAGACCTGGCTGAATCCCGCTTCACCCCCCGACATCGCCATTACCATCCCGGACGGATACAAGATCACCCGCAGGGACCGCACCAACGGAGTCGGAGGAGGCATCGCCATCGTCCACAGGAACACCCTCAGAGTCTCAACCAACACCGACGACACCCTCAGCACCGCCGAACACATGCACTTCCAGATCCACACCGATCCCAACACCACCCTCAGAGGAACCCTCATCTACAGACCCCCGGACCCCGACCACAGTTCAGCGATTCCATCGCTGACTTCGTCAGCACACACGCCATCGCCTCCACGGACTACATCCTCCTCGGGGACCTGAACTTCCACCTCGAGAACAACAAGGACACCAACTCCACCACCCTGATCGACAACCTCGCCACCCTCGGACTCAGACAGCTCGTGACTACACCCACCCACGCCGCCGGCCACACGCTAGACTCCATCTTTTCCGCAAGCCCACACGTCTCCTTCAACCACACCTCCGAACCCCACTGGACTGACCACCACTGCATCCACTTCACCTACAGGAAGCCCACCACGCACCACCGCACCGAACAAATGCCTCGCCGCTGCTGGAGCAGAGTCACGGAAGACCAGCTAACCACAACCCTCGCCCTGAGCCCACCCGCCGAACCCTCCGACCCCGACACCGCCGCCCGCAACCTCAGACAGTGGATCGACGACTGCGCCAACACCCTCGCCCCGCTCAAGAATCCGCCCAACAGCCACACCAGCAAGAAAGCCACCTGGTTCACCGAAGACCTCCAGGCCTCCAAACGAACATGCCGAAAACTGGAGAAGATCTGGCTCCACGAACGGACAGCGGACAGCTACGCCGCCCACAAGAGCGCCACCCGCAGTCACCATCACCTCATCAGATCCGCCAAAAGGGCCCACTCAAAGACCGCCTAGACAACAACGCACACAACAGCAAAGGGCTCTTCAACATCGTGAAGGAACTCTCCAACCCCAGCTCCAACACCAACGACATCCAGCCGTCGCGAGACCTGTGCGACTCACTGGCCACCTTCTTCCACCGCAAAATCGCCGACATCCACGACAGCTTCAACACCACGACCGCCCCGGCAACCACCGAGACCACTGCCCCCACAACCACCAACCGCCTGCTCTCCTGGACCAACATCAACGACGAGGACACCAGCGAGATCATGAACACCATCCACTCCGGTTCACCGCTAGACCCGTGCCCTCACCACATCTTCAACAAAGCCAGTACAGCCATCGCGCCCCATCTCCGGAAAATAATCAACATCTCCTTCGAGACAGCAACCTTCCCGGAAAGCTGGAAGCACGCCGAGATCACCGCCTTACTCAAGAAACCCAAGGCAGACCCCAAGGACCTCAAGAACTTCCGACCCATCTCTCTGCTCCCGTTCCCCGCGAAGGTCACCGAGAAAATCGTCAACAAACAACTGACCCGCTACCTCGAGGAGAACAACATCCTGGACCCTTCCCAGTCCGGCTTCCGCAGCAACCACAGCACCGAAACCGCCCTCATCGCCGCCACCGATGACATCAGGACCCTGCTAGACAACGGAGAAACAGCAGCCCTCATCCTCCTGGACCTATCAGCCGCCTTCGACACGGTCTGCCACCACACACTACGAACACGCCTTCACGACGCCGGGATCCAAGAGAAGGCCCTGGACTGGACCACATCCTTCCTTTCCGGCAGAACACAAAGCGTCCGCCTCGCCCCTTCCGATCCAAGGCCACCAAGATCATCTGCGGCGTACCCCAAGGCTCCTCCCTCAGCCCAACGCTGTTCAACATCTACATGGCACCCTCGCCCACGTCGCCCGACAGCACAACCTCAACATCATCTCTTACGCCGACGACACCCAGCTGATCCTCTCCCTCACCAAAGACCCTCACACCGCCAAAGCCCACCTCCACGAAGGAATGAAGGCCGTCGCCGAATGGATGAGGACCAGCCGCCTGAAGCTGAACTCGGACAAGACGGAGGTCCTCATCCTTGGTTCCAACCCTTCAGCCTGGGACGACTCCTGGTGGCCAACATCACTGGGAACAGCCCCGCCACCCACCGACCACGTACGCAACCTAGGGGTCATCCTCGACCCCACCCTCTCCATGACTAAGCAGGTCAACGCCGTTTCCTCATCCTGCTTCAACATCCTCCGAATGCTCCGCAGGATCTTCAACCGAAACAAGAAAAACAGTCACCCAGGCCCTCGTCACCAGCAGGCTGGACTACGGAAACGCCCTCTACGCAGGAACGACGGCTAAGCTCCTGAGACGGCTGCAACGCATCCAGAACGCCTCTGCACGTCTTATCCTCGACATCCCCCGACGCAGCCACATCACACCCCACCTGAGAGACCTGCACTGGCTCCCTGTCAACAAGAGGATAACCTTCAAGCTCCTCACCCACGCACACAAAGCACTCCACAACTCCGGACCAGCCTACCTCAACAGACGACTCAGCTTCTACACCCCCACCCGCCAGCTCCGCTCGACCAGCCTCGCCTCGCCACAGTCCCCCGCATCCGGAAAACGACCGCCGGCGGCAGATCCTTCTCCCACCTCGCCGCCAAGACCTGGAACACCCTCCCCACCAACCTCCGACAGACCCAAGACCTACTGGCCTTCAGAAGACTCCTCAAGACCTGGCTCTTCGATCAGTAGCAGCACCACCCCCCTCTTCCCCCAGCGCCTTGAGACCCTCGCGGGTATGTAGTGCGCTTTATAAGTGACATGATTGATTGATTGATTGATTGATGCTGCCCTTTGGTGTAAAGTCTCAAAGATAACAGAGGACGAACTCTGTCGAGTCGGCATAGGGATGTTTAGTTTCGCCGCCCCTCTGCCAAGCACGTCCTGAAAAGTGCCCACGTCATCAACCGGAGAGACCCTCGACGGTGGGCTGTCAGTAAGAGTAGGTGAATAGTCTGTGTGTGACGTGTGTGTGGAAGAGGAGGAAGGTGTTGGAGATCTGTGCTTTCTCCTCCTGCTTCTGGATATCGATCTCCTTCTGTGAGAGTGCGCAGGAGTGCGACTGCGATCCCTGGCTCTTGATGGAGTACGCTCTCTATCCACCACCTGTACCAGCCTAGCCAACGGAGATCTGTGAAGGGGGCTCGTGTAATGCTGTGCCCCTGTGGCTGGAGTTGTGGCCCAGTGATGCAAGGGCCTGTTCCATCTCGGTGATAGATGGATGGAAGGCGATCTTTGCCCTTCTCGCCCCTCAGGAGAATGTGGAGGAGGAGAGCTCTCTCTTTCTTGTGTAGGCCGGGTCGGCGAATCTTGATGTCCCCTGGACACTGGACTGCTGGACGTCGAGATCACCACCTCCGGAGACCTTGACGTGGGAGAACCTGTTCTCGACGTCGGTGACGGCGATGTAGACAGGCTTACCGGACGTAAGGCCTCTTTGGACTGTTGCCTCGACGTCGATCTGGAACGTCTCTGGACCGACTGCCTTCTCGACGTCGACCGTCGACTCGGCGACGGTGACGCCTGTCTTGACGTCGCCTTTCTCCTCTTGGACGGAGGACTCAATCTCGCAGTCGACTGGTCTCTCGACGTCGAACGTCTACTTGACGCCAACGGAGTACCGTGTTTCGACATCAGCTGCCTCTGTTCTGGAGATCGGTGTCTCGACGTCGACCTGCGGTGTGCTGCCGTCGACGGAGACTTCTGCCTCAACGTCGGCGACAGAGTCTTGTGCCTCGACGTCGAAGATCTTTGCACTGACCTCGACGGAGACTTCTGCCTCGACGTCGGCGACTGAGTCTTTCGCCTCTACGTCGAAGATCTTTGGACTGACCTCGACGGAGACCTTTGCCTCGACGTCGATCGCCGTTGATGTGGCGACAACGGAGTGATTTGCCTCGATGTCGATCGCCTAGCCAGCGTCGACGGAGATTTGCTCCTCGACATTGATCGTCGCCTGGTTGACGACAACGGAGGGCCCTTTACCTTCGTCGACGTTGAGAGCGTTGTCCTCGATTTCTTAGAAGAGTGATGCTCCGGCACCACCATAGTCTTCGACGATGATTTCTTAGCCGTCGGCAGCCTCGACATCGATCCCGACGCCGAAGGAGAACAGGTCGGGACCTTGCCTCTCGACGTCGACCGAGTTCTCTTTTTCTGCTGCCTCACTGGAGACCTACCTCTTTCAGAGAGGCCATAAAGTCGAATTCTATCCCTTTCTTTGATGGTCCTTCTCGACAACTTCTTGCAATGATGACAGGTGGCAGAAGAGTGAGAATCAGGGAGGCAGAGAATACACACAGGGAGTGTGTCTGATCTAGCCTTCTTCTTGCCACAGGCAGGGCAAGGGTCAAATAAGGAAGGCATTTCTGACAGAAATAAACCTTTTCTGGAGCACAAAAAAGGCTTCACTCTCACTCTAATGCTAAAAGACGTCGAGTGAAAGCAAAAATCTTCAAAAAATCAGATAATTCTTGACAGAAAGTCCAAAAAAAAAGGAAGAGCTGTGAATCCAGGGTCCTGACTGAAGGAGCCGGAAAGAACAACTGACCTAACTGTCACCCCTGAGGCATGATGGGAAGCTAGGGGTCATGGCTGCCTTAAAGGCAAGGTGCCCGTTTTGTATGAAAATGCTTTCATTTTCTATGCTATTGGTTTACAATGCAGCCTGTAGGCTAACAATGTCTGCTTTATTTGCAGTTTTTTTCATGAGGTTTACTCATTAAAAACAGAGTTCAAGTGCTACTTGCCCTCCTGTGTTTTTATACATATATTATGTATTTGCAAAAGCAGTTTATGCGTTATTACATTGTTTAGCCTCCTAGATGGGGGCTGCATTGCTATGAGAAAAAATGATATATGTATATATATATATATATATATATATATATATATATATATAGAGCTGTATATATATGTTTTTCATATATAATTTTTATTATTTCCGGGGTCCCCGCACATGTGCGGGAATATTCAGTGCTTATGACTATTGATAAGGATCCCCTGGAATAGAACAAACGTTCTGTGGCTGTATAAAACACCATGCACACTGCTGCGAAGCAACTTGCGGAGAAAATAAAAACATACATCAGCTCTACATGGGTTTGGTTGTCACGTTGCAACACTGTAGGAAAGTGCCCCTTTTTGACATGGTCACCCCTACTTTTTGCCTGGTATTTGATGCAATTTTGGCAGAAGCGCACTGGGTACCTGCTATCCAGGTCCCTAGTGCCAAGTTTCTTTCCCTAAAACTGTACAATTGTTCCCCCGATTGGCAATATCTTTAGACCCCCTGTAAGTCCCTAGTAAATGGTACCTCTGGTACCTAGGGCCGGGAGACTAAAGAGGGTCCCTAAGGGCTGCAGTATGTATTGCGCCACCCTAAGGGACCCCTCACCACACTCATGCAGACTGCCATTGCAGGCTGCGTGATATGGTGCAGAGAAAAGTGAAGACACGACATGGCGCACCGCCTGTGTGACATGCCTGTAGAAGGAATCAGAATTTGGAAGGATGCCTTAAACAAGCCTTTTTCAATTTGTGATTTCGTATGTACTCAAAAACCTATTTCGCCACTTGGTAATATGTTACCCAATAGCAATTTGGATTTTGTACATATCCAGAAACTATATTGTGGTCATGAAGACTCTGATTTTGTGAATCGGAGCCTTTGAGATCCTAAAATATATTTGTACGAGGCCCTCTGTTTGGAAATGAAAGTAAATATTTTTCAAAAAGAAACAGATCCTGGAAGATATATGAATGCACCTTTCCAGCGGTGTTTATGGTTTTCTGCTGCAACTGGTTTGGGCCTTAAGCTAGCAGTACTGCCTCACAGCCATAACAAAAAGCATTGAGAACAGGCTTATTCCTCGAGTTCCTTGTGTGGCATTCTTTATTCCTGATTGAACCACAAATACCACATTCTTTTCCTCAGAGTGCTGCCTCACATTATTAGATTATTACACAGTGTTCGATAAGGACGGTGTCCACGTTCTAGGAGAAAGTTCACAGTCACAAACACAAGTCTAGGTTGCCTCCTGGCTTGTAATCAGATCAGGTTTCTATGTTATGGGTAGGCAAAAAACTGATCTTCTTCCATAGGTGCTCTCTAGATGACAGGTTGTTCAAAACCCTTTGAGGTACGGGGTGACGAGCAAGAACAAATAAGCTTCTTTGTTTGTTATGACGCAGAGTTTGGCCGGGCATAGCAGAGCAGACTGCGACATACAGGCTGGATCGGGTGTTGCAAGGGCCTTTTAAACAACTCCATTGTTAGCTTATTTAAGGCAGATGTGTTTCAGCTTTCACAAAGGCACAAGTCGATGTGGTGGAGGGTTCCTCTCATCTGTTGATGTGCTCTCAGTTTCACTACCCGGACGTAATAAATACTTGGCAGTGCAGGCTGGCATCAAGGAGCAGGCCGGAAGTCATGTCCTCTGGTGCGCACAGCGGAAGCCTATGTGAATTTAGCCAAACTCAAAAGCGTTCTCCTATCACAGTGAAGCACAGGTGGAGGGGTTCGCTAGATCCTTGGCTGCACACAATCAGCTCTTTGGCTGCAATTTTGATTACAGATAAAATCAAGCCCCTTCTCCTCCTTGCTTGCAGTCAAGACCCACGTAAGAGCTTCATTTACGTTGTTTTAGACCAGATTAATATTTGATAATGTATATACAGCAATGTTACAGTTATATACATTTTGCAGCCCTTTGTATTTTGTGGTGGACTAAATTGTATCGCTTTTAAAATATAAACTTTGTCTTCCTTCTTCTGCGTGTCCCTTCTCCTTTCTGGATCAAAGAGACCTTTGAAATGAGAATGCAGTGCTGTGAAAGACACATTTTGTATTTAATTCCAAAAGAGAGTGGGTGTTTTATAAGCTCGTAAAAAGAGAAAACGGTACTTTTTGGACATACAACTTTAAAAGGAAGACATTTGATAACAATCACAATGAAATCACTGAAACTGGGTAGGAAATGTTGGATTCGCTCCTGGTGTAATAATCACAGCAGACAAGAGTATTATGATAACGCAGGCAATGATTTTAGATCTTACACAACCAAACAAGTTCTGTTTGTCATAAGAAACCAAGCATCATAAATGCAAAACGGGGACATCAGTGGTTCAGAGTTATTGATTTTAAGAGGTTTTCTTCGGGATACATTGCACATCTCAAAGGCTCACACTCATTGACTCTCGGGATGGTGGTACCTTGTAACCACAGTGTTGTACTGCATCTTATGTATTCTCCTTTAATGCTGTGATGATGCTTAGACTCTAGAATGTACGGTGTCTTGGCAACTGTGTTGAGCCAAGACATTCATGTTGGAGCTGTTGGCAGAGCTGGTCCTCCTGGCTCTGCTATCCATGTAGCCAATAAATAACCAACATATCAATCCTGTGTCAGCTTGGTTACTACAAAATTGTGGCGACGATCATGGCTACATGGAGGAACCCACGCAGCTGTTTTGGTGACTTCTGAACCTCAAGTTGAGCTGCTGTGCTGCTGCATATCCACAGAGGAATACCACAGCTGAGTCAAGCATTTGAGGTATTTTGTGACTATCTATGCACTGCTGCCCTGCGTCCCTAGTGAGTGTTAACAACTGTTATTCACTTGCGCAGTGAGCGCTACTGCCCGTCATTTCACCGTCATTTCACCCGTCATTGCACCTTTCAGTAAGCGCCGTGCCCGTCATTTCACCTGCGCACTGGAGTAATTTATGACTGTCTTTGCGCTGCTGCCCTGCGCCCCATTGACAATTAAAAAACCGGATTTGGTAAAGAGGGAGAGACGTTATCTTTCAAGGTCCAGCAACTGTCATTCTACTCGTGCGCTAAGAGTGCAACACACTCGCGCCGTTTCCTTACTTGCGCATTCATCAGTGTTCTCACGAGCGTATGTCCCGTTCGCTTCTCTCTCCTCCATTGCAAATCCACTACGTCACGCTGTGACATCATCGCGTCATTACCCAGCGTGAAAGCGGCCATTTTCAGAGATTGGGAAGTTTTTAACATTTAGTCACGTAACGCAGCAGCCATCTTGCGATCAGGCAAACGATTTCTACGCAGCATTTAAGTCATTGAGTGTGTTTTCCCTGCATCATCGGTGACACACACACCTTATATTCTTCGTTTCGCAAAAAGGAGGTCAAGGAAGTAGTCCAAAACAAGTGTATTTACCAAGGCATTCACGGTGATACACACACCAATACAACTGTATTTACCAAGACGTTAACAGTGTTATACACATTTTCTTTGGGAATTCTTGTGCTTAATCAGCCCAACATTGTGTATAAACATATACCTACGTTTGTTTTTGTTTTTTTTCTTCAGGCATTCAATTTACTACTCTTACAAAGTATCTCATATGTACATTTGGGATGAATCCAGATTTATGTCAATAAAAAAGTCGTGCTTATCGCAAGATTGGTGTATCCACAGTGATACACACACTTTCTACTTTTCACAGTTCTACAAAGTGCTACTCTGCTTTCACACCCACAGTGTGTCTCTACTGTGCATCTGCGGTGATACACGCACCTTTTTGATGTAAAGCATTCTTGTAACCTCTTCTCTTAGCTTATCTGCAGTGTCTAGGTGGAAGTATTATTCGTGTACTTTTGTTGTCATAATTTTGCACCATTTCTTTATCAGATTTGCCAACATTAGCTGAATTGTGCACTATGCAATCTATCAATCCGCCACCTTCATTCCTTGATTCTCCTGGAGACCCTCCTGTCAGGTGGGAAATCTGGTATGATGCTTTCCAGACCTACATAGGTGCCATAGGTGCTCTACGTTTCAGTGCAGAAAGGAAAAAATGTCTTCTCCTCCATTCTCTTGGGTTTGAGGGGAGATCTATCTACAAACATTTACCACCCCTATCTCAAGAACAGCTGGTTGGCATTGATGAATATGAGGAAACCATCAGTAAGTTGAAAACCAGATTTGATAAACAACCCAGCCTTATGGTTCTAAGGCACAAATTTTTTAAAAGAAAGCAAGCTGAAGGAGAAGATGTGGACACTTACATTTCTTCTTTGCGCAGACTAGCAGCCGACTGCAAATTTGAAAATTTTACTGACCAACTCATCAGAGACCAGTTTGTTTGTCAGTGCAAAGATAAGAATATTCGGCAGAAATTGTTAAGTTTGAGTGACCCATCTTTAGATGAGACAATCAAAATCGCTAAAAGCATAGAAATATCTATAGTCTCACTGAAAGAACTTGATGACAAACCGTTGGATACTGTTAGTGTTGTCGGTACTTATAATTCTGTTAAGCAGCGTGTTAGATCTACTCAAAATGGGAATCAACCTGCAAAAAACAACTCTGAGTCGACTAATGGCAAAAGGGGTATTGGTAGCAATTTGTGCATCAGATGTGGGAATCCACCACATATTAAAGGTTCCCGTTGTCCGGCTAGTAATGTCATGTGCAACTATTGCAAAAAGATGGGGCATTTTGCGAAAGTTTGCTTAAAAAAAAGGAATGTTAAGAAGCCAACCATTTGCACAGTTGAGTCTGATTACGAGTCTGACCTAGAAGTTATTTCTGTTGTTAGAAACTTGGAGGAAGTAGACTCTTTGCAAACTATGCCCAACAATGATGTTGTTGTGGGTGATCCCTCTTCTTGCGTTGATCCCATAGTTGACATTAACATTGGGGATCACACTGTAAAACTCCTAGTTGACTCAGGGGCTAAGATCACAATGATAACTCAAAAACTGTTTGAAGAGACTTGGAATGGTTCTCAAGTTTTATCTCCTCCTGATCGCTCTCCTGTCTCGTATGAGGGACGAAGAATAGATTTATTGGGTTTTTTTGAAGGCGAATTACAGTTTAAAGGGAGGAGAATAAAGGGAAAAATATATGTTGCAGTGAAGGGACTCAACATATTGGGTTGGTTTCACCAAGGCCTCTTCGGCATGATACTCAAACCTGGAGCAAAGGAGCAGGTGTTGGTTGTTGGGTGCGATGATGGAAGTATTGCATGGAAGAGCAAATTCCTGAAGTTTTTAGTAAAGATTTAGGAAAAATCAAAGGTTTCAAGCACAAAATAATAGTTAAAGAAGGTGCACTTCCCATGAAACATAAACTTAGAGGTGTCCCGTTCAGTGTGAGGGAGGACTTAGAAAAGAGTTAAAGGGCCTGTGTGCTAAAGGGATCATCGAATCTACAGACTCTTCACTATGGCTTTCTCCCTTGGTAGTAGCCAGGAAAAGGGGAGGAGATCTTCGTGTCTGTATTGATCTGAGATCCCTTAATAAAGAAATATGGGTAGATTCTCATCCCCTACCTAAAATCAGTGACCTATTCTCTTCCACCAAAGGAGCACGTTTTTTCACTAAGCTCGACTTAGCTAGTGCTTACCATCAGGTAGAACTGGACCCTGAATCACGCCACCTAACCGCGTTTGTGTCACCTCTGGGAACATTTCGCTACTGTCGTATGCCTTTTGGGCTTGCGTCAGCAGCATCTGTTTTTCAGAGGATAATGAGCAATATTCTCAGGGATCTTGAGGGGGTCCTGGTGTTTCAGGACGATGTTTTGATTTTTGGTAAGGATATTGCATCTCATGATATGGTTTTGGAAAAGGTTTTAACTTTGTTCAAGAAGCGGGGTATTGTTTTGAAAGGGGAAAAATGTCAATTTTTGTGTAACAAAGTTGAATACTTGGGACATGTTATTTCCCATGATGGAATTAGTCCCCGACCAGGATTACTGCAAGCCATAGTTGATGCACCTGAACCGGCGGATAAAGCTGGTGTCAAGTCGTTACTGGGGCTATGTGAGTACTACTCACAGTTCATTCCTAACTTTGCATCCATTGTACGTCCTATAAGTAACCTTCTAAAAAGGGGTGTCAAATTTGAATGGTGCAATGAATGTGTAATTGCTCTCAAGTTTATGAAATCTTCTTTAAGAGATGGTCCTGTTTTGAAACCGTTCGATCCGAGTCTATCTTGTTGCGTCACTGTTGACGCCAGTCAAGTAGGCATCAGTGCAACTTTAACTCAATGGGACAATAATTGTGAAAACACTGTATGTTTTGCGTCCAGAGTGTTAAGAACTCCCGAGCTACAGTACTCTGTTATTGAAAAGGAGTTATTGGCGTGTGCTTGGGCCATTGAGAAGTTTCGACCTTACATCTGGGGGAAACGCTTTTTACTTTTGACTGACCATAAGCCCTTAGTGAACATTCTAGGGGGGAATGTAAGTAAGTGTTGTTCCCCTAGGATAATGCGTATGGTGACGAAACTTCTTCAGTATCAGTTTGGGGTTGAACACATTTCAGGTGGAAAAAATGGAAGGGCAGATTTCCTATCACGGTTTCCCATCAAGTCAAGTGAAAACGATGATGTCAATTTGGATGAGTTTTCTAGTGAAGATTGTGATGATTGTCTGGTTGCTGTGCTAGACATTCCTGATCTGAGTCTAGGTTCTGAGACTGATTGGGTACAGGCCCTTGAATCTGATTGTGTGATACGTGAAGTTTGTGCTTTTGTCAGAAATGGTTGGCCCAGAGAGAAAGCGCTCCCTACCTCTCTCCAACCTTTCTGGAAGGTTGAAGGTGAACTTTCTATTGAGGACGGTTTGCTGCTTAGGGCGGACAAATTTGTGCCTCCCAGTGTTTTTCACAAGATCATCATTGAAAGAGCTCATGATGGTCACCTTGGCTCCACTCTCACCAAGCGGCGCATCAGGGACATTTATTGGTGGCCAGGGATGGATGGCGAGATTGATTCAGTGGTCACCAATTGTTGTGTCTGCGGTGCTGCTGACAAAAGTTTAAAAGTGTCTGTTCCCCCGTTAATGCCAATTGAATGCCCCAAAGGTCCGTGGTTGAAACTTGGCATCAATGTCATGGGGCCTTATGAGGGTCTCCCAGGTGGATCCCGTTTCGTCTTGGTCCTCATGGACTACACGTCAAAGTGGCCTGAAGTTAAGCTGGTGAAAGAAGCTAACACGAAGACTGTTATTGAGTTTCTTAAAAGAGTGTGGTTGAGAGAGGGTTTTCCGGAGACTTTGGTCTCAGATAATGGGAAACAATTCATCAGTACTGAGTTTGAATCTTTCCTCTTGGAGTCTGGTGTGAAGCATCTCAGGAGCTCCCTTTATCACCCGCAAACAAATGGTTTGGTTGAGAGAATGAATCGGGTGGTGGGGGAGTGTATTAGGTGGGCTAGAGCTGGGTGTCATGATATCTGTAAAGCATTAGATTCCATGGTCTGGTTCTATAGGACCACACCTCATTCTGTCACTAAGATTTCTCCTTTCGAACTGTTGAGGGGACGGAAGCCGAACTCTAGTTTTAGGCCTGCTTGGATGAGCAGGTGGGTCAAGTCTGAATCCGATGTTGCCCAATTAATGTCTTTAGCGAGTGAGAACATGTCGGTTTCACAGGCTAAACAGAAGCTTTGGTGTGACTCTCGTAAAGGTGTAAAAGTAGCTCCGCTTGAAGTGGGGGACATGATCAAGATTAAGACTGCTGTTCATGCTAAGAAAGGTGATAGCAAGTTCAGCCAACCTTTCAAAGTCATTAAAATTCTTGGAAATGCAATAATGGTCGAGGGGGTCATTGGTGGAATCTCAATAGGGTGGTGAAGGTTCGGGTAAGAAATGCCACCTCATTTTCACAGAAAAGTGATTCTATTTGTGTTGACCAAACATGTCCCAGGAAAAGTTCTAGAAATATTGTTAAGCCTGCCAGGTACAGGTCGTGATGGTGTTTTGTTGTTTTTGCTATTTTATTTTGGGCCCGTTTCTTTTTGGTTTTTTTTGTTTTGTTTTTGTTGTTTGTTTTGTTTTGGAGGAAGAGAAGATATGTTGTACTGCATCTTATGTATTCTCCTTTAATGCTGTGATGATGCTTAGACTCTAGAATGTACGGTGTCTTGGCAACTGTGTTGAGCCAAGACATTCCTGTTGGAGCTGTTGGCAGAGCTGGTCCTCCTGGTTCTGCTATCCATGTAGCCAATAAATAACCAACATATCAATCCTGTGTCAGCTTGGTTACTACACACAGCAGAGAAGAGAAGGACAAACCCTTGGAAAGACTCACCTACAAGTAAACGTTATTTAGATTTGGCAGAGTGTACTCAAAACTTTGATGTAGTGCGCGACTCCATTCTGTAGGAAGCGCCATACACCTGGCTTACAGAGTTGAAAGGCGGGGCCGGCATCGGCCACGCCGAAAGTATGGCGGTCGTGCCGGCCCCCGACCCGATGACCATCCGGGGGCGGGCCTGTCGCGCGCAGTGATGACGCGACAGGCGCGCCTCACCACTAATTAGTCGGAGTCCGAGCGTGACCCGGAAGTGATTGAAAACACTTCCGGGTCACGCGTTTGGGCTAACGCCAGGCCGGTTAGAACTGGCCTGGCTGGCATCTTGGGAATAAAAGGCTGGGGAGCGGTGGAGTTGGCCTCTTTGCTCGCCGCTCCCTCAGCCTGCCATTAGTCACGCAACACCTCAACACCCCTGTATAGTAGACGTCTTATTCCACTACGGCACCTGTGCACGCAGGTGCCATCTTAGCAGACCTGCACGGATTTGGGATGCTCCGGAGTGGAGTGAAGCTTACGCGGAGCCTATCCCAGAGCATAGTGGCCAAGTGTAGGTTGGGCGCGCATTCCATGGCTATGTTATGGGAGATCTTGAGGCCGGTGGGGCACTCCCTGGGTAGTCTTCTGAATGTTACAAATTCAGGAGTCAGTCGATTATTCCAATATGGCATCAACCCTCTTGAGATGGGTGCAGTGGCACCAGCAAAGAATATCATGGTCTGGGGCAACATGTCTCTCAGGCGCATCGTGCTGTTATTCAAGTGAGGCCATTTAAGGGCCCCGAGATGGTATGTCAATCTCCTCTTAGTTAGCCAGCCCTAGCATTATTATCCTGCACTTGGGGGGGGGATGACTTTGTACGCCCTTGTAAAAGGGGGGCGGGTCGAAACATTAATCGCTGAGGTGGGTTGGTTGGCACGTCTATGCCCGGGGTACACCCTGGTCTGGTCACAGATGGTGCAGAGATTCCAATGGCGGTGGAGGTAAGTCTGTGGGGGCATTGACCCACTCGGTAAGAATACTTAACAAATTTGTTGAGGCTATCTAGGGCTCTCCACTTGCAGATTATAGCACAGGGAGTACATCTGGGGGGTGTTGTGCTTCTTAAGAACACGGCGCCTATTTGTAAAAATTAGCCGGTTGGCTGGACAAGGCATGACCTTTCAATGAGTTTTTGGGGGGGGCCTGATAGTCGGGCAACTATGCAGGCCTGTGGCGGTAAGGTCATGATTGGTGAGCAGTAAATTTAAGGTCCTTAGAGGGCGGTGACATTCTTGAAGGGGGTCGCCCAAAGGGGAGGGACAAGTGGTCTCTCATAGAACTCCAGGGGCAGTTACAGCCGGTTGGCTGGATGGGTGCGGGGGAGTGGGAGTTACGCTTTCCAGTAGGCTGCTTGGCCACCCCACACGTGCACAATGGCGCAAGTAAACGGCGCATAACTGCAAGGGCCCCTTTATGGAGATAATCTACAGGGCGTACGGGGGTGACCTGGGGGGGGAGAAGTACCCTCACGGGGAACGGGCCCCTCTGCACATGCGCACTCCGGTTGGAGGGCGGGCATAAGGGCGTACGGGGGTGACCTGGGGGGGGAAGTACCCTCACGGTGAACGGGCCCCCTGCGCATGCGCACTCCGGTTGGAGGCGTGCATAATTTGATAAGTATCTGGCGCCAGTTATTGACCTTGCCGTAGGCTCAAAATAGGGATACGCAGAAAATGAAATATGAAATGTTATGAGTATTGTTATTGATTATGATAGGTTTAGATTCGGATAGGAATACCTTTGTATTAGTGATATGTTAAGGTTAGCCATCTGACATCTGTACTTATCAATGAATCAATGTAATGTAATGTTTTTCTGCGTATTGTGTAAATATTGTATATTAATTTTGTTTTAAAATTTTTATGCAAATAAATACGGCTGGGGGTTTACGACCCCCTAATCCAAAATCTTCTCATGTTATTATCTTGATATTGATGAGGGAGGAGGGGGTATAGGCAGTACCTGGCCATATTGAAAGGCGGGGCCGGCATCGGCCACGCCGAAAGTATGGCGGTCGTGCCGGCCCCCGACCCGATGACCATCCGGGGGCGGGCCTGTCGCGCGCCGTGATGACGCGACAGGCGCGCCTCACCGCTAATTGGTCGGAGTCCGGGCGTGACCCGGAAGTGATTGAAAACACTTCCGGGTCACGCGTTTGGGCTAACGCCAGGCCTGTTAGAACTGGCCTGGCTGGCATCTTGGGAATAAAAGGCTGGGGAGCGGCGGAGTTGGCCTCTTTGCTCGCTGCTCCCTGAGCCTGCCATTAGTTACGCCAGCCTCGCTAGGAGGCTGGATTTTTTCATTTCCCCACCCACCGTCCCCTAAAAGCAGGGTTGTACACGGTGTATTGTTAGGAAGTTAATTTTCAGGTTGACATGGTTATGTTTATCATATGTGTGATGATTTTTCTTTCCCATTGTTAAGGGTTTCCCTTTTCAGGTTGACCTGGTTATGTTTATCATATGTGTGATGATTTTCTTTCCCATTGTTTTAGGAGGTTTTTTCATGTACAAGTTATGTTTATTGTCGTATTTTAGTGCTATTCCTTGGTCAGGCGGTAAGGTCATGATTGGTGAGCAGTAAATTTAAGGTCCTTAGAGGGCGGCGCCATTCTTGAAGGGGGTCGCCCAAGGGGGAGGGACAAGTGGTCTCTCATAGAACTCCAGGGGCAGTTACAGCCGGTTGGCTGGATGGGTGCGAGGGAGTGGGAGTTACGCTTTCCAGTAGGCTGCTTGGCCACCCCGCACGTGCACAATGGCGCAAGTAAACGGCGCATAACTGCAAGGGCCCCATTATGGAGATAATCTACAGGGCGTACGGGGGTGACCTGGGGGGGGAAGTACCCTCACGGGGAACGGGCCCTCTGCGCATGCGCACTCCGGTTGGAGGGCGGGCATAAGGGCGTACGGGGGTGACCTGGGGGGGAAGTACCCTCACGGTGAACGGGCCCCCTGCGCATGCGCACTCCGGTTGGAGGGCGTGCATAATTTGATAAGTATCTGGCGCCAGTTATTGACCTTGCCGTAGGCTCAAAATAGGGATACAATAGGGCTCAAAATAGGGATACGCAGAAAATGAAATATGAAATGTTATGAGTATTGTTATTGATTATGATAGGTTTAGATTCGGACAGGAATACCTTTGTATTAGTGATATGTTAAGGTTAGCCATCTGACATCTGTACTTATCAATGAATCAATGTAATGTAATGTTTTTCTGCGTATTGTGTAAATATTGTATATTAATTTTGTTTTAAAAAATTTTATGCAAATAAATACGGCCGGGGGTTTACGACCCCCTAATCCAAAATCTTCTCATGTTATTATCTTGATATTGAGGAGGGGGTATAGGCAGTACCTGGCCATATAACAAACGGTAGTGAGTGCCTCAGGTTTTCAAAGACGATTTTAGATGTAAACGCTTTGGGCTTCGCAGTTCTTTATAAACCAATCAAGAGATCCTAACCACAAGGCATAAACTTGACAAGCCACCAATACAAGGTAGGAACAGACAGCATGCCCAAGGCTCACCTGAATAGGGGGCGCCGCGCCTATGGCGGTTTCGCCGGCCCAGCCCAGTGTGTTCCTGGGCGGGCCGTGGCCCGGAAGTGATTTAGCACTTTCGGGTCACTGCTGATCCGGCTTGCACCGGATCCCACCCCTAAAAAGGGGAATCGGAGCGGGGAGCGGTCTATTTGCCGCTCACCGCTCCAGCAACCGGACGCTGCTCGTCTCCTCGCCGGGGACCAGTCCAACTTAACTTTCTTTATCCAGGTTACATCGGCGGGGAACCGCGCGGGATGGTCGGCTGACCTGTGTGTTTTTGAGTGCAGCTGGGGAAACCGAATGTGGGAGTGGGCAAGAGACCATCCTTGTGGGCCCACCAAAGCTTCATTGTTCGCCACTGCACAGTGCGACTTGAAGGAATTGTCCTGCAGACCTTTCAAGATAATCCGTCGGTGGCAGCACCATGGCAGCAGCGGGCCGTTAGGCTGGGAGCCGCGCGGGTTCGAGTTATACTCACCTAACCTGCGGTGTATTGCACGCGGGAGCGGCTCCAGTCCGGAGGGCCGAGGTGAGAGGGTCACGTTTTTGCTGGGGGGAGTCAGGGGCCAACCTGCACTGCCTTCCAAGTTAGGACAGAGTGTGTGCCTAAAGAAAAACATGCAGCATTAAAGAGGTGATCTCGCATTAGCAGGATTCGCATCCAAATTATTTATTGAATGTCTGCATTTGTTCAGCATTGATTTAGACATTGATTCCTACGAAATTGCAAAACAGTTGAGAAAGGATGTATTATGGCTTCTGTGTTTCCAACCCAGTTAATCATTTTTGTGAGCCGGCTCGCTTATCTCCGAGCTCCAGATATTCATTGCGGGTGCATTGCATTGAAACTTGCACGGCCAATCGTCCAATAATCAGTGAATGTCTCTTTCGTAAAGCCTAACATGCACACTAAAATGCATAATTCTGTTTGGAGGTGGCTTTGAAGTACATGAGACATAAATATGATTTCACATCAAGTATAATACTTGGAGATCGCTAACATTCAGCCTTCACAACTCCAAATCAAACCTTTTTCGTGCATGGTTTAGTCCGTAGTCCATAGCCTAATGTCTCTATTTGTGCGCAGGAGATGGACACTCTCTCATAACTAAATTTGTGAATAGTTTTACTAACCAGCCCGAAGAGCTCAGCCTTCTCTTTATACCAACATCACCTACTTTTTGCATACTACAGACCTTGATAAGAGTTAGGCTTGAGTATAGGAAATTATTCCTGTCTTTTCTCAGCAGGTCAGTATGGCCAGTAGTCTTGCTAAAAATTCTGATTCAATCATATTACTTCCATCCTAAAAATCATTATTCATTTCAAACAACTACCACTAACTACTGATGCAGCATTTTCAGCGGTGGGTCACAGATGGAAGCTACCTGCATTATACAGTAGGTTTACCCTTGTGGCCTAAAGATCATCTCAACTGGTTTCTCTTGTGACCTGGTTGGTGGGGGTATGCCCAGACGTGGGTCCCTTGCTCACTTTGCCACTGGATTCAAGCAAGCCTGGCTGATGACGGCTGAAATGCCAGAAACCGGTCCTAGGATGCTTGTTTCCGGTCCAGGGAAGACATGGCTTGGCAGTTCGGGCTGGACTGTTCCCATGAGGCACAGGGTCAGACTGATTTGCATATGGCCATGTCTGAACTGGGGTGGTGGAGTGAGCTAAAGAATGATGATGGATTAAACCCAGATCAGTTGACTGGGGGTGAGTGTTTGATTGGCTCAAGCGTTCCGTCCATCATCCCCTTTTGTATCGCTTTGGTCGCCCTAAGTTGGTGGGGGTATGCCCAGACGTGGGTCCCTTGCTCACTTTGCCACTGGATTCAAGCAAGCCTGGCTGATGACGGCTGAAATGCCAGAAACCGGTCCTAGGATGCTTGTTTCCGGTCCAGGGAAGACATGGCTTGGCAGTTCGGGCTGGACTGTTCCCATGAGGCACAGGGTCAGACTGATTTGCATATGGCCATGTCTGAACTGGGGTGGTGGAGTGAGCTAAAGAATGATGATGGATTAAACCCAGATCAGTTGACTGGGGGTGAGTGTTTGATTGGCTCAAGCGTTCCGTCCATCATCCCCTTTTGTATCGCTTTGGTCGCCCTAAGTTGGTGGGGGTATGCCCAGACGTGGGTCCCTTGCTCACTTTGCCACTGGATTCAAGCAAGCCTGGCTGATGACGGCTGAAATGCCAGAAACCGGTCCTAGGATGCTTGTTTCCGGTCCAGGGAAGACATGGCTTGGCAGTTCGGGCTGGACTGTTCCCATGAGGCACAGGGTCAGACTGATTTGCATATGGCCATGTCTGAACTGGGGTGGTGGAGTGAGCTAAAGAATGATGATGGATTAAACCCAGATCAGTTGACTGGGGGTGAGTGTTTGATTGGCTCAAGCGTTCCGTCCATCATCCCCTTTTGTATCGCTTTGGTCGCCCTAAGTTGGTGGGGGTATGCCCAGACGTGGGTCCCTTGCTCACTTTGCCACTGGATTCAAGCAAGCCTGGCTGATGACGGCTGAAATGCCAGAAACCGGTCCTAGGATGCTTGTTTCCGGTCCAGGGAAGACATGGCTTGGCAGTTCGGGCTGGACTGTTCCCATGAGGCACAGGGTCAGACTGATTTGCATATGGCCATGTCTGAACTGGGGTGGTGGAGTGAGCTAAAGAATGATGATGGATTAAACCCAGATCAGTTGACTGGGGGTGAGTGTTTGATTGGCTCAAGCGTTCCGTCCATCATCCCCTTTTGTATCGCTTTGGTCGCCCTAAGTTGGTGGGGGTATGCCCAGACGTGGGTCCCTTGCTCACTTTGCCACTGGATTCAAGCAAGCCTGGCTGATGACGGCTGAAATGCCAGAAACCGGTCCTAGGATGCTTGTTTCCGGTCCAGGGAAGACATGGCTTGGCAGTTCGGGCTGGACTGTTCCCATGAGGCACAGGGTCAGACTGATTTGCATATGGCCATGTCTGAACTGGGGTGGTGGAGTGAGCTAAAGAATGATGATGGATTAAACCCAGATCAGTTGACTGGGGGTGAGTGTTTGATTGGCTCAAGCGTTCCGTCCATCATCCCCTTTTGTATCGCTTTGGTCGCCCTAAGTTGGTGGGGGTATGCCCAGACGTGGGTCCCTTGCTCACTTTGCCACTGGATTCAAGCAAGCCTGGCTGATGACGGCTGAAATGCCAGAAACCGGTCCTAGGATGCTTGTTTCCGGTCCAGGGAAGACATGGCTTGGCAGTTCGGGCTGGACTGTTCCCATGAGGCACAGGGTCAGACTGATTTGCATATGGCCATGTCTGAACTGGGGTGGTGGAGTGAGCTAAAGAATGATGATGGATTAAACCCAGATCAGTTGACTGGGGGTGAGTGTTTGATTGGCTCAAGCGTTCCGTCCATCATCCCCTTTTGTATCGCTTTGGTCGCCCTAAGTTGGTGGGGGTATGCCCAGACGTGGGTCCCTTGCTCACTTTGCCACTGGATTCAAGCAAGCCTGGCTGATGACGGCTGAAATGCCAGAAACCGGTCCTAGGATGCTTGTTTCCGGTCCAGGGAAGACATGGCTTGGCAGTTCGGGCTGGACTGTTCCCATGAGGCACAGGGTCAGACTGATTTGCATATGGCCATGTCTGAACTGGGGTGGTGGAGTGAGCTAAAGAATGATGATGGATTAAACCCAGATCAGTTGACTGGGGGTGAGTGTTTGATTGGCTCAAGCGTTCCGTCCATCATCCCCTTTTGTATCGCTTTGGTCGCCCTAAGTTGGTGGGGGTATGCCCAGACGTGGGTCCCTTGCTCACTTTGCCACTGGATTCAAGCAAGCCTGGCTGATGACGGCTGAAATGCCAGAAACCGGTCCTAGGATGCTTGTTTCCGGTCCAGGGAAGACATGGCTTGGCAGTTCGGGCTGGACTGTTCCCATGAGGCACAGGGTCAGACTGATTTGCATATGGCCATGTCTGAACTGGGGTGGTGGAGTGAGCTAAAGAATGATGATGGATTAAACCCAGATCAGTTGACTGGGGGTGAGTGTTTGATTGGCTCAAGCGTTCCGTCCATCATCCCCTTTTGTATCGCTTTGGTCGCCCTAAGTTGGTGGGGGTATGCCCAGACGTGGGTCCCTTGCTCACTTTGCCACTGGATTCAAGCAAGCCTGGCTGATGACGGCTGAAATGCCAGAAACCGGTCCTAGGATGCTTGTTTCCGGTCCAGGGAAGACATGGCTTGGCAGTTCGGGCTGGACTGTTCCCATGAGGCACAGGGTCAGACTGATTTGCATATGGCCATGTCTGAACTGGGGTGGTGGAGTGAGCTAAAGAATGATGATGGATTAAACCCAGATCAGTTGACTGGGGGTGAGTGTTTGATTGGCTCAAGCGTTCCGTCCATCATCCCCTTTTGTATCGTTCTGGATGAAAATGTCAACATCCTTCTTCACGCTTTGGGTGTTGATGACCTTTGTTGAAATGGAAAGGCCACTGGGATTCGTTGTGCTAGTCCTTCAAGTTTTTAATTTTTAGACTTCCCCATCTGGAGGGGTTGATAGGGACTGATTTGTTGGGGACACATTGATGAGATGAAGAGATGCTGAGCGGTAGTGAAAGAACTGGATAGACCTGTGGATATCCTACGAAGACGTGACCTTGTAGTGTGGTGCCCAGATGGTCCATGTCTAGGAGCCCAACTCATTCAATCATCACACTGAATTAGAAGACACTGCAGTTGTGATCCTAAGAGGTTGCTCCCTACTCTCAATTCCCATTTTGAGTGCTCGAGCGCATTCAAGCATGCAGTCACTACTGAATGTCAATCAGCTCGTGGTGTCTTCTTTGCAGACACCTCTTTGTGTTTCTTTTGCAGTCATCATCATGGTTTCTTTGTAGTCATCTAATAATGGTTTGTTTGCAATCACCTCGTGGTGGTTTCCTTGCAGCCTCCTCAGTGGCAGTTAACACAGTCACCCCAATAGCGACAGGACGCCTTTCAGGCAGCTGTGAGCTATACAAAAGGCTCCTTCTTGCATTCATTCGTTCATTCATCGTCGTTCATTCTCAGTTGCTTCTTTAAACGCATCTTTGTGGTCAACTCAGAGTGGGTTAATAACGGTTCGTGATGCCTTGTTTTTGATGTGGACTTACGTGGCTTCTTTGCCAACACCTCATAATTGTTTCTTTGTAGTGTTGTGTTTCCACTGGTGTTGTGCTTTTCACTGCCAACAGGCGCTGAGGCACATTCCGGACCAGTTGCATGCTACTCTGTGCTTGGGCGGTCTAGGATCAGGGCCGGCTTTAGAGCTGCTGGCACCAGTGCGACAATCATTTTTGGGACCCCATGACCGCCTCCTCGGATTCTCTCACTACCACCGGGCAAAGTGCCCCTCATCCCTCCAATCAGGAGGTCCTGTCCTCCCTTGGTGGTCAGAGAGGCAGCGTTCCATCTCTGAAACGCCTTCACTGATGGTTTTCCTCCATGTTGATGCCTTTGCATTTATGGGGAAATATAAGTTTCTCTCCATTCCTTTTTGGGGCTGGCCATGATCGAGGTGAGGTCGCTTTTAGAGTGAGGAGGAATTGGTTTCCTGCAATGAGTCATACATGTCGATAGAAGTTTCCGCCGTCACCCTGAAGAAGAAGCAAGTCTATGGGACCGTAGCCTCTCTAATTAAGAGTGCGGGTGTGTAAAGTTACAAAGTCTGATGTGGGAAGTGTGAGAGTCAAGGCTGCGAACAGTAGTCTGATTCCACAGACTGCTGTATGACCCTCATGGATTGTTGCGAGTGGTCAACTTTAGTAGGTGGGTAATAAAATCTGTTCCGCCATGTTTAGTAGTCTGGTTCCAATTGAAGTGAGGTCGCCAGTTGGCCTGCATTGGTTACTGGCCGCTGCGATGCTGTTAGCATTTTTTGTCCCCTACTTTTAATGTTAACCGTAGCTGTGGTAATATTTCTGTCCCGCAGCTTAATTCCTGCCCCCGTCATCCTTCTCAGAAGGACTATCTGGCTCATTGATTGCATGATTCTGCTCTGGTCTTGGCAGGCATGTTTGTCAATGTACACAGGGGTCATCAATGGTGTCCTACTCTTGATAGTTAAATGAAACTTGTGGTGATCGCAGCCAACCTTTTTGAAGCATGTCTGCTTAAGGAAGCTTTCTCCTGTGGCTTGCTAGGGGGCACAAAGAGTAGGAGAGCCTTGTTGGCAAGGAGGCAGGAAGGATATTGGCAGTGTTTAGCAGATGGCAGCTAGGCATTATAAGCATAGCTTTCGAGGTCAGGATGCCACTAAAATGTCCTATTCGCCGAGGGGCACATTAAGCCGTGGCAGCAACAGGTCGGACCTGGGGATTATATGTTGGCGTTCAGTGTTTGTTGGATTCAGTCCCCGGGACGGCAGGCAAAAAATTGGTGGCAGGGCAGGCAAAGGAGGGACTGAGACTGTGCGATTCTTGTAAGCATTATTGTAACATTTTGCGTGTTCTTTACAATATTTCCCTGTCAACGCAGGTGAAGAGCAGGATACAGCAGCGTGTCAATTGGGACGCTGGAGTGTTTCCTGTCATCACAGGTACAGTGGTGCTGATATTGGGCTGCTCGTTCAGGAGCATGCAACGTTTTCTTCTGCCTCTATTGTGTGCTTGGATTGAAGAGGACCAGAGGGCAGCTGCCATACTGCGAACAAGTGGGGCGGCGTGTAGCTACCATAGAATTGCATTGGACCGGATTGTGCCCGGGATGTTTCCCGCATCTGGGGATATTTTTTCCTGTCCTGTGATGCTGTTTTATTTTTCCTGTCTTGTGACGCAGGGGGAAGCCTGGGGAGCTAAGTCTCTTGCCAGATCCATGGGTAACTCCGGTGCACGCTGAGACGACAGAGTGGGTAATAGGGCATACTTAAGGCATGCGTAGGTAAAGCAAGTCCAGAATGTTTTTTGCACAGATAGGTTTGATGACCGCGCTCACCAACTGGGCTGCCATGTTGTTCCACGGGCAAAGGGGGCTTACACTTGTTGCATTCGAGGAGCATGCGCAAACCATGGTTACGCAGGGGGTGTCTGCCCCCTGGGGTCGTGGTGGTGAGCTAAGAGCCATAGCACAGTGGTGTAGACTCTGGCCTGCGGCCGTACAAATCCCTGCAGAGCACAGGGTGCATATACGGCTAGGAGTCATCAGCAGCAGTGACAAATAATTCTTTGCATTTGGGTGACAATGTTTTGGTCCAACTAACCAAGAGGGAGTTTTTTGTCACTGATCACAGAAATGGGCTGTTTAGCTCAAACTCACGCACTCAGTCATCGCATGGCCCACTTAAACCTGACGTTACAATGGAAAGGATGAGTCGTCGGGTCCATGAATAGTTCTTTATATCTCTGTGCAATATGTTGGTTCATCTAGCCAGGTCAGAATTTTCTGAGTTGCCAATCATCAGGTATGGGCCGGTTAGCTCAGCAACTCCAGCGATCAGTCATTGCTTTATCCCACTCCGTTGCGGGGGGATAATTGAGAGGATTGGGTTGGTCAGGGCCACCAATCACTGGGTGAAGCGTGGTTCTATTAGAAAAGACAGGCTACCCCGCATGGGTAGGTCCAAGGGGAGTCCCTCTCTTCGTGACCCAGGGTGGGTTTCACCTCCCTAAATGAGTTTTCTCGAGAATGTCCTCACAGGGTTAGTACATTTGGCCATCTGGAAATGACCTCCTCTTGTGAGGGGGAGGGGGGCAGATAGTAGGTGAACTATGCTGGCCTGTGGCAGGTGAGGTCATGATTGGTGGGACAATTCGGGTCCATATAAGGCATCCTTTTTACTTGGGATAGGAAGGACAGCGGTCTCATGGGGTCCTCCAGGGGGTGCCGGCAGCAAGTCGGCTAGAGGGTGCGAGGGGTATGGGAGTGCTCACTGCCGAATAGGCCTTTACGCAAACCCCGCACTGGCGCGTGGGCGCCAAGCTAGCACAGGCCCTTGGAGGGATAATGAGGGTGCATGGGGTTGCCCGAGATAGGTAACCTGGTGGGCAGACGGGCCTCCTGCACAAGTTACTATGGGAAGGTATTCCCAGGGGGTGTATGGCGGTGCCCGAGGTAGCTAACCTGCCGGGCAGACGGGCCTCCTGCACAAGTTACTCTGGGGAGGTACGCCCAGGGGGTGGGCCTCTCCCCCTTAGGGAGGGGCCCTCACAGGTTGACCAGTCATGATCTCACTCATAGGCTCAAAGCTGGATACGCAGGGACAATGTTAGATATGGTTAGGAATGGCTATGTATTAGAGTCTATGTTAAGGTGAGCCATCAATCAAAAATTGTAAATAACCATGTATCTGCTTATGGTGTTTCTGCGTATATTTTTTTTTAATGATATTGAATGCAAAATTGTAATGTTTATCTTTGTCATAATAAATACGGCCGGGGGGCTGACGTCCCCTAACCCAAAAAAGTTAAATTGATGTTTTGTGCTGTCTGTCGCAGAAAGGGATGCTGGAGGGCAGGTGGGTGGTTCCTGGTCACTCCATTTGGGAAGGGCTGGAGCTCGGCGATACTTGGCAATATAGAGGACCCGATTACCTCGCTTTCCAGTCAAAACGTTTGTCTTGATTTCCACTCAAAGTAACAGAGGATCAAACATGACATTTTCATGGCATTACTCTTGCTGTGCTTTTCATTTTGTTTTTCCATAAATAAAACAACTTTGGGGTGTGAGGCTTCTATCATCCTTTAAATGTCACCCCTATTTAAAGATCTTTTGATGTCCCAACTCAGGGGCTTGGGGTCAGTTAATGACACAGAAAACAGCATCACATTGCTTTGCAATAACTCATTAAATACAAAAATCTTTACTTGCTCTGTATTAGACAGCAACCTGTGTTCAAACCAATTTCCAGGTAATTCAATACTAAGGTAAATGACAAGTCTAATAAAGAAAAACCCTAAACATAAACAAGTCTTTATAATAAATGTTTATACCTTAAAATAACGTACTCAGGCTACTCTGTGGAGTTTTACTTAGAACATAGAAGCTGCCATTGATGCGCTGAAATAATATCCCATACCGGGCTATGTTAGGAGCATACCTAACCAGTCTTAACTTATATAGACGTACAATGTAGAGGAACAACTACAGCTTGAGAGTAAATGATGGCGGAAGTGGGCAGATTGAGTAGTAGCTGGGGAGTGGAGGGTCCGATCTAAGGTGACCACCTCCCGCTAGGTCATTATGGGCACTCTTTTCAGTCCTGGACTTTTGTATGACAGTCTAATGCATTTTTGATGTTATAGTCTTGCTTTGCTTCCATTGAAATGATAAGACAAACATACCTGAAATCAATGATTTGAAGGTGAAAAGTTCAGGAATGGAGCCAGCGTGGACTAAGGTGGGCACCCTAGTTCGATCTCAGCTACAGCAGATACCAATGGACTTCATTCCAGGTCAAAAGGACACAGGTCCCTTTCGCCCTAATACTTATCCAAGGTTAACTGCCTGAAAACATCTAAATCTAGGCCATCTGACAGTTGACTGCACAGGTCTGAGCAATGAGCAACTTCTTACGGGATTTTGATAGGCAATGAAGGAGAGCCCAGAGTTGTATTGGATGGGTATGGGACTAACAGATCATGAAAGGGGAGCCAGACATCATCTGATACCCTCATACTATTGAAGTTTCACAAGGAATGCACTGGAGTTGTGTGAGCCTTCCTGGATACTCATGTCTGCACACCAAAGATAAAGACAAGGAGCTACAGAATAGCAGCACTTCCGGATGTCCCGTATCTGTCGCTTGTGAGACATTTTGTTTACTTACAGGGCTTAGAGTCTGCCCATTGTTTACCATTGGTTGGCTTTATCGTCACTCTCATTTCCTTGCTTCTCTTTGGTCAGCCAATGCCAGATACACTTCTTCATTTGTTTGTCCCTACCCTGGAGCATGGCCCAAGTACTGCTGCACTTGCCCAGTGTCTTTCCACTGCTTGCTGCTTTCAGAGTTACTTTTTTCTTTTTACTTACACCCTATTCCTCCCTCCCCACATTGTTGTTGCCCTGCCCCCACCATCCTCCTGCGTTGTTGCTTGTCAGGTCGACCCCAACCCCATTGCTGCTTGCCTGTACACTTCCACTGCCTCCCCCTTTGTTGCTTGCCCCATTCTGTCCCATCAGAAATACAGCACCAAAACGTCATGCCAGGGGGTTTCAAGATGCTACAAAGATGCAAACTGCACTGCGCTTCCTGCTCTGCATGGCTTTTTTGGCTCTGTCAAAATGGCCAACTTCAGTGCAAACGTAAGATAATTAAACCGTTTTTTGTCATGGCAGAGAATATTCCCATAATTAGAAAACTAATTCCACTTGTGGTCTGCACTGGCCGTGCCATACACTTTTTTTTCCTAACTGTCAGTCATGCTGCACAGCAGCCACGCTGCTGTACAACATGCTAAAAGAAACTGACAAAGCCAATATCTCTCCCATATGTAAGACGCATTGGCTTTTCCAATGCTTATTTAATTTTCCATTCTTGGTGTCTGCATGTGTTTCGGTCACCCTTACCGAACAGCTAGCTATCCAGTAAGTTTAGTACAACAGTTCCCACTTCAAAAGACAATCATCAATCATTTTTTTGGTCGTCTTCAAAATCCATCATGCTACCTTATCAACTTTAATGGCAACTGAACCATGGTAACCTTTCCACTTCCAGGGCAAGCAAAATAAAGTCAGTATAAAAGGAAGCTAAACTTGGAGTTCAGTGTGCAGCAATGCTCTTCCTCTGTTGCTTGTCTTTGACAGTTCCAGATACTAGCATCGTCAATCCTTAACTCCAGTTTGTTCATTTCCACTTCTTTAATTGCTTGAGCTTCAACATTGTGAATTGGTCAAACAGGTTGTCACTACAACTAGAATGGATGAGCTCCTTTCCTTTGCTGCTTCTCCTTCTTTATTGGTCTTGGTTTGGTGTTATCTTCAAAATATACAAGAGTTGTCAAAAGAAGAAAGGAAACCTAACTGACCTGAAGTGGAAATATATTTAATAAGTCAATCAATAACTGCAAACAGCAGTTTGTACTACTTTACCTCTTAGGTGTGACAGTAGAGATAGAGCCCAGAGCCATTCTGATCTGTGCCAAAAGCATTACACATGATTAAAAAATAATTTTTCAAACAAGTAATCAAATTACCCAAAAAATCAATGAACAAGAAAGCATGGATTTCCTACAGTGAGTGTAAAACTCTAGGACTAGTACTCCAGAATTACAACTTACCCTATCACCAAAATATGGGGCGATGGCAGTAGGGTGAAAACATGTTCCTGGTGGTGTAGAAGATGATAGTGGTCAGAATGATTTGCAAATACAGACGGACGACTAAAATATCATAAAGGCCTGTATCAATCAATCAATTAACATTTGTATAGCGCAGCGCTGTCACCCCTAGGGGTATGTGGGCGCTGTGGGTGCGACGTCTCTGTCGAAGAGCCAGATCTTGAGTTTCTTCATGAAATCCGCCAGGGAGGGTGCTGTACAAAGATGGAGGGGTAGGTCGTTCCAGATCTTGGCGGCGATGTAGTAGAAGGAGCAGCCCCCGCTGCGGCTGCGACGGATGCAGGGGGTGCACACGGACTAGTGAGGAGGAGCGCAGGTGTCTTGCAAGTAGGTGGAAGTTCAGTTGTTGGTTGATGTAGGCCGGTCCTTAATCGTGCAGAGCTTTGTAATAGTGCGTGAAGATCCTGAGCTGGCATCTCTTCTGGATGGGGAGCCAGTTGAGGTTTCTGAGGTAGGGGGGTGATGGGTGTCCATTTGGGGAGGTCCGGGATGAGAGTCTGGCTGCAGCATTCTGTATGGTCTGGAGTCTTTTGAGAATCTGGGTAGAAATGCCGTCGTAGAGAGCGTTGCCATAGTCAAAGCGGGTGGTGACGAGGGCCTGAGTGACGGTGTTTCTGATGTTGACTGTTATCCATCTGAAGAATCTGCAGAGTGTGCGAAGGGTGTGGAAGCAGGAGGAGGCGACTGCGTTCACTTGTCGTTTCATGGACATTTCCCTGTCGAGGATGATTCCTAGGTTGCGTGCATGGTCTGTAGGTGTAGGTGTTTTGTCCGAGTTCTGCTGGCCACCGGTTGTGGTCCCATACGATTGTGTTCTTCCTGGAGATCAGTACTTCTGTCTTGTCGGAGTTGATTTTAAGGCAGTTGTCTCTCATCCAGCTGGCTACGTTGCTCATGGCATCGCAGAAGTTGATTCTGGTGGTGGAGGGGTCTTTGGTGAGCGAGAGGATGAGTTGAGAGTCATCTGTGTAGGAAATTATGTTGATGCCATGGGATCTGACAATGTCTGCGAGGGGGGTCATGTTGAACAAGGTGGGGCTGAGGGATGATTCTTGGGGTACAGCGCATAGGATCTCCTTGGGTTCAGAGGCGAAGGGAGGCAGCCAGATGGTCTGTGTGCGTCCTGTGAGGAAAGAGGCGATCCACTTGAGGGTGTTTTGCTGAATGGCGATGTTGTACAGACTGCTGATGAGGGTGTGGTGGGAAACAGTGTTAAAAGCAGCAGAGGTCAAGGAAGATCAGGGCCACAGTCTCTCTGCTGTCGCGGAGGGTTCTGATGTTGCCTGTGGCAGCGATCAGGGCGGTTTCGGTGCTGTGGTTGGCACACGATCCTGATTGGGAGGCGTCAAGTGGGTGTTTTTTTACCAGGTATTTGGTAAGCTGTTTGCTGATGGCCTCTTCTAGTACTTTGGCTGGGCAGGGGAGCAGGGAGAGCGGTCGATAATTTTTGAGTTCGCTAGGGTTGGCAGAGGGTTTCTTTTGGTGGGGTCTGACCTCTGCGTGTTTCCATCTGTCCTGGAAGGTTGCTGTGGTGATGGAGGTGTTGATGATGCTGGTGAGTTAAGTGCTGATAGGGTCGGTTCCGAGGTTGAAAAGACGGTGCGGCAGGGGTAGGTGGATGCCCCGGAGTGTATGCTTAAAAATTGTGGAGGTGTAAGCCTTCTCACTAAATAGTCAGAATATTTAGACATACAATACACGAGGTGACAATTTGCACAACTTGTCTAGTCTACACTTGATTTCTGTAACACTACGAGAGGGGGTTATGAAATTTTACCAGAAATATTTTTTTTCTTTTTTTTCTAAATGGAATACCTTTTCAGGGTAATGTCTTCTTTTCCTATATAAACTTTGGAAAATTCAACCATTTTGTACAGTACTTTGTGTACCACATTACATCTGCGTCATTTAGGTGAAGTTAATTATTAAGTAGTCACAAAAATATGACTGTGTAGGTGTTCACTTCACTGGCCTTGCATTCTCTTGACCTCCTCCTAGACACTCCCTATGGTGCTACTCTTGAATATGTCACCTACGAATGAGGAAATATCGGCAGGCACAACAGAATTTCTGTATGTGTAGGTGAAACATATGGGGGCAAAATTGGAATTTCCGACTTTTCTCTGCATAAGACGGATCTACGCATGTACAAACCTTTGTTACTCGAGCCTCGGTGATGGAAGGGTCCTTGCAGTCATTAGCCTCACTAAATTTTATAGGTGCACTTTTAATGCACTTTTATTATGATTTCTTTAATTGAAATATCCTTCAAAGAAAAATGTTTTAGGTGCAATAATGGCTCATGAAAATGAATGACTGCTAAAAAGACATCAAATCACTTTGAGAGAAAGGGAGGATTAAACATCGCACTTCATCCAGTTGCCAAGCATCTGAATCACAAAAGGTGTGGTGAATCTGTCTCCAAGATGGAAGACTACTGTTACTAGCTTGTAGTCCACAGGTATTCAGCTCATGCCTCTAGGGGGTCAAAAGATTTGAATGTGGTGGTCTCACCCTTCAATCTAGCCGACCTCTCTCCTGCAAGAGGAGAGGACACGTCGGCTTTTTGCCGCCTGATTATAACTATCTTGGGGTGGTGTTAAGCATGCCACATGATAACGCATCGTGGCGTGTTACACACATGTTGGTGACTGATTCAATGAAGACATGGATCTCTGTTAGTCCCTCTGCTCTTCATTGGAGGGAAGACTAGGTAGCAAAAGCGCCTTATTACCTTGAAGAAGTGCTTATTTTGGGAGCGATATCTGGGTTAGGTAATCGGAGAGACTCCTACATACGTATCGATTTGATTGATAGTTCTAACTGGGGTAATAATGAATAGTGCTGCTTTCCCAGCTGCATTTAGGGACCAGGTAATCACTATTACTCACAAAGATTTTCAGTTCCATGATTCTAAGCCCCAACATGGTTTGCAATTATTAAAAACACCTTTTTAAGCTACTGTGAAGGATGTTTTTCAGCCACCCCCGCCCCCCAATAATCAGGCAATATAACTATAAACTTATGTTTCTGATAGCTGCTTCTTAGAATTAATTTCAAGTATTCCATATATAAAGTGTGTAAGTAGAGGAACAGCCCACCCCCGCCAGAGCATGAAGTAATGTGCAACGCAAAATAGGGTAAACAAATCCTCACCAGCATGTTGAGTTTGTTTGTGTTTTGGAGTGCCACCCCATACATCACATGTGCTGCACTTGAATCACTACCATTCAAGCATGTATAATGGTAGTATAATGTCTAATTATATATTTGTACCCAAGGTCGCTAAGCTGATGGAAGAAGAGTAGGAAACACCTTACTTCCCTTTATATAACAATAATGGACACATTAATACAATGTTACTAAGGATCCTTTGACAGCCCTGATGATAACCCTGACCAACCTAGTGGCAGTGAGTGGGCAGAAAAATGTCGGCACCCCCCCCCAAGGATGTCGGGCCATAGTACCACTAGACATCCAATAATTCTGTTTACTTTTTAATCATACCTAAGGTACCACCAAATAAAGGATATCCTTGTGGTATACCTTAAGGTATTTTTAATTTTATAGCCGGTTCCCAGTACTGTCCAGATATCTGATATATCTTAAGGACTCCCTCAGTATCCGCGGTCGAGCCCATCCTCGAACTACTATCTTACCAGGGTGGGATAAGGTGGCCAATGATGAAGCATGCCACATTACGTGGGTGAGACTATCTCATCCAAATCTTCTTTTGATCCACTAGAGGCCTGAGCTGAGGACCTGTGGAATATGTGCTAGTAACAGTAGTCTTCCGACTTGGAGACAGATTCACCACACCTTTTGTGATTCAGATGCTAAGAAGACATGCCTGTGTATGGGATAAGAGAGACTAGGAAATGGGTATGCGAAGGGAGTGTATGTTACACCGGATTAGGAAGGTCTGTGGACATGTCTGTGAGTGGGAGAGGCTGGAGGGTTGTGAGAATGGGCTGGGAAGTAGATGGGTCTGTGATTGGGATGGGTCTATTTCATACTGTTTTGAGAAGGCCTGCAAGCATATTTTTTGTGGGAGAAGCCCTGCATAATGGACAGAGCGCCCCTCACCTGCATGGGGGTGGCGGCGCTTAGGACGTGGGGCCTCCGTGGCCCGGGCCCCTTGCAATCCAGCGGAGTGCTGGCCAAGGGCAGCTCTATCCAGTGCTGTGGCTTCCGGTCGCCGCGTCCCGCAATGGGGCGGGTGGGCGGCCGGAAGCGCGTCATCACCCGGCGCTTCCGCTCGCCGCCGAGATAGTCAAGGGGTATAAAGACCCCTTGCCCTTTGGCCTTGGCCTCTTTTTCGACTTGGCGATTGCGACGGCGGCGCGCGGATCGTCATCAATTTACAATCATTGAGGCTACATACCCGTTTGGTGGATCGGCGGCAGCGCGCAGATCGGCGCGTGTCCCGGCGAGCAGCTGTTGGCAACGTGGGGTGCATTGGACACCCTGCGATCCGTCTTCGTTTTGGCCTTCTCCCTTGTTTCTTTTTATTGCTGTACGCATACTTATTAGCTGCAACTTTCCCCTAACTGCTATCCCTTTAAAGCCCGCTCCGTACCGGAGACACCGCATCTGCGCGGTAGGGAGCTGTGGTTGTTCCCGTTCTGCCCCCGTTTCCTGGCCCGGCGTGGCCAGAAGTCCAGCGCCTCTTTGTGTGCCTTGTAAGGGACCAGTGGCCTCTGGGCCAGGAACGCGGATCAGGCAGTGAGTTCTGGGGTCACGGGGGCAGGTGGTGGGGAATTCCGAGTCTTTGCATAAGCACAATTCACTGTGGCTTAGTGGTTAAGGTCTCTGACTCTTAGTCTTGAGGTTATGTGTTCAAAGCCTTGTGTTTCAATGGTTATGCTTTAAGAATTTGCTAAACAGGGATACGCTTTGGATTTTTAGGAGCCCCCCTCCCCCCCCAGCTACATTTAATTGGGGTTATTGGCGGGAAGTAGCTAGGTAGCTGGGTCTCCTCTGGTCTGGTGGACATTTAAGTATTGTTGGACATGGCTGCACAGCCTATGTGAGGCCGGGTGGGAAAGAGGAAAGACAGGGACCCATAACTAGCTGAGCTGCTTAAGTTGGTGTTAGCTAAGTTAGGCAAAGATGGGGAGGGGGGGGCTGAGGCTTCGGCGTCAGACTCTGAAAGGGAAGACGGCCCCTTGGGGGCAGAGCGTCCACGGCGCTTTCATATTCCCCACGAGCAGCTTTCCCCCCAGTGCAGAGAAGGGGCAAGAAGTTGGAGAATACCCCTGCTCGCAAAAGGGGAGGGGTGGTGCAAGCCACTTCATCAGGTGTTCCGGAGGTCCCTTTAACACACAATCCTCCACCCCCTGCAGACCCCCCAGCAGCACTACAGAATGATTCTACCTTAACTCAGCCTGGTTCTTCAGCCACCCCCGGGGTATTACATAGCCCTAATACTAACTTACCCATACCAGTGGAGTCCCAAGGCGCCCAGGCGGCGTTACAAAGCATTAGGCAGGCACTACTAGCCTTAACTCCGGGGCCCCCAGGAGGTGATGGTGTCCAACCCACAGCAGCATCTTCAGCAACAACACAACTACCCGCTTCTCAGACCCTTCCCCCGCAAGAGCTGACAGTGGAACCTAGAGATCAGTCCGTACTATCGCTGGCCCAATTACTCGTTAGGTTGGCAACACCATTGGAGAAGGTAGATCCTCTTTCTTCGTCAACCACCACCCCCTGGGCCCCTTTTAATGACATTATGGTAGCAATCACTGATCTGAGAAAGCAGGTAGAGGCTATGGGGGCGGCAAAGGTTGGCGTTGCGGGCAGTAGTAACACTGCTGTAGCAGCGGATGCGTAAACATCGCTGGCGAGAGTACCTCCCAATGGGGACACAGGTAAGAAAGCTGAGATCTCGGAATCTAGCACTGTGAGGAGGCAGGAAACCTTGTTATTGACACCAGGGAAGTTGTCTTCGCATGTTCCGCCAGATGTTAAGGACAAAATATGGAGAGGGGAATTTGTAGATGTATTCTCTTTAACAAGGGCAAAGAGGAGGGAATGTGACCAGAAGGATAAGGAGAGTAAGGATAACTTATCTAAAGACAAGAGGCCTAAAGTTGAGGAGACTTTAATGAATTGGCTATTTGGGTTCAATGTCTATATGTCAGTTATGTTGGAAAAGAAGCCCGAAGTTGCGTCTTCCATGATATTTTATTCCAACAAGATATTGAAAGCACACCACGTTTACGTGGGTACTGCTTGGTTGGATTATGACCGGGACTTCAGGTGGGCAAGAGTCGAGGATCCAGACATTGGGTGGGATCAGACAGAAGTGAATGTATGGTTGGACAGTGTAAATAACAAGACTGCCTTAAAGGTGCCTTTTTGTCAGCAACAGTCAGGTGAGAAAAAATGATCCTGCTGGGCCTTCAATAGGAAAGTTTGCACGCGTCCAGCTGGAACCTGCAAATTCAGGCATAACTGTTCCTTTTGCGGCCACCCATCCCATCCAGAGTTCAAGTGCAATAAGAAGTCCAAAGATAAAGGGAAGGAGGGAGCTAAATCTTCCAAATAGTTGCGGGCTGCCCACACCGGTTAAGATTTTCAGGCTGATTCCATGGTTGAATACATACCCAAGCAGAGATACGGCCAAGTTACTGTACCTGGGGTTTACTTCAGGTTTCAGGATCCCGGCATCTCCGGTACCGCCCATCTCGTATTGTGACAATTTATTGTCAGCACGCACACATCGTGAGGTGGTCCATAAGAAACTGATGAAAGAGAGTGCATTGGGCAGGATAGCGGGTCCCTTCTCCGCCCCTCCTTTTGGGGACTTTGTGTGTTCCCCAATAGGAGTGGTACCTAAGAAAGAACAAGGTCAATTCAGATTGATTCACAACCTGTCAGCCCCTAAAGGTTCTTCAGTGAATGAGGCCATTGACCCTCAGTTGTGCTCGGTACAATACACGCCACTGGACCATGCCTTGGCAATGTTGCGCAGTTTAGGCCCAGGGGCACTGATGGCAAAGATGGACATAGAGTCTGCCTTCCGTCTCCTCCCGGTCCACTCTGATGACTACCATCTTTTAGGGTTTCAGTTTGAGGGTGCTTTTTACCATGATATGTGTATGCCAATGGGATGTAGCGTGTCTTGCACATATTTTGAACAGTTCAGCTCCCTGTTACAATGGATATTCTGTTCGCGCACGGGCCACAAGGATGTGATCCACTACTTAGATGACTTCATAGTTTTAGGGCCCCCAGACTCGGGCATTTGCGCTGACGCACTAGAAGCGTTGATTTCCTTATTCAGGGACGTTGGTGTGGCCATTGCGAAGGACAAAACTGTGGGTCCTTCAACATGTATTACATTCTTGTGGATTGAAATTGACACGGTGGCTGGGGAGTGCCGTATTCCTATAGAGAAGGTCCAGTCTTTCAGGCAGTCCATTGATACAGCACTGGCGTCCAAAAAAGTAACACTCCATCAGCTGCAGGTGTTGGTGGGTCAACTGAATTTTGCTTTACGGATTATCCCCTTGGGGCACGCTTTCTCTCGGTCTATTGCTAGGTCAATGGCTGGTATCTAAGAAAAGCATCACCACACTAGGCTATCTAGCGAGGTTAAAGATGACTTGAGGATATGGCGTGCTTTCTTGCAGCAGTTTAATGGAGCGGTTTTGTGGCCCCAATACACAATTTCTAGTTGTGACCTCGGCCTCTTTACTGATGCCTCGGGCAGCATAGGTTTCGGAGCGATATTGGGCTCTGAATGGTGTAAAGGGGAATGGCCTATGGCATGGCATGATAGCGGTATTACTAGGAATGTCACTTTTCTTGAGCTGTTCCCCATCGTGGTGGCTGTGACCATTTGGGTGGAGGCACTCAGGGATAGGAATGTTATTTTCTAGTTAGATAATATGGCAGTGGTTGAAACGATCAATAGGCAAGAGGCTTTGTGAAAATGTGTCCTGCGGTTACTTAAACATCTGGTCCTCTTGTGTTTGAAAGCTAACATTTCATTTCGAGCTAAGCATGTACCTGGTATTCGTAATAATGCTGCTGATGCCTTATCTCGCTCCAAGTTGCAGGAATTTCGGGACTTTTACCCGCAAGCAGCAGACCAGATGATGGTGTTCCCTGCATATCTGTGGAAGATTGGAGTTCCACCTTACCGGATCTAGTGGCAGCCTCACTTGCAAAGCGCACTAAAGTCTCTTATGAAAAATGTTTTGCGACTTACTGCGCCTTCTTGCACAGGCAGAATATATCTAGCATGTTTAGTCTGGGCGCTATCTGTTTGTTTCTAGATTACTTAAGGAAACTGGGCAAGACGGTGTCTTGCGCCAGAGCCCACGTCTCAGCCATAAGATTCTTCGCAAAAATGCAAGGTGCCACTGACCTGAATAATTCTTTCCTCATTCAGAAGGCGCTGGGTGGGTGGGTCCGTCTAGAGAGTTCAGAGAAGGACAGCAGGCGCCCGCTCAACGCCCATATTTTGGGCCACCGGGTAGCTATTCTGCCTCGAGTGTGCAAGTCCCCTTATGAAACATCACTCTTTGCGGCAGCATTTACTGTGGCTTTTCATGGCGCATTTAGGGTTAGCGAAATAGTTGGGTCAACACGTAATGATTCGGCTGGGGGCCTTCAGTGGTCGGACGTGCATTTGGGCAAAGACGACTTGACGTTAAGGTTGAGAAGGTCTAAAACAGATCAGGCGGGTAAAGGGCCGTGATTAAACTCAAGGCGGCCCCAAGGCTCCAACATCTGCCCTATAGCTAGGGTAGGGTCATATTTGGCAATTCGTCCGGATACGGCATTTTCAGCTTTATTCGTTCACACGAATGGGGAATGCCTCTCCCGTTACCAGTTTGCCGCTGTTCTGTCAGCTGCCCTTGGAGATGCGGGTATCAATCCTGAGGGTTACTCGTCACATTCCTTTAGAATAGGTGCAGCACAGAGGCGGCGGGGGTAGGTATGTCAGCTGAAGATGTTAAAAAGTTGGGTCGTTGGGCATCACAGTCATACAAGCATTATATTCGCCCCGATTTACAATGAAACTGAGGCATGGTCTGTTTTCTTTTCTATGCATATTCATTCGTGTTTTTCTTTGTTCTTTTAGTAGGATGCCTCGCAAGGTTGTGTGGGTGGTTGGCCACTCCTCTATCCGTCGGGCGGCCTACAGGTTGCAACTGCTCCGTGGACCAAAGCCTTTCACCCTGCATGACGTGGCATTCCGGTGGTGCGGGATTGGTGGCCTACATATCTCACAGCTACAACGTTTGATTAAGGTTGCCAGGGGTTGTGAGGGACTCCAGTCCCTGGATCTCATTGTAGTACACCTGGGTGGTAATGACTTGGTGAGGATGGGCCGTAAGGGCCTCAGGGAGGCGATTTTGACTGAATTTGCGAAATTGGGCAAGGTGTTTCCTGAAGCGGCTATTGCATGGTCTCACATGGTACCACGCCAGAACTGGGGGAAGAATATAAAGTCCAGAGTGATTAATGTGTTGGTACTGCGTTTGAACTCTGAAATGTCTAGGTTGTGCCAGGGCCGCCTGTGGAATATCCCTCACAAACTTCTCAAGGGCAACGACATGTTCCATGAGGATTGTGTTCACCTTTCGGATTCAGGGACTGATTTGTTTATTAGGGACATCTGGGCATTTGCACTGCGCCTGTTTTGTGGTGGGGAGGGTGAAGGACCTTGGGGCCCTGGTCGCCCTTGTGGCGGGGTCTAGAATCCTAGAGTCACCCCTAGTTAGTAGGGGGAGGGCCTCCAGAAGCAGTCCCCCCCACACCAGGACAGCACTAAGGGGTAAGTAAGGTTCTGCAGTTCTGAGCCAACCAGAGGATGTACACCAGCTTGTGGGCAAGGGCGCACATATAGATCATTGGGGGTGGGCACGGGGTGCGCTGCTCCTGCCCACCTCGTCGCAGCCCCTGGGGAGCTTGATGTTTGGGGGGCGATGCCCATAGCGAGGACAAGGCTACAGTGGTGTGGGACCGACCCCCACGGATGCAGGTGGTTGCACCTGTGTGGTCCAATGGCGTTCAGGATTGCGAGGTGGCCCTTGGTGCGGTGGGTGTACTTCATGCTGTTGATGAAGCCTTCCAATTATGTTTTGCACATGTTCTACTGACACTTTCTTTCTTCACGGTTTTGGAGACTGTTATGTGTTCTAAGTGTATTTTCACATTGAATTTTTGTTATGACCTTTTCACTTTCACAAGGGTGATATACTAATTTTGAATAAACTGATCCACAACAAAGCGTCTCTGTAGATTTGTTGGTACCTCGTTTGGGTGGTTGGGGGTTTGGGCCAGACTAGAGGTCTCCGGGTCCTATGAGATGGGGTCATGGGTGTGGTTGTAGGTGGGTCACGGGGGACTCTGAAAATGGTTTGGGAGAAGGACAGGTCTAGGAGGTGTTGGACCAGGAAGGACTGTGGCTATAGGTTCAGGAAGGGGGCAAAGACGTCCCTTGGCTTGTGGTAGGCAGCAACATAGGAGGTTCTGTGGATACCTCCTGACAGTATGGCAATCTGGGGCGTGGGTGGGGGGTTAGGGGTAGTTTAGTTCTGCTGTCAGCAAGCAGTGTAAGTTCATTAGCACATGGGTGTGCAGCCTGGATATTGAGGTACAAGTGGTTAGCCTTTAACTCCACAATGTTGGGTGACGACAGCAATAGATAATTCCACGAGCACTAGTACTCAGCTAAACTTCATGTCCTGGAATGTGCGGGGCCTAAATGATTACAGAAAGATTCGTAAGGTGGTAGCCTACCTGCACAGGCAGCATGTAGATGTGTCTATATTGCAAGAGACCCACCTGGCCCCCCACACCTGGCTGTTGACACAGAAACGTAAGAAGGGTATGTGCGTGGCATCCGGATTTACCTCACACTCGAGAGGAGTGTTGATTTAGGTGCATAAGAGCTCAGGCTTGCAGATACATGTGGTAGAAGTGGACCCTGGTGGAAGATACGTCATAGCCAGATGCCGCAAAAATAGCTTTCATGTGATCCTGGTTGGAATATACGGCCCTAATCATGGCGACCCACAATTCTATCACTCATTACATAGCAAACTTGCACGACATTCCCATATACCTCAGTTATGGGGCGACGACTTCAATTGTATACAAAATCCAGATCTGGACAGGTCAAAGGGTCCACCCAGACATCCATCCAGAGCAGCCACTGCCATAGCTGATATAGCAGAAGCTGAAGGCCTCATAGATGTCTGGCGACACCTATCACCCCTGGGCAGGAGATACACACATTACTCCTCGGTGCATGACACACACACCAGGATAGATTATTGGCTGGTCTCGCGCTCACTGTTACCCCTCATAGGTGATTACCTACTCAGACCACTCGCCAGTGCTGCTGAAGCTATCACTTTGCAACATACCACGAGGTGAAAATACCTGGCGGTTCCCGCAATATTCTTTATTAGAAGCAGTCTTCAGAGATGATCTAGAGAAGGCGATAGATGAGTTTTTTGCCACTAACATTGGGAGTGTCCCCAAGATGAGCACAATCTGGGAGACGTTCAAAGTTTACATTCGCAGCATAACCATTTTCAAACATTCAGGGGTTCTCCGATCGATTCCTACGCAGCTGGAAAAGGTAGAAAGAGATTTGAAAAACCTGGAGAGGCAGTTCCAGGACAGTGGTGATCCGAAACTTCTTTCGCAAATTAGGGCACACATAGCAGACTTTGACGAGCTCGCCAGCACCGAGATAAAACATCTAGGTAAAAATGCTACAGCCAGGGTATATGCAGAGGGGGATAGGCCAAGCGCTACACTGGCTGCCTTGGCGCAACCCACCATGAGTGATACTGATATTTTGCACGTACACAATAAACACGGTGTATTAGTTGACGACACGCCTGGGATAATGGAGGCTTTTCGCACATATTATACCCAACAAGTCAGCTATCAAAAAAGCAAAGAAAAGGTACTATTCAGACAGAATTCAAAATGCTAAATGTGCAATTAAAGAATTCTATGAAATACTCAATGAATTTCGTAAACCAAATTGCCTAGAAGGAACTCATCCCGTTACTCAAGATTTCACTGACAAACTGGCAAATCATTACACGGACAAAGCAGACACGTTGGACTCGTACTTAAAACAGAGACAAAGCACAAGCACTAACCCTTTTACAAAACAACAATCCAAGAATACTCTAACTCAGCCTCTCCGTTCCTTCCAACACATTTCACATGATGAATTTATGGACCTGGTCAAAGCAAGCAGGCCTGCCGGCAGCTCTTCTGACCCGTGTCCACCGCAAACTTTCAAGACAATTCTTCTAAAAACCTCTGCTGCCACTCCAGTAAGAAGAATCATCAACGATTCCTTAACTACCGGAATATTTCCAGAAGAACTCAAAAAGTCATACATATGCCCTTTACTGAAGAAAACAAACTTGGACCCGCTGAACCCTGACAACTACAGACCGATTTCAAATGGACCTTTCCTGGGCAAACTGATAGAAAGAGCAGCTTTCGCTCAGATGTCACAATTCATTGAAGAGAATGCTATACTTTCAGACTTCCAAACAGGATTTCATCTGGGAAGAGGCACAGAATCTGCCCTCCTTGACATCTGGGATGACCTGAAGAACACAGTTGACCGCAACAGGGGTTGTGGCACTACTCCTCTTGGACCTCTCGGCTGCCTTTGACACGGTTGACCATGACACTCTGATACAAAGACTCTACGAAGCCGGCATAGAGGGGACTGCTTTAGACTGGATCACGTCCTACCTTCAAAACAGAACTAATGTCATCCATACCCCACCTTTCTCGTCCAAACCGTACTCCACAAAAGCTGGGGTCCCTCAAGGCTCTATCATCTCGCCCATGCTTTTCAACATCTACATGAAGTCATTACCGGTACTGATCAATCAATTTCAACTCGCGTGCTCTAACTATGCAGATGACACGCAAATACTCCTTCAACTGGCATGCCCCAAAGACATTGGAAACTCACCAATTTTCAGTTGTCTCAGAGCCGTGGATCAATGGATGACTTGGAGCCATCTCAAATTGAATGCTTCCAAAACAGAAATACTCACGTGTGACGATTGGAAACATTATGACCCGCTTGCCGTCTGGCCTGATGAACTGGAATCACCGCCTAAAGTTTCGAAGGAAGTAAGAAACCTCGGAATGACCATGGACTCCAAGCTATCGATGATTGCCCAAGTGGACAAACTAGCAAGATCAAGCTTTGTTACTATAAAAACTCTGCGACGAATCTTCCCCCATTTGGGATTTCCACACAAGGTCCAAGCTACCATCTCCCTTGTTTTGTCCAAACTGGATTACGCCAATAGCCTCTACCACGGATCACCTTTAACGACTATGACAAGATTACAACGGATTCAGAACTCGGCTGCCAGACTACTCTTACATATCAAACTGCAAGACCACATCTCCCCTGCCTTGAAAGCCCTGCATTGGTTTCTGGTTGCCAGAAGATCCACGTTCAAGCTGCTTTGTATCACCCACAAAGCCATACATGGAATGGGACCGCTCTTCATCAGGAATAAAATCGCCATACACATTCATCATAGGAACCTCCGCTCTAGAGTGGCACCTTGCCTCAAAATCCCAAGATACAAGAACAAAACCATGGGTGGCACATCCTTCTCTGTTCAAGCAGCTAAAATATGGAACTCTTTACCCCACAACATTAGATCCACCGACAACCACCTTATCTTCAGAAAATTACTCAAGAATTGGCTCTTCCACACATAAGCACCATACGCAAACAGAAATATACAGCATATCCCTTTGTATGTAAGCATTTATTTGTACTATAGATATGTACCTATATATCTGTATTGCTTTGTATAAACTTGTAGAATAATTATGTTTTTTTAAAATAAATAAATACATTTTTAAGTACAACAGTTGAAAACCAGAGTTTATCGAATGCATCTTTAATCTACTTACACTTACTTCCTTTATGCATCTATATACCTTCCATGTACTTGGATCTATATATTTATTACTTTCCTCCCCCCCCCAAAAAAAGCATATTCAATGCACTACCCTATTTCTCACCCTATACCTCTATCAATATCTTTAATCTACATATACCTACTTCCTTTATGCATCTATAAACTTTCCATGTACTTATGGATCTATATATTTATTACTTTCTTCTAATTCAGCATATCCAATGCACTACCCTATTTCTCACCCTATCTCAATATATCTTCTACCTCAACTCTCTGACTCATCTCAAACCTCTTTCTACTACTCTTTCCAATGCACTAGCCTAATTCTCACCCTATACCTCTATCAATATATCCATTACCTCCACTCTCTCATTCATCCCAAACCCCATACCACTACCATGATCCCCAAAATAGCCCTTTCTAGACTCTCCCCTACTCTACCCCTCCTTGCACCACCTGACACCTTTTTACTATACTGACCCCCCCAAAACAAGCCTTTCTAAACTCTTCCCTCTGACTCTTCCCCATCACATCCCTTTTTACTCATCCCAAGCCTCCCACTACTGCTATGACCTCCAAAAAAAAAAAATCTAAATCCTTCACTCTTCTATACCTCCACTATCCTTTTCAATCGAAATAACAGACTAACATGTCCACTTATCAAATTTCATAGTTCACCATACTAATTCACCACTAATCCTTTATGGGTTCCAGAGTAGCGTGCTACTCGCCGAAAAAAGCACTTCAACACCTCATTAGGTTATGCAAACCTTTTTTCCCTCTTCTATCCCTCCGCTATCCTTCTCAATCCAAATAACTGATTAATATCCACCACTCAAATTACTTTCATATTTCACTATACTAATTCACCACTAATCCTTATGGGTTCCGGAGTAGCGTGCTACTCGCCAAGAAAGTGCTTCAACACCCCATTAGGGTTAACAAGCGCTATATAAATGCAAACCTTTTTTCCCTCTTCTATCCCTCCGCTATCCTTCTCAATCCAAATAACTGATTAATATCCACCACTCAAATTACTTTCATATTTCACAATACTAATTCACCACTAATCCTTATTGGTTCCGGAGTAGCGTGCTACTCACCAAGAAAGTGCTTTAACACCCCATTAGGGGTAACAAGCGCTATATAAATGCAAACCTTTTTTCCCTCTTCTATCCCTCCGCTATCCTTCTCAATCCAAATAACTGACTAATATCCACCACTCAAATTACTTTCATATTTCACTATACTAATTCAACACTGATCCTTTAATGGGTTCCGGAGTAGCGTGCTACTGGCTAAAAAAAGCGCTTCAACACCCCATCAGGGGTAACAAGCGCTATATAAATGCAAACCTTTTCCCTCTTTTATCCCTTCGCTATCCTTCTCAATCCAAATAACTGATTAATATCCACCACTCAAATTACTTTCATATTTCACTATACTAATTCACCACTAATACTTATGGGTTTCGGAGTAGCGTGCTACTGGCCAAGAAAGTGCTTCAACACCCCATCAGGGGTAACAAGCGCTATATAAATGCAAACCTTTTTTCCCTCTTCTATCCCTCCACTATCCTTCTCAATCCAAATAACTGACTAACCTATCCACCACTCAAATTACTTTCATATTTCACTATACTAACTCAACATTAATCCTTTATGGGTTCCGAAGTAGCGTGCTACTCACCTAAAAAGCACTTTGACGCCTCGTCAAGGGTAGTAAGCGCTATATAAATGCAATTACAATACAATACAATAAAGAGGAGCAAATGAGGAATTCCACATAGATGATTATTTTCTTCAAAACATCTTAATAATTCATTCGAGTGCTTCCTACATTAAAAAATAATTGAAGGGGCCGAAAGTTACTCCTCTGAGTCTTTCACTGCGAAATGCCAGTGTTGCCGAAAACCTGTGCTGCCTAGCCTTGAATCCACCTGATGCCTCTTTCTTCCACCAGCCCACACTTCCTCTCTCTTATGTCCCACTTGCATATTTTTCCCATACCTGCTTTCTCTCGTTGTTACTGTTCCTCCAATTTACTCCCTTTTCTGCCTTTCCTCTCTCTTCCACTGGATCAAAGTCTGACGACGAAGCAACTCCCAGTCCCTTAATATGTGTGCCCCTGTCAACCACCTACCTTTACTGGCACAGATTAAACATTGATAGAGGCCTTGAAAGATTGGGGCAGTCACCGATTGCTTTTAAAGGGCAACCTAGAACTTTAATTAATGTGCTCAAATGACGAAAGATTTTTTTTAGGAACAGGTGTCATCAGTAATGTTTCAAAGAAAAGCCCCTCTGAGTTCATCCCCCACACACTAGATGTTCCAATCAATTAGCCTTAATGAAACTAACACCTCCATTAATCACTTCAATTAACAACAAACACCCCAAGACGTTAGCTGTAGCATCCCATATGCTGCGTCCCAATTGCCCAAATATTAAAGCCTGTTTAATTGATTTATCTAAAGACCCTACAGCAGACTCCAGGTGGCAGTCAGCCAGGCAGGAAATCCCAGAGGTAGATGACAGGAAAAAAGAAGGTGGGGCACTCTTTGAAACCAGCTCCCCCACAATTGTTTCTCTTCTTTCCACAGGGTTCAAAAAGTTAATCTAATCACGGCGCTCCCGAAGCTTCCCTTTTAACTTCGTCGTGCACAATCATAAAATGAGACCTGCGCGCTCTAAACCGCGTGCGTCGCGCTGCTTTGTGTGAGGAAAACGTGCAGCGTGGCTGCCTCTCGAGAGCCGGCGAGCCGAGGAGAGGGCCGCACACCAGAGCGCGCTTTTTATCGAGCAGAAATATTTAGCTTGGCTGCGAGCCAGCCAGAGCTGGAAGAATAGGCTGACTTGGGGGAATTACCTTCCACGTGCCGGGCACGCGTCACACGAGGCTCCGAGAAGCTCCTCTCTCTTTTCATCTCCCCTCCGCCGTCTTTCTCTTTCTATTGGAGTGCAGCTGACTACACTACGGTAAAAATACGCAACACGCACCAGCACTGGGCCACACACATGTCGGGGGCTGGGAAGAGGAGCCAAGCCTGCGAGCACTGCCAGACAGCCTCTTAGGGAAAGTCACTCCTCCAAATAAACGCCACCAAATAATGTGTTTCGAAAGAGGTCTTCCTGTTATTTGAACTAAAAAAACAACATACCTTTTAGATTCTACTGACTTGAGTGTAAGAGCTTGAAATAATTCAGGGGCATATTAGCTAGACCCACGTTAAAATTATCGCCGTTTTAGCGGCAGGAAACTGCCGCTAAAACGGCGATAATGGGCTTGCTAATATGCGTTATGGAATTCCAATAGAAGCCCAGGTTAGATGTCCTGCACATCTAACCTGGGCTTCTATTGGAATTCTATAACGCAGATTAGCAAACCCATTATCGCCGTTTTAGCGGCAGTTTCCTGCCGCTAAAACGGCGATAATTTTAACGTGGGTCTTGCTAATATGCCCCTCAGTGTTTCAAGATCTGCCCTACCCAGACGCAATATTTCTGGCGTAGGACGTACAATTAGGCACCTATACGATGTATATTATAGATCCTGAGACAGAAATTATTAGACCCACAAAAATTACGTGCTATATATGCGAACAGACCGGCTTAAGGTGGGAAACTCCCGATTTTTAAATGTAAAGCCTAAAATGACTTTATTTTAGCGTTCTCCCTCCTAAATTTTCTCCACTTTAGTGCAAGTCAAATGGGGAAAATCAAGCCACTGGTTTAATTTCCTAAATTCTCCCTCTATCCAGTTTCCAGATGTTGGCATGTATACAGTTCTTTCAGATAGATCCTTTGAAATGCATGTGTCACAAAGGTTGTGATGAGCCAACGACTTTAACCCACTCAACACTGGCACTAATTAAAACCTGACTTTCAGTTCGGTCCTTACCAAGCCCTATATTAGTGTCTTTAACTTTGCAAGCTAACACATGAACCAGTTTCTGAACAATGAGGGTAAAAACCCTTACGTAATTCAAATCAGTGATTCAGTCCCTGTTTACATTTCAAACATTTTTCTTTATCTTGCGTTGGACTCCTATGCCCTAAAAGTATTTGCTTTTTCCTGATGTAGTGTTTCCATGGTTTTTGTCCTGCATGAAACATATGATTCTTGTACAATTGTCTTAACCGAATTTTCCTTTTTAGGGCAGCATCTTGTCGTATTTTAGGTAAAAGTTAAGTAGTATTCCTTGGTCGGCGGTAAGGTCATGATTGGTAGACATAGCTTACGGTCCTTAGCATGCATCACCATTGTCAAATGGGGACACCTGAGGGGGGGGCAGATGGTCTCTCATGGAACTCCAGGGCAAGTTACAACCGGTAGGCTGGAAGGGTGCGGGGGGAGCGGAAGTTCCGCTTCCGGTAGGTTTTTGGCCAACCCCCGCACGTGCGCAAGGGCGCAAGTAAGCTGGACATAACTGCACAGCCCCTTATGGAGATAATGTTGAGGGCGTAGGGGGTGCCCGGGGTGAGATAACCTTCTGGCGAACTGGGCCTCTTGCACAAGGGCACTCCTGTAGGAGGGTGGGACCTAGCTTGATCTTGGACCAGTCATTGACCGTGCCGTAGGCTCAAACAGGGATACACAGAAAGAATGTTGCTGATCACTTAGCTTACAATAGAAATGGCTATGTATTAGAAACATGTTAAGGATAACCAAATGACCCACTGTACATACCAATGTAATGGACCGGACTTTCTGCGTATTGTATAAATGGTGTAAATATTGAGATCAATGTTTTTGTTTATTGTTGTGAAATAAAATACGGCCGGGGTTTACGACCCTTAATCCAAGCTGGTGTGTTGTCTACCTTGAAGCCTTGGGGTAAGAGGGTGGTGGATCTGACTGCCCTATCAGGGGCCACAAGGGTTTTGAAGTAAAGAGTGGCTTGTTTGATTAAGGGAGGGGGACTCAGCAGTACCTGGCCATATGCCACTGAAGGGAGTGCAAGTTTCTGTCAGTGCCTTTCACTGGGTCATAATCTACTAGTTCAGACTTCATTCTCATCCAATGCTTGACCTCTCTGCAGAGTGCACATAGCAATGGTCACATCTGTGACAATTGTCACTATGGAAAAGCGCGTACTTTATAAGGAAGCGCGCCATTAGGATCCGGGACCCCGGGATCCCGGCCACGCCCTCGTGGCTCCTGGCTGAGAAACCCACCACACACCACCGCACCCAACAGATCCCACGCCGCTGCTGGAGCAAAGTCACCGAAGACCAACTTCGGGCAACCCTCGCTCTCAGCCCTCCCTCCGACCCATCCAACACCGACGACGCTGCCTGCAACCTCAGACGATGGATGGACGACTGTGCCAACACCCTCGCCCCGCTGAAAAAACTCACCTACAGTGACACCACCAAAAGAGCCAGCTGGTTCACCTCGGAACTCCTAGCTTCCAAGCGTACCTGCCGGAAACTAGAGAAGAAATGGCACAGTGATAAGACACCGGACAGCCACGCAGCCCACAAAGACGCCATCCGTAACCACCACCACCTCATCAAGTCCGCCAAGAGAATCTCCTTCAAAGACCGCCTCGACAACAACGCACACAACAGCAAGGAGCTTTTCAACATCGTGAAGGAACTCTCCAACCCCAGCTCCAACACCAACGACAGCCCGCCGTCGCAACCCCTGTGCGATTCCCTCGCCACCTTCTTCCACCGCAAGATCGCCGACATCCACGACAGCTTCAACACCCAGACAGCCCCAACTAAGATCGATGCACCAGACCCGCCGCACACCATCGACCACGACCCCCTGCCAGCCTGGGCCAGCGTGAACATCGAGGACACCATCAAGACCATGAGCACAATACACTCCGGCTCCCCGTCAGACCCTTTCCCGCACCACATCTTCAACAAAGCCAGCAGCTCCATCGCACCCCACCTGTGCAACGTCATCAATCTCTCCTTCGAGACCGCGACCTTCCTAGAGAGCTGGAAACACGCAGAGATCAACGCCCTACTCAAAAAACCCAAGGCGGACCCGAGAGACCTCAAGAACTTCCGGCCCATCTCCCTGCTTCCGTTCCCAGCCAAGGTCATCGAGAAGATCGTCAACAAACAGCTAACCCGATACCTCGAAGAAAACAGCATCCTGGACCCATCCCAATCGGGGTTCTGCAGCAACCACAGCACTGAGACTGCCCTCATCGCCGCCACCGACGACATCAGGATCCTGCTGGACAACGGTGAGACCGCAGCCCTCATCCTGCTGGACCTCTCCGCCGCCTTCGACACTGTCTGCCACCACACTGTACGCGCACGCCTCCACGACGCAGGGATCCGAGACAAGGCCCTGGAATGGGCCACCTCCTTCCTCGCCGGCAGAACCCAGAGAGTCCGCCTCCCACCATTCCGATCCGAAGCCTCCGAGATCATCTGCGGCGTACCCCAGGGATCGTCCCTCAGCCCAACACTGTTCAACATCTACATGGCCCCGCTCGCACGCATCGCCAGACAGCACGACCTCAACATAATCTCCTACGCCGACGACACTCAACTGATCCTCTCCCTCACCAAGGACCCCCTCGCCGCCAAATCCAACCTCCATGAAGGAATGAAGGCCGTCGCCGATTGGATGAAGATCAGCCGACTAAAACTGAACACGGAGAAGACAGAGGTCCTCATCCTCGGCTCCAACCCCTCAGCCTGGGACGACTCATGGTGGCCAACGACGCTGGGAGCAGCCCCGACACCCACCGACCACGCACGCAACCTGGGAGTCATCCTCGACTCAACGCTCTCCATGGCCAAGCAAGTCAACGCAGTCTCATCCTCCTGCTTCAACACCCTCCGCATGCTTCGCAAGATCTACAGGTGGATCCCGACAGACACAAGAAGAACAGTCACCCAGGCCCTCGTCAGTAGCAGACTTGACTATGGGAACGCCCTCTACGCGGGAGCCCCGGCCAAGCTCATCAAGCGACTGCAACGCATACAAAATGCCTCAGCACGCCTGATCCTCGATGTACCACGCCACAGCCACATCACCCCCCACCTGAGGAACCTGCACTGGCTCCCCGTCGACAGGAGAATCTCCTTCAAACTCCTCATCCACGCACACAAGGCACTCCACAAGACTGGCCCAGCCTACCTCAACAGACGACTCCTCTTCTACGTCCCCAACCGCCAACTCCGCTCCGCCGACCTCTCCCTCGCCACCGTCCCTCGCATTCGAAGAACTACCACCGGCGGCAGATCCTTCTCCCACCTCGCCGCCAAGACCTGGAACACCCTTCCACTAAGCCTACGACAGACCCAAGACCTGCTGACCTTCAGGAGGCTACTCAAGACCTGGTTGTTCGACCAGTAGCAGCACCCCCCCCTTTTTTCCCTAGCGCCTTGAGACCCTCGCGGGTAAGTAGTGCGCTTTACAAATTCTGTGATTGATTGATTGATTGATTGATTGATTGATTGGTCAGCGCGAACGGCAAGAAGTACTTCCGGGGCGAAAGCTGACGTCACTTCCTGCCAGGGCCGGTAATGGGGAGGGGGAGGAGAAGGTGGGGGGGCCTATTTCGGGCACATTGCCCAGGCCCTCGTCCTCTCTTCCTTACAGCGCCGGCCCCGTGTGCAGGGGACTTTGTGAATCTGGCGAATCGCCGGCGCTGGAGCGGAGGAGTCATGCAGACGGCGGTCGTTTTTTTCCCTTTCTCTTTTCTTTTCTTTCTTGCAGGGCAAGAAGCATCGGGACAATGGGCGCACCGCTGCCGGAATCCGAGGGGGAGAGTCGCACCGCCTGAGGACCGGGAGTGGCACGGGCTAGAGTGTTACTCGCCCAGCGTGAAGGAAGTGCTCGGTGGAGGCTTCATGCGGGGGCAGGTTGGCCCGGTTAGTCGTTGTGAGGGATCCGGTAATTATACAACCAATGCAATTTTAAGTGGAGCGTCTAGGGAGGTCGTTAGTTGTCTGGCGGAGGTGACATAACTCCAGTTCCATAGCTTGTGTTCCATAACTCCAGTTCCTTGTTATAAATGCTTGGGAGGTGAACTCGCCGCTCGCGGCATGCGCAGGGCGGCGATTTAACAAGTGTGTGGCTGAGTTTGGAGGGATGCTGGCCCTACAGTTCGTGGAGATTGGGGCAATGGCTCGGTGGTAGGCACTGGTCTCCGCGGTATGCTGGGACGGCAGGCGATCTCAGGGCACTGTATGCTTAGCTCCGGCACGTAGTGTTTGTTGTCCGCGCACTCTAACGTAAGCGACACTTGCAGCATAATTGGTGCGTTGATCACACCAGCTTTTGAAATGTGCTTTGATGGTAGCATCACTTAGTCGGGATCTGTGGGAAGTCAGGGTGCGGGGCACATGGCTTCTGCAGAGAGAGAGATCTCGTGGCAACGTATGCGCAAGCAATGTGTAAAAAACGGAGGGGGCTCGGCGCCCAGCTAGTATTACCCGAGCTTGGGGGTGCAGCGCAGGCCTTGCCTTAGGCATGTGAACTCTCCTATTGCGGCATGGCTCCCCGAGCATTGCAGAGGAGGCCGTAGTCAGTTCTGTCGTCTGGTGAAGCTAAACTCAGACAAGACGGAAGTCCTCATCCTCGGTTCCACCCCCTCGGCCTGGGACGACTCCTGGTGGCCGTCCGCACTGGGAACAGCTCCAACACCCACCGACCACGCACGCAACCTAGGGTTCATCCTCGACTCCACCATCTCCATGACAAAGCAGGTCAACGCCGTCTCATCCTCCTGCTTCAACACCCTCCGCATGCTCCGCAAGATCTACAGGTGGATCCCCACCGAAACGAGAAGAACGGTCACCCAGGCCCTCGTCAGCAGCAGGTTGGACTACGGAAACGCCCTCTACGCAGGAGCCTCGGCCAAACTCCTGAAACGACTGAAACGCATTCAGAACGCCTCTGCTCGCCTGATCCTCTACATCCCTCGCTGCAGCCACATCACACCCCACCTGAGAGACCTGCACTGGCTCCCCGTCAACAAGAGGATCACCTTCAAGCTCCTCACCCACGCGCACAAGGCACTCTACAACACCGGACCAGCATACCTCAACGGACGACTCAACTTCTACACCCCCAACCGCCAGCTTCGCTCCGCCGACCTCGCCACAGTCCCCCGCATTCGAAGAACGACCTCCGGCGGCAGATCGTTCTCCCACCTCGCCGCCAAGACCTGGAACACCCTCCCCATCCCCCTACGGCAGACCCAAGACCTGCTGACCTTCAGAAGACTCCTCAAGACCTGGCTTCTCGAGCAGTAGCAGCATTCCCCCCTCGCCCCCCCCCCAGCGCCTTGAGACCCTCACGGGTAAGTAGTGCGCTTTACAAATGTTCTGATTGATTGATTGATTGGTGGCGCGGGATTCAGCACTTGAGTGAATGCTGCAGTGGTGATGTAGTGGATAGCACGGGGTACAGTTACCGGAACATTTTGAGGGGCAGAGGCTGAACATGAGCTCTTCCCTGGTAGTAACCCCATACAAGGGGTGTATTTGCATCCGGGTTCTTTTAAAAGCATATAAACACCACGACTCGCGTGCCTAATAAATATACAAAACTGTACTTTATACAGTACTCGGAGGTCTCCTGTGAAAAATTGGCGGGCAGTCTTTGGTGAGAATGGGGGCGCCTGTGACGAGGGATCTCGTTCCTATCATCATGGCAATCGCCTTGGTTGCAACCAGTGGGGGCTGGGCAGATGTTGCATGGATCCGATAAGGTTTTGGTATCATTTACAGATATCTGATGGTCATTGTCAGTTATACCCGGTAGGGGGGCAGTCTATCCGCCACGGTGTGGGGATGTTCTTAAGCTTGGGCATGCGCACAACACACGAAGCATGGGGGTCTGCCGCTAGTTATGTGCGGGGTCGGGTTGACTCATTTGGGTGCTCGTCTGGTTCGCTGGCTCAGACAGCACCGCCTCGTGCCCATGCTGTTGAGCTGGGAGGGGGGCCGTCCATGTCTCTGAGGCGCTGCCGGTTCCGGTTGTAGCGCCAACGGGCTCTTGGAGGGGGATGGGTACCCGCAGCAACTTCACGGTGGGGTGCGGGCGTCGGTAGCTTCCGGAAGTATACCAAGGGGTGGTATTGACGGCGGCAGTCAAGAACCGGTAGCATGCGGATTCCTTGGATCTCGACACAATTTGTTGCTGTTCGGGAGGTGTGTAGGCGTGGGGAGTCATTATCGGAGGTGCGAAGGGCTGTTTCAGCCACTCAGGCGGAGGATCTGGCCTTACTGCTAGGGCAGTCGCCCACGAAGCCGGGGAGCCAGGTACGAGTTTCAGCATGAGGCTCAACAATTTGCATTACAGGGCGCATCGCTCCATTCGCAGGGTGTGTGTCCCTCTGTTGCATGAGTGGTGCTCACGCAAAGGGCTCTGATTCCCTTATTGCAATTCAGGTATGGGGTTTGAATAATGGGACAGAGTTGCTGGTCGGGTGATCACTTCGACGAGATGTTACTCCAGTAAGACACCCAAAGCACAGGGCATTTGGGGTGGAGTAGCTTGGCTGCACTTCGATACTGTTTGATGGACTGTTGTAGAGGACCCCGTGATTGGGTGCGAGTTTCGGCAGGGACACTCAACATTTTATGATTCAGCGGCAAATCACTTAGGTTCGCCGGGTATGTGTTCGTTTGTGACGAAATTGGCTTGCGTAAAGCGCTCCGATACCCCATTGCTAATTGGGTAGGTGGTTGTTAATAATTTGACAGTGTTAAGAGGGCTAAATTCGCCTGTACAATTATAGTACAATACGGCGCACTGGTGTGCGCTGAGGGGCTGTGTTGCATTTCTGTGGCTTAGTCTTCGGGGAGATTGGCATCACCAGCAGCACGATGGCGTCCAAAACACGAGTGGGAAGGAGTGCAGTAGCGACACATAGTGTCACAGCGGGAGTTGAGGGTATGTGAGTGGTAGGGGCTTCAGGAACCTTGTGTGGGGGAGTAGCGAGTGGTCAGTGATGACTAATGGGGTAATCATGAGGATGCATAGTCCTGGGAGTGACGAATGTGTGGTGATGTATTAGGTTACACTCCAAAGGTTCCTACAAAACAGGCATTAATGTGGGCCTGGAATCACGCCGCCTGACTGCGTGGAGAAACGATGCATGCGGTGGAACAGCCTCTTTCCTCTGGCCACCAATGGTGTAGTAAAGGCAATAAGATCTATCCTCAAGAGTATGCTGCTCTGGGAGAGAGAGTTGTATCTGCTGAGAGGAAGCGCAGGGGGAAAGAGCGCAAGGGGGTCAAGGGGTCATTCCGGATAGGCGCTAGGTCGTGAGTGGGGCATTGTGGGTAGCGGAGATAGCTTCTCCCTTAAGGCTCTCTGCCCATGCTCCAGCTCATGTGCTAGGGGCGCGATGTGGACCTTACGCATGCATGCAGGCTGGCATGGAACAGGATCAGTCCCTTTCTTGCATGGGTGTCAGAGGCACCCTTATCACGGGGGCAGCCTTGCAGGCCTGTGTTTGCTCATCTGAGCAGCATTTAATTCCTTTCATTTAGCCCCATCTCTTCTGTTTCTTGTAATTTCCGTGCACACCCAGCTTACGCCAGGATGGGATCTTTCATGGGTCCATTGCTCGATTTAATTCACGTGGCCGGGCTAGAAATACTCCCTCTAGTTTAACAGTGCACTGAATATATTCTGGTGTAGCCCGTCCATCGTATGGTTTTAGTCCCCCTTTCAGCCAATGAGCGAGATTTGAAGCTGCTAGCCAGTTACAGGGCACAAGTCGATGGTGCACGCTGGTAGATGGCACCGATCCTATGTTTGAAGGGGAGACGCGGTTCAACCGTTCAAGAGGTGGGGTTCCACTGGAATATGCAGAACGTTGTCTGGGGGTACGTTGCGAACATTTGGACAGTCTCAGCTGCACTGGCGAGTTTTCTGTTCTTGTTCTGAAGGGCAATGTCAGCCAGAGACGAGGCTTAGCTGGTTCCAGCTGCGCCCATAACGTGGCGGAAATCGAGGGGCCATCAGGACTCCTGTCAGGCAACGGCTCAGATGTTTGGGTTCTCGACATCTCTGAGGGGAATGGGATGCCGGCCCTACCACAGTTGGTAGGGGCCTCGCTACGAGCGCACCCCGAGGTCAAGCAAAAAGTGCATAGGGCGTATAGGCAGGCCCACTTAGGGCGGCTTGCATCTAGCGGGATCGCAAAGCAAGCTTGTGTCTTACGCGAGAGCCAGAGGGGCGGTGATCGGTCTTTTCCAAGCTTGGGGGATACAAAACGAGGGCAATTCTTCCGTGGGGAGAAAGACCTTAGCAGGATACATATTGCCTAACCTCCACGTAGGGGGCGGTACTCTAACGAGCGTACTTTATTTTCCTTAGCATGTGCGGTGGCATGGTAGGGGGCTTGCAGATGGATCAGATTGATAAGGGGATCACGACTCTGTGCACTGGCAAGGTCTGCAGTTCTTGGACGCCAGGATATAGGCAGACAGGCTCACTCCCAGGGGGAGGTTCAAACCTGACCCTAATGGAAGGGGGATGGTAGTAGAGCGCGAATCAACATAAAGGGAATAGAGTGGGCCGGTAGATGATCTTGGGAGAATACAGTTCCATCTGTCCTGAGGTGCAAACTCTTGCATAGTTGTGCGTAGCATAGTTTGAGCTACCTATCGCAGCAGGGGATGGATCTAGTCGATTACTCAAAACAGAATGGGGGCTGCGGCATGCGCAGCGGGCCTGATATTTACCAGACGAGATGAAGGTAATATGTCTTCCAAAGTTGTGGGGGTCACTTTCCTGTGCAATGGGCCACTTATGGTTTGCAGCAGTGGCGAGGGTTGAAGCTAGTAGGCTTTGAGAGTGTCTCCCTTTCGTTGGATTGAGGTGGCCCTTCAGATTGCACACATTCGCCAGCTGGTGGAAGACTCCGTGTGCCATGGGGGACTGCAGTTCCCAGAGTTGGTTATCCTACAGTTAGGAGGTAATGATAGGTTGGGGCTTGGACGCAGGGCCGCAAGGGAGGCTCTGTTGTCGGGAGGCGGAAGTGGGGGCCAGGACTATGGTCAAGTGCCCCCCCCCCTTTTGTTTAACGTTATGGCCGAGGGCTGTGAATGCCGGAATGGCCTAGCTGTGCCCGGGGCAGGGGCCTGCTTGGGAATGCACCCACAAAATACCTATAAGGGTCGTATGGGTCATTCCAATGGTGTACACATGTCTACCGGGGACTCAGGCTCGTGGATCAGTAGCATCGGAGAGCCTGATATGGCTAGGGGCCTGGGGATCGATGGAACTTGGTGGGCAGAAGTTGTCTGGTGGTGGGGATGGCAAAGGACCTGTGGGCCCTGGTCGCCCTTGTGGCGGTAAGGAGGCCACATAAATTGCCTTACATTGTTAAGGGGAGTCCTCCTGCATACTCCCTAGGCCAGCACTGAGGGGGAGATACGGTAAGCTCACCCCAGAGAGAATGGAGACACCGGCTGGGGGCAAGGGCGCCAGCTTACAAACTAGGGCATGGGGCACCAGCCCCTGGTTATACCCTACGAGCCCCGGTGGGCAGCCTGGTGGTGGAGGGGTGGGCCCCTATGGTGGCGGACAAGGACAATATGGCAAGGGGCTCACCTCTCAAGGACGCAGGTGGGTTGCGCCTTGCGTGGTTCTCAGTTGGGGGACGCAAGCCAGAAGGCCCCTTAGTGCTGGAGCGATAGAGAACATTCTTTGTCGATAAATTAAGTGCTGTCATTTCTGCTGATAGATTATGATGTTAGGATCAACATAAATGTAAATATCGTGCAGTGATCGAATTTGATAAATCTATGTTGTATGAAATTTGAATTTATTGGTTATATATTGTCATGTTTATATGTGATGGTTTATAATAAACATGGCCTCTTTTACCCACAGCTCTAGTCGTCAAGTCTTAATTTGTGGGTTCTGATGGGGGCGGGCCGGGAACAACCTGGGGGGTCCGGGTCCTATGGAAAAGCGCATACTATAAGGAAGCGCGCCATTAGGATGCAAGACCCCTGGATCCCGGCCACGCCCTCGTGGCTCCTGGCTGAGGGATTGGTCAGCGCGAACAGCAAGTACTTCTTTCGGGGCGAAAGCTGACGTCACTTCCTGCCGGGGCCGGTAATGGGGGGGGGGAGGAGAGGGTGGGGGGCCTATTTAGGGCACATTGCCCAGGCCCTCGTCCTCTCTTCCTTACAGCACCAGCCCCGTGTGCAGGGGACTTCGTGAATCTCCCACCCACCCATCCCTAGAGTTAGAGCTTGGGAATGTGTTGGAAGTCGAATTAAGCGGGCGGTAAGGAGGTCACATAAATTGCCTTACATTGTTAAGGGGAGTCCTCCTGTATACTCCCTAGGCCAGCACTGAGGGGGAGATACGGTGAGCTCACCCCAGAGAGAATGGAGACTCCGGCTGGGGGCAAGGGCGCCAGCTTACAAACTAGGGCATGGGGCACCAGCCCCTGGTTATACCCTACGAGCCCCGGTGGGCAGCCTGGTGGTGGAGGGGTGGGCCCCTAGGATGGCGGACAAGGACCGTATGGCAAGGGGCTCACCTCTCAAAGACGCAGGTTGGTTGCGCCTTGCGTGGTTCTCAGTTGGGGGACGCGAGCCAGAGGGCCCCTTAGTGCTGGAGCGATAGAGAACATTCTTTGTCGATAAATTAAGTGCTGTCATTTCTGCTGTTAGATTATGATGTTATGATCAACATAAATGTAAATATCGTGCAGTGATCGAATTTGATAAATCTATGTTGTATGAAATTTGAATTTATTGGTTATATATTGTCATGTTTATATGTGATGGTTTATAATAAACATGGCCTCTTTTATCCACAGCTCTGGTCGTCAAGTCTTAATTTGTGGGTTCTGATGGGGGCGGGGCCAGGAACAACCTGAGGGGTCCGGGTCCTATGACTCTTTGGAAAATATGTGAATGAGGTGCAACCATCAGTTTAAATATTCACAGCGACAAAGGAAAAGAACATGCTCCATTTTCTGGTGAGTGGAGAAGGTGTAAGAGTGAGAAAGAGTGTGTGTGTATGTATTTGTATGTATGTATGTAAGAGAGGATTTGGAGATGATGCAATCAAATATATATATAAGGCCCATAATGAAATGGAAGGAGATGATGTGTGACACATGCGGGTGGAAGGGTTTCGGAAAGGGAGGTTTGGGGATAAAAAGAGGTTTGAGAGAACAATGCAGAGTGAGAAGACGAAAAGTAATCTGAGAGGGAGGATGGGGGACACAGACTCTCAAAAAACACTCCCCTTCCACAGACATTTGCAATGTTTAATTCACTGTCTCTTACTTGTAGAACTGAACGTTTTATATGCCAGTTATTCACAATTATGCCTTTGCTGCTGCTCCTTTATCTGTTATTGAATAAAAATCAGTGCTGATAAGTATTGACAAAGTCACTAAGTCTGGCTTGCTTTGGGTGTATTTGCTCATTGCTGTCTAATATGTTTGAATGTAGTAACAGAAGCCTCACAGAGAAGGACCCACATACTGGCCATGTAGCATACTGTGCCAAACGCAGGATTCTAGCTGACATGATTTAGGCTTCGCCCTTAATTACTTAGGCCACACCTCTCGTAAAGGTTCCTAGTTAAACATCTTTGGCGCTGTCTCTTATAGATGCCCCCACTTTTTCATCTTACTTTAAGGACTGGCTCTCTTGATACTGGGTTTGATATGAAAAGTTTTTGAGTACATAGACCTTATGTGTTAAAAAATGGTCTGCATGGTGAAATTCTTCATTAGCGCACATCTATACAATTAGATATGATTTGCAATAGGAAACAATCCACTGGTTTCAGTAACTGACTGTTGAAGCAGAATCCTGCTTAACCAGCAAATCCCACTATAGGAGCCTTAAGCACACAGAACCTGAGCGTCGGTCTCTCTTCTAATAGAAATTATGTGGAGAAGAAAACATGACTTGTATAAGAGTGGGTGAATTAATTCCACCCACACAGTCAGCTGAGTTTTCAGAATGCTGTATTCACAAAGTAGTACAAATTGTCCTGAATCTGCCTGAAGCTGGTGTAGTTAAACGTTGTACACCTCTGCGGGTATCCTAACACGAATGGACCATCAGGCTGCGTGGATTTGTCGCCTGAGTGACAGCGAGACCCACAAGCCACTTCTCGACTAAGACATCAACTTTACCCACTACTGTAAATCCAGTTCTAGGACTTCTGGCTGCAGTGAGAGGAGACGAAGCAAATTACCACCATAAGAAAACGCAAACGGGTGAAACTGCTGGCTCTGCACAGGAAAATTTCAGCTGTAACGCTAGGCCCCTTTCTGTCAGCTTCATTTTTTATAAAAAGCACTTAGTGAAGCCAGTGACCTTTCTTTTAAAACAATAAGGGTGCCACAAGACTTCCCAATCTTGCGCAGGCCTACTTTTGCACTCTTAATTCCCCATGTTGTCCATTACCAGTTCAAACTCAAAAATGTCCCTTCATTTAGATGACTTTAAGCTATGTTCAAAGTTTAATTCAAGAATTTACTCTTGCTAGGGAAAAAATCCATACCATGATACAGAATCTGTGGTAATCCCACACACAAGACGTCAACGAGGCATCATGTAAGCAGATTGCGAAGAGAAAGATTATAACAATGCAATTTTGAGTCAGAGTTGATTTAAAGATGTTAAGCTTCTGAAACACATGGGGAAAATCCTTAATGACTCACCAACAAAACAGCACATTTTGCTTAAACTTGAAAACAGTGTTCAGCTCCTATTAACTGCTTCCATGAAAGTATCAGAGCTTCTGAAATCTCATAATGTCTGTCTACAATAAATGTATCTTTTAATGTCAAGCACCTGAGGAATAGGGTGGTGAGTGGTAGTTTCACATCAAGGCTCGGTCCAGGAAGAGTACCTCTTAAGGGTGACATATTAATATAGAAATGAGACGGGAATTCACTTATGAATAAGGAGGTGAAGAGTCCATAATGCTTTGTGGATAACATGTTGTGAAGGCAAATAGCTGCTGGATTCCCGCCACTCCAGCTACAAAAAATGTTCTTCCTGTCCAGTTGCTCAAAGGGGCAATATCAGGAATATCTGAGTCTGCGCCGGTGCATAGGCATAAACCCTGTTGGGATGGACAGTCCTCTGCATGACTCTAGCGAGCCATGCTGCCTTGTGCTTTTTTTTCCCACTGACTCTTTCATTTTGCCCTCAACGAGCTCGACAATAATGACACTGTTGAGAGTGTAGATTTTCTATTATTAACTCCAATGTGGTGACGTTACTGTAAATGATAATTAGCATACAATGTTTATGTCAGAGGACACTGACAATGATATTCTAATACCATACCCTGAGAAGGCACCCAATGGGCACTCTTCTTTTGTAAAGCAAATCCTGCCCTCTCTGCTAAGGCAATGCGGGGCTAGCAGCAGTGTAAGTGTAGTGATGTGACATGCATTTTCACATGCAACCTTTAGGAGGAGATGTCTTTTGGCCTTGCTCATGTAAAAGCTCTGTTCAATCTCCTCTAATGTGGGCCCGTTAACGACATGTCTGGGAAATGTATGGAGGGTGCATATGCACATCCGTGTGTGGCTGAGTACAAGTGTCTCACTGAATACATGGATCAGTGCATTAGACTCTGTGTGTGTGTGTGTGGAAGGCTCTGAAAACTGTGGCTGACTTTGTGCAAAGGGTGCCTCCTGGGTGTCTACTGACCCATGAGCTGGCACATTACCATACCCTTTTCCTCTCCCCACAGTACAGTTATTCCTGTTGGGGAAGAAATGGCCTGTCTGGTCACTGAAGTAGCCACAGTGCCCCTGGCAGAGCTGAACACAACCTCTGCATCCTCGATCGCACAGTGGTCGTGTCTTTCTGGGATTGCAGGAGTCTGCAGGTTTCAACGGTTGTAAATGGTCACAGTGGTCAAGACTGACCAATGGTTCTTGATCAATTCCTTGTTCCATGTTGTTTCGTCACCCAGGAAGGAGCCGCTCACCATTGTCATTTGGAAGAATGTGATCCTGGATTAGGACTCTGCTAGTCAATGACTTTCCTGCCAAACTAGGACCAAGCCTGGACCAAAGGCTCTGAAGAGTGGTGCAGTGATTGCCCTCTGTGTGGAGAGTTTGCAGCCTGTGGAGTAGATGCTGGCTTGCATCTTTGAGGGAGAGTGGCTATCTACTTACCAGTGAGATCGGGGCGAGCAGGCCCTACAGGTCCAGTGGAAGTCATGCTGTGCAGAACTCCAGGGAATGAACCCCTCCCCTCAGTCCGCTGCTTGGCGATCTGAAAACACTGTCTACTGCAGCAAAACCTCCTGGGGAAGAACTGTCACCTGTTGCTACCGGGAGGGAGATCCTCCTTCATCCCTGATCCCATCCATGCTGCAGGGAAGCTTGTGTGTGCCTTCTTGTTGTCACCAGAGGTCTTGAGGGTAAGCTCTACTTCACCTTCTGGCCTGGGGATTTAGAGAGGTAGTTGGAGGAGCTCGTCCTGCATCTCTAACCATTGACTTAATCTCTCTAACCCAAGTGTTTTTCAAACTGGACACATTTGAACCCACTCCTCCAGTTCATATATCAGTAAGCACCAGTGGCGTAACATTAGCCCCCGTGGCCTCTGTGGTGCAGGGGGGCCCCCGAGCTCCAGAGGTCCCCCTCCGGCACTGTGCACGGGTGGCAGGCTCCTGGCCTGAGAGTTCCTGCCTGGGCTTGGGTAGAGGGGGCTTCCATGTACTTTGCAGGCCCGCCCTCAAGATTCATTACGCCCCTGGTAAGCACATTGCTTCTGACTTTGTCCTTGCTATTATTGGTGGCCACTACTAGTATTCCAAGACCTGTAGACACCCTTGCCACTGGAATTTCTAGACTGCAACTGGTGGTCATCCCAGTACTGACCCTTGCTGCTTTGTGCCACTTTTTGTGCCATGTGGTAGTGGGAATTCCATTGTATTGGCACTGGAACCAGCTGTTGCCCCAACAAGCTAGTCTATCTGGTTGGTTGACAGTGGACTATGCCTACACACTGTAGGCCAGTCACGGAAAGCTGTCCCTGCATCCCAGAAAGGGACGGTTTGCTTGCCAGGCTGGAGGGGCATGTGCTGCTTTGGGAGGGGTTTCATGGACAGTTCATTGGACCAGTGGATTTTGTGGCTGGTGCATTGAAACCCATTAACTTTCCAGCATCAGCCCTGAAACCAAAATCATAGAAGTGTAAACTGAAACAAACATTTTTCCTTTAAAAAGTAGGAAGAGAGACCCTACCGAATTCAAGTGTATCTTTTATGAGACGGAAATTTGTGATTCTGTTTTTGGTTACGTGATCCTTGGGGAAAGATCAATGATGACTGTGAAGTTCTGAAGTCACAAGCATGATCTCAACAATAAATGGTCACCAGCCCCATGTTAAACTCTAACGGTTAGGAGGTAAACGCTATGATAGCGCATCGGGTCATATCTCTTACTAGGAAGGAGGAAGAGAGTCCTGGTAATAGTTTATAACCATTGTTTTAAGTTGTCCTATTTTTCTGGTGTGTATTACAGTCCTTTTCTTTCAGAAACTAAATCACTAACCTCAGACTACCACTCAAAAGCTCGATCTCCTACAAAAAAACACAATATCCAAAAGGCATCAAGGGACTGCTGTAGCACAATTTTGTCTCTCGCTCCACTGTACCAGTGTGTCTCTTATTACCGACTGTAATAGCACCACCTATGCAGCATTTATAGCACATCCTAAAGGTAACAAAAATATAAATAAAATATTCCTTTCTCTTCATTTTCCGAGTTGCTGATGGAAGTGGATTGTCGGACTTCATCAAGAAAAGGCTCATAAAAGAAGCAGACAGTAAGCCGGGGGTTACCCAATATTTTAATAATGGGTGCCAGATTAGGAGAACATCTCCACCCCGGCAGCTTTCATCTTGTGGAGAAGAGATTTAGACCTCTTATGCGCAAAAGGCAATATCAAGTCAGTCTGCAAAGTATTTTCTTCAGTTTCATTTATAACCCTAATATATGTCTACATTCTCAGATCACAACATAACACTAAACTTCACAGGTTGCACCCGTCAGTAGCCAACCCTCCTTTTCTGACAAGCACACGCAAAGCAACTAACAGACTCTTAGCAGATTTGAGAAACAGATTTCCATATTCTGCGGCCCCCGCCCCCACCACCAATCTTATGCGCGTGTTCGGTGGCATATGGCACAGGGATCAGGACAGTACAAGCCCTGTCAAATCGTTACAAGGAACGGAAAACTGCACCATGATGCTGGCTTGGGGTGTACATCTGCCGTGTCATTGTAGCAGTTCGTGCCAGTTGCAGTGTTGTGCAACAATAGCCTTGGATGGAAGCAGCAGAAGAAGCGCGTGTCTCCTTCTACATACAAATAAAATGGCGCTGGCATTTACTTCCGTGCACCAGACACAAAAGAAGTACAAATAGCTTTCGGTGAAAAATATAATTTTGTGTTAATGATCTGGGCGCCCGTATCATTTACTTATGGAGTGCCTTTTCTTTGGGTACTTTAGGAATATTGGAGGAGTTTGTTTACAAAACGGATGTGATTTCTGTTTACGATATTTACCTTTTTACAGCACCAGGATTCGTCAGTGACCAGCTGTTTTTTTTCTTTTCTGGATAAAGCAGGTACGACAACTTTCTTTCCATCTATCTATGGTATATAGGTGACAACATATCTAACTGCCGATCATCCCATACATATATTTAGGAATATCTGCCGATATATTTGTCAGTGTACCACAATCGAACCGCACTGAAATGTATACATATACATATTTACGTGTAAATATAGATATACAACGCCAGACCAATTGGAAAAGAACAAGTTGATGCTTGAATTAGAGCACACTTAGAAAATAATTTAGTTTCAAGTTGTTACCTACAAAATTTCACTATGTTAGGAATGCCGTGCTATATCAGTATCACTATACCGGAAATACTCTTGCTGATTGAAGATGATCTCCCTGTCCCCTGCACACTGGGTCTTCCTAGGCCCAAAGTTTGGCTCACAAGCCCAAGGCCGGCGCTGGTGAATGTCGGGGAGCCAAATGGCAAGGTAAACTTAATTCCACATCATGCCTCTTAAATCCACCACTAGACACTCCCTGCCCCTTTATCTCTCTCTTGTAGGTTGCTGCATTCTCTCAGTCATACTTTTTCTGTCTTTCTTTTCCTCGTGTTCCCCTTGTGTTTTTCCTCTCTTGCTCTGGGCCAAAGCCACGTGAGTGCAAGCCCCCAAAAATCAGTGCTGGTGGGACCCACCTGCAACCACCGGTTCAAATTAAGCACTGTATTTACACACACATCTACACACGTGTGTAGGCAGTATATAACACAGATACAAGTGCTAAATAGTGCTATGCTATATATTTACTCTCATTTTTATACAAACACCCATTACAGTGATCATAATAGCGTCGCCATGGTTAAGAATACAATTGACCTTCCAAAAAACACATTTTTTGACTAATAATTTTGAAATCTTGACTACATTTCAACAATTGCTGAGCAGCTCCCCGGAATCCACGTGCAATCTACATATGCAGGCAGATGTGAAGTTTTTGAGACCACTGGCTAAGGATTTCATACTTTAAAGCACATTTTTGAAGTCCATTTTTTAAGACTTCTTGCCTTGTGCTACCTGTATGATACATTGGGCTCTATATAACACTCACCAGGACACACTGATACAAACTTTCTGCATCATTTTACACCAGATTTGATGTGCATAAGGACACTGCTTCAACCTGATTCATGCTTCAAAAATGGTGCTAAATAGTGCAGGGTTTTTTGGGAAACACGCTTTTAAATATTGCCCTGTATTATCTATAATTCAGGCATGAATGGAACGAGCAAAGTAATTTTCAGTGACTATCCGGAAAACAAGACTCACGAACTGCTCCGCAAAAGAATTATGAATAGATGCTCACATTCGAGCCAGCCATAAAAACATGCACATTAACTTATATCTGTCTTTTTAAACCCACAGCGTTAGCTACCGATGGATTCTAAAAAGATGTACATTTAGATCAGTGGTGCGACATAAATGTACTAAATTCAAATGTGTTAAAATCAGCAGGGTGGCCCAGTGAGCAAAACTCTCTCTGCTGCGATATGCGGTGACCTGTGGGTCACAAGTGTGAATCTCGACAAGGCCAATGCAGCCTTCCATCATTTTAAGGTCAGTAAATTTAGTACCATTACATTTTGTAATAGCAGCATTTTATTTACCGCACTTAGAATCAGCAGAAGGGCGATATGGAGCAAGGAATAAAAAAACAAACTCTCTTACATACACATAAACACACACACATATATATATATACACACACACACACACACACACACACTTACAGGCATATATACTTCTATATAGAAGGTATATAATGGGGAACAGTGCAATTTTGTTCAGTATCGCCACTGAGGGGTTCTAGTGACACCAATAACGAGGCTGAAGGCTGAGCATTTTGTAAATGACACCTGAACCCCAAGAAGCAATATACAACCATATTACACATTACCCATGATGTATTTTTTATATCACGTCTATTTCAGGGCAGTTAGCTGATTTTAAAAAAGTGCAGATTAAATTGACACTGATTGGAATTAGAATGTTTAGTTTTTTTTTTTTTTTACCTTTCATGAATACATTGATAAAACAATGGACAATAGTGGGGGACCACTGAATTTATACAATTCTGTGGCTACAGCATTTAACGCATAGTTATGGATTGACAGCATTTGACCCAGTATGCATTATTTGCAGATTTCACAAAAAATTGTGTTTCTAGCTCAAATGGGTGAAACCACTGCCAGAAAATGTGCTGCATAATTTGCAATTTTTGCCAGATAATTTAGAGAACTTTGCCAGGCAAATTGCTTCCCCATGTCTACAATACTAGCATTGGTAAACTCTTCAAGGTTTGGGGTGCTGGCAATATGATGATGAAATCAATATTTCACAGGGAACCACGAAATATTTTGCATATTTCACAGTTCTCTGTGAAATATGAGCTTTTGTCCCACTGCATTTTGTGAAAGAAAAACACCCAAACATGTAATTTCATGTAATATATACACACACACACACACGTGTGTTTGTATATGTATAGATACACACACCAACACATATGTACATGCATACTTACATATGTGCACACACATACATATATCGCTTTATAGAGAGTCATGTATTCTGTTTCTTTGACACATACTTATTGTCCACTTTGCGATTATTGGCTGTCAACGTTGAACGAATTTCTCTGGCCTGTGTTTGCAAGTATGTTCTTCGTCACAAACACGCTTTCTTCATTAAATTCTTATTTGGCTGGTAATCTCCTTTGATCGCTAAAGTTCTCCGAAGCCCCTCTCTGCATCCCCTCCCCCTTTTTGATACTATCGGCGTAGCTTTTGACCAGGGAGCGTGATGAATTAAATGTATGACAGTTATGACAGGTGAGGAGTGTGCAGAGGGGGCTTAAACAGCAGGGATAAGACAAAGCCCCCTTTTAAGAACAAAACCCCCATCCAAAGGCGAGCTCGTTAATGACCAGCCGCAGAATCGCTCTTTATTCACCCTGCTGGATGAGGAGCAAGCCGATACCATAGACAAAGCCTAGTGAGCAACAGGCCTGTTGTCTAACCCAAGCCACCCTGCCAACTAATTGAAAGGGCGGTTTGCTCCTCGCGGCCTATGAGGCCAACTGAGGACTCTGGTAGGAAGACCACGCTTTTCCTTCCATCGTCGGCCATTAAATCACTGGGCACAAGTTTACAGATGGGCTAAGCAGAATTACACCAATGAGACCCCAAAAATAAATCTATTGCTGAGGATCCCGCTTAGCCCCCCCCTCACATCCACTGCCACTCCCCCCCATGTCCAGCAGTACAAATCCAAGGAATGTTGGAAGTCAATCCATTAGGATTAATAGGGCAGGCTTCTCATTTTGGAAGTCGTCCGGCTGATAATATCGAAGAATTGAACTCACAATCTTCCTTTATCCCGCCCTCTTATGTCTAGCCGTATTGACCCATTTTATTTATTTAAATAAACCGGAGACCCAAGATGAAGTTATAATCATGTTCAATAATAAATATAGGAGATTAAGGAGTCACAGCACGAATGCAAACTCTGTTCTCATCATTAAAGAGCAGAAAGAACATAAACACTGAGGAATAAAAAAAAAATCTAAAAATTGCCTTTATTTGCTTCCACTTAGTGAAGTATTCATTCTTAGCGTATAGAATTTTCAATTTAAGAAAAGTGGCATATGTCCGACTAGAAGCAGGCTGTTGCCAGACTGCCCAGCGTTTATTTTAAAGTATCAATTTTACTTACTGGAGGCTATTTCATTTTTTTTTAAACGTGCAATATCTTTATGATTTTATGCCACCTGCTTCATGATGAACCCAATGTTGCTTTGTCTGAGGAATTAGACTTTCATCTGCAAGTAAGTCTATGCTTTCACGAGGAAGTTTCTCAAATGCAACCATGGCCTCCGCTCGTCATAAAAAATAAGCTGGCTTTTTAATGCCCATGGCACGAGGCCATGGTGCCTGCCATAGCGATTACAAGCTAGAACAAAGCTGCAATGCTCATCCCATTGCAAACACCCTTTGCTATGCCAACTTGGCATATGCCAGTGCAAGTGATGCTATTGCTAATGAAGAGATAATCATGGATCAGATACCTATTTTTGGAATGCCAAGCAATAAATGAAAAAAAACTGACAAGGCACAGTCGGGAAAAAACAAAAAGAATCAGGGATTACAGCTACTGTATGGAAATGCAAGTATCAGCAAGAATAGCTGCCAGCCAATCAGAATAGCATAGTGAATTCAGCTGCACAGTCAATATTAAAATAATCCTAAAATAGCTCAAACTACAATAAAGATGAAAGTTAAATATGTGCTTTGATGGTACTCTGCTTTTATGCACAAACAGATTCTGATTGCAAGCAGTTTGATAATATGACTGTAACGGACTGCTACCTGGCCTTACTAGTTCATCAAGTTTTAACTGCTGAAAGTAGGCCTTTCTGTAGTTTTTCGCAAAAAATGCTCTCTTCGCCTTGTCACTGGAAGACCTAAAATTGAAAGGCAAATTTACACTGGAGTATGGTTACAGTGCAGTATTCACATTTGTGTTCAAGAGGAGAACACAGCATTGACATGAACAAAAACTTCTAAAATATCTGCGAAACCTACAAGGCTTAGAAGTGGTACACCAAATCCTGGCCTTAATCATTGTGCTTGGTAAGGAAGTGATGCCTGAGGCCTGGCGTGTGCATGACTGGCCGGTACATGTTAATTCTCGACTTCACAGTGCATGGTTGTGGGGAAAGGTCACCATGTTGTGTTCATTCGGGTCTGACTCACCTTGCCTCTTACCCTGAAGCATAGAATCATACCGGCTGCATTTGTGCGCCCCACTTCCTGGCACTACCAGCGTTTTATGAGAAGACTGGAAGTATATGCACCGTCATCATACTTTAAAGGGCTGCATCTGGTACGAACCGGTCGTAAAGTTGTCCTGCAAAAAGTAAAAGGATTCCGTTGGGTGCGTTTCTGAAGCGTTAGTGCCCGCAGGACCAGATCACCGGCATGCGCAGGTCACCTTGGCTTCCGTGTCTCACAAGGAGTTACGGATGTCTTCCTAGCATAAGTGGAATAAAATGAGGATCATGAATTTACCTCTGGGACATGTTAACAAGTGCAGAACAATTATTCACATCACTTTATTCTTGCTGTGTGAGGCTTTGAAATATATTGTACATTTTTCTTCCATTACCGTCTTTGCCATTTTTCTAAAGCCCCTGGAAGTGATTCCCGTGATTAGTATTTCAAGTGTGCAGTTAGTTGAAAACAAAGACATTGATAAACTTCACCTCACCCTATGCTATCTTTTAAAAATTGAGTTTTACCCCAGAATCAAAGAGCCAGTGGATTGACACCTTTCAAGCTTGAAATAGCTCCAAGCCAAAGTCTCTGGTCCACCCCCTTGACCACAGACATTGAAATGCCAGGCAGTTTTCAATGAGCCATGGGACTCTTTGTTGTGTTTGCGCAGCACCACTGTGCACTGGTAGAGCCGTGAGATGAAACACTGTCAGTATAACACTCTGACAGTGGCGACTCCTCCGCTATGGCGGAGGAGCGTTGCCCCACTGTTTTTCAGCAGTGCAAAGAAGGAAAAAAGAAAATGATAACAACACGATGTTGTTATTTTATTTTTCCGTGCTGAAGCAGGTTTTGGGGTGGGGCAGGGCTTGGCTGTCATCACAGCCAGCAGGGGAGGAGAAAATATGTGCACTTAAGTGCGCATGACGGTTTGGCCGGCCGTCTTGGGCATGAACATATTGGCACTTAATTGAATTTAAATGCTGAACAGTCCATTAAGAAACAATAACAATTCTGTAACTAATCCCAAACATAATGCCACAAATCAAATTTCAAGATCCGATATTATAACCTGCAAATTGAAAATCCATTAGGCAAAATGAAAATAGAGCTGGGTGTATAGGAAAACTGAATCTGGAGTTGCCCTGTGATGAAGCGCCCAAGCACTGGCAAAACAGTAAGCCTCGCCTCTGGGACCAATTAGCTTTGCTAATATCTTTTGGTGACCCCATACATCATGAGCAAAAAAAAAGCAAAAAAAGGTGCGATGATGAATCCATGTCATTTTGTAGGGGCATACATGCCTGATGACGTGTGCACATGCATGCATCATTAAACATGTACATGCCTCCAAAATGACACAGGTACATTTTTTTTACCAATCCAAGATGGATCAATACATTTAAAAAAAGAAACTGAAATAGTGCAAAAGTGCTTTTTAAGACAGAGGGGCCAGTAGCAATTCACTGCCTCGTCCTGCCACCCCCCTCCCCACCCCCACCCCCAAAACATTTAATCTTGGGGGAAAAAACTGCTGGGAATGGGGGCAACTGAGCAGCGAGTGTGGAGAAGTAACATGGAGTGGGCAGGGGGAGGCAAAAAGCAGTATGAGGCAGTGCAACTGGGGGAGCAGATATGAAGCACATGAGCGAGAAAGTAACATGGAGAGTAGGAAAGTCTTGTGGAGGAGAGAAGGGCACATGGTAAAGCTTGCAAACACGAGGCAGACAGCAATATGGAATGTGGGGTGGATATTTAGCCGGTGTAGGGGGAGCTGGAAAACACATGAACTCTCATAGAGGGATAAGCAAAAAAGAATATGGAGCTACCTAAAAGTGAGCAGTGGAAAGATACAATTCGGCCAAGCCAAAGGATGGTGAAGAGGCTATACATGCTCCAGGGAGGACAAGCACAAGATGGAACACAATGGACAAGGAAAGCCGTCAAATAAGCAAGCAAATGAGAGTGGCAATGCAGCCAAACAAGGGTAAGCAATGGGCAGGCTGTAAGCCCACTGTAATTTCTTGGTAAGCTCACAATAAGTCTTTTTCAACTTGAAAAAAACGAAAAGGGGGTTGTTATCCCTAGTTGTGGACTTTAAAGTCTTGTCACTGTCTTTCACTGCAAGTATTCATCTGGATGTCATCCGGATTTCTGCCATTTCTTATGCGACTATTAAATACCAGTTGGGCAGCTTGTTCTCATCTTTACAGTTGGTGAAGCACCCACACTCAGTAGACCTTCCTCTTACACCTCAACAATCATATTTCACAATTAGAGTGATGCTTGTTTTAATTTCTGTTCCTGTTCCACACAATGTAAGAGGTCTTTATGGGAGAAAGTGTAATGTAGGGGAAGTCTATCCTGGCAGAATCAGGCAAGGTGGCAGTAGGGTGGAGGCGGACGTTGAGAATGTCCGCAAGGCTGTTCATTATTGTGGTTATTTCTGAGGTATCATGCCATCCCCAACACTGGCAGTGCAAATCCCTGTCAATATTTTGTTACTGACTGCACTGAAAAAATTCTGAAACTCACGCGGCTGGTGTTCTCCTGGGTACCTTGTCCATCATACGTTCACCGGAACATATATTTAAAATACCTCCCATATTAGGGCTCTCTGTGTTGTGGCAAGGTTTCTGAACCAAAACGGCCATCTTAGGCGTGAATGGTGACTTGGAGGTATCTGTGGCAGAGATGCTGTATCTCCCATCTAGGATGGTTGACTTTCCACCATCTTTCTACCCTACTTCGTACAATGGTAGGGCCCACTGACATTTCAAATTGTCAGGGGTGACGCTGCCATGCTCTCAGAGAATATTAACACACAAACGCACACATACACATGCATGCTCGCACATACAAACGCTTTCACTATTCAGCAAACGGCTGAGATCGGCCAGCATCTGTGAAAAAGAAGATTTTGCCTTTAAAACAACACAATGCTGCTGCATTTCAAAGCTTTTATACGAATTATTCAGTTGGTTCAGGCTAACGAGCAATGTTACTGAAGGGAAACCATTTTGAAACCGTCGTCTTTTGGCCATTTTATAAAACGGTGCCAATCTCTCAGGGAAGGTATTTTGTGCGTGTGTCAACCAAGCGACCGTGTCTGATGACAAAACGTTGCGCACTTCCCTAATTGTGAAAATTATGCACTTTGTGAGACCAATCGGCGTGATCAAAGTTGTCAGCTGCCCGTCCTAATTCGAGCCATTTGTCTCCTGTGATCTCCGGGGGCGCGGGTTACACTTCCACCCGCTTCTTCCCAATATCCTGTCAGGGCTGCCCGGCCCCCCTGTGCCAGGGCTATCGAGTGAGAGGGCCTGCACTGTGTCTGTCCGCAGCTCGGCACCCGGAGAGGACGTTCAGCAGAAGACGCGGAGAGTACATTTAGGAAAACAGCTCTCAGGGCCTTATCAGAATGAGACAACACAACTTTCACCACCTGGGCCTGGCCTCGGAGAGGAAACGGTCACACTTAATTATTGTCTCTCTCCAGGCCCAGACAACTACTGTTTAATCATACTCCCAGCTGATATGCAACCGGGAGAAAAGGGCTATTTTAGTCAGCCCTGCGAGTCCCTTCCACCCGCCTCCCTTCTGTGAGTAATGTACTTCCTGTTTCTGCTCCTACCACAAGAAGCGGCCTTCCCAGATGCTTAGTATTAGGTCAAATTGGAAAGGTGGCCATCATGGCCTCCGCGCGACGCTTTGAACTCTACTGACTGCAAGCTATATTTGTAAATTCAGGATATCCTATCCCTCTGATGCCAGGTCTTCCAGTGTGTCTCGATTGCGGGTCTCACCAGCTTACGTTTTCCAGTTTGTCTCCACACATTTCATATACAAGACACGGCCGCTGTGAATTAATGGCATCGTGCAACTTCCGTAAAAAGGGGTCCACACAAAAATTGCCTACAAGGTCTTAAACATGCTGCCAAGCAAAAACAACACAAGTTTACTTAATACATTTTCTCTGGACAAACCCTACTTTTCCACGAGGGCAAAAACAGGGCACAAGTCGGGGGTACACGCAGGTACACGGCATCCACCCACTCTTTTCACATGGTGGATGCCGTCCCCCCTGCCAAGAAGTTGGTCCCACAGAAATATGCTGAACTTGTCCCGGTGTAATTTTCAGACACCAGGGCACGTTCAGCAGCGCCTGTACCTTGTCTGCTTTCGATTCCCAGCAGCAATGTGCAGGCAGGGAGGGGGCTTTTTTTCACCTCCAGCTGGGCCGAAGTTAAGGGGCCTTCAGGCCTCCTTTTGTTTGAATATCCTGACTGGAGGTGGTATGGAACCTCACACTTGAATGTAAATGCCATGGAGGGGAAACAAAGGCACACAGCTTGTTATCTCTTCACAGGTACTTAAGAGAGGTATGCTTTTTGCCTTTGTTCAGTCCCCATGCTCTGTAAGAATGTCAGGTTTGTTGGTCTGTCCCAGTATTTACACAAATAACAATTTCAATAACACTATTTTATTTCTTTTATAGTGCTATGCAACCCAATGCAGGGTGTCAGAGCTCTTTACGTAACATACACATTGACAATGAATAATGTACATGTGTAAATCAATGTACAAGATGAGTTACATTAGACAGTGAGGGTTACAAGGTGTAGGAGTCACATGTCCTTCATACCTCAAATCAAATCAAGGGACATTTGTATCGCGCTCACATCACTAGAAGTCTCATGGCGCTCGCAAACGGCTCTGATAGATGAAATAGCTCAGATGTCAAATAGCCATGTTTTTAATCCCTTACGAAAAGCGTTGTGGTCCGGCAAGGTGCGCAAGTGAAAAGGGATTTTATTCCAAGATGCTGGAGCGAGGAAAGAAAAAGACCTGCCTCCTTTTCTGGCCAGATGAACTTTAAGGGGAGTAAGCAAAAATTTATTGCTGGATCACTGTGATCACTGTGGTCATTTAGAAGGATTACAATTTATGAACTGCAGGTAACAAAAGGATCTCTGTGTTAAAAGCAGTAACCCACTTTACTATCTACATAAAATAAAAATCTGTCATCTGCGTGTTAGATGATGTGCTTTGCAGGAGACACATTAGCCTTCTCTACTACTTTGATTCAAATCTGGGACTTTACAAAACACAGATCGCTCCCACAAATGTGTTCAGAGTTATCTCACCATTACTTCTATTCCCTGAGATTTACTGGGCACCTTCACAGCAGATGCCTTAACCCAATGAAATATCTTAAAATGTAGACTTTGCAACCAATTAAGCATAACAGATCTACTACCATGCTTCGCCTTCTTGCCAATTTCTTTGTGGTAGGGTTTAAAAAAATGAATGTATAGTTGAGGCCCAGATTTTGCATCAGGATTGCGCTACTTTTTTGGCACAACCCCAACGCCAAATCTCATTTGTTAAATCTCATAATGTGCTTAAATGTACTCATGATATACCTGATACACATATGTGTGAGGTCTTAATAATTGATGTCACTTCTTGTGATGTCACTTCCAGTGAGGTCACTTCCTGTGATGTTAGTGCAATGTCATGCGTCGTGACATCATGCGCTGTGATGGCACGCGTCATGATTTCACTTGCATACAGCCTAACCTGGATAGTCCCCCCACTTCTTTGTTTAGGACTTGTGCCTTGGGCAAAAATGAACTATATTGAGAGTGCCCTGTAAACACCAAGAGGGAGGTGTATTTTCAACTTTAAATGTAAACAATGTGACGACATGATTCTGCCATTCATTTTTTTGACTCTGCTAATGTACAGGGAGAAAAGGTAGTATGAGGGAGCCTGTGCTTGGAGTGCCTTTAACAAATGCAAAAAACAGACTAGTTTACTTTTCCTTTTAGAAATAGGGAAAGTAATAATACTATATCACGTTTTACATACCCCAAAATGTAATAAAAAAACTGTGACTGAAAACAGAGTATTCCATTTTCATAATCTTTACACTGCCTGTGTCCATTTTTTCTGCAGTCTGCGGAACTCTTGAGTCACACTTTATGTGTACTCCTCACATCCTCTTTATTGTTCACTGCGTTTTTACTTTCTAAGTTTCATATCTACCTCCTCTATCCAGTCCCCGACCCAGCCCTTTTTCTCCTGTTTTTAAATCCACTTGGCCGCTTGCTGCAAATAAAGTTTCTAGAAACTTTGTTATTATTATCTCAATTTTGTATATTGACATTCAACCACACACAACACTGATTCTATAGCTTCAAGTTCAAGAACATTGAGGGGAAACCTTACCTTATACGCAGATGGCTTCCACCCCATGACTTTGTCTCCGCCCCTCTTTGGTAATATGGCTTCATATTGAGTAAACAACCCTACTCCGTTTCATAAACTCACGCGCCCAACAACACTCACCCTCCCAATAACTCCATCCTCTCCCTTTGCTACACCATGTAAATCCGTATTTGTAAAGCGCAAACTACTCACCCTTACGGGTCTCAAGGTGCTGGGGGCCATCGTGGAAATTAAGTGAGCTATTGCCCAGAGTCACAAGGTGCTGAGCTGAGCTGCCGCCAGAGCCGGGGATAGAACCGTGAGCCCTGTGCTCCGAAGTCAGCTGCCCTGGCCGCTGCACCACACCTCTCCACTCTATGAGCAAGGCTGCCATCTCCTAACTGCCACTAAATGCTAATTATTGCCATTACAACCACATAAAACAATAAGCTAGCTCCTAGAAAATGTGGAAATGTCTGCGTTTAGCAACAATGTTAAATTAATCTACAATGCATTCAAATGTTTTGAAGTACCTTAAAGACCACAGTAATTAGCTGACATGTAAAGTTTTAGAAACTCACATTATTTCTTTGTGACAAATATTTTGAATGCCTCCATTTTTTTATTACACTGATTTTTGTTTTTATTTTTAATTTCAATTTCATGTTAACTCAGCAGTTAGTTGTTAGGTAAATTGAAATTATTATCATCATTTTGACTTCTTTATTTTATTTTTAGGACTTGCCTACAGACCGGTTTACCTGTCTACTGTCGAAAAGACCAAATATGTACAATGTCAATATTTAGAGTAGGCTTTGGACCAGTCCTTTGCTTAAAATTGGTTGACATTCTTGCCAATCTCTCTTCCTCGCTTCTTATTCAACACCTTTATATCTTTGTCTTGTGTTTGTCCTTCCCATGGGGCATAGCTGTTTTATACTGTTTCTGGCTGGATGAGGTGTAACCTCCCACTGCTTGGAATCAGGAAACTACTTTTTACTTTCTTCTATTCAGAACTCCATGCAATTGAATGGGCTTTTTTCATCACTCTCCTGTGTGTGCATGTTTTGTTTCATTTTCCCCTTTTGCTTCCATCCACGTTCTCTGTTAATGTCCTAGCACTCTATGTTCTTCCAAAGCTTTTTGTCACCCCACTAGCTCCTCATTTGATATGCAAATACTGCCCCTCTTCTATTTTTTTTGTCACCCCACCTGTTCTTCCATTGTTTTGCTACTTTTTGTCACTCCTCTGTTGCTTCTCATCACCTGTCACTCCCAACTCTTCACCATTGCTTCCCCACTTTCCTGATTTTTAGTTTTCTTTCAAATTTCTTTTTTACAAGGGGCGGCAGCTACACACTGCTACTGGGCAGCTTGCTCCTTTTTTCTTGCTCTCCCACAATTCCTTTTTAAAAAATTTGATTTGCCTACAAAAATGCCCATTGGTCTTCTTGGAAGGGTAAATTAAACTTATTTTTAAAAAAAGCTAAAATTGGCATTGGTGCATTAGCACACACTAGGCAGTGGCCATCTTGGTATGCTTTTTCTTTCAGAAAGCCCATTTCAAAATGGCTACCAATGCCACGTAGGCGGCCATTATGGAATGGGTTTTTCCTCATAGAAACAAAACATTCCAAGATGGCTGTTGTGGCGTCCACATGAAACAAACATTTAAAAAAATATTTTTCACTATTTCACTGTGCTTTACAAACAAGCATTGGCAAAGCTAATTGCTTATCAATTGCATTGCAAAAGCAAGACTTATTGGATTTGCCAGAGCATGTTAAGCATTTATATTTTGTGCACAACATTTTGCTTCTTACCGTAAACAATGTTATGTTATTTATTTTATGTCACATGTGCTTATAAGTCACCTATCATTTAAAAATATTATTCACTATTTCACTGGGCTTTACAAACAAGCATTGGCAAAGCTAATTGCTTATCGTTTGCATTGCAAAAGAAAGATTTATTGGTTTTGCCAGAGCTTGTTAAGCATTTATATTTTGTGCACAACATTTTGCTTCTTACCGTAAACAATGTAATGTTATATATTTTATGTCACATGTGCTTATAAGTCACCTATCATGCCACCAAAATGGACTCTGAACCAATATGCAGCCAAGTGAATGTGTTGTGTCCTGGCACTGGAAGGACAGATAGGTCTTAAAAGCTCTGTAGAATTGGTCAGGACGATCAGTCTTGTGGAGCGTAGGCAGAGAGTTTCAAATCTTCATTCACAACCCACTTCTGCAAATTCCAGAAAAAACGAATCACCATTTAAAAAGCAATGGTGCAGAAGATCAAGAAGGTAAAACTTAAAGCAGTTCTGTCGCAATAACAGATGCAAAACATCTGGGTACAAATACCACTTGCGTACAGTTTTTAGATGTTTATTGCACCTGATTTTGTGCATTGCTATTGGCACTACCGCATAGTTTTGTCTGTGTAACTTCCTCCAAGTTGCTTCAGCAAAACTCAGGAGTGAGTGGTATTTGTGCTCATCTTCGAACAGGTGAAATGTGTAACACTGGACCAATGAACATCTGCTTATAATTTTCCACTTTGCACAAAACTCGCAATGAGGCCATTGGTCTTAGGAGCTTGCACTCATGCTTTCTCTCTATCCTCACTAGTACTACATAAAATAACCTCGTCAGCATTCGCTGGCCGTATGGTGATTGCCCAGGCATTCCCTCTCTCATACTGATGGTGAATCAGAACTGTGCAGCTGAGGTGCCCATTTATATAATTGGAAGACCACGATCGTGGACTTGTATATTGCACAAACGCAGTACACATACAAACCCAGACTAAAGAGCACATTTCATGCCCTGCAGCTTGCTTTTATAGCTCTTAGGCTGCCCTTAGTCTTCTTCAAAAGGTTGAGAGAGAAACAGGAATCTGGTTGAATGTATCAAGGGGATGTTGAATACTCTATGCATATGCACAACCCCAGATTTAAAAAAACAACAACAAAAAACAAGAACTGGCAAAGTCAATGGGTCTGGCTTGCATTTTGAGTTGTGACTAAATTATTTTAAAAATACTACTTTGGTTAGGAAATAAAAAATAAAAAAACGATTTCTTTCCGTTTACAAAGCACCTGTGAGATAAGGAATTTGATGTGTCATGACCCAGTGTAGTTTTGAGATGTAAATTAGTCCCTAATGGATTGTAAGGCAAGCACTCCTTAGGAGCCGGAATGATACACCAAAGCAATAAATAGCATGAGGTAAGAGAGAAATACTGTTCTGGGAGGTCAAGCTTGCAAGTGCGCTGTCAAGTCAGAGCTGAAAAGGCAGAGAGGTGAGTTTGGGTTGAAAGTCTAGGCAATAACGAGGGCATCCTATGAACAAGAAATGTAGAACATCTGATAATGCCCATTTCCTTGCATCTGCAAGAGAGATAGTTACTTTTATAAAGGCTCCATTTCAAGATTTCAAACATGACTCCAATTTGACAAAATATTTCTCTAAAAACGGCATCACAAAGACCAGTCTCACCCTTTTAATGACAAAATATCAATTCACTCGAAGGAAGAGGACAAATTAAACTAAACAGGTTATTCAGATACTCTCACTGCTTATGCTTAAAGTAATTTCAGCACAAGAGAAGTAGCCCAGTTTTAAACACCAGATGCCAGGGAATGGTATAATAAATAAACTTTCCATACCAATATATCTGAAAGACATTTGGCCAATGAAATTTAGAACTATCAGTGGATTTTGGGACTTTGTTGGAGCAACATGTTATTTCAATTGAGTGAAAACTGGAGGAGACAAGCATCCCAGGCACTTCAGCTGTGGCACTGAAGTTTACTCCTTTTTAGGTCTCGCTTAGCGTTGCAGCGCGCATATTGTAGTAGGGTAAGTTTTAGAAGTGGAGTGGAAGCCCCGCCCATCTTTTTCATTGGCTGGCGTCTTCGTCTATGGTAAACGCTGGCTTCCGATTGAAAATGAGGCTTCTTAGTCCCTCCTTGTTACCGTCCTGTCTCCTTTTGGAACCTCCCATCCGGACTGGATTGTTTACTTGCGGCGTTATACTGTCTCCTTCAATTAGTGGGTAAGCACTTTTTTTTTTTAATTCCCGCAATGGCGACAGCTTGTTATTTATTGAGCTTCACCTGCTGCAGGCACGACGACGACGTGCTTTGCTTACATGCTGCTCTATGGAATCTCTCCGCGGGGTGACTGCGCCGCGACGCCGCACCACTGGCAGCTGCACGCTACACAAATGCCAGATATCAACGGAACTTGCAGAATCTTTCTCCTGTCAGAGAAGGCGTGGTACCGTTTGCAACCGCCCGACCTCACATCCGTGGTGACAGTTTACCCGCAGTCGGCTTCAGGTGTGCGTCATGACACTTAAAGTCAGGCCGACTACATGTGCCTTCAGTGGTTCACCACACACGTGATCTACAGAGGGGAGGTAATAATACATTTTTTAATACCAATGTTTATAGCCAGCTATTCCTCCGCGTTATTAAAATATTCACATGGCCTGCTCCCCAATAAACTGACCCCACAAGTGGAAAACATCTGCTGGTTTTAGGAAAGCAGGCCGCAGTCACATACAGAGCAGAAGGAGCGTCCGATATATACTCTAGCTCCAAGAATAAATGTCGAGGACGGATAGGCACTGGACGTCTGGAGTTTGAAAAGGAAGCACAGCAAAACAGGATGGTAGGACGGCTCGGTGGGTTATGTCGCTGCTGTTGAGATGCGCACAGTGTCTGCAGGTCCACTCCCTTGTTTCTTCTTTATGTGGCAGATGAAATGAGTACTGCTGAACGTACTCTGATAGAGTCACTGGAAGAATCCTGTCTGAAAAGGTGAGCACAGCGTCACAGAATCGTAGGATAGCTCGGTAGGTTAAGTCCCTGCTGTGAAGATGTGCACAATGTCTGCAGGTCCATTCTTTGTTTCATCCATATGTGGTAGACAAAATGATTACCACTGAACAGAAGAGTTATGTGAATAACCCTTTAGTGCATTGAAGCAGCGCACCAGTGACAGCACTTGCTGTCTAATCACACATTAAGATCACTGTGGAAATGTACCTTTTAAAATGAGGATTCCAATAAATTGGTGAAAAGGGTCATAATGGAGAGAAGAACTTCAAATGCCAAGGCTAGATTTGTGCTACATGGTGCAATGTCGACGGCATCTGATGCGTCACTGGTTGCCAGAAAACACACAAGACTCCTTTCATGCCACTTTAGTAAGGAGTGAATTCTAGTTTGTGCTTTTAGCATAACCAAGCTTTTCCTACGAATTTCCAGCCAAACATCAAGTTTAAGTTTAAAAAAATCTTTTATAATGAGTCAATTTTGAGAATAACCTATTTTCTAGTATGTAAGAAAAAGATCACACCAATCACATCCCAGAACATACCACAGACTCTGTCACAGAGCAGTAAACATGGAAAGAGACCTTTACACAAGGAGCTCGTTTACAAGAACAGATCTGCAGCGTTAGTAAGCAAATATAAATTAACAAAGTAATTATGACTGTCAACACTCTTGTCATGCTTACCTTCACAACCAGCATGGGAGACAACCCTTTCCAACCGATTGATACATGTTAACATTACTTTAAAACAGGCTTTTTTCACTGTCAATTTTGAATAGCTTTCCACAGCTAGTTGTTGCCACTCTTACCTAATCACTTCTTCGGCTCAGTGCTTCGGATTAGCAGGCTTTCATGGAAGAACAAAATGGAGCAAATCTAAAAACCTGGTCTCGTGGTTGGCAGACGTCAATGTCAAACACAAGGAAGAAGAGATGGGCAAGGGGTTTTAATAGACGAACAGAGCCTAGGTCACCGTCCATGTTTCAATGGGAAGAACACAGCCACAAATAACAGCCAATGTCCATTTGTGCATGGGGCCTTAGCTCGACTACAGAACCCTGGCCTTTAATAGTCGCGAGTAGCAACAGGTTGAAAGGTCATTGCCTTATACCAAGACAGGATTCTACTCAGGATCCGTTTCAAGACCCTTAGGACAGACACTTGTTTCCACGCAACGTTGGTTTATCCTGTGGTTCATCACTGAAGAGGTAGCACTCAACCCAGTCCTCACCAGTGGCGGCTCCTCCACTAAGGTGGAGGAGCGTCGTCCCACTGCTTTTCGCAGTGAAAAAAAAGGAAAAATAAAATGATAATAACTCAATGTTATTATCATTTTATCTGTTCCTGCTGCGGCATCTTGGCAGGGCAGGGCGGATCTGCTCTGCTCTCAGAGCAGGGGGAGGAGTGGTGGGCACTATGTAAGTGCGCATGAATGTTTGGCCGGCCCTCTTGGGCCGGCCAAACAATCATGCGCACTTTGCCTGTTTTCCACCCAGGCTGCATTACAGCCTGAGTGGAGAACATGCCCAGGCTCCTTTTCCCTGGCTGAGCGCTGAACCACGGCGCTCAGACCAATCATAATGCTGCATTGCAGCGTTGTGATTGGTTATGGGAAGCCTGGGAGCCCGGGTCCTTCCTGCTTCAAGAGAAGAAGCCAGGGAAGAGGACGGAGGAAAGGCAGTGGCCGGCAAGTGACTTTTTAACCCCTCCCCCTCTTCCCTCCTCCCTGCCCCACTGCTGTTTCCCCGGACCAGGCGCCACTGGTCCTCACATAAAAAGCAAACAAAACAAGCATTTGCAATGCAATAGGTCTCGCATTTACACAAGTTTAAGCTATTGGCATTGTAAATGACAATGCCTTTTATTTATGTTTTAAAAACGAAAACAAAAATAAAAGGCATTGTTATTTGCAATGTCAATAGCTCAAACTCCCGTAAATGCGAGACCTATTACATTGCAAATGCTTGTTTCAAGCAGCTGTGAATAAAAGATGCAGGAAAATGCTGTCACTCACAGTGCAAGGCAGCTAATTGATGAAGTGGACTGACCTATTGCCCTGAGCTGTATGTTGCGGAGGGCGGAAGGAAGCAGAGTCTGAATGTCTCTTGAACAAACCAATGGATGAACGGGACTAACCCAAAACCTCTGTAGGTATGTTTATATGTATGTATTTTTATTATGAATGTTTGGAAAACGTGAGGCTATACGATGAGCTAAAGCTGTCTCTAGGCCAAACCTAAGAAAAAGGTGTGGGGCAGACATGAGGAGTTATATCATGTATAAACTAGGATAGATTTGGAGGCCAAGGAGGTGGAGGTGTGAGATGTAGCTCAAAGCCCCAAGAAGTCACACTCTTGTTAAACAATGTACCCTGCTTCTTGGGGAGGGGAAAACGGAATCTCCTTCTAGAAGCATTTTTATTGGCGCGAGCTATTTCTCGACGCTCCTTTTCATTTCGACAAGTGACAGAGGTGTTGAGTTAGCACGCAATGACCCCGGGTTGACCTGCGCGGCAGAGATGCCCGCGCTGCTCACCGGGTCAAAACCAGGAAGTGCACTTCGGAAACACTGCCCTTTCAAAACAGTGCAGGAAAAAGCAACAGTCTGACGGGGCATGCCAGTCACCCATCTCGGGACGCTCCTCCGGACATCTTGCCCCTTTCTTTCAGGGCCAATCCATCTTCATTTGCTCTCCCTCTGCGGCCGGTATTTTCCGTGCCTTGCCAGGCTCAGACAGAGGAGGTTGTTATTCTTTCCCCACCCCTGCTAAAAGTGTCCAGGGAGTGGCCATGCATCAATGCCACACAAGCACACATTTAGACAGCATTTCATTTTAAACGATGCCTTTGTTTGGTTTAGGGTTAAAGAAATTGGGGTGAATAGGGGGATAGCTGGGAAGGGCTTTACTTGCAATTGGTCCAAAAGAACCGAGATGAAATTGATTTTCAGAAGTGAACCAAACACTTCTAACAAAGCAAAAAGCATCTCTTCGGAGACGGTATCCTGCAACTAATGCAAATCAATAGGTAATACTAGTGCAGGAGACAAATAAACGCAAGACAAAAACGTCAATTGTTGATAGTTTGAATTCCCTTCAGAGTTTTAAACACCAGTATGGAGAGGGAAAATAAGAAATTACATTTCTTGCCTCCCCATCCTCGTGGACCATACTTATTACATTACATCGCTTTTTCGCTGTGCTGCAGGCATCCCAAAATAATCTTGGAAACAATGAGCAAGGACAAAGAAGAAAATCGACAGACAGGAGGACTTTCTAGAAAAATACTTCACAGAATAGTTCCCTTCATACTAAATTAATGTGAGACAAATTCTAAAAAAAAATAGAAATGTATTACTGTGGGCTTATGTCCTATGTGTGATATAAGTGCACCCCTTTTGTAGAATTCGCAAAGAATTCCAGAAGCACTCATTGGAAGTTGCAACTGTCGCAGATTCCTGAAGGAGTACTGGAGGTTTTATTTAACTCGAATTTTCTCATGTGAAAATATATTTAAATGCAAAAAGACAACATGTATATTTATTTAATCATGTATAGCATTCATAACATTCGCCCCTTGGGGCACTTGGCACCGAATAACAAATGTTTATCTAAATAGGTTGCACAGGCACCTTAAAACTTTATTTTTACTCTACTCAGGGAATCGATTATTCTCTATGGACAAAACCCTTCCCTTACTCCCTCAGCAATTTCCCCCTCTGGATAGAAATTCACTCCTGTCCTTGGTGGGGAATCTGCCCATTGTCGCAGGCCTGAGGTTCCCATAAAGGCAGCAGGGTTCATACGTTGTTTCTTCTAGGTGCCTGTGTAAAATGGAGTCTGTCCTAGGAATGAACTCTTAAACAAGCTCGTATGTTTCGCTAGTGACATTCATGTGCAGAAAGGCGTCTTGGGTTACATCCATGTGCTTGCAATACAACACCATGATACCAAACAGGATCAGCAGCACATTAGGATCTATGTGAAACCCCAGTAAAACAGTAAATATAATCTCCTGATTAATTAGGGAAAAGGACACAATATAATGTCCATTTTGTAAAATACATCGAGTTCTCAAGAAGACATGGCTTGCAGTTTTACAGTTTTCCCTCCTGATGAAAGGTAGATTTCAAAGACGGCGAGTCAGTGGGTTTATACAAAGAAATAAAATAAATAAGTAGCTCCACCTTGCTGGGAGATTGGAATCCAGAAGGCCATGAATAATGTACATAGGAATTTGATTTTCTGATGGAAACGATTCCCCATGACAACTGAAGAATAGATAAAACAGAATTTTTAGGTCTGACTGTACATTTACAACATAAGCGACTATGAGTGCCAACACCATATTTAGGTTCTGCCTGCACAGCTGCACAATGCTGGCGCTGTACTTGCAAAATCTCTTGTATTAAAAAAAAAAATCTTAAAAGAGGCTTAGAGCCTGCCCACTACTTACCTTTACTTACAATTGGCTGTCTCTCACGTTACTCTTGTTTCCTTGCATCATATTGGTCAGCGCATCCTCTTTGCCTCTGTCTTCCTCCTGGGCTTCGAGGCTTCGTCCTGCCATGGAGCGTGGACCAAATACTGCTTCCGGTGGCCAGTGTCCTTCCAATACAGGCTCCTTCAGGTACACTTTAAAAAAAAATTGGGCCCTCTTCTTCACCTCCATCCCTTCCCTCCCCGACCTCTGTTGTTGTTAAAACCCACCCGCTCGCAGTTGTTCTTTTACAATCCACTCCCAGCCCTCCTCTAACTTTCCATAGCCCACCCTCCCGCTTTCCATTGTTTCTAAACCCCCCACCCCTCCTGCTTTTCTGTTGTTTGTAACCCAACCCTGTTTCTCCTACTCCCTCTCTCGCTCTATACTGTTTCTCACCCCCCTTCCTCATGTCCTAATCTCCACTCTGTTTTTTACATGTTGTACTGCAGCACGGGCTGCTGTGCAACATGGCTTAAAAGTTAAAAAAAAGCATCATGGCTATGTCAGTGCTGACTGCATAATAGTGCTTCTTTTTTTATAGCTGTGTTGCACAGCAGCTCATGCAGCTGGGCAGCATGTAAAAAACAGTGGCAAAGCCAACAGATTTTGCATATGCAAAACCTATTGGCTTTGCCAATGCTTGTTATGTCTTGCCTACTGACAGCTTTTAGTTGTTGTTTTCAAAGACCTACTGCTTACAATGTTCTTTGCATCAACCCATTGCCTACCATTGTTTGGCTTTCTGGTTAATCTCATTTGCTTGCTTCTTATTCAATGGCTTTCTTTCCTCTGGTTGGGTTTGTTCCTTGCCTGGAACATAGATTATTTGATAACATTTTAACCATATGACTTTTATCCTTCCATAGCTTCACACCAAGGAACTACTTTTTTCATTTTTCTTTCAGTACTCCATAGGAGTGCCTGTGTTTTCTTCCATTCTCCCTGTGTGCTGCTTACCCATCACATCCTCGCTCTCTATGTTGCTCCCACCAAGCGTGTCTGTTGCGTCCTCTGCCATTCCCCTTCATGCTGGCTTTTTTCTCTTTTTAAACAAAAATTAATTGAATATCTCCCACTCACCTTTCGAACTGCTCCCCCCGCAGCTTGTTGGTGTTTATTTCCCTCAGAACCTCCTGGCTGCTTCACTATTGCTCCACCCATCCAGCTTTATTTTTTTTTTAAACTTTTTTTTTCTTTTTTGGGGGAACTGTCAATCATAATTGGGTGCTGAACTGCACTTTTATTTAAAACAAAAAGATACTTTGGTGCATTTTTATATATTTTTTTAATTTACAGTTCCAATATTGGCGCCCACCATTTGGAATAGTAAATTAAAACAAAAACAAAATGGCGCTGTGTTATGATACATACATTGCTGGAGCCACCACACCATCAGGATGCACACGTCATGATGCGTACAAAGGTATGCATCATGGTGCTTTTTTGGCCGATTCAATTGGACTCCCATCTCATCGTCAATGAACTGTGAGAGGAGGAGATAACGTGGACTAATGAGGGGCATGGCAGTGTAACTGACAAACTGTGCAAGAACAAGACTTCAGAAATGAGACATTGATAGGTCACAAATAGGTGGATCAACACCATCTCCTGCAATCAATGACCATGCACAACATAAGTGCACAACATTTACAGAAGAGAAGAACTGAGCTATAATTATTACAAGTGTTGCAACATTAACTTTTTCTAACCATGCTACCATATCCATCAACCAGGTAAATTTACAAATTAAATTGTTTGAGAGTTCATCAGAAAATTATAGGCCCTCAAGCACTATTTTAGGGGACGGTCTAGGGCCATTGTAAAAACTTGTGGCCTATCCCATATTTGTCCATTGATCGATCAGATCACATAGGTCAATGGTAGAGAGTCAGGGTCACTAGGAGACTGTGGAGATGCACTGTATATAGAGTGTTGCTGGGGCATTGATGATGTAAATAGAATGGGTAGTCACTGGAAGTTCTGGGATGAAGCAGTTGATGAGAAGCCTTGCTGGAGGTTAACGGTGAGTAAAGAGGTTCCTACAAATATAGAAGATTAAGTAAAAAACCACTGTGTGCGTGGTTAGAGAAATTGGGTTCAAGGAATCGGTTTTTAGTGGTTCTGGTGGATTACCATAGTGAATGGTTTGTGGTTAAGTCCATGGAGCATATCACACCTATGAAGGTGATAGAAGTTTTGAAGGAAGTATTTTTGGAAGAAGGGATTCCGAAAGTGTTGGTTACAGATAACAGAATGCAGTTGGTTTCGACTATCATGGAAGAATTTCTGGCGGATTTTGCTATCAAACATGATAGAGTGTCGCTGTTCAGACCGCAGGCAGATGGACTGCTGGAGAGGGTCAATCGCATCATAATGGATAATATTCAGCTGTCTTTGGCAAATTGCCTGTGTTGGAAAGAGGAATTGAATAGTATGATGTGGGCTCATAGAGTTACACCTCAGTCTGTGACTGGTGTATCCCCCTTTGTCGCTCTTAAAGGTAGAGAGCCTGCAACGAAAGAATCTCGCATTTGGTTGCAGAAGAAAAATCAGATTTGGGTGGATCGCGAGTGCATAGCGGAAAGAGTGACAGATTTCCAGAGACGAAATAAGATGAATTATGACAACAGAAAAGGGGTGAAGGCTATGGATGGGAACTGTGGTGACTGGGTGGTAGTGAGGCAAATGGGTCATGTGAAAAAAGGGGGAAGCAAATTTCCCCAGCCACAAAAGGTGATTAAAGTAATAAAATCCGTTTTCAGACTGGAAGATGGAAGAGAATGGAGTGTGGGGAATTTGTGCAAACTGAAAAGCCCAGACATGGGCGAATGAATTGGGTTTTCCATATTTGTCATGGTCCATGATTATTACAACCATTCTATTGCAATTGTGCATTTATATGTTTTTCTGTTTGGTTTAGGTAATTGTCAATATGTGTTGTTTTATGGAAAGGGGGGAGATATGTGGAGATGTACTGCATATAGACTGTTGCTGGGGCATTGATGATGTAAATAGAATGGGTAGTCATTGGAAGTTCTAGGAGGAAGCTGTTGATGAGAAGCCTTGCTGGAGGTTAATGGTGTGTAAAGAGGTTCCTACAAATAAAGAAGATTAAGTAAGAAACCGCTGTGTGCGTGGTTACTACAGAGACATAACCTGCAAGACTAAAACCCAGCCGCTTAGGGGATTATCTTCATTTTAATTAATCACAATGAAAACAAATTTAAAGTTAAAAAAATAGTGAACGACCCCGCAAAAATGCAAAATTCTTGAATCTGCAGAACTGTAGCAAAATATAATTCTTTAGATCATCGAGTTGTTCAAAATGACAGCTCCAAAAATGAAAAGGTGTTGTTGGACAAGACAGAACAACTAAATAGCATGCGTTCCATCTTGGCGTTTGAGCAAAAAGACAGATTTGATTGTATATTTGATTTTATATTTGTAAAGTGCAAACTAATGTCCGAGGGCAGCTAGGCACTGATATCCACATTGGAGGAGAGTTTGCAAAAGGAGAAAAAGAAACTGATCTATGAGGAAGGAATGAATAAGGTCAAATTTTAAGAGCCTTCCTGAACGGGAGCAGTTCTGAAGAGTTTTTTTTGGTGCAAAGGAAGGGTGTTCGACAGTTTAGATGTAGTAATGACGAAACTTCTGCCTCCCCAGTTGGCCAACCTGAACCTAGGGACCTCTACGAGGTTCACAGTACAGGAGCGAAGAGCTCTGCGGGAGGTGGGGGCATACCAACAGAACCTGTGTTTTGAATACTTGTGTCCGGAGTCGTGCAAGGCCCTAAAGGTGATGCACAATGCTTTAAATCAATCCACTTCCTGCCAGTGAAGCAAAAAAAGGGCCTGTTTGGCAGACTAGTGTCTTGGGATCCCTACTAGGAGTTGGGCTGCCGTGTTCTGGGGGATCTCTAGTTTACACAGAAGTTCCTTCTGAAGATTAGCAAACAAAGCATTGCAGTAATCTAATTTGGACAGAACGAGGGCAAAGCTCACTGGTTTTTTAAACTCCTGAGGTATAAATGGAAACACTTTCCTAAGCAGTTTTAGAATTAGGAAGGCGGAGGAAGTCTCATGAGGATTTAACACCCTTGTTGTTCTTGTTCCGCCAAGATGATGGCAGAAACAGTGGGCATGCATGGCAGCCATGACCTGGAAATTGTACTAGTTGGCCATCTTGAGAGATTTGCATTCATGAGGGAGCGGACCCTACATACACCCAAGGAATTGGCTGTGGGCTCTACATGCACCCAAGGAAATGGCATGCAAATAAACATGCTTTCATATGCCAGGAACGTGCTGAGTCGTGACCCTTACCCCTGCAACACACAACCAACTACAATCTGGCGAAAGTAAAATCACAACGTTATCAACTAATGCAACAAAGAGCAGAATAAATGCATCCATCAAACAAGGTAACCCATAAATTAAAAAGTGTGAGAGCGCACTGCCATTACTGGTGCTCATGCATCCCTTTGGTGATGATAGTGGCAAACATAAAATCTTGTATCCTGGCTCAGACCCGCAAACACCCTGCAGAAAATAAGGGTTGATGGCAAAGAGCCTGTACCACTAAACAACCTACATTCACTACATTCAAGTACATGATATTGTTTCTATCAATAGCAATGATAACCCATACACAAGTAAAATGACAATCAAAAACCCATCGACACGGCGAAGGGAACTGTTGTTATTGAGAAAGAAGAATTCAAGAGCTCCCGCGACCAATAGTCACTTGTGGCACCAAGTCAAACATCAGACGTGACACTGTATAGGACACTGGAGCTTCATATGTTTGGTCAAACGTCTAGGTCAAGTAGGAGAGCTTGCCAACAACAGCACCTGCTCATTGCTCCTTCTCCATGCTCTATTGCTTTGCATAATTCATATATTATGCACACCCAATGACTTGGAGATGCTTAATAATTTCAGACGGAGGCAAAAAGATGCATCAAATGGGTTGGACTATAAAATTAGCCAAAACATGTCGATTAGAAACAAGGAAAACACATAAAAAAGGATAAATGAGGAACGGTCCCCTTACTTTGATCACTTTTTTTTCTTTTTACATTTGCAGTACATTAAAGATCACCTGGTCATTCCCTAAGATTTAGTCCCTGGTTGCTCGCTATTCCTTGTTGACCAAGTTGGGTACATCATCCATCTTCTGGATTAATTATAAACTATTGACCAGACTAGACTCCATGCCATTGGCAATCAATGTCCAGTAGCAAAGTCACCCTTAACGTCTAATCTCTTATCCTTCTGGTACTTCCCTTAACCTCTAATGTTCGTCCTTCAAGAATTATGCTTAACCCCTGACCTTAATCCACTGATATTTGAACTTTAACAAGCCCCCTCATTGAAAATGGCGAATAAGGTGTGCCATGACCCAGTGAAAATTTGGGCGCTAGATGCCTACGTGCATGTGCATGCAGGTGCAGGTACATTACTGTGCTCCCATTCTTCTACATGCATTCCAGGTTGGACCCGATGCCCAAAGGAGGGGCAGCCTCCCATCACCGCACATGCCCTACCAGCGCTAGATAGCTCTATGGGGGGGGGGGGGGCACATTTTCCTGACCCAAGGGTTCTCTCCCTCACTGGTTCATGTTAAATTCTGAATCCACACTAGGATAATGAAAAATAGACATGCAGGTAACTGCAGCCATAAAAGCCCGCAAAAAAGAACTTCCATCTCCAAAGATCGTGCTCATTGTTACTGTACTTACAGTTTAAGGTATTTATTAAAGTGCTATTCCTTATTAAAAATAGCCTTAACTGCCCATTCATATTTATTGTGCCTCTTTTACACTATAGCTTGTTCAAGTTTAACACCACCTCCCATGAGCTAAGCCTTCACTATTCCAAAATTCCAACAAGCTATCCAGCATAGTCAAACACCAGCAGCGCTTCAGTTGGGAGCATGTGGAATCTCACCTGTAATGCTGCTTGGCGATCCCTACAAATCCAGCATTTGGCAAAAGTCTGCCAGTGACCTTTTAAAAGGGCTTAGACGTGCAAGGCCTTTGTTCCCTACAGATGAGGTGTATGCACATATGTGTCCTGAAACTGAAGGTGAACCTCCTGGCCTTAAAATTCTTCTTGTAATCACTCATTTTAAGGGACAATAATGTAGGTTTTTTTCTATGGGGCTATGTCCATTCTCTGCAGGATGCGCAGGAGCTCGCTCCCTCATATCACCTTCAAGTGTCCAAATTACGCATTGAGCAAAACGTCAATGAGAACGGCCTTTATTCTGGCAGTGCTCATTGATTTATTCCCTCCTCCTGCCTGTGGACAGGACAGTTTTAAAAGCATCTTTATTCTGGAGTGTCCTCTCGCTGCCATTGGGTTGGCCGGGCTTATGCAGCCTAACCAGGTCTTCCAGTGAGATCATGTCACCTGAGCTAAAGCCGATGGCGTCTTACTTGGTTCATTCGTGACTGCTAGTGATGGAGTCATCTGTTGCATTTTCAGCCAGAGACGTGGGCAAAGTGGGCTCTGGCCCAAGGCCTCAGCCTTTTAGGCGGGGCCCTAATAGAGACAGCTCTGTTCTGCACAGAATCATGAACTTGAATAATTATTAAACAGATTGCTTTAAATACCGTTTTTCTTTCATTTATTTTAATATGTGTGATGTGTGAAAGTCTATGACATTTTGCCGAGAAATGTTTTGTTTATGGTTCATGCAACAGCCAAAAAAAAGTTTCTTTTAGATCAAATCAGGACTTCACATATGAGAAATGGGAGTTTGTCACAGAGATTATTTGCAGTAATATAAGTGAGCACCAGTGTGCCTGTGCGCTGTCAGTGACCTTGCCAAAGAGGGCATGAAAGAGCTGAAATTGGATCATAAATTCAAAGCTTTTCCGAACAAGGTCCCCATAATACGTTTGGCCCAGAGCGCCCAAAATCCTTAAGATGTCTCTGTTTTCAGCGCTAAGAACCACTGTCTTGCAGGAGTATGCTCTAAAATAAAGACAAACCCACTGCACCTTCCTTTCGAGGGCTAGAAGGAAATCCACCTCCCTCAGCAATAAGCTTTGCAGCGTGGCCATTACACATTAATTTTGAAACATTTAAAACAGGGGTAGCCGGCATAGGCCCAGGAGGGCTTGATCCATTTAAAGTTTTCATGATTACCTCTGGCTGGGTAAATGATTTTTATTTAAATCACTATAAGTGAATATAGCCTATGGGGCTATCCAACAAATCTGGCAAGAATTCAGCCCTCTGGGTTCTTCTTAGACAGCATTGATTGAAATCTATCGGAAGAAAATTGAAGAGCCATTCATGGGTCCAGAGAGCACTTCAAGAGAAATTTGAGTGTCAGTTTTAGGGACAATAGTTACGAAAAAGCAGCATTGGAATCTTGCCTTTTAGTTTTGCCAATACAGGCCTATTGGCTTTAGCAATCCTTTTTGTCAATGCGTTTTATTATCGGCAGAAATAAAAAGAAAATATTATTGCTAAGTTATGTACAAGTCGACACCTGATAAAACTATTGGGCATTTGGCACCACAGAAATCAAACAGTGCAGTTTTTGCATGCTCAGGGGTACCTGTCTTTCTGTATGTGATGGCATGTATGTCCTGTGTGAACATGAAGTATGAGTGTTGGATGTTGGCAGTGCATCTGTTTTACCTTTAGCTGCCAGTAAGTACAATTTAAGTCAACCACACCCTTTCAGAATTCAGATCATCTATGTCACGCTGAATATGATATTCAGAGCCACTGACTCATTTCTGTAGGTTACTGTTGTGTCCTGAAATCGTTTTCCATATTGACTCTGCTCACATCCACCTGTAAGAAAGAAACCTTGGACCATACATCTCATCCATCGTACCACGTTTCTGACATCCATATTTTTACTAAACTATGATCCAAGTCATGGTGTTTTTGTAGTTCCAGATTGTGCACGTCAACAGTTACTCTGACCGTGTTCCCTTATTTCGTGTTTCATCCTTCCATGTACTGGTGTGAACTGCATTCCTGCGTGGTGTACTCTCAGCATCTGTTAGCATGGCCTCTGGTGTCCTGACTTGGCTTGCCTGAACTTTGCTCGCTAGTTTGTATTCACTTGTGAACGTGCATCTGGCACGTCTTGTTTTTGAAGCTCTGATGTTGAGACTCGGGCGTGACTGTGACTTGTTTTTTTAGCCCTTTCGTTTACTTTGCTGGATTATGTGTTTGAGTTTTCTGTTGAGCTCTCTGAGGTAGGTCCTTGACGTACCTTGTCACTGTGTGGATAAAAATTGCGTAAATTAGTTTGCACTTTCCTTCTGTGATTGTCTTAAGTTCAAAACAAATGCCTTTCATCTGTAGACAAACACCTACAATGCCAGTCAGCGAGAGCATCATCACAGTCTGATTTTTAAGAGATCATGACAGACAGTGGTTGTAAAATGTCACTTCTTGTAGTGCTGCAAAATCCTTGAGCAACCCAGCCTGCTTCATGTACCTCTCATGGTCAGTTCAACTTTCTGCATTCTTTTCCCTCGAAGTGTTAGCTCATCAACGGCGTAAAAGCTTTCTCGGTAGATCCCTCGCTAGGTTGTTAGATCAGGTGGTTAAGACCGGTGGTTTTTGTACAGCTCTCCTCCGCCATTCCTTTTACAACTGTGGGAAGTCACCGATGGGAGTATCACGCAGCACTAGAAAGGATCTGGCTCTGCATTGGACAATGTGGCTGGGTTACGAAGATGCTGGAGGTGGAAGCGGGCTGGTTATCTGAGGCTGGCGTAAGTGTTGCCATGAAGTGTGGAGCGGTGTTCCTGTCCTGTTGTTGGTGTATGTGCCTCATGTAGCCTAACAGCACTGACCGCCCAAACATCACAGTGAAGTGACTGGTATTACCGTATTACCTATACGGCGAATTTTCCTGGTTAGCGCTGGGCGCACTTTTCAAAAGTTGCGCCTAGCGCTAACCAGGAAATTGCACCGCATTATAGTGAATGCACTGCCCCCAGGGCAGCCGCAAACTCGGGCAGCGCATTCATGTGAAAAATGAAGCAGCTGCTTTGAAGCCATTCCATGTTTTCACAGTGCAGGTGGTAACCCACCTGCACTTTTAAAGGGGATTAGAGATCCCCTTGCAGGTATATCACCTTTTAGATAGCGCACTGACAGTGCGCCTCCTCACAGCTATTTTCCCTCTGCGACCGCATCTATAATATGGTGCGGGCACAGAGGCAAAGGGATTACCTCTTGAGAAAGCGCTGGCACTGCATGTGCGCCAGCGCTTTCAGTATTACAGATGGGGATGCACAAGCGTCTGCAGCCCCTTCTGTAATGCCAAAAGCCTGTTGCGCCCCCGGGGCACTTTGGTAATACGGCCCCAGATGTTTAATCACGTAATGTTGCTCCGCCTTCCTGTTCTGTTGATTAGTCCTTGATAAAGATCATTAGTTCAGCTCTGCAACATCCTACCACTGACCACCTTACTACATAGTAAAGTTTAAACCCTAATTAACCAGCACTAACTTGTTGAACCTGTAGGTTCAACACTGTTCCATCGCTCTTGTTCTACACCACCGCTGTCACGCTTCCTGTGTGGCGTCTCTTTGTTTTCTGATAAAATACTTTGGCCGTGTTCCCCCGATCCTTTTGCTTTGCATGGTTTCAGGATTCAAAAAGTACTAATTCACTGCTCTGATGCAAGAGAGAAAAATCAGGCTTTGAAGAAATTTTAGGATGGGCACAGATTTGCCACCTCGCTCAGGCTCCAAAAACCTGTAGGGGTCAGTGCAATGGCAGATAATGAACTACACTTTCCCTTGCCTTACCTCCCTCCCTCAGATCTCTGCTAAGTGCAGAGTGTGAGAATGGTGGGCAAGTCTTGGGCACCACCAGCTGCTGTTTCTCCTGCCTCTCCAAGCTGGCAGTGTCTCTGACAGAGTTGCTACCAGCATGGCACCTGTGATCCATTCTATCACTGAGAGCAGAAAGCACAGACTTCAACATAGTAAGGGGAGGGAAAGCAAAATGGACAAAGGGAAGGTGGCAAGACAGAAGGAACTGATGTTTTACATTTGTTGGGGTGGAGAGACTCACCAACGGAAAAGGAGAGAGGAGCAGGATGCCAATGATTTTATCCTTCAAATGTTTTAAGAGAGAAGGGAGGGATGTGCAGAAAGAGGGGTTAGAGAGGAAGGACAAGGAGGGCGGAGGAGGGCAGGGATTTGCTTTGTAGTTTTTAGGTCAAGCCTGGGCAGCGTATGCGCTGCTGCGAGGCACGCAGTTGTGGAGTATGGACTTGATGCCTTGCCCACTCTCCGCCCATATTTGTAATTGGCTTGTGTCATTGTACTTTGTAAACGCTGGCTTCTGATTCATTATTAGGCTTGTTAGTCCCTCCTTGGTACCACCTTGTCTGCATTTGTTACCTCCCATAACGACAGGACCTTTTACTTGTCTTGTTACACGGTCTGGTTTATCTTGGCTCTGAGCACTATTTTACTTAATGATTTTCCCCTATTCCACTCACTACCTCGCAGCACACCGGCTTTTATTTTATTTAATAATGGCGGTCCGCTTTAACCATAGCGGCTGCGTTTTTTAAATTTATTTATTTATTTATTTTATCAGCGCGGTCCGCTTTAAGTATAGCGGCCGCGCTTATTTATGTATTTTGTTTACTAGCGCCCATGCGGCGCTTTCACATTCAAAGAGGCCGCGCCCCTTTCTTTACACAAACTGCCTCTAAAGAAAGATGCGCGGCCAACACGAAAGTGAAAGTGCGGCAGGGGCGCTTTCACCCCAAAAAAGCATCTGTTTGTCAACTTGACAAACAGATGCTTTTTTTTGTCAAAGCCGCCATGCCGCAGTTTCACTTTAATGTGGGACACGCCCCTTTCTTTAGACGTGGCTTGTCTAAAGAAAGGGGCGGGGCCTTCATGAATGTGAAAGCGCTGCATGGGTGCTAGTAAAAAAACAAATATTTGCAATGCAATAGGTCTCGCATTTGCGAGAGTTTAAGCTATTGCATTGCCAATAGCTTAAACTCTTGTAAATGCGAGACTTATTGTATTGCAAATGCTTGTTTTCAGTGGGAAGGGGAGAGCCTGAGAAAGGTAAGGGTGAGGAAGAGCAGTCTGTGTGCTCCTCTACCCCCCTATCCTTTCACAGGTGGTCCATGCGGCCAAGCTTATGAGCTGTGGTGGGATTAGAGCACATAACATACAATTGTAGTTGTGGTAGCTGACAAAAAACAAAGACTATACACCACAGTGTTCCAACTGACTTCAAAGTCAACTCAGGGAAAAATAACATGTTCCATCTATAATTCTATGTGAATATCATCCATGGGAGTCATCAGTGTGAGTAGTTCATTCCTCTTAGGAGGTCACAGCAGTGAATAAACAAAAGTTGTTTTCTCACTGCGATGACATCAAGGGGGGCAGCTTGCTACCAGCAGCGTCTGCTGACTTATAAAACTGGTTGGGTACGTGCAGCACGTAAAAGTAAAATAATTTTCTAAAGTACAGACATGCTTACATTTGTATTGCAGAGGTGATTGGGGCACATTCTGTTTATAGGTATGTTTTATTTATATAGAATGTGCACCGATTTCCTTTGCAATACAAATTTAACTTTAATTAAAATAAATAAACATAAAGAAAAATATCCTTACCTTGATGAGCTGATCCTCCGGACTCAAGCTACCAGGCAAAGATGTGCATGCTGGGCAATAGCATCCCAGCCAATCCAAGCACTGCGGTCTTGCTGCTTTTAATGCCAAACTGCATAAGAGCAGTGCCACAATTGGTTGGGTAAGGGAAACACAATGCTCCGTCATAAACTTATAGGGCTCCGTCGAAATTCTTCCAGTTCCCACGTAGCGTTGATTATAGAAGCCAGAAATGCACATGGCTGGCCGGCCGTAGCAAAAACAAGGCCAATCTGACATGTGCAGTTTATTAACACAGCCTCAGTCAATCATCGCTACATTGCTCCATAGCCCCGCCCCTACCCTACAGGAACCAAATGCATGGGGATATGGAGTCTGTCTGGGGTGTAGTGGCTCGCAGTACAGGGGTCAATGCCCCCACGCTCCTATGAATGAGCCGCCTCTGCTCGCTACCCTGGTCTTCCCCCTCCTCAGTTAAGCCTTTAGAGATACGAGCAGAGCGGTTTAAAGTTGGATAACAGTCTGCCATCTCACCTGCCTTCTCCTCCATCTCTGTGGTCTTGGTCGATCTAAGGGAGTCAGAACACCAGATACTATAAATGGTATTATTTGGGTAGTGGGTGGCAATGTTGAGGGCGGTGGGGGCGGGTGACAAGAAACTGTGTATGGCATTTTCAATTAATGGGAAAATGGTCACTAATGCTGAAGTGTGTGTTGGAGGTTTGCAAGATGCCAATAATTTTTTTTTAATGTAGATATGCAAAAATAGGTGATGAGGGCCTAAGGGAGGCAAGGCCATGTTGTGCAATGCTCCTCCCACGACTCCTACACCCCTGGGCTTCTGAGCAGAGAAAAAAAGAGCGTATATGGGAGGAAGAGAATACTAAAGTAAAAATGGGAATGGGAATAAAGGGATGTTTTTCATTCCTGGGTTCTGAGGGAAAACATAGACAACCCAAGTTTTGCTTTTATTTGTTTGCTATCAATCAATACCCTCTCCTCCTATATGCCACACTGATACAGGCGCTACGTGTCCTGTGGGGAGACATGGCTCAAGAGCTCGTAACCCATCTCACGATTCAGTATCTCCACGAGCTGGGCACCGGCAGGCATCTTACTAAATGGTTCGCTGAATCCCTGTGGGCGCACTCGGCGCAGCCACTGGCCTCCCTTCGACAGCATTGGAACGCGGACCTACAGAGACAGTGCACTGACCGTGAATGGTCAGCCATCTTGGAAGGACCCATACGCATTCCGAGGAATGCCCGGTTCCGCGTAATCCAATATTATATCCTTCAGAGGGTATACATGACACCGGCCAAGATCAATAGATACTTTAATCGGACGGATGCCAAGTGCCCGAGATGCAAACTGCTAGATGCGGATCTATTGCACATGTTGAGGACCTGCGCAACTCTCGTCCCCTACTGGAGAGCAGTAACAGCGCAGCTGGCCGAGTGCACAGGTTGCACGATGAAGTGCTCCTGGAATACCTGCCTACTGGGTCTGTATCAGAGGCCCAAAAAACACAAAGTAACGTCCCAATTTATAGATCTAGGGCTCACTGTAGCCAAGCACTTAATCACTAGGCGCTGGAAATCGCAGGAGCCGCCGAGCGTGAAGGCTTGGTTCCAATCACTGACGTGCTGAGCGCAGGCGGAGAGCGTGGCACTGCGCCAAGAATATGCGTTGGGTTTGCGGGCGCTCCCCATAGTGGAGGCGTGGGACGTGATACTACTAGACCTTCGGAGGCTGTGGCAAGATGACTCGGAATTGTCCGGGGCCTCCGTGTGACACGGCCAACCAGTAAAGGCTCAGGGGTGCATGCGCAACATGTTAGCAATTGCCGGGTACCCTGTAATATAGGGATTCGGGCTGCTTCGCTCGCTGGGTGCCTCACGTACTTAGCGAGGTCACGTTATGTTTATCTAATCAGTTGCTGCTGGAATCTCATATCCCAAGCAGATAGTAGTGTAATGCACACAATCACAGCACGCACTGCGGAGGAGACAGCAGGGAGTCGAACCGGATAGAGGGCGCCACGTACACCAAGTGATACAACACCAATCTATCCCAATTTTTTGTATTCCCTGTTCACTAAAATGTGGACGCATAGGATGCATACCACGTGATGCACGCACAAAGAGCATACATGCCCCCGCTAGGCTGATTAACTGTATTATACGCCTATTGTGCAATGTGCGCGCGCATGTAAATTAACCAGCAGTTTGTCAAAGCTGTATCAAAAAATGTCAAAAACTCTACATTCAATAAACAAATTTAAACAAAAAAAATCACTCAATACCCTCTGTGGAAAACATCCTTGTTACTCACAGTCACCATTCCATAATTTTAAGTTATTCTATTAAGTTCTCTTCGACTTGCGTTAGGTGGTACTGACGTGCACAGCTCCCCAAAGAGCCACAAAGTATAAGCCCATTCTCACACTCGAATGTTCGAAGGTGACAAATACCGCTGAACTATTCCAGCACTTTACTGGTCCACTACTGTATCCTATCTGCAGTTCCTCGCTCTCACCTCATTTCAACTGCTGGGACACCCCATAGCAGAGCAATAACACACAAATACATGCTTGTTAAAGGAGAAATTGAGAAAAAGAATAGCGTAAGTTACAAAATTAGTTAGTAGTAGTCACGCAACTTGTTCTATGCAAATATTTTATGTACCTAGTCGCCCAAATTCCAAAGAAAATTCATAAACCAGATTCTTCTTCAGAGTTAATAATATAATCAGCTGCCCTTTAGTGGTTCCACGAAAAAACTGTCTTTCTTTCCATAGCAATCTTTAGGCTTTACAGATCATTCATTCTTTCTTGTGAGGTTTCTATTAGTAATGGACCCTAAATAAGCCTTTTAAGGGGGTATGTGCTGATGTCTGAAGTCCTTCCTTTTCCTACTCAGCCAACCACTCTACTCACAGTCTCACTAGCAGAAACTCTACTTCCTGACCCACCACAGCATACGCCTCTTAGATCGGTCGTGCTCCACGTGCATGCGCGTCTTAGATCTGTCGTGTTCCACGTCCACAGCATCTTCGAAGCAAATATAAGAAACAAATGCCCACATAATACTTTTAATGTATTTATTTCAATTCAAAGCAGATGCATGCCTTTGGGGCTCAGTCGTGTTTTTTATGTTTTGTGAAAGTCCCCTCTAATTAAAACAGGAAACACATATTTCCTTGTCTAGTTCTAAGGATAAGGAGTACACGCAGCTGTCAGTAATTTTGTGCTGGAACCCTTTCAGCAAGGCAGGCCTCTGAAGCACCTTGCAGGGACAAGAGCATGAGACGGGCGCTGGAAGGGGGTACTGGGCACGGACATGGTCCAGCGGTACTCCGCCCCGTTGCTCAGAATGGGTGAGAAAACAATCAGATATCATGGAAAGAAGAACATGGGAACGAAATTCTCATCCTTGGTAACTCTAACTGCAACTGGTCCCACTTCTGCTGGCCCTGTGATCAAGGCCATCTAAACAGCATTATAGGCCCCCAGGCAAAGCACTGCACTGGGCTCTGCCTACACAACACTCACAGGAATATAAATGTTTAACGGAAAATTTGTGTTAAATTCTGGTCTGCAAGAGGGCCCCTATGCTCGTGGGGCCACCGGGCAACTGCCCAGCATGCCCATGCGTTAAGACGGCATTGCTTATGATGTTAGTTTGCCACCCACTCCTGCCAATGTGGTAAGAAACCTGGGTGTCAATTTGACTGTGATTTTCCTTCAGTACATACATTTCATCAGTATTGGCATGCTGCTTTTCTCTTCTCAAAGTACTCAGGAAAAGGCTCAACATACTCCCTGAATCGACCAGGGCAGGAGTCGGGGGTCCACGCGGGTGGACGGTGCCCACCCACTTTTTTCACAGGGTGAACGCCGTCCACCCTGCCAAGAATTTGGGCCCCACTGAATAATGTTCTGAACTTGTCCCAGTGTAATTTCCAAACACTGGAACACTTTCAGCAGCGCCTGCACGTTGTCTGCTTTCTATCTGCAACAAGCGGGACGGGCTTCCTTATTTAAGACTCCTGCTGGGCCCATAACAAAGGCCGAATTTGAGGGGTCATCAGGCCTCCTTTTGTGAGTCTCTTGGCTAGGAGCAGTCAGGAGCCTCACACCTGATGCAAATGAAGTGGAGGGGAAACAAAGGCTCACACCTTGTTAGCACTTCACACATACTTAAGTGAGGCAGCTTTTCACTTTGTTCAGTCCCTGTTTAGGAGATATGCATGCACTGTAAGAATGTCAGATGTGTTGGTCTTTCCCAGTATTTACACAAAGCAAATTGCATTTATATAGAGCTTACTTCCCCTGAGGAGGCATTGAAATAATTTAAGTACCACTATTTTTTCTTGTATAGCCCTACTCATTCCAATGCAGGGTGTCAGAGCGCTTTACATCAACACGTGCATATTACATGTACAATAAATTACATAAGTTTGTAAGTGAATGTACAGGATGTGTTACATAAAACTGGGGAATTGCAAGGTGTAGAAGTCACATATCATCTTCCACAGCTCACTGTTCTATTATCCTCGCAATGCGCTGATGTGTACACATGATAGACCTGCTAAACATATATGTGAGGGCTTTAGATCTGATGTCACTTCTTGTGAAAGTCGTGGCTTGTGATGCCACTTTCTATGATGTCAATTCGTGTGATGCCATGTGTGATGTCGTGCGCCGTGTTGTCGTGCGCTGTGATGTTGCGCGCCTTGATGTCACTTGCATGCTGCCAAACTAGGTCAGTCCCCTCACTTCTGTTTTTTAGGACTTGTGCCCTGGAATCGACCCATAAATCAGTGGTGCATGCTCTCATCACTGCCAGACTAGACTGTGCCAATGCTCAGTATATAGGCATCCAAAGTATTTAAGCAATAGGATGAAAGCGGTTCAGAATCTGTCTGCCAGTCTTATCCTCAAACGTCTGTGCTATATATCCATTTCACAGCCCCTTGAGAATTTCCTTTATTGGCTTTGTATACTAGACAATCAAATTGAAAGTTCTCACTTTGACTCATTGTGCTTTGATAACGCTTTTTCATTGTACCTTCAAAAACGTATCCCACCTTAGAGCCTGGCCGTCACCACAGATCTTCCAAAGTTGTTCTTATTCAGCTGCCTAGGTTCTCTGGTGTCCGTGTAGGTGACCGCTTTTTTGCCTTTCTGGGTGCCAAACTGCGGAATGTGCTGCCCCAGGAACTACAGGACACTCCATCTCAGCCCATCGTCCCAAAAAAAGTAAAATTAAATTAACATTTGTTTATTCTCACATGAGTTTCTCTCCTCTGTCATTTGATCCCTTTGTCTCACCATCAGCACCAGGAAGCCCATTTACTTGGTAGCTGTAGGACTTAAGTCTTCATTCATGGGATACACCCTTGATTTTTAAATATTGACTGAAGTGTTTAGGTTATTTTGGTAGGCTCTGCCGCTGCAAAACGGGTGCAGCTTGAGACCAAAGGAATACAGCACGACGTCGGCAAGACTGGAGTCACTGCGCTGCATCAATGAACACGTTCACAGCTCAGAAAAGCTACAAAAATACAAAGATGTTATATGTAAGTTATCTGGCTACGGCCGCACTGATCAGACACAGAGACTGGCCTAGTAGGAGCCCAACAAATCAATTCTCACACCTGCCACTCCCAAGAGTCAAATCCCCGGCGATTTGCTCTTCAGCAACGGCCAATTAGTTCTCGTTAAACAGCTTCCACGGGGGCAGTTTTCACGGGCAGACATTTTGTTTAATCTTCTTACACGCCAACTGCATGCAGAGTGACTCGGGCCACAGAAAAGGGCTACGAATTGCATGCAGGGCGGGGAACGGGGATTTATATTACTCAACGCTTCTGATGGGAAGACATAGTTCAGTCATGGTCTCAAATTATGTATTTATTAATCACTTATTGTTTTTGTTTTGTCTTGGGTTTTTTTGGGGGGGGGGGGTTTAGAGTGTGAACTCGACTCGAAGGTATCAGAGAGCTTTACATGAGCACCAGTTACGTTACAGACAGACACATTCATATTGTGGTAGGCACGGGAGATGAAGTGATTTGCCCAGAATCACAGGACATTAAGCATCCCTGCCGAGACTCGCTTTACTTCATCTAGTCCCCTTTTCAAGAATGAGTCCAAAACCATATGAAGCATTTGATTTTCTACAGTTTTTACTGGACAGAAACGGATTTATCGAATAGATACAGTAAACTAATTGTGATCATAAACACGCAGGTACATTTTTTGCGATATTAAACAAAGAATAAGTTATATGAAATGAAATGCTTATATTCTTACATACATATACATTTTTGTATATTCAGAAGTATTTCGTAATATCTGTTAAAAACATAAAAAAATTTAAAGCATGAAAAACACTCAAAAGTATTTTTCAGGTTGGTCTTAAGTATGTGTTTGTAGAACTAGAGAATTGGTCTATTCTGAAACCAAATAATTAACTTGTTTTGGTTGCTTGATTTATGCAATGGAGTCAAAACGTCTGGGCATACGTGCATGTTTTGCGCGCCTTTGACAGTACAGTGTGATGGACCCATGGATTTATAGAAGTTTAACTTGATTTTTGAAGTAGGAAAGTCATATTTTTTTAGTTCTTTTACAAAAAAAGGTGAGGCTGAAATGCTGTCTGACAGATCTGTTTCAGCAGCGGAGAACTTTCTTTCTAGAATGAGTTCACTGGCCAGATTTGAACAGGGGTGCAATAAAGACAAAGGAGTAATTTAAGCTCATTCTCCCGAGTGCAGCGGGTCCATATACTTGGTCGCATTTTCAGTTGACTGTACATGTTTATAATTGGTATCGTTTTTCAGTGCAAGTCTGCATTTTTTCGTGTTCGCCTGATTGCATAGATGGTGAGCTCTGGAGCTCTCTTAGATAGTTTATGCTGGGTTTAGGATTCTGTGCCTCCCAGCAGCAGGAGATCTGAAAATCAGGAAACAGGGAGAGTTTAAAGGAAGGGCTTGTGTTTTTTTACTGAGTTGTTTTCATTAAAATAATGTTTCTCAGGCTTGGACGACGGAAGGCATGGTCGTCTAACTCCGATGCTCGCCAGACCGGAGGAAAGGGGTGGATGAAATCGGACCTCCTGGGCACACCAAACTGAGCCATATCACCGGGCGCCAACGTGGGGAAGTGTCGGGCTCGGAATGTGAGCCTCTTCAAGCCGTTTGCAAAGCGGGCAACGGAGCTCTACTTGAAGGAAATAGCGGACCGGATCGGCGGAAAATTCCAAAATGGCGCCGATGCAATGAACTGAACCCCGGCAGCTGTACATGCACAGCGTCATCTCGCTAAGGGGCCGGAAATCACCCCAGCCGCCAAAGAACCTGCGTGGGACATCGCCATCTCCCGTATGACCGGTGAGAAGCGCTCTGATATCGAGTGATATGCGGTAGCGCGCGAAAGACCTGCTGCGTGGTGCCTGACCTCAAAATGGCCGCCAAAACGCCAGAACACTTGTGCAGCATTTCGGAGCTCTAGACCTTCTCCTACATAGTGCGCAGCCCTTTTCATGCCAACAACAGCAATGAACAGTGACCCATCCTCTTCTGCCAGCATTGGGTGAGTGGATTCCACGGCTACATCTATGTGATCTGTCTCCCTCTACATGATGGCATGCCCACTTGCAATTTAGTGCTACCCAATGCCAATCTGGTGCCTTTCAACTTGGTGATGCAGGGAACTCTTCCACAGTGAGCTCTGGTTATACCCGACCGTCAACTCGGCAGCGCGCAGCACACACCAGCCCATTGCCTGTCATTTCTGCTGATTACTGCACACAGGGTTAGTGAGAGGTGATTTAAAGCACAGGTACCCTGACATCTAAGTGCCCACCAACAACGCCAGGATAGCAACATTAGTGCGCAGCGGAGCACGAGCATACGTAGCCCAGAACTCCTGCCCGGGCTCCGACGCCGCAAGCAAACCATCACGCCAGGCACACTATCCTCAAATATCAGCCTAGTCACCAGTCCGCACAGAATTCCCACCAATCGTGGAACAATAAAGAACAATAAGTTTGAATACGGGGTACTTTACACTAGTGGAATGGCGGACGAGAAGAATAGGAACGCAAAGAAAGTGCGACCGGAACCGATCATCTCGGACTCTCCTATAAAAGCTAAACCAGATATCCATGGGACAATGGAAATGATCCTAAAAAAGCTAGCGGAAGTCCATGACTTAGCAAAGTCCACGAAAAATAACACCGACACCATGCAATTGGAACTCACGGCGATAAGAGCTGATATGAACACGACGAATGGGAGATTAGGGGATGCGGAACAAAGACTAGGTGTCGTGGAAGATGTAACCACTCAAGCATGCAAAGAAGTGGTGCACCTGCATAGAGTCACGGATGAGCTACGGAAACAGAATGCGGAATTAGAAGACAGAAACAGAAGAGGGAACATAAGAATTTTTGGTATCCCCGAAAAAGCGGAGGATGATGCAGGGTCGTGCGTGGCCTTTTTGGAGACCTGGATCCCCATGATAACCGGCCTGAAGTTCAACCCGGGCCTGGAGATGGACAGGGCACACAGAATACCTACCTTCACCAACCCACATAGAACTGGTACAAGACCTATGATCTGCAAACCACTCCGCTTTCAACACGCAGAAGCTATCCTCACCTTTGCCAGGAAATCTCAACAAATAACTTGGGAAGGAAGGAGGATCATATTCACACAAGATTACTCTAAAGAGACAGTGGATATACGAAAGGGATTCCTCCGTCTCCGTGAGAATCTAAGAGAAAAAAAGATCCTCTTCTCATTTAATGGTCCTTCAAGATTCAGGATCGTGGAGAATGGAAGAGCCATGGTCTTCACGTCCCCTCATGATCTGGCGAAACATTTGGAGGGTACTCCCTCTCAGGAAATGGATTCTGAAGCGGGTCCCTCCAACAAAAGGAAACCCATGTCCGCTTTATTCTCACATGAGTGATTGTTTTTTCTAAATATGTTTCAAATTGATTTTAGCAATGTCACGAGTCATATATAATTCGTGGTTGGTACCTAATGTGTGCCACCAATTTCAGTGTTTCACATAGTATTTGCCACGATACGTAGCCAAGCATACGGAGCTAGCTCGTAATTGATTGTACCTCTGTTTACACAGCCTCAGCAATACCTCTACCTGGAGATAACTTGCGGTAATACCCTAGCTTGGTACACTGTAGACGCAACCCTCTATGTGCTATGCTAGCTCTGATTGTTATTAATGGTTGGTCAAGGTTTGGAGTCGTAGAGGGGACTGACGCTATCGCACTGCTTATTGTCTTGGTCTTCATACACGCTCAGGTTCAGGTTCAGCAGTGGGTTTTGTCACCTAAGTATAATAGCCCGGCATAATGCAGTTTAGTAGTAATGTTGCACGAGTTACGTAAACCCTATCGGGCGATTTGTTTAGCTATCGATGTGGGATAAAGTTGCTGCCTAAGTTAAATGCATTTATATATTGATGTGTTTTTTGTTTATGACTCAGATTCATTGTTATGCCTGTTATATCAGGTGCTGAGTTAGTTCGAGGGTAAATTACCTTTGAAAATAACCACACTAAAAGTGCTCTCCCCGGGAGCTATGTGGCTAATGTACGGTCCTCCTTTTCGGTCTGTTGACGGTCGGTTCTGTCGTCGCAGCCTCTTTACACGATTTATTTGGGGGGGGGAGGGGAAGAGAGGGAGGTGGGGGGGAGGGTAGAAGGGGAAATGCTGAAAATGGTTGTTCTAGATTTATTCGCTGTTTTTTATTTTTGTTATTTTGTGGTTTACATGAGTTATTTTTCTTATTATGTCATCCCTATCACACGCCTGAGAATAAGGCTACGTACAAACACACCAACATCACATGCTAAGGCATGGAGCTATTTTCCGATTACAGAAAATCCATCCCTCTCAAAAGGTCAATCTTACACTGTCACGATTTATAAACCCATAAGATGACCCTGAATAATACACTTACAGATGACCTTACCGTTATTTCACTAAACGTCAAAGGCCTGAACCATCCAGTGAAACGTAGAAAAGTGTTTGACTATCTTGCTAAAACTAAAGGAGACATTATCCTTCTCCAAGAAACAAAACTATCAGAAGAAGATACAAGCTTCATCAAACATGCTTGGATCTCTACCCTGTCTTGCTCTCCAGCAGACCACAAAAAAAAAGGAGTTATCACCCTCATTGCGAAAAAATCCAATATCTCCTTCCTTTCTCATACACATGATGACGAAGGTAGACTACTAATTACACACTTGCAAAAAGGAGATGACCTCATACATGTGGTTAACATATATGGTCCTAACTCAGACGAACCATCATTCTGGGAAAAAATATCAAACGCTATTGAGGGAATACCCCAAGACGACCTTATCGTGGTAGGAGGGGACTTTAACATGCCACTTGACCCTATCCTGGATAGACAATCCAAATGTAAATACCCTCAGTCCCGGTCACATGATATCATCAAGAAAATCTGCACCAAATATGACTTAAAAGACGCTTGGCGCCTCCAACACCCTGACACGAGAGATTACACTTTCTATTCACCCCCACATAACTCCTACTCTAGAATAGACTATATTCTAATATCTGCTAACTTCACCCACCGAATAGACCAAACTAGTATAGCCCCTATTCTGATTTCAGATCACGCTTGTATATCTACCAAACTCGCGGGCTCTCACCCTACCAAACCTCCAAAGAGATGGCGATTTAACGATGATATCCTATTGGATCAGACTAATAAATTGAAAATATCCAAGGCAATTGAGGACTATGTAGCCAGGAATGACCTTCCCGAAATTTCAACAGGTATCTTTTGGGACGCTCTAAAAGCCACTATACGCGGGGTCATTATCGGAATCAAGGCCCAGATTAATAAAAATTTAAACCAGGAACTTATATCCCTAGAAAGCGAAATTAAAAGTCTGGAACTGAAACACTCAGTCAGGTTAGACGACCAGGAACTACTTACTAGCCTAACTAACAAGAAATACGAGTACAATACCATTGTAAGTAAAAAAGCTGGCGTTTGGATCAACAAATTCAAAGCACTTAAGCTGTGCGAAGGTAACAAAGCTGGGAAACTCCTAGCCTCATATCTTAAACACAAACACAAACAATTCACCATCACCTCTATCAAAGACGCACACAATATCACGCATACCAAGCATGACAAAATCCTAGATGCCTTCCACATATTTTACAAGGACCTATACAGCAACAAATTATTATTTAATGCAGAGAATTGCGAGCAGTATTTAAAATCAATCGACCTCCCCAAACTGTCAAACACAGATAAGTCACAATTGGGGGCTCCCATTTCAGATCAGGAAATCTCCATGGCTATTAAAACACTCAAGACTAACAAGGCGCCTGGGCCGGATGGCTTTTCAGGCTCCTTTTACAAAGCATTTATCACCCCTCTTCAACCGTCCCTACACAGGCTATTCAACTCTATGGCCCGGAACGGAGATGTCACAGACTCGATGAGGGAAGCCACAATTATTGTTATCCCCAAAGAAGGCAAAGACCCATTACTACCTAAGAATTATAGGCCAATATCCTTAATAAACGTGGATTGCAAGATTTACGCCAAAATTTTAGCCGGTCGTTTAAACAAATTTCTACCCAACCTAATTAGTAATTCACAGGTGGGATTTCTTAAGAACCGCTTATCCCACGATAACACTAGACTACTCTGCCATGTCCTGGAAAAAGCAAAAACGACAACTACCCCTTAGTCGCCATCACATTAGACGCAGAAAAAGCGTTTGACAGGGTTTCTTGGCAATTTCTAGAACATTGTATGCAAAAGTTCGATCTTGGTGAGACTTTTATCGCCATGGTTATGGCCCTTTACTCTAATCCATCTGCCCGGATAGCCATTAATGGTTCTGTATCGGAGTCCTTTCGATTGGAACAAGGCACCAGGCAGGGTTGCCCCCTCTCGCCGGCCCTTTTCCTCTTAGCCCTGGAGCCACTAATTCAAGATATAAAACATAACGAGAAGATTAGCGGTGTTCTATTTGGTGAAACACGGGTGAAACTGGCCGCATATGCGGATGATATTTTGATAATAACAGAGGAACCAAAGACCTCTATTAAAGCCCTGATAGACTCTATAGATACATATGCTAGCCACTCAGCCTATAAGCTTAACCGCGATAAATCGGAAGTTAAACCTCTCAATATTTATAGCACAAAGGATATTCTAGGCAGCTCGGGCCTAATGTGGCAACCCAACCAGATTAAATATCTGGGAATCGAGTTCTGTGCCACGTCTCTGGAGACTCTTCAACATAACGAAAACAAAACGCTTGAGCGGATCAAAACTCAACTAAATTCTTGGTCACCCAGATTCATAACCTGGTGGGGAAGAATTGAAACAATAAAAATGATGGTATCCCCTCTGGTGAACTACTTAATTACAATGCTGCCGCTTGCTTTATCGGATGACTTCCATCACAAACTAAAAGTCATTCTCACGACCTTCTTATGGAAGGGGAAGAAGGCAAGAATTAGTATGAGAAAACTCCAACTTCCCAAATCTCTTGGAGGTGTCAATCTACCAGACTTTAAACGATATCAGGTGGCTTTTTCAGCGAAACAAGGGTCACACTGGCTTACACCACCATCAGAATATACACCAGTATGGCTCGAAATGGAGAAATCTCTCCTCCACAACATTCACCCCCTTACTCTCCTCACCACCAACCTTGCCCGATTAACGTGTTCTGGTACTATTATTTTCAAACAGACTAAATCCTCCCTGCTAAAGATAGACAGATTACTTGAGGTCAGGGTAAGGAATTCCAGTTTCGAATCTATATGGGACAATCGCACTTTGATGTACAGAGGTCACACCTTACACAACGACAACTGGATCAAGAAAGGAATTTTCTTTCTCCACCAGTTTTATGCAGACACACACCCGCTGACCTTTAAGGAACTACAAAATACATACCACCTTGAACCCATAGAATTCTACTACTTCCTGAAAGTAAAAGCTGCCATATCCAAAGCAAAAATTTCGACCTCACCGCCTTCCTTGCCAAAATATTTCTTAAGATTAAACTCCCTAGGCCACCAAGTTTCTTGGATATACCGTCTACTAGGCCCCAAACATTCTACACTCAACGCGAAAACTATTTCCTTTTGGAATTCACACTGTACCACCCCGGTCTCTGATTCTGACTGGACCTGGACGTGGAATTCGATATTTAAGAATAAAATTAGCCCGGTACTGTCCCAAACTAAGTTCTGGCTTCTCCACAGAGTATTCTGGACGCCCTCCCGCCTATACAAACATAGACTTCGAGATGATGATGTCTGTTGGAACTGTAAGAATGCAGTAGGTGACCTAGAGCACCTGCTACTGCTCTGCCCCTGCGTAACATCCTACTGGGACAGGGTCTTCAAATTCATATCTAACCTCTTTCCCTTCGATGCTTGTAAGGACCTGTCGTCACTTCTGTTCGCTCCCACAAGAACAGGCTTCTTGAGTGAAAACGACAAAGCACTCCTTGACATCCTTATCATAGCGGCTGTCAAAATCATCCTTACCAACTGGAAGGATACTAGTAAGGCGTCCTTTAATTGTTGGCAAAATTGGATCACCAACCTTCGAGGGGCAGACAATATTGTGCTTCATAACTCTCCATGGAAAAACCCAGTCAGACATCTTTGGCTTTCTCTTGATCTTTTCTTCAAATCACATAAACCACCGTGAGCCCCGACTACTACCATCAAATAACCACTCACTGCGACTACCAGGGGAGGGTGGATTGTTCTGCTTGCGACAAGCACTGTAATTGTGAATTATAAATGTAATTGTAGTTGTAATTGTAACCCTAACAGTGTAACCCTAACATTATCTCCTTTAAGACCCCTAACCAATACATGAGCCCAGTAATGTACAAATGTAAAAAGGTACACAAGGGGACAATAGAAATGCGAAACCGACCTTGGGATATATATACTTGATTTAGACGATGCTTCTCTCCTAATACTTTGGTTTTATAAAAATTTTTTGCTGAATATTGTATTGCGTTGAACAAAGTATCTTGATTGTACATTATTATCCTTTGTTTTGTACTTATCTTTTTCTTTTTTGTGCTTTATATATATGTTTCTTTTATATTTTTGCTTTTGTCAATGTCTATTTGGACAACCAATAAAAACTTATTGAAATAAAAAAAAAATAATGTTTCTCAAACATCTCAGTTATGTTAAGTGAGAATTAAAGAGCTATTCTGTGATCATTTAATATGGGTTCTCGCTGGTCCAAGAAGAACAAAACTGGCAAAGACAATAGGTTTGAAACTCACATTCGAATGCTGAAAAAAGTAATAAAACAAACATACCCGCTGGCAGGGTTCAATGCTTTTAATGGGAGGGTACCTGCACTTCAAGGGAGCAAACAACTACTCTAGGATAGTGAGAACCTGCATTTATGTTTTAATTTCAAGCTTTGTAGTCTTGTCTGCTCCACTCTCTTCTCTCCTATATCAGTCACTCTCTTCCCTTTCCCCTTGCTTCAATTATTCCCACATTTTTGCCCGTTCTTAATTCCATTTTCCTGATCTTCCCACGCCTGTGCTTCAGCATTCTCTGCCGCTGGCCAGTCATCCAGCCACCTCTCTGCTATCATTACCAGCCAAATCTTTTCCTTTGCGACACACTCTTCAATCCCTCTTAAATTCATATAGTTATCACACTGCAATATTTTTTTTCCGCACTGGTATTGCACGCAGACATGCTTTTATTATCATTACTTTTTTATATTTTATTGTATTGTAATTGCATTTATATAGCGCTTACTACCCCTGACGAGGCGTTGAAGTGCTTTTTTGGCAAGTAGCACTCTACTCCCAAAATCCAAAATAATTAGTGGTGAATTAGTGTAGTTAAATATGAAATTAATTTGAGCAGTGGTTATGTTAGTCTGTTAATTGGATTAAGAATGATAGTGGAGGGATAGAAGAGGGAAAGGTTTGCATTTATACAGCACTTGCTACCCCTGATGAGGTGTTGAAGCGATTTTTGGCGGGTAGCACGCGACTCCGAAACCCAAACAGGATTAGTGGTGAATTAGTCTAGGGAAATATGAAATTAATTTGAGCGGTGGACAGGTTAGTCTGTTATTTGCATTGAAAGGATAGTGGAGGGATGGATTTATAGATAGTGTTTTATACTATACTTCTGCTATTTCTAAGCACAGTAAAGAACAAGTGTTACTATTAATCAATTTAATTGTACTCAATTTAGCAACTACAGGAAGAGGGAAGGCAGAGTCGGTCTCGCTGGGATTTGAATTTATGATGTGAGGAGTACTTCATTTTAGAGCATTCAACTCACTGAGCCATCCTGATGACTAAATATACACTTTAAAAAATAAATAATACACATTGATTAGAAGATACCGTTTTTTTTTAACATTTTACCAAGAATGACAGGCTTGTTGCTAGATGTTTGTAGTTTTAACAGTTTTAACTGTGTTTTTAGCCCGACGGCAGCCTGCAAGAATGCCAGGGAATAGCAGACAGTATATTGTGTTCTAAAACATGGTAAATATTGTGATACAGAGCTGAGTGCGGCCTGGACAAGACAAACACGGGTCTCCTGCATACATTATAAGGAGTAGTCACGAAAGTTCACAAACTGTCCCAGTCCAATAGTCCTTAAAATAATATTATGATATTATAGCACATTTTCACTGGCTCGCAGTTCACTCTGAGTGGCAGGGAGATGATGTAGTGCAATTGGAAAAGTTAATTCTGAATAAAAGATGGAGAACTTCCTACATGCATGCAGTGTTAACTCATCCACTAGGCAGCTTCTCCTCAGGGGCGTATCTTATTTAATGAGATTCAGGGTTGTGAGGCTAGAATTTCCCAATAGCTACTGCAGTGGACCCAAGTGGGCAGTGGTATGGCTATGAAGTGTGTCACCTCCAGGTTGCAGACTCCAGTCGTAATGAGAGGTGGTTGTGTATCTGGTACAGTGATTTGCGTATAATCAGCAAGTCACATATTCCACTGTCAGTAAGCTAGCTTGGTGGGTTAATGCAGCTGATGCACTAATATGTGTGCTCTTGTGCGCGTTTCTCACTTTCTCTTCTCAAGTTTGATTTTATTTGATATTATGTATTTCATGTCATGTGGTCTCCTAAGAGTACCAAAGCACGTTGCAGAGAGCCCTTTCATGTTAGCAGAGTAACTCAAATTTGAGATGTGTTACAGAGAAAACTGTTGTGTGAGCAAGGCTCTGTTGAAATGTATTTACCCCCCCAAAAAACAGACTGTGATAAGGAGGTGAGGATTAACAACATCGTATGGCAACATTTGCTAGAATATTTAATGTAATCAATCAATCAATCAATCATGTCACTTATAAAGCGCACTACATACCCGCGAGGGTCTCAAGGCGCTGGGGGAAGAGGGGGGTGGTGCTGCTACTGATCGAAGAGCCAGGTCTTGAGGAGTCTTCTGAAGGCCAGTAGGTCTTGGGTCTGTCGGAGGTTGGTGGGGAGGGTGTTCCAGGTCTTGGCGGCGAGGTGGGAGAAGGATCTGCCGCCGGCGGTCGTTTCCGGATGCGGGGACTGTGGCGAGGGCGAGGCTGGTCGAGCGGAGCTGGCGGGTGGGGGTGTAGAAGCTGAGTCGTCTGTTGAGGTAGGCTGGTCCGGAGTTGTGGAGTGCTTTGTGTGCGTGGGTGAGGAGCTTGAAGGTTATCCTCTTGTTGACAGGGAGCCAGTGCAGGTCTCTCAGGTGGGGTGTGATGTGGCTGCGTCGGGGGATGTCGAGGATAAGACGTGCAGAGGCGTTCTGGATGCGTTGCAGCCGTCTCAGGAGCTTAGCCGTCGTTCCTGCGTAGAGGGCGTTTCCGTAGTCCAGCCTGCTGGTGACGAGGGCCTGGGTGACTGTTTTTCTTGTTTCGGTGGGGATCCACTTGAAGATCCTGCGGAGCATTCGGAGGATGTTGAAGCAGGATGAGGAAACGTCGTTGACCTGCTTAGTCATGGAGAGGGTGGGGTCGAGGATGACCCCTAGGTTGCGTACGTGGTCGGTGGGTGGCGGGGCTGTTCCCAGTGATGTTGGCCACCAGGAGTCGTCCCAGGCTGAAGGGTTGGAACCAAGGATGAGGACCTCCGTCTTGTCCGAGTTCAGCTTCAGGCGGCTGGTCCTCATCCATTCGGCGGCGGCCTTCATTCCTTCGTGGAGGTGGGCTTTGGCGGTGTGAGGGTCTTTGGTGAGGGAGAGGATCAGCTGGGTGTCGTCGGCGTAGGAGATGATGTTGAGGTTGTGCTGTCGGGCGACGTGGGCGAGGGTGCCATGTAGATGTTGAACAGCGTTGGGCTGAGGGAGGAGCCTTGGGGTACGCCGCAGATGATCTTGGTGGCCTTGGATCGGAAGGGGCGAGGCGGACGCTTTGTGTTCTGCCGGAAAGGAAGGATGTGGTCCAGTCCAGGGCCTTCTCTTGGATCCCGGCGTCGTGAAGGCGTGTTCGTAGTGTGTGGTGGCAGACCGTGTCGAAGGCGGCTGATAGGTCCAGGAGGATGAGGGCTGCTGTTTCTCCGTTGTCTAGCAGGGTCCTGATGTCATCGGTGGTGGCGATGAGGGCGGTTTCGGTGCTGTGGTTGCTGCGGAAGCCGGACTGGGAAGGGTCCAGGATGTTGTTCTCCTCGAGGTAGCGGGTCAGTTGTTTGTTGACGATTTTCTCGGTGACCTTCGCGGGGAACGGGAGCAGAGAGATGGGTCGGAAGTTCTTGAGGTCCTTGGGGTCTGCCTTGGGTTTCTTGAGTAAGGCGGTTATCTCGGCGTGCTTCCAGCTTTCCGGGAAGGTTGCTGTCTCGAAGGAGATGTTGATTATTTTCCGGAGATGGGGCGCGATGGCTGTACTGGCTTTGTTGAAGATGTGGTGAGGGCACGGGTCTAGCGGTGAACCGGAGTGGATGGTGTTCATGATCTCGCTGGTGTCCTCGTCGTTGATGTTGGTCCAGGAGAGCAGGCGGTTGGTGGTTGTGGGGGCAGTGGTCTCGGTGGTTGCCGGGGCGGTCGTGGTGTTGAAGCTGTTGTGGATGTCGGCGATTTTGCGGTGGAAGGAGGTGGCCAGTGAGTCGCACAGGTCTTGCGACGGCTGGATGTCGTTGGTGTTGGAGCTGGGGTTGGAGAGTTCCTTCACGATGTTGAAGAGCTCTTTGCTGTTGTGTGCGTTGTTGTCTAGGCGGTCTTTGAGTGAGGCCCTTTTGGCGGATCTGATGAGGTGATGGTGATTGCGGGTGGCGCTCTTGTGGGCGGCGTAGCTGTCCGCTGTCCGTTCGTGGAGCCAGATCTTCTCCAGTTTTCGGCATGTTCGTTTGGAGGCCTGGAGGTCTTCGGTGAACCAGGTGGCTTTCTTGCTGGTGTGGCTGTTGGGCGGATTCTTGAGCGGGGCGAGGGTGTTGGCGCAGTCGTCGATCCACTGTCTGAGGTTGCGGGCGGCGGTGTCGGGGTCGGAGGGTTCGGCGGGTGGGCTCAGGGCGAGGGTTGTGGTTAGCTGGTCTTCCGTGACTCTGCTCCAGCAGCGGCGAGGCATTTGTTCGGTGCGGTGGTGCGTGGTGGGCTTCCTGTAGGTGAAGTGGATGCAGTGGTGGTCAGTCCAGTGGGGTTCGGAGGTGTGGTTGAAGGAGACGTGTGGGCTTGCGGAAAAGATGGAGTCTAGCGTGTGGCCGGGCGGCGTGGGTGGGTGTAGTCACGAGCTGTCTGAGTCCGAGGGTGGCGAGGTTGTCGATCAGGGTGGTGGAGTTGGTGTCCTTGTTGTTCTCGAGGTGGAAGTTCAGGTCCCCGAGGAGGATGTAGTCCGTGGAGGCGATGGCGTGTGTGCTGACGAAGTCAGCGATGGAATCGCTGAACTGTGGTCGGGGTCCGGGGGTCTGTAGATGAGGGTTCCTCTGAGGGTGGTGTTGGGATCGGTGTGGATCTGGAAGTGCATGTGTTCGGCGGTGCTGAGGGTGTCGTCGGTGTTGGTTGAGACTCTGAGGGTGTTCCTGTGGACGATGGCGATGCCTCCTCCGGCTCCGTTGGTGCGGTCCCTGCGGGTGATCTTGTATCCGTCCGGGATGGTAATGGCGATGTCGGGGGCTGAAGCGGGATTCAGCCAGGTCTCCGTCAGGAATGCGACGTCTGGGGAGGTTGAGTCGAGAAGGTCCCAGAGTTCGATGGCGTGTTTGCGGGCGGAGCGGGTGTTGAGGAGGATGCATCTGAGGTAGTTGGGTTCTTTCCTGGGCGGTGGTTTGGCGGGGCGGGTGCTGGCGAAGCTGCAGTTCCGGCAGGTGAAGGGCCCTTGGGTGCGCTTCGGGGTGGCCTGGTAGCAGGCGTGATCTTTTCCGGGGTTGAGTGCGTGGAGGGTGGTGGCGTCGTATCGGCGTCTGTTGATGTGGCGGGCGCGGGGGATGCCCGAACCAGGGGGTCTGGCGCTGGGCGAGGCCACGGCGCGGACGGGCGCAGACGCAGCGGCCGCCATAAATGGGGAGGTGGGAGGGAGGAGCAGGGAATGGGGCAGCGAATGGGCAGTGAGGGGCGGGGCCGCAGCGGCGGGAAACATGCACAGAAAGGAAAACGATCACAATCAGGGGCAGCAAGGGGGCACAGAAAGGAAAAAACGATCACAATCAGGGGCAGCAGGGGGCACAGAAAGGAAAAAACGATCACAATCAGGGGCAGCAAGGGGGCACAGAAAGGAAAAAACGATCACAATCAGGGGCAGCAAGGGGGCACAGAAAGGAAAAAACGAGCACAATCAGGGGCAGCAAGGGGCACAGAAAGGAAAAAACGAGCACAATCAGGGGCAGCAAGGGGGCACAGAAAGGAAAAAACGATCACAATCAGGGGCAGCAAGGGGGCACAGAAAGGAAAAAACGATCACAATCAGGGGCAGCAAGGGGGCACAGAAAGGAAAAAACGATCACAATCAGGGGCAGCAAGGGGGCACAGAAAGGAAACAAGCATTGGCATAGCCAATAGGTCTCGCTTTTGGGACCTTATAAGTATTTAGTTATGCAGCACAATATCCTTGGTGCAACAACATCAACTGTTGCATGGCTAAACACTTATAAGGTCCTAAAGGCGAGACCTATTGGCTATGCCAATGCTTGTCTCTAATGAGCAGGGAGCCTTCAATCTAAAGTGCTCGTCTATGAACTATGAATTCAGATTTGGAAAGAATGAAAGATAATGAGGAGAAGATGAAAGGTGTGAATATATAGAATGGTTTACACAGCTGCCAAGGTTTCAGATTGCTATGTGTGACATTTTCATAATTTTAGTTGAATTATGAGTGACATTTAATGACTATGAGTGACACTTTCTCGCGCGCAAAATCAAGCAATGAAAATGAGGGAAATAGGTATAGGCTGAATAAATAAGACTTTACGCAAATGAGTACAGCGTCTTGTTAACAAAACTGTAAATATCACAAATGAACTCCACTCAAACACTAATAAAATCATTAACCCCGAGCGGCCGCCCCGTTGCTGCGCTGCTACCTGCCCAACCCTGCAGGCATCGGCACACATCAACATGACCCACCGGCTATCACAGAGGCTCTGCTGACTTTGGTGACACCACTGGCACTGAAAGTAATTGGACAGGCAGCAGCACCACATATAGTCAGTCACAGAGTGACTCAGTGACCCGACCGTCCCAACACGAGTTGGTGGGCTTTATGTCACGTGACTTAGAGAGACTAACTTCAGCTGTAACAGGGCATGCTGTACCCTCGCCCCATAGTTGAACCAACAGTACGCATTTTATGTGCAGAAACATCTTTCTGGCATCCTGATGCCCTCAGACATCCGAAGACTCTGCCCGCTGGACCCCACAATGGAGCAGCACCAACAAAGGCAGCAGTTAGGGCTATCAGAAGCAACAACGTTTAAGTTAGGAGGGCACAGTTTACAAGTAATCCAAAGAGTAAAACACAGTTACCTCTTTCTTTCTTTGCGTTGTGTTCCGACCGCCGTCCGCTGCAATCGCCGATCACTGCTGTGACGTGAAGCTCGGCTGTAACTGAATTAGGCGCGGCGCCGGTCACATTACATTTTTGACTGCACACAGCAGCCCGGGCCGGTGCGAGAAGCAGAAGGAGACAGCGCTGCACGCGCCATAATTAAAGCCCCACCGCAAATTCTCCCATAACAAACTCCCCGCCTTTGGCAGCAGGACGTCACGTCTCCCCCCGTCGCGGCGCAAGGCGTTATAAAATAAATCAATTTAATCTGACCGGTCTGTCCCGCCCGGCTGTGACGGTAGTAGCCATTTGGCCTAACAATGAAGTCAAGCTATCTGAGAGTGGCGCCACAGGAAATAATTAGATACAATGTAGCAGTGAGCTGCCTGCCAGCAGCAGTCTTAGCTCAGCTACAAGCACCAAACCTGCAGGATCTTGAGCAAACAGCGAGAGAGGAAGTTGGCTCTGTCGGCCCAAAGCCGGTAGTTCTGACCGTTTGGCCTCATCCTCTCCCCGTCGCTATATCTTCTTGCGTTAGCAACTGCCTGCCCTGAAGAACAAAGTCAATGATCATATGGCAGCTGTTTTGTCCCTCTAGCTTGACACGTCATCACGAGTGCCGCGCGTGATGGAGCGAAACCGAAGCTTAAGGAGCTGCTTAAATATAGCAGCGGTGTATATTCACTCCGGTCCTGCAGACGTGAATGGCTGCAACGATGTTTTGAAGGTATGGTACTCTATTTCAAACGATTTCTCTTTCCAGTTATCAGTATTACAGAATACAATGTATTTGCTTGTGCTTCTCGTCTTTGACAGCCAGGAATTAACATTTACTGCTACAGACGGAGTGTGGAGACTAGGTTCACGATGTTTTATGATATTGGCGATAATAATGCAGCCCCAATCACAGCCAATTGTTTATAGAATTGTAAACAATGAAGGAAAGAAATAAGCGGAAGGAAGTGTTAAAGAGGAGCTAAGTGACTGAGAAGAGAGATCGGAATGACAACAAGCCCGCGAGTGGTGCGCGCGCACCACAGAGGAGCGAGGGGCGAGCGGCGCGGCAGCCTGCTCAGCTGACGAGACGCTCAGCTGACCAGACGCTCGTGCGTCGTGGCTGGCCTTTGGATGTGTGCGCGCGGCAGACATGTGTTTCCACTTATCGCGCCCGCGTCTGGGCACGATAATTGGAAACATATGTTTGCCGCGCGTACCCATCTCAAAAGGCCAGCCACGACGCACGGCGTTTGTTGAACTGCTTTTCAAACTCGCTTACATTAAGTCTTCGCCTCTAAGCAGCGCTTGCGCGCTACTCGAGGCTCGACCTAAAAACGAGCACAATCAGGGGCAGCAAGGGGGCACAGAAAGGAAAAAACGATCACAATCAGGGGCAGCAAGGGGGCACAGAAAGGAAAAAACGATCACAATCAGGGGCAGCAAGGGGGCACAGAAAGGAAAAAAACGAGCACAATCAGGGGCAGCAAGGGGGCACAGAAAGGAAAAAACGAGCACAATCAGGGGCAGCAAGGGGGCACAGAAAGGAAAAAACGATCACAATCAGGGGCAGCAAGGGGGCACAGAAAGGAAAAAGCGATCACAATCAGGGGCAGCAAGGGGGCACAGAAAGGAAAAAACGAGCACAATCGGGCAGCAAGGGGGCACAGAAAGGAAGAACGAGCACAATCAGGGGCAGCAAGGGGGCACAGAAAGGAAAAAACGATCACAATCAGGGGCAGCAAGGGGGCACAGAAAGGAAAAACGATCACAATCAGGGGCAGCAAGGGGGCACAGAAAGGAAAAAGCAGAGCACAATCAGGGGCAGCAAGGGGGCACAGAAAGGAAAAAAACGAGCACAATCAGGGGCAGCAGCAGGGCACACAGACGGAGCTGTGTGGTGGGGAGCGACCTACCAGTCAAGGTCAGGGGTCGCTCTCTTCACTGCCACGCAGCGGCCGCCATCAAATGGGGAGGTGGGAGGGAGGAGCAGGGAATGGGGCAGCGAATGGGCAGTGAGGGCGGGGCCGCAGGGCGCAGCGGCGGGAAACAGGCACAGAAAGGAAAAACGATCACAATCAGGGGCAGCAAGGGGGCACAGAAAGGAAAAAACGATCACAATCAGGGGCAGCAAGGGGGCACAGAAAGGAAAAAACGATCACAATCAGGGGCAGCAAGGGGGCACAGAAAGGGAAAAAACGATCACAATCAGGGGCAGCAAGGGGCACAGAAAGGAAAAACGATCACAATCAGGGGCAGCAAGGGGGCACAGAAAGGAAAAAGCAGAGCACAATCAGGGGCAGCAAGGGGGCACAGAAAGGAAAAACGATCACAATCAAAGGGCAGCAAGGGGGCACAGAAAGGAAAAAACGAGCACAATCAGGGGCAGCAAGGGGGCACAGAAAGGAAAAAACGATCACAATCAGGGGCAGCAAGGGGGCACAGAAAGGAAAAAACGATCACAATCAGGGGCAGCAAGGGGGCACAGAAAGGAAAAAAACGAGCACAATCCGGGACAGCAGCAGGGCACACAGACAGAGCTGTGTGGTGGGGGAGCGACCTACCAGTCAAGGTCAGGGGTCGCTCTCTTCACCACGCAGCGGCCGCCATAAATGGGGAGGTGGGAGGGAGGAGCAGGGAATGGGGCAGCGAATGGGCAGTGAGGGCGGGGCCGCAGGGCGCAGCGGCGGGAAACAGGCACAGAAAGGAAAAAACGATCACAATCAGGGGCAGCAAGGGGGCGCAGAAAGGAAAAAACGATCACAATCAGGGGCAGCAAGGGGGCACAGAAAGGAAAAACGATCACAATCAGGGGCAGCAAGGGGGCACAGAAAGGAAAAAACGATCACAATCAGGGGCAGCAAGGGGGCACAGAAAGGAAAAAACGATCACAATCAGGGGCAGCAAGGGGGCACAGAAAGGAAAAACGATCACAATCAGGGGCAGCAAGGGGGCACAGAAAGGAAAAAAGATCACAATCAGGGGCAGCAAGGGGGCACAGAAAGGGAAAAACGAGCACAATCAGGGGCAGCAAGGGGGCACAGAAAGGAAAAAACGAGCACAATCAGGGGCAGCAAGGGGGCACAGAAAGGAAAAAACGAGCACAATCAGGGGCAGCAAGGGGGCACAGAAAGGAAAAAACGATCACAATCAGGGGCAGCAAGGGGGCACAGAAAGGAAAAAACGATCACAATCCAGGGGCAGCAAGGGGGCACAGAAAGGAAAAAAGCGAGCACAATCCGGGGCAGCAGCAGGGCACACAGACGGAGCTGTGTGGTGGGGAGCGACCTACCAGTCAAGGTCAGGGGTCGCTCTCTTCACCACGCAGCGGCCGCCATAAATGGGGAGGTGGGAGGGAGGAGCAGGGAATGGGGCAGCGAATGGGCAGTGAGGGCGGGGCCGCAGGGGCGGGAAACAGGCACAGAAAGGAAAACGATCACAATCAGGGGCAGCAAGGGGGCACAGAAAGGAAAAACGATCACAATCAGGGGCAGCAAGGGGGCACAGAAAGGAAAAAACGATCACAATCAGGGGCAGCAAGGGGGCACAGAAAGGAAAAAACGATCACAATCAGGGGCAGCAAGGGGGCACAGAAAGGAAAAAAACGAGCACAATCAGGGGCAGCAAGGGGGCACAGAAAGGAAAAAACGAGCACAATCAGGGGCAGCAAGGGGGCACAGAAAGGAAAAAAACGATCACAATCAGGGGCAGCAAGGGGGCACAGAAAGGAAAAAACGAGCACAATCAGGGGCAGCAAGGCGGCACAGAAAGGAAAAAACGATCACAATCAGTTGCCTTTTACCTTACATGTTTTTGTAAACAGAAGAGCACTGAACAAGGAACCATTGATATTGCACCCTCCACCCCCATCATTGCCCATAGCCTAAAGTATATGGGAACATTTTGGGGCCTGTCCACAAAGAACATAGTAAATCTGCTCTCTTAAAAGCAATCGAACTTATGGATGCAAATTTACCTCTTTTTGCAAGTCACACACATTCACAGGAGTATGCCTTGAAACCTGCAACAGATGAAGGTTTCCATGCACACTACTGGGAATGTCATAAAAAATCACCCCTGGACACCTATTCCCAGTGTGCGGAATTCTAAATACCATAGAATTAAGCATAGGGGAATGGAGCTTGCTCTTTTAATGTACACTTTCTTAAACACATTTTCCCCCACAGAGAAAGCCCTTTCCCTACTCCCCCATCAAATCTGGGGGCAATATGTTCTTCTTTCCATCATGGAATGGAAATCACTCCAACCTTTGAGTGGAGTCAATTGCTGATCATTTCCAGGGTTGGAAATAGTTGGATGGGTGTGTGGGAATACCTGCAAACTAAAATGTTTGTGGGCGTTCCCAAACCCACGAGGCTAACCTTGCCTTGGACCGCCCACTTCCCACCCTCAGTGTGGGATTTACTTCTGTGGATTTCTCCACACTTGTGGAAGTAGTAAAACTATTTACGCCTGCCTGGAAACTTTCGGTGAATTCCTGGCAAAGGAGTAAATGGAGGTATTTTGTACAAAAACGTATGTTTTCGGAAAAAAATACATTTATGAACTGGGCCCTTTGTGTCTGACAACCTAGATCCAAGTAGCTCAGCATAAAATAAACAAGTAGAAACATTTGCTTGGTGAAGTGTAAATGTATCGTTTTCCATGTAAATGACTTCTAGATATTAGCTGGGTACAGAGCTGGTATCAGTGACTTTTAATGACACTATTTGTTTTCCCTACCCAGTTGCCTGTGGGAGGGTTGGGGAATTTAAAAAAGAATGCTTCCCCTGTCCAGGGGGCATATGGCCAGGTATTGCAGAGTCCCCGCCCCACTTGACATAATTCCCTTCCCATGGGCCTCGTGGGGTACCACCACCCCCCACTCTCCCCCAGGCATAGAACAGACAAAAACACTGCATTTCACTTTTTTGGGATAGGGGTCGTAATAACCCCGACTATATTTTATTAAATGACAAAACATATGAAAAATTGTATAGTTAAATACGCAGAAAACCCGACATAACAATCCAGTATATTCATAAATCAACCGTTATCGTACACAAATTATTTACAAATGTTTGAGGATGGCTAACCTTAACATAGATTCTAATACATAGCCATTCCTAACCTAAAACTCAAAATGTATACATTTGTTTTCTGCGAATCCCATTTGGGCCTTCGGGCAAGGTCATGACTGGTCCAACTACGTGCTAGGTCTACCCCCCTACGGGAGTGACCTTGCGCAGGAGGCCCGGTTGCCCAGAAGGTTCCTTACCTCTGGCATCCCCTACGCCCTCAAATACCACCCCCCAAGGGGATGCGCTGTTATGCCAACTTGGCGCCCACGCGCCTGTGCGGGGATTGGCTGCAAGGGCCTACTGGAAGCGTGCACTTCACCCACCCCCGCACCCTCCAGCTTACAGGCCTTAAGCACCCCCTGGAGTTCCATGAGAGACCACTGTCCCCCCCAGGCGTCCCCATTAACAATGGTGATGTCTACTAAGGACCATAAATGCCCCACCAATCACGATCTTACCGCAGACAAAGGATACCCTAGCATGAAATACGACGATGAAGTTGACCTGTGAGGAAAAATTCTTTGTTGTAACTAAGCAAGAAAAGAACACAACCTGAAGAGAGAAAACAGACAATCTGCAAACAAGCAATCAAACAAAACACACCAAATATAGTCTGCTGTCTCAGGGGATGGTGGGAGGGCAAAAAGAAATTAGGCACACAGCTCTTGCTGCGCCCGGGCGATGTTGCAGCGTTAGGGAGCGGCGAGGAAAGAGACCGTCCGCCGCTCCTCGGCCCCCTTTAAAGGTGGTGCATTCAGGGGCCAGAAACCATCCGAAACCAGCCATATCTGCCCTTCTCCTCCCGGAAGCACTTGAGTGCTTCCGGGGCAAGCTAAAATACACCAATCCCACGCAGAGGTAGGGGCTGGTGCCCGCCGCGTCATCAGCGCCGTCACCAGCCCCGCCCCCCTAAAGGTAGCGGGGACCTGCACCACCGCCATATTTGCGGCGTGCCAGAGTCCGGTTGTCGCCTTGTATATGGCCAGGTATTGCACAGTCCCCGCCCCACCTGACATAATTCCCTTCCCATGTGCCTCGTGGGGTACCACCACCCTTCACTCTTCCCCAGGCATAGAACAGACAAAAACACTGCATTTAACTTTTTTGGGTTAGTGGTCGTAATAACCCAGGCCGTATTTTATTAAATGACAAAACATATGAAAAATGGTATATTTGAATACGCAGAAAACCCGTCATAACAATCCAGTATATTCATAAATCAACCGTTATCATACACAAATTATTTACAAATGTTTGAGGATGGCTAACCTTAACATAGATTCTAATACATAGCCATTCCTAACCTAAAACTCAAAATGTATACATTTGTTTTCTGCGAATCCCATTTGGGCCTTCGGGCAAGGTCATGACTGGTCCAACTACGTGCTAGGTCTACCCCCCTACGGGAGTGACCTTGCGCAGGAGGCCCAGTTGCCCAGAAGGTTCCTTACCTCTGGCATCCCCTACGCCCTCAAATACCACCCCCCAAGGGGCTGCGCTGTTATGCCAACTTGGCGCCCAGGCGCCTGTGCGGGTATTGGCTGCAAGGGTCTACTGGAAGCGTGCACTTCACCCACCCCCGCACCCTCCAGCTTACAGGCCTTAAGCACCCCCTGGAGTTCCATGAGAGACCACTGTCCCCCCCAGGCGTCCCCATTAACAATGGTGATGTCTACTAAGGACCATAAATGCCCCACCAATCACGATCTTACCGCAGACAAAGGATACCCTAGCATGAAATACGACGATGAAGTTAACCTGTGAGGAAAAATTCTTTGTTGTAACTAAGCAAGAAAAGAACACAACCTGAAGAGAGAAAACAGACAATCTGCAAACAAGCAATCAAACAAAACACACCAAATATAGTCTGCTGTCTCAGGGGATGGTGGGAGGGCAAAAAGAAATTAGGCGCGCAGCTTTTGCTGCGCCCGGGCGATGTTGCAGCGTTAGGGAGCGGCGAGGAAAGAGACCATCCCGCCGCTCCCCTGCCCCCTTTAAAGGTGGTGCATTCAGGGGCCAGAAACCATCCGGAACCAGCCATATCTGCCGCTCTCCCCCCGGAGGCATTTGAGTGCTTCCGGGGCAAGCTAAAATCCACCAATCCCACTGAAAGGTAGGGGCTGGTGCCCGCCACGTCATCAGCGCCGTCACCAGCCCCGCCCCCTAAAGGCAGCGGGGACAGGCACCACCGCCATATTTGCGGCGTACCAGAGTCCGGTTGTCGCCTTGCTAGACATCTTTGCAGTGAGGGCAGCATTTTCAGTTAAACCCGCCACAGACACTGCCTCAACCCGACACGGAGGCACTGAGCAGACCACAGAACTGAGAATACATTTATTAGGGGAGTGTGACACCCCACACATCTCCTCGGAAGATATGCCCTGATTTCTCTTCCTTAAGATGCCTTTACAAGGGTCCTACATGAGGGACAAGAGGTTCTGCAGAAGTTTGTGGTTTTACATGGACTTGTATACGATTTGGAGCCAAGGATTCTGAGAGGTTCCGGAGCCGTGCATATACTGTGGCTTGATTCACCTCACCTCAAGGATGGATATTCCTTGTTTCTTGGAGGTATTTCTTGGAGCTGACTTGATATTATAGGAGTATGATCACTCCAGATCATTCAGGACACTCTTTCTACTCCAGGGCTTGTGCGGGTAACCTAAAACTTTATGGATGTTGTAGTCTTGTTTTGCTTCCACTGAACTAATTAGACAAGCACATCTGAACACAATGACTTCAGGTAAAAAAAATCAGGACTGGATACAATTATATTGAACTAGAGGTTTTTGGGCACCCTACAGTATGTAGCTTCTACTCCTAAAGATTTATTTCCAAACTTGGTTGGTTCATGACCAGAACAGAGGGGATTCACCAGAGAAAGAAGTTCATAAAAGCCAGTCAGCAATAGTAAGTTATCAGTCTCCATAAAACAAAGAAGGTAAAATATTGCAAACATTTTATGCTGTCCATGGAATGGGCTTTCTTTGAACCACCAACCCATTGTGAAGTTGCACAGTCTGGGAGTGGTAAGGAGTGATTAGCCAAACAAAAGCTTCTCAATTGTATTTATTAAGAAATGTTTACTGGCTACAGAAGGAAGAATTGGCATAAATGGAGAGGGACACATTCTTTCAACGAGTAGGTGTAAAGTGGGAGGGGGGGCTGGTGTCACATGAGCTGCAGGTAATGTGCAAAGCTGGGAGTTAGTCACAGGATATTAGTCAAAAGAGCAAGACGCAGTGATATGCATACGCTCACTAGGCCTATGACACTGAATCAGATGCACACGTCTATTGCTTATTTAATAGCATAGAATCAAGACAAGAAATGCCTTTGGGAAACATAGACTAACGCTGTGTAAATCAAAAAAATGCTAAATGTAATGGACTGTTCTGCCTACAATAATACAATAATGCTTTACTCTAACCCTCTCTAAAAGGCGGCCCAATCTGTGCAACATTATATGCAAATCCTTGTCTATCTTGTGTCGCAGGACCCCTCTCGCCTGATCCAAAACTGGTCCAAGAGTAGCGAGATGGTGGGATGGTTCATGAGGAGAATGGATGGTTCATGAGATGGTTGGATGGTTCATGAGGAAATGGGATGGTTCATGAGATGGTTTGATGGTGGTTCATGAGGAGATTAGATGGTTTATGAGATGGGTGGATGGTTCATGAGATAATGGGAATTATGCAAATCAAGTGCCCAGAATAGATGCTGACTTTCACTACCCACATGATTCACAACACATTGTACAATGGAGAATCCCACTAGAGGGTTTATGAGTTGGTTTCATCACATGGCTGGAAATGTTACGAACCACAAAATTACCGGGGACAGCACAATGGTGTGCAATGGACTTCCTATTATGCATGCAGTCTCTCTCCTAGCTTTTATGTTTTTCAAAACACGAAGTCTGCCTGGCGTATCCAAATATGAAAACTTGTAATAAAGCGGGAGGTAGGCGTTCTGCAGTTAGGGGCGTAACACAAAATAATGGGGAGTGCATTTAAAATATGATGAATGGGCCCTGAAATTTATGCTAGCCACAGTATAACTGCTGAATCATAAGCTGCCCTCCACACCCAGAAACAAAAGCGGTTCTTAATTAGATTGCGATTCTAACCTGCATTCAGTGTCAGGAGCCCTCGGTTTAATAAGTGGCTTTCTGACCTGCTGTCAATGCTAGGTGCCCTTAGGATGGGCTGCTGGGTAGAAACCCCATCAGGGGGTGGCATTCCCATTTCAGGAATTAAGGAAGGTGGATCACTACTATCTGTACTTTGAATGTGGGGGGAAGGCGGGAGCTCTGCTGTCTGTAGAGGGTAGTTATTCAGGCCGCTACATGGTTATATTACTTGACAAAAAGGGTGAAAATATGAGACTATATGAAAAATCCACAAGTATATGCAATATCTGGGGAAATAAATGGGTAGTATATTTGAGTTAATTTGCATATATACACGTCACAGAGTTATATTTACTGTTGTTGTTGGGTCACTACTCTCAAACTGGTGAAGTCCTGCTTCTTGGAGCGGTTAAACAATGCTAGAATATGAAACAGTTTACAGACCTTGTGCAGGAAGACTGCTGTTCAGCACAGTTTTAAAGTAGGTGGGAGCAGTGTGCTGAAACATGATGGTCAAATTACAACACTTTTTGCGCACCTAAATTGGTCTTCATTGAAAAAGTTTATCAGGTACGGCAAATGGGAGATTCTACTGATATTTACATATGCAAGTTAGAACTTATGACTGTGGAAAGCCGACAAGAATGGCAGATTTTCTACAGTCGTATGTTCAGTGTGAGGAGTTGGACCATGGATGTTCCAAAGGGAAGGGGAAAGGGTGGTCACCTGGGAGCCACTGGACACCCACAAAGCTACAACTTTGTGGACCTTCAGAAATCTTCCCAATTCGTTTTTATAACCAATCTGTACATTTACTGCAAAAATGTGTGCCAACTACATAAGAAAAAAATTCTCATATTTTTTGAGGATGTAGATGAAGGCTTATGGCCATCAGGAAAAATGGTTTCCAAGTGGAGAAAAAAAGAAATGGTGCCTCTTAACCCTAACCGTAAACTTGTGATTTTCTGCCAGTAGACACGCCTGGATTTTCATACATTTAGGTTCAATATACCTATGGATTTATGCAAACCCCCAAAAAGTAGTTACCGCACAAACGCTGCAGGTGAAAGCCCACAACCTAAGTTACTCCTTCCTTTGTGAATTGGCCCCATAATGTTTAACGTGCCTAGAAGGCCCGACATTTTGAGACCTTCCCTTTCTCTTTGTGCAGCATTGCAAATACTTTGGAAAACAAAGGCAACACAGTCAAGGGTCATTCCCACGAATCTCCAAACATGACAGGAAGGTTAGTTAATAAACACTAGCTCGTCGCTGCAATTGCACCAATAAATTGTTCAATTGGGCGAATGTCCACAGGCAAAGCTCCAAGCACCCCTGTCAGTTGTTTAGTTAGCAAACGGTTGCATCACTCAACAAACAAGAGTCTGCAAGTCTTGGGGCTCTGCGTCCATTCAGCGCAGGCAGCACTGATCTCACCTTATATCCCTTCAAGGCTGAGCTCAGGGGCTGTTTAACAGCGGCTCAACAGGTTTGCGAAATAGAGAACTTTCATCCAAGATTATGATCCCAGTCAATGGATTTATCACACTTCCATCATCAGTTTCCTTGAGAGGCATGCAGAAACAGAAGAAGGACTTGTGTTGTAAATCAAGCCGTTGCACAGACTGAGCATCATGCCCTCCTCATGCTGCAATACAGTCCAACTGTGATTTCGCGGCACTGCCGTTATAAAATAAGTGAAATATTGCTGACCAAGGAGTCAGAACACAAGGAGGCCAGGAAGCCTGCTGAGAAATTACGGCTTTTTGGTCAGATGTATCTATACACTTCATACATTTATTCAGTTGGACATAGACATAAGGGAACAGTATGCGCTACATAAAAACAGTGAAAAACTAGCAATGAGTTTGGGATGTCAGGAGTCTGTGCAGAGAGCAATCCAAACATCAGTGCCAATGCCAGAAATTCAAGGACACCATTTAAGCAAGAGTATCTTGCAGAAACGGGTCTTCAACAGTGCTAATACAAAGGCCCTAATGAAAGCAAGTAAATGGACCCTACTGGCCCTTGGTAGGGTAGTGTAATACAGCCATACGTAGCACCCACCGGAATATCCGATTCAGAATATTGTATGACAAGAGCATCGCAGGAATACTATATTCTGAATGAAGATATCAGGAGTTACTATATGGTCTTTTAACCTATGTGTAGGGGTATATTATTATAAGGTATACTATTTTGAGTAATAATGTCAATTGTATTTATATTGTGTTGCCTATATGGTAAATATGTAGGGTTAGTTGCAGGGTAAGGATTAGTTATAGGGTCAGTTTTAGATGTAGGGCTAGGTTCAGTGATAGTGTTAGAATAAGTGCTTGATATAAGTTCAGGGCTAGGATTAGGGCTGAGGCTTGCTGTGCTCTTATGTTTATACCATGTGCTATGTATTTTACAATGATGTCATCTACACTTATAATGTATGTGTATACCAGCATGGGACATACTAAAAACGATTTAGGTTTTGAAAATAATTTACATGTAGGGTGACATTCTTGTAGTCAATAGTGTGTCATAGAAGGATTGTAGTGCAGATGACTGGACCTCCTTGCCACTGCTGCACTACTGACGTCATCTCTGCTAAAATCAGTGTGCTCTATGTGGGTCACTGAGAATTCTATCTATTCCGAATTTTCAGGATAACCTCTAACTATGTAAGTGAGTTTCGTGTATTTTCTCAATTGACCTTATGTTTGTCTACTGAAAATCTGGCATGGAACCTGCCCCCCCCCCCAGGCCTGATGTTTAACATTCATCTAATCTTTTGAAAAACCTACAGCTCTAAAGGCAAGCAGCACTAGATGTAAATCAGCTTATGTATTAGATATAAAAAATACTTAGTATCACTCACCATCAAAATTGCAAACTTGTTAATAATTTCTGGAAAGAGACTCGTACACTTATTGATCAAATTCTACACAAACAATGGACTCCAGAATTAGTCTATTGCTTTACGTACCTAACCAACCTTGATTAGCCAGTGCCTCTACAAGGATGACATGTCTCTCTTAGATATCTTCATCACAATTGGCCTTAATTCTATTCATTGAGAATGGATAGACTTCAGAAAGCTATCAATTGATACGTGGTGGGTGTGCGCACAATTCACCAGAATTGCTGACAACTCTCTCAACATATCTCTCTGACTTCATACAACGAAAAACAACAACATATGGAATAAGTTTGACAAGTGCATATCCTCTCAAAAAAAAAACCTCTGGTGAACTTGTGTATCCTGCAATTCAAATAGAAACTATATATAAGATCGGATCAACTATGTTGGCCCTTACTCCCCTCATCTTTTCCCTTGTTCTCTATCTCTGCTCTCTCTCTTACTCCTCCTCTCCTATTTAAAATTTAATCTTTACAGTCTCGTCTTCTCTAATTGTTATATATTACTATCATCTGGTATGGGATCAAATGCTAAGTATGCACTCCACTGTAAAAATACAGTACGTTACTGTTATCTAAATATATAAAGGCAAAATGTATGATCTATTTCCTTTTTCCTTATTATGAAACATTGCTTCCCATGCCTAAAGCTTTGTATTTTGAAAACCCAATAAAAAAGCTTGACATAAAAAAAACATGGGTCTGCAGGGTTTCGTATTGAAATATACATGCATATCTTTAAATAATCGTATGACAAATAATGCATGATATTCAATATGGATATATGTAATAATGTAAGGGGAGAGATCCACCGCCAGGGAACCTCATCCACCACTTCGAGAAACGCGTAACTGACTAAAGCTGTTCCCCTTGGGATCAGCCTGGCCATTTTACAATTAGGTGCCCGACAATGGAAGATTTTCTTTTCCAGAGCCATCACCAGCACTAAATCTGGCTGAATAACAACTTAAAAAGTTGTACCCACCAAACTTGTAAAAGAAAAAATACCCATAAGTGATTTCCAGTAACAGTTTCAAAACTTACAACCCCAAAGTAGCAGGTAGCTCTGGCCAGACATCAGTTGACTCTACGAAAAGTTAAGAATTTCTTCCACCATTGAAAACTGAATATCCGGTAATGGGAGAGGTACGCTATTGTAAATGTGAAATATGTTCAGAATAGGACAACGGATATGGGATTCATTACTGCATATAAGAGTTTCACAAAGTTGGAAATTCCCCCAACTACTCCAGACTTGATTTCTGCATTTGCGGCATGCTGAGTTGGCATCTTCAAAGAAATATAATTTAAAACATAGACTCCCACACATCCGTGCTGCTACATTTGGGAAGAGCGCCTAAGCCTGTGTCAATGTGGAAAGACATCTGCTGGCCAACTGGGAAGGTGATGCTGTTGTTGTGTTTTTCTAACCTTTTGTAATGAGATGCATGTTCGAGATAATAATGAACGTACACAGCATTTAAAGGCGTTCACTTAGTTCCATTTTACACATCTAACAGCAATTTGATTCTGTTTATCATTTCCAAACCAACACAACAATTATATCATATTTTGAATGATAGAGTACTGCTGACACTTTTTCATTTTGGCCCCAGTGCTTATATTTTCTGTAATAGAATATTCAGGTGGAAACTTGTAATTTGGGGTGGGTGGAACTCGCAAAGTTTCAACCCACAGAATTTTTTGAAGTCACAGAAAAACTCAGCGAGATTCTCCGGCATTCCACCAAAGGCGGAGAATATGCAGCTCGCGCTGCTATTTAGCACCGGTAGAGTGAGCAGCACAGAAAATCAGCGCGAACGGCACCATGCGTTGCGCAAGAGTGCGCGGCGATTCGAGTTGATTTTGCTACCGCTCGAGTAGAAAACCTACTAGAGCGGCAGCAAATTTACTTGAACCACAGCTCTCTGACACGCGAGTGCTCACGAACGCCCATGTTAGAAAAGCGCACTAGGGGGATACAAAATCTCACTTGCATGTTCTGGAGCCTCGTAGCAGATAAATTGCACCACGTGGCGATTGGCGGAATTTGGCCAGAACTCTGCATTGAAGAATTAATACAGAGTGGCCAAAATTCTACCAATTCCGAGGGCGGAACGGAACATTCTGCCCACCCTTACTTGTAACATTGTGTTGGATGCACAATATTCACAAGTTGAGGTGGGTGCGTAATATGGAGTCCTGAGTTCAATGTCCTACCAGTCATCTGTAGAGCACAATCCAGACTGAGGGCTCAATATATTTGGCTAGAGTATGTCTAAAATTCTATAGCGACGTCTTATCCAGAACTCTATGCATAATGACTGAACTTCTACCACCACTTTCTAAAAAACAGAACATTATTGGAAACAATCACACTTTTTAACCTAATTGAATAGGCTGTTAAACAAGGCAGAAGCTGTCTTGTTTAACAGCCTGATTTTAGCACAGGCTAGAAGAAATGCGTTACTTACCTGTAACAGCAGTTATCCAGTATTGGTATCTTTCATAGATTCACATGCCTGAATCATTCCCCGTCGTCGAGGCGGGAGTCCCAGTATATAATAAAAGTAATGTCCTATTAGACATACCAAACCATAGGCCTAAGGCCTCTCATTAGTAACATATCCAGGTCCTTTTGTGAAAAGGACCAAACTCTCTGGAGCAGCCAATCAGCTGCCACCACCCTCTGGAACCTTCCTGTCAGGAGCTCTGGTCCCTCAGATTTTCGTAAGCGTAGTGCTAAGTAATAGTATCTCTGAGAGAACCAAGAGAGCCTTTCCAAGGGAGGTGGGTGGGTTGCATGTGAATCTATGAAAGATACCAATACTGGATAACTGCTGTTACAGGTAAGTAACGCATTTCTTATCCAGTATTAGGGTATCTTTCATAGATTCACATGCCTGAATCAGAGTAGCAAGCAATAGTGAGCACATTTCCTTTGTTCCCCATAAGGGATATACACTCATTGGTTAAAAACAAAAACCCATATTGATACATTCCATTATATCATCGATATAGTGCATCATCATAATAACAATAATAATCATAGAAATGTGTGGTAAAACAAAGGTTGGTGGGAAGGAGGAAAGGCTCACCTCTATTGAAACAGATGACGTAGTACTGCCTGTCCAACTGCAGCGTCCTTCGCCAGTTCTGAATCCAAGCAGTAATGCTTGGTAAATGTGTGCGGCGTTTTCCATGTTGCCGCTCTGCAAATGTCCATCAGCGGTACGCCGGCAAACAGAGCCATGGACGTAGAGACCGCCCTGGTAGAATGGGCACGAATTGTAGTTTGCAAAGGCTGACCAGCCTGCTGGTGACATAGAGTGATAGCGCTAGAGATCCACCTAGCGATACTCTGCTTGGTAAGGGGAAACCCTTCCTAGGCACACTGTAGGCCACGAAAAGTTGGTTGGACTTTCGGAATGGTCTTGTCCTATGAAGGTAGAATTTAATGCATCGCTTCAGGTCCAAGGAATGAAGAGCTTTTTCCGCTGGTGTTTGAGGATTCGGGAAGAATGTCTTTAACACAATGGGTTCGTTAAGATGGAAGTACGATGGCACTTTAGGGATAAACTTCGGGTTAGTTCGAAGAATTACCCTATCATCCCTGAATTGCAGAAATGGATGCTGTATTGTAAAAGCATGAAGTTCGCTGACTCGTCTTGCTGAAGCCAGGGCGAGTAGAAGTGCAGTTTTCCAGGAGAGGAATTTAAGGTCCACCTTGTGTATTGGTTCAAAAGGATGCCTCATAAGCTGAGCTAGAACTGTATTAAGCTGCCATGTTGGAGGAGGAAGCTTTAGTGGAGGGAAAGTCCGGAAAAGACCTTTGAGGAATTGTTTTATGAGTCTATTGGACCAAAGTGAAGGACCTGTGGAAGATCTTCTGTAGCGGGATATCGCTGCTAGGTGAACTCTGATGGAAGCGTGAGCGAGGCCTGCATTTGCGAGATGAAGAAGGTATGGCAAAATCTCCTCAGGAGAGGACTTAAAGGGATGTACTTTGGCAGATGCACACCATATACAGAACCTTTTCCATTTGAGAGAATATGTCTTGCTTGTACTGTCCGCCACTGCTCGAGACAGAAACCGCTCTACAGTCCGGAGGGATATTCATAGCCTGGAATTCATTGTATTCAGGAGCCAGGCCGATAATTTGAGTGAGACCGGGTCCGGATGTTGTATCTGTCCCTGATCCATTGTGAGGAGAGATGGGAACGGCTTCAATGGAATTGGAGGTGCCTGGGATAGGAGATGTAGTTCCGTAAACCAATGTTGGCGAGGCCATGCTGGTGCTATTAAAATCAGTGTGCAGGGCTCTGCCTTCATCTTCTTGAGTACCCTGGGGAGCAGCGGAATCGGCGGAAAAGCGTACGCAAAGACGCCGCACCAGGCTATTGAAAATGCATTCCCCAGAGATCCCTGCTGGGGATGCCAACTTGCGAAGCGTTGGCATTTGGCGTTGATCTGTGACGCGAACAGGTCTAGATTTGGTTCGCCCCATTGGTTGAAAATGCGGTTGAGAATACCCTGGTGTAATTCCCACTCGTGGCAGGATGTTTGTAGTCTGCTCAGTGAATCTGCCAATATATTTTCCCTTCCCGGCACATATTCGGCCTTCAGAGATATTTTGTGCTGAAGTGCCCAGTTCCAAATTTTCTGCGATTCTTGAGATAACAAGAGAGAACGAGTACCCCCTGTTTGTTCACATAGTGCATTGTTGTGGTGTTGTCCGTCTTGACCAGCACTAGCGAAGCTGCTATTCTGGGAAGAAAAGCCCGCAGGGCTAGATACACAGCTCTGAGTTCTAGGAGGTTGATGTGCAAGGTCCTTTCTGTTATTGACCATTTTCCGCTGATTTGAAGCTCCTGGAGAAAAGCTCCCCAACCTTCCAGGGATGCGTCTGTAGTTATTACTTGAGGAGACACTGGAGGCAGAAAAGACAGGCCTCGTGCCAGATTCTGTGGACGAGTCCACCAATGTAATGCTGTAATTACTTGAGGAGTGATCTGAATGATGTCGTCGAAAGATCCTTCCACCTGAATCCACTGAGCGGCAAGAGCCTCCTGGAGAGGACGCATATGGAGACGACAATGCGGAATGAGTAGTATGCAAGAAGACATCATTCCTAGGAGGGATTTGAAGAGCCGAACCGAAAGAGACTTTCTTAGCTTTATTCTGTTTGCCAGCTGTGTGAGCCTGCGTTGTCGTTCTTGCGTTGGGCAAGCATGCGTGTGGACCGTATCCAACACGGCTCCTAAGAATGTGATCCTTTGAGAAGGTTGAAGCATTGACTTTTCTACATTGAGGGTGAGACCTAACTGCTTGAAAAGTTCTAGACAAGCGCTGGAAGATTGCGTTGCGCCTTGAAAAGATGGTGCCTTGATGAGCCAGTCGTCGAGATATGGAAATACTTGATGATGCTGCTGTCTGAGGTACGCAGCGACCGGAGCCAGGCATTTCGTGAATATACGAGGAGCCGATTTGAGCCCAAACGGCAGCACTCGAAATTGGTAATGCTTGCCAGCGACTGCAAATCTCAGAAATTGTTTGTGTTTTCTGTGGATTGGCACATGGAAATAGGCATCCTGTAGATCCAATGATACCATGTAGTCGTTCGGGTTGAGAAGTTGTAGGACTTCCTGTATGGTAATCATGCGAAATGATTGCTTCCTTAGGAATTTGTTCAAATTTCTTAGGTCTAGAACCGGCCTCCACTTGTTGTCTCTCTTGCGCACCAAAAAGAATCGGGAATAAAAACCTTTTCCTCGTTGATGAACAGGAACTCGCTCTATGGCCCCTTTGCGAATCATGGATGATATTTCGTTCTGCAAGAGGTTCAAATGCTTGTGAACCATAGGTTGAGGTGGAGTTGGTGGAGGGGTTTGAAGAAATTCCAAGGAATGACCGAATTGTACTATTTGAAGGACCCACTGATCCGTAGTAATTTGTTCCCAGTTGTGGAAAAAATTCGATATCTTCCCTCCTATTTTGAGTGGCGAGGGCGAGGTTGGAGTTGGTGGCAAGGAAAAGTCATTGACGCCGGGCAGCATCCCTCTGGCGACCAGCTCTTCCTCGAAAAGAGGATTTGTTATAGGCAGTTTGTTGAGGTTGCTGCCTTTGCTGAAATTGCGGCCTGTATTGCTGGCCGGACGAGGAGTAATTAGAATATCTATTTTGTTGATATCCTCCTCTATAGGACGATTGACCTCTACCTCGTGAGCCACGAAAGGAAGACGTTTTATATTGGAGGGTTCCCAAAGATCTTGCTGTCTCTGTGTCTTTCTTAATCCCTTGTAGGGCCTCATCGATATGAGATCCAAACAGGCACTGCCCATCATAGGGCATATCTAGGATCTTTGTCTGGACCTCCGGTCGGAATGTGGTTGCTTTAAGCCAGCCTTGGCGCCTTAAGACTGCCGCTCCTGCCAACTGACGGAAACCAGTAGATGCGATGTCCATCGCACAATCTATAATCTCCGAAGCTGACCTTTCGCCTTCTTGCAGTAGCTTCTTCGCTTCCTGTTTGGTGTCCTCTGGTAAACTATCCAAGAAAGGTGCAATGTCTGACCAGATTTGCCTGTTGTATCTTCCCAATAAGGCTAGTGAGTTAGCAGCCCTCACTGTTAGTGCCGACATGGAAGAGAAACGCTTTCCAATGTTGTCCAAACGCCTACCCTCTTTATCCGGTGGCGCTGACAGTGGAGTAGATGGATTCTTTGAGTGGCGCTGGGCTGCTTGTGTCACCACCGAATCTGGCTTGGGATGGCCAGTTAGACAGGCTGGGGCGTCATCCGGTGCCCTATACTTTTTATCCAGTCGTGTTAGGATTGGAGGCATTGAAGAAGGATTCTTCATGATCTTGACCCCTTGTTCCCAGATATAGTCTATTATTGGCATGGATCTCACCGACTTTTTAAAGGGTTCCTTAAAGTCATATAAGAAACACTCTTGTTGCTGGGAAGGCATTGGCAACTGAAAGCGCTTTGCCGCTCTTTCTAGAAGATTATGAAAACCTCCTATGTCCTCCAGAGGCGAGTCTACTGGAGGAGGGGAAGGAGACGCTGGAAGTGGTATGACGTAGTCGTCCCATTCCTCATGCTGTGATCCATCATCCAGGATTTCCCCTTCTTCTTGACGACAGTCCTCTTCATCGTCAGTAGAATGGAGAGATGGACAAATCACTGTCGATGCGGACGGCTGAGGTGGAAGTTGTACGGCCGGTGGTGGAGCTCGTTCCGGAGCAGAAGCCGGAGCAGTAGTAGGAAACCTTTTCTTATAATCTGTAATCAGAAATTGGAGGTCCGACACCAAAGCCACCGGAAGACATACCATCTGAGGTTGTTGAGGTACTTGATCTTCCTGATAAGACTGATCATCAATGTCCTGATCATCCTCATCTGAGAACTCCTGGTATTTGACATTAAGTTCCGACGGACTTGTTGCGGCCCTAAAAGGACCCTCGTCCTCCAAATCGTCATCCACATCCAATAGATGAGAGGGTACTAAGCATTGGACTCTACTGGGTGACGTTACAGACGGTGACAATCTGCTGAGTCGTTTAGCCTTCATTTTTGGAGTAGACATCAAGATCGTCGACGGAACACTCGTCGTCGACGGTGGCGCGTCGATTGGTAAAGCTTTGAGCTTCGTTGAAAGCTTTGTTGAAATCTTCGTCGACGGCGTCGTCGATGGAAATGGCGTCGTCGACGGTAAGCCTACCGTCGATAGAGACGTCGTCGGCGATATCGTCGACGGGAGCACCGTCGATGTGGTTGTCGTCGACGGGAAGGTCGTCGTCGGCGTCGTCGACGACTGAATCGTCGTCGGAATCTTCGACGACGACTTCCTTATTTTTATCGTCGACGACATGATCACTTGTGCCGTCGACGAAGATGTTGTAGTCGTCGACGATGATCGCGGCGCCGACGAAGCAGACATAGTGGAGACTGTCGTCGTCGGCGTGGTAACCCTGGCAGTGACAGGAGCAGTCGTCGTTGAAATCGTCGACGATGCAGTCGTCGACGAGCCTGAGGAGGGTTTTTTAAAAGAATGCTGGACTCTGACTGAAGGAGTCGCAGGGTCTGGAGATGGCAATTTTTTGCCCGTGGGAACCTCTGAAGACTTTTTCTGCGTCTTCTTTGCAGGTTGCTGTGATGAAGGGCTTGGAGAAGCATTTCTCGACCTTTTCTGTGGAGTTTTTGAGGAGGATCTTGATGAAGTTTCACTCTCCTCAGAGGACAAGGGATCTTGTTTGTCCTTTAACCTCTGCAGCCAAATCAAAAGACGTCCTTCCCGGTCTTTTAGGGTTTTTGCAGAGAAAGTACGACATACCTTGCAGTCTTTAGCTGAATGGTCTGGGTAAAGACAGTACAGGCAGTCCTTGTGAGGATCGTCCACATGCAACCTCTTCTTCCTGCAGGTTGTACATGGCCTGAAAAGGCCTTTCTTGAGGTGTCTGACATGAAGACGACTATGACTTCAGTCAGACAGAAATAAGGATAATGAAATACCTTTCTAGCAGTATAAACGCTGTAATAATAGAAAACCTGAGCAGAGCTCAGTTGGAGACTCCCTTAGCACAACGTGCGGTAGAAAATCTGAGGGACCAGAGCTCCTGACAGGAAGGTTCCAGAGGGTGGTGGCAGCTGATTGGCTGCTCCAGAGAGTTTGGTCCTTTTCACAAAAGGACCTGGATATGTTACTAATGAGAGGCCTTAGGCCTATGGTTTGGTATGTCTAATAGGACATTACTTTTATTATATACCGGGGACTCCCGTCTCGACGACGGGGAATGATTCAGGCATGTGAATCTATGAAAGATACCCTAATACTGGATAACTAGGATTTCTTCTTTTCCCCCATCCAGCCAAATCAACTGGATCATAGTCATATCCACAACAGCTTCTAGTAAAATGCTATACCCAGGGCACCACACACAACTCATCTTGCCACTATAGCTCAAAAGAATCCAATCATCCTCTTCAACATGCATTCAAGAGAACACTATAAATCTACACTGAAGACTTCATTTGACCCTGCCACTCCAAAATGAGAGCACTTAGGGCCTTATTGTTGGGTGGAGGTAGGATATCGGCCAAAGAGTAGCAGATTTCTCGCCTACAGTATTATGAGTGCATTAATCTTAATGACACTCTAAATTCAGTGGGTGGGACATATGCCACTTTTTGGCAGATGTTAGCTCTGTCAAACTCTAAATAAGGTGCTTAGCTTTGAACATAGTGCCAACTGGACCCCAAGTGCATCCTGCCCGAGCTCTTGGGTAATAAAATACCCTCCTTCAGTCGAAAAGGCATCATAAACCAATAATGGCTCCTGGATAACCCACCAACACTTTGAGACAAAGAGGGCAGGGGTAGGAAAGAGTGAGAGGGAGGAGGAAGAGAAGTGCTTTTCTGTCTGGGTACCAATCTTAGGAAAAAACACAAGAAACTCAGAGAAGCAACAAAAACAGAACTCCTAAATTAACAACTGAACAAGAATCGGTCACATCCAGCTTGCATTTCTTTCTCTGCCTGCACTGGGCATCTCTCTGGTCCTTCCCATGTCCTCTCTTAGAAGCTCCCTTTATCTCCAACTCAGGAGCACCCCTTTGAATGGACAAGTGGCTTTACACGTTTGCCCATGACACAACATAACACTTAAGTACATCATTAGGATGTGAGATGGACTGGCCACATACTGTGCACTCTTGATTCTAAAACAGGTTAGGTGGTGTCATCAGGCTTACAACAAGGTCTGGATGGCACCATCAAGATGTGCCCATCTGGGAAAAATCACATCAAACAGTTTTAATAGAAAAGGACAGATTCCATTGGCCTTTCAGAAGCAGGATCTCCACAGACAGCTCCAGGAGGACAAGGATAGTTGTATCCTCAGTGTCCTGTCAGCCAAGGGCTATCTAATGTTAACCACAATGCAGTGTCTGGAGCTAGATGAACATAGATGTAGCTATCTGTTAAGTTTACAACTTTGCAGAGTAAGGTGATAATATATTTACACTTAACGATACCCCTGCAAAGGAGTTTCAAATGGGTGATATATTCAAAGTAGGAGAGCGAGAACCTTACCAAGATGGTGAGCGTGTGAGCCATTTTGAAAAAGCCTGGCGAGCTTCCATGGAACTAGAAAACATTCATGATGGTGCACTGACCTTGCTTAATGGAGGTGAGGCATACTGTGTCTTTAGAATACAATCATTCGCCCTGGGCTGTTGAAGCAACTGTTATGGATCATACTATGGAAGCCTAAGACAATCATACTTATAAAGCCTAAGACCAAGAGTAGAAATGTGGTAGTTTGCATGCTGCTTTGTAGCAGGAAGGAGAAAGTGAGAAGCAGAATGTAGTGCAAGGGAGCCAAGGTTGCTGGTGTCAAGGAGACAATTACAGGATATTTGGGTTGCTGACTGCTGCTCATTGGGAAGACGGGAACTTTGGGCAGTTGGGGCAGCCGTGGCCTGTGCAGGTAAGAGCGGTGGGGCCAGGTGGGGAGGGGGAAGCGGGGGGTACGAAAGACGACCACGAGGGAAAATTAAATAAATAATTAATTTTCCCTCATCGTCCACACCGCTCTTACCTGCACGGGCCGCTGCTGGTTGGGGATCTCTTCCTGCAATGTGTGGTAGAGGGTTATTATTTAGTTGAGTGGTGACTTTTGAACTGTCTGTTGATGCTAGAGGTCAAGATTTTTCTGACTTACATGGCAGTAAAACGTTTATTTTCTAGTTTGTTTAGAAGTCATTTTGGAGTGTACAGGTTTTCCGTGGCATGTTGTTGATATTTTCTGCTTCTTTGGGTTACTTTGCATGCATATTGGCACTAGAATATTTAACACCATAAGTAGAACATTGAAGAATATTATTTTTGTGAAAACTTATAGGATGGTAACTCTGTCAAAAATATTGTGTGTGTAAGTTTTAGCTAAAGTATAATCCTGATCCCTAAAATGGGGCGCATCTTAATTCACCCATATTCCACATCACCACCACACTTTCTTATGTTCAGTGCTCCAAATATATCAAGAAACAATCGCCCTCTGGGTTTACAAATAGTGGGACATGGGGGTGGGGGGTATTTTCTTTCAGGGCTAGTTTTGAAAAGTCTCTGTCCTAAGTAATTCTGCTTAAATGCAATAACTTCTTCATTTATAATACCAATCCTGTGTGTATACTGCAACTTAAACGAGTGAAAACATTAACTGACTGTAATTATGTGTACAGTACAACAGAAACTATCATTGAACATCTATGATACGTTTGCCAATCAGCTCAAAAACAGATATTACATTTTCCACCACCTTGTTATATGTTGCATTTTTCATGGCATTACATTCATGTCCAATACCGCATTGTACCATGCAAGCTTGCTTGTTCTGTTTTTTTTTTATTCGGTCTGGCATTACTGAAGACATTACGTTTTTACTAAAATTATATTTATAACATACTTACTTACAGGGGCTTTCAGCCAGTCAACTTCATCCATTGGCCTGTTGTTGTTTCGTTCCCAATTGTCATCTGCCATTACTGCAGTGGGCAATGGGTCAACCCAATTCAGTTTTGGCTACCTTCACTGTGAGTGACAGCATTCTGCCATTTCACAAGCAGTACGTCCAGAAACAGAGACTACTATGGCAAAGTGTGCATTTTGAGACCAAAAATCTTTTTTGTTTGTTCCAAAAATAATGACAAGGACAAAGCCAAAAGTCTGGCAGTCAACACCAGATGTATTAGCTGTGCTAATGTTTGTTTTACAATAGAGTGATATACTGATACACAGACTTGGTTTACAAGGCTGAGGTAGAACATTTCACTTGACATTTGCAATTGGGCCAACAGATTACAGTAACAGCAGCAGGATCCTGTATAAATATACAAGATAAGAAAGCACCAGGTGTTTACAACGCTTGGAAAGCAGTTTTACTCTTGCCAAAGCTGGCCCAACTTGTGCTGTCTGTTTTTCAAACCTAAAAACCAGCACTGCTCTGTCTGACTAAAAAACAAACCAGGAACAGGAATCTCGCTGTGCAATCTTTGTAGCATAAAGAGGCACAATTCCTCCATTATGAGTTAATCTGACTATGGCTATTGGTGGACTGCTCTGATAATTAGGCCTGGTAAAATAAATTCCTTGGTAGGCCCGATATTAACTTTAGCAATGCCCAGCCTAACACAGACAACAGCTACTACTTGGAAATGAGCAATGTCAAATAAAGATCCCACTTATAGGGATCCAGGAAGTAGATATTCCAGCAAGGTAGTTGATTTCATGCCCCTACCTACTAATCAGCATAGTTGCTTTCTTCCGGGAGGTGGGTTTGTGAATAGTGGTATTGCGATGCATTTTTTTGTCTTGAATCAGTATAGGACAGTGCAAAACTGACGCAATCCAGTCCTCCCAACTCACTTCTCCCATTCAGACTTAACCTGGTGTAGGTATGTATATACAGGCAAAACCGGGTATCTGGTATGCTTCTTCTCATTAAAATGTTTGAAAACTATTTAAAAGAAAACACAGAATGTTGCTCCTGAAAATATCAAAATGTTTTTAGAGATCTGTGAGCCAATGAGTGTGATTTAGATAGAGAGTGTGTGTACACTGAGCTGGTGAATAGGGTCTTGCATGAGGTACAGTACATGACTATAAGTTTGCAGCTCCAACTCACAGAATTCACACCCTACTTGGTCCTCAGTTTCATCCTCCGTTGATATTTCGCGAATAAGGAGCTGGGATTTCTGAGCTGGGATTTTACTTTTTGAGCATAGAAGCTAGACTTAAAACTCTTGTAATCGGGTCCGTTGAGCCTAAAGAACCAGGAACTTGGTGCAAATTGTTTTACTCTCCCTCTTGCAGGCGTTCTCAAGATGAAACAAAACCTTACACCCAGTAAAGGCTATCATCTGTAAGACTTTCATAACATTTTCAATTGAAATATGGCGGCGTGCTTTTATTTGACTTAATTCCAATTTTTCATAGCACTGCGATACAGAAGGCGTTAAGTGCACTTTACAAATCATGAGAGAACATACTGAAATCGCTTGTGGAGAAATAAACAATAAATGAAAAAGCACAGGTAGGAAGGGAGCAGGGAGAAAAAAAGGGGAACTAGTTATGATAAAGTCAGAAAAGGTGGCTTTTAATGCAAGAAGATCTGCGTTAGGGTTTTGTTCAGATACAGGTTTGCAGGTGGAGAGAGTCATACATGCGGAGATAGTAAACAATGATGCCAGTTAAGGACAGGTACCCATGCCCACAGTCTTGTAAGTCATGCCATTGCCTACTGTTCAGTTCAGGGCCTGATGACTTATTCACCTACAAATGGAGTTGGTCATGCCTTTATGTGGAGCGGGTCCTGCCAGGTCTCAGACCCGACAGTAATGAAAAACTGACTTTGAAACAGGTCTCTGCTGGGCTCTATATTCATGTTCTGAACATTAAAGGCAACAAGACTCTTCGAAACCTCAACAATGACTGTAAAACCCCTTCAAGTCATCTATGTCAGTGATTCAGTCCCTGTTTACATTTCAAATGTTTTATTTCATCTTACATCCTATGAAAGTGTTTGCTTTTTCAAGATGTTGCATCTGTATTTTTGTTTTCATGTAACATATGACTCTTTTATAATGTATACTGTAAACAAAATGCCTTCTAGGTGTCTAGGTGAGTTTAGATTGTGGGTGGATGTTTACAACAGGAAGAATCGAGACCTCTGGAGGGGAGGCTGAAGGCTGTTTCAATTTCTCACAGTGTCTGTCAGTATGTCATAGCTGTGCCCAGCCTACATGCACATACAATCTTTGGCCTCCCTGCAGAGCAAACACAGCAATGGCAACATATGTCAACTGTAGTTACCTTTTTACGTGACAGTGTGCGAAGGAGGTGTAAACAGCTGTTGTAATACTGACAACGACAAAGGAAAGGAAAACACAGTGTTACCGGTGAGGAGAGATACAGTGGTATGCTTGTGAAAGAGAGTGAGAGTGGCGGTATGGCGAAGGGACGTGACACAAAGAAGTACAATTAAGAAAAACAGAGTGAGAAGACATTGATGAAGAGAAAGGAAAGGAAAGTGAGAGACTGCAGAGGAGTGTGATGGAAGGGGAGAATGGGAGTGCTTGGGGAGAATGGGAGTGCTTGAGACACTCCGAATACTAGTACACCCTCCCCTCCACAGACCTTAGTAATGTTTAATTAAGAGTCATATTTTCAGAATTGAAATATTTTCAATTCTAATAATTCAATAGCAAATCAATGTTGTTCCTCATTTATCTGGGACTGATAAAAGCATTAGCAAAGCCAATAGGTCTATCTTCTTTTAGGCCTATGTTTGTTGTTGTTTGATATGTCTGGCTGCAGTGACAGAAAACTCACAGGGGCACATAAATACTGGTCAGCTGGCACGCTTCGTGAAGCACAGGACTGTAATATGAAGGTATGCCCTAAATTACAAAAGCCACCAGTGCTTAATTTGAGCCGGTAGTTTCTGGTGAGCACCAGGCACTTGATCATCAACACCTGCGCTTTTCATGGCCACCAATTAAAGACACATTAACTTACAGGGAGATTAAGTGATTTGCCCAGAATCACAGTAGGTTGAGCCGACTCCGAGATTCGAACCTAGTTCCCCAGCACTGAAGTCTGCAGCTCTGACCATTATGCCACACTTTCATGGTTAGCTGTTGGTTCTGTTTTAGGTAGCGCAAACAGGAGAAATGGGCTGGTGTAAGCCGCCTCCTGATGAGAGCCCCGGGACGATTTTCTTTTTTTTTTTTACAAATTAACCACTGAAAGCCTTGCCTCTTAGAAAAAAATTCTGGTTATGATCTTTAGCCTCGGCCTTTTTAGAGACACCCCGCCCCTCAACAGTTTTCATCCCACTTAAATCACTGGGTTGGCATGGAGCGGGCCTAATGGAACATATCGTAGTAGGCAGAAGCTTCACTGCACAGTTAGATGGTCCTTTTTGTTCTAATTGTATTGCATGTTTTACACCAAGCTGCAAGAATTAACATTAATGTATATATTTTGCGTTAAAACACGTTTGGACCATTTGGCCGCTTCTTAATTGTGCTTTTTAGTGCGTGGTTAGAGTTTGCAGAAAGACTGAGAATTGTTATCTGGAACACTCGACCCTTCTTATCTTCTCCAACCATTTTCATCACCTTCACCTCTGAGACGTTTTTCAACCACCAAGGCGGGTGGGGTTACTTTTCTTAAATTTTTTACAAGCCGTGGCCAACCTTTGCACCCCAGATGCAGACGCTGTTTTGCAAGATTCCCCGCGCTGAAGTGGATGCAGACTTTAAATGAACTTTCTACCCCGGCAAAGCAGTGTAAATATCCACAGGTACCGGGCCTTGATAAACCCGGCCATAAAACGGACATTAGCAAAGAGAGCCGGGGCCTCGAATTCACTCTAAGCGATAAGGAATCTTGGGTAATCTTTCAGCTTATGTCCCGGGAAATGAGTGCACAAAACAGCTGAATTTCAGATCACAAAGTCTAGGCGCCCCAAGAGAAAACAACACTCCCTTTTGGAAATCAAAAACCACCCCAGCAGGGCAAGAATTGTATCTACCCCTTACAAAGTATGCCTTTGTCATGTAGGTTAATGGTATCAGATTCCCGATTGGCTCAGACTAATCTGAGTCAGAGCCACGGAGAATAAAAGATTTATAAATAGAACTGTAGTAAAAGTGTTTACATTTGCACGTGTCTGGCACTTTACAATAACTGGTCTGTGTGATGTTATGAAGTGAAGTAGCAAAAAATGTGGCAACATGGGCTATTTAAGACACAAATGTTTATTAACTGTGAACCTTAATTATGGTTAAAGCTTTTTCAAAGCGTAGGCGCTGGAAGGTAACTTCTACCATGAATGTTTTTTATACCCAATTTATGCATTTTAGATCTAAGTGGCAAATAGCATCATGGATTCCATGCGGATGCCATCAACAAGGGGCATCCTGCTGTGATATGGCTGTTAGTGCACAGGGCCTGTTTTATAGATTAGTGCATTTGTTTGTTTTGGATCATATTATGTTTGTATTCTTTTGGTCTATCTCCATCATTCTATTAGTGTAATGATAGGGTTTAAAAAAGATAGGGCATTCATCCGAAGTTAGAAGCCCGGTGGGCATATTTTCAGTTTTTTCCATGCCTGATAGCGAAAACGAAGAGGATCATTTGGGTTTTCAATATATGGAATCTGTATGATTCAGAAAACCAACCAATAAATGCCAACTTTGAGTTCAATCAGCTGTTACCAGTTTCAGCTGGCCAAAGTGTATTCCCAGTTAACAACTGACTAAAGCTGAAATTTCTTCTCCAATGCATGTCAATACCTAACAATAATACTGGATCTGCCTGTAAACAATTTCAATTACTCTAGTGCAAAAGCACAGGCGCTCCTAGATCTCTAGTTCTCTTCTGAAAGGGTTCATTCAAGAGTGAGGCTGAACAAAATGGTGGGCTACTTAAGCTAGATCCAACAGTCACAAAGCTCCATTTGATACATTCTCCAAGCAACACGCCACAGAAACACAGCATGAACATTGCTTGCCTCTTATTATGCCCTCTTTCTCAGTCTGGTTCTGGTGCATAATTTAGTTATGCAGTCCTCATACATAATGAGGCAAATGCAACACACAAGGCAATGGATTCAGAATAATGCGCACATGATCAATCTCTGCTCCAGATCTACCTTAATGAGCCAAAGAGGAAAACTTTCCAACTGAAGGCAACACCAAGGCTCAGGATACTCGGATATCCAACACGGTTATCTTCTCAAATTTTGGGTCAAGGCGAACAGTCAGCCTCCTCAAGAATACTGCTTGTGGTCAGAAATCCTGACCCTACTCTTCCTAAGCAAGTTGGTCATGGTTTATACAACGTCATCACAGACCACTGCATCTCCTTTATTGCCATCCATCTTATGGTGTTGAAAGATGTGATGGCAGATAGACCTTTCTAGTTTCATAATATATTACACTAATAAAAAGTAGATTTCACAACTACCCTGCGGGTAATCAGCTCTTGGGAGTTTCTTTAAGAATGAAGGATTGGCTATCGGACTCAGCTTTGGGTATCCCTTGTTTTTATGAAGGAAGAGCAAGTGTCTGACTCCAAAATGTTTGACTCTGTTCATATCAATAAGCCTGCAGGAAAATTAAACTAAGTCTTGCCACTCTACCAGAGAAACATAATTCCGTGGACATTTCAAAATGCGCTTCTTCATTTTAGATGTACTAGAAAGCCACACGGTCTTCCTCGACAGACAAGGTCAGACTTTGGAAGCTAGACACAAAGATACATCTCAAAACCACAGTTGAAGTTATTAAGTAATTCAGAAATAGCAACATTTGAATGCATGTATCTTGCGGCACCCAGCAGTCTGGCTATTTTATTTGATACAGAGTTCAGTTTACCAACACTGGGCCTCAGCTATCCCCAGGATAAACAGTATCCAGGAGGAAATGTCCTCACTGGTCCCACATGTGTAGGATCTTTATGTGGAGTGAATATGAGCTCAATTAATATCAAAAACCTGTGCAGCAGATGCAGGACCTGAATAGGGTCAATTTCTTATTGTTGAGGACAAGTTTTAAAGTTGTGGCACAGACAGAGCCACAGAAGCTGCAGAGATAAAATCAATGTGTCAAGAAATCAATTATTTGGTATATAATAAAACAAGCATTGGCAAAGCCAGTAGGTCTTACCTGTGAGAGAGCTATTGGCTCTGACAAGGTCTTTTAGCCCTGTTGTACAGTGGTGTGGCTGTGCAGCATGGCTTATAGTTGGAAAAAAAAGTGCTATGACGAGCCACCTCTGGCCACTTCATAGTGGTAGTGTTTTTTCTGATGGAAGGTGGGGTGGCAACACAAACAATGGGAGTGAGGGTGGAGGGATAAAGCAACACGGACAACGGGGCGGTGAGAGGGAACAAGCTACACAGACAAAGGGAGGTTGGAAGGAACCTAGCAACACGGACAACTACCAAGCAACACGGACAACGGGAGGGTGGGAGGGAACAAACAACACGGACAACGGGAGGGTGGGAGGGAACAAGCAACATGGACAACGGGAGGGTGGGAGGGAATAAGTAATACAGACAATGAGAGGGTGGAAATGAACAAGCAACAGGGACAACTTTACAAGCAACATGGAAAACAGAAGGGCAGGAGGGAACAAGCAACACGAACAATGAGAGGGTGGGAGGGAAAAAGCAACACAGACAACGGGAGAGTGGGAGGGAACAACCAACACTGACAACCGGAGGGAGCAAGCAACACGTACAATGGGAGGGTGGGAGGGAACAAGCAACACAGGCAAGGGTAGGGAACAAGCAACACGAACAAACAACAGGCAACATGGACAATGGGAGGGTGGGAGGAAACAAGCAACACAGAAAACTAACAAGCAACACTGACAACGGGAAGGTGGAGGACACAGGCAACATGGACCACGGAAGAGAGGGATACAAGCAACATGAACAATCAGGAACGAGCAACACGGACAAAGGGAGGGTGAAAGGGAACAAGCAACACGGACAAAGGGAGGGTGGGAGGGAACAAGCAACACGGACAAAGGGAGGGTGGGAGGGAACAAGCAACACGGACAAAGGGAGGGTGGAAGGGAACAAGCAACATGGACAAAGGGAGGGAACAAGCAACGCAGACAACAGGAAGGTAGGAGGGAAGAAGCAATACAGACAACAGGAAGGTAGGAGTGAAGAAGCAACACAGACAATGACGGCATAGAAAAAAAAGTAGTACCTCAATTACAGTGTGAGCAGAGGAAGGACGCTAACCAAAATAAAGCAATCAGAATGTGGTCCATGCTCCAAACAAAATAAGAGGAAGTGAAACTGGCACAAGCTGGCCAATTAGGAGACAGGAAATAAAAGTGACAATCAAGCCAACAAATGGTTATCAATGGGCGAGCTCCAAGCCCCTTTCAGTAAAAAATGTCTCTCAAGTAGCAGCGCATGCGAGATTTCAGTACTGAGTGGTCACTTTAAAAAGGAAATGTAGGAGTAATACATAATGTTGTCATAGTCTCAAAAGCATTTATGAGTAAGGAAAGTAACACTACAGGCGTACTCTTTTCCATACTCTTAATGCCTTTGTAAATGGCCACGAAATAGGCGTCTCTCGATTAGTAAAAGTGCAGAGAACCCTGTTTTTGTTATCTGGAGCAATTGCATGTGAATATTCTCTTAATATTCCCAATTTTAAGTTTTAGGCCAAATTCGCAAAGGCATGTAGGACAACATAAAAAAGTATTGCATACTTGAAGTTCTCCAAAGTGCCTTTGTGGCTAGGCCCCTTATTGTACAGGAAGCTGTTTGACCCCATTAAGCTTCCTTTGACTTGTGAAAATCCAGATAGAGCAACTGGATAACATGGAGCACAAACTTCGGGTTCCCTTCAAGCTCTTGTGCAACATTTAATAGATGGAGCATTGTGGTGCACGACTGGCCATCTCTTGATACACCATGTCCCCTTCTCTGCTTAGATGTCTAATGTCTGTCATTGATGCATAGGATAATTGTTAATTCACTGTAGTGTATGGCTAGTCTGACTCACTCCCTCCAACATTTACAGGAAGCGGAAAGAGCAGTTGTAAATTCTGTAGCAATAAATGGGAATCTCACCTCCGTTGCCTGAAGTGGTCCTTTATCAGGGTTTGATTGAAATCTTACTTATTCTTTTCACTCTTGCTCCCCATAATAGAAGCAAAGAGACAAATTCTTGAACTTTTTTGAGCATAATCATGAACTGGACAAAAGAATTTGCTGATGTGCATATATCTCAGGGTCAAATTAATAAACTATGCTATGCGGACAATTAGTTAAAGTTCGTAGAATTATATAGCACGGCTCTTCACCCATGAGGGTACCCAGGCACTGTCCATCGGCACAGGTAGATTAAGTGATTTGCCCAGAATCAAAGGATGTTGCACCGACGCAGAGACTCGAACCCGGATCCCCAGCTCCTGAGTCAGCTGCACCACATCCTCTCCACTCCAATTAGGCCTGCAGGTGGAACTCAGAACCACACAAAATAAGCTAGGGCAGTAGATTTTCCAGAGTTGTAGGTTTAAAGATTAGGTCCAGGGCTATAGGTCTGTCCAGGGCCGGGGAAGTGCGGTGAACATTATGTAACAAAGCAAAACCCACAAAATTGTAGTGTTGGTGGCATTCAGATCCATTCCCAGTTTTTTATCCCAACCCATTTCCCATGCTCAATTTGAGCCTGTGGCTGCGAGCGGGCCCACTGGCACTCATTTTTGGGGAATGTCACTTATTTTTCCTCAACAGACTTAGATCCAAAGAAGAGAGAAAAATACAAAAGGGGGAAAGGAGGAAGAGAAAGATGGAAAACAGTGACAAAGGGAGAAAGCTGGGATGAGAAAGAATGTTCACAACTTTGATAAAAGGGCAGAGAATGTCTGCTGGTGGATGAACTAGGCATGAGGTGGAATCAAGACATGCAGTCTTGGTATTGGGCACCTGACTTTGGTAAAACCAGCTGCTGGCTTCTGAGCAAAACTTTGGGCTCCGTCAATTAGGGCCTGATTTAGATTATGGTGGAGGGGTTAAGCCGTCACAATGGTGACGGATATCCCGTCCGCCGAAATATAAATCCCATTATGTCCTATGGGATTTATATTTCAGCGGACGGTATATCCGTCACCGTTGTAACAGAGTAACCCCTCCGCCGAGATCTAAATCAGGCCCTTAGTCTTTTTAAATTAAGCACTGCCCATTTCCACACAGTTACAAAAGACTGGAGTAAGTCTGTAAATGGGGTCGAAATGCTTCTCAAACATCTCCTATTTTCCCAGAAGAAAAATGCTAATAAAAATCTTTATGTAGTTGTGTACATTTCCTTAGCGCTAATGTTTGTGGGTCGGGTCTGTGGGTCAGCCACTGTATGGACAATGCAGAGGAGCAATAAGCATTGAAATCTACAATTTGCATAGATTTCCATCCAGCCGATTTTTGTGACACTTGAAAAAGTCACAACTCCTTATAGCTCGCAAGATGAAACCTAGTCTCTGTAAATTTCCATCTTACTTAACAATATATAAAAATCAGCCTGAAAAACTTTGTCCTTTCAATGCACCACACCTCTGCAGACAAGCAAGAGTAAATCTGTAGTAGTATTGCTAATGTCACAGGCCAAATAAGAGGTCTAAATATCAAGAAGGTTAATAAATATCGCATTGACACAGAGCTACTTTTAAACAGCAACCAGCTATTTCTGTGTACAATATGGTTGTGTCACACCGGAGTTATTCAATGTTCAAATAAGACATAATTCGTTTCAACAGGATTCTCAATCAGCCCAGAAAAACCTCATATAAAGCTGCAAAGAAGAACGTGGACACTGAAGTGTTAAACCAGGAAGAGAAACTGGCAGATGAGAGGGGCATGGAGATACTTATCGGTAGCTATCTGTCATTTTCTGATGGCCAAGTCTTCCTAAACGGACAGGATTGTGTGTTAATGACCTTTCACCTACATTTGCTTCATGTTTTATATGAATATTATTTTCTACAATGTAAAAAAAGTTTGATAGAAGACATAACATGATGCAATTTAGGTTCTTTTAGATTTCCCGTCCCACAAGATCTAACACAAAGTGTAGATATCACCAAAGAAGAAGCCAGAAATGTTCAAGCAAGTACAAGGATGATAAAAACAACGAAGTGTTGAAACAGTCACAGGTTTTGTAATCCCTTCGATAATCTAGTTCGTGCTATTATCGCACATTCGGAATTCTGAGTTTTGCAACAAACCCAGCATCCAAGCAATTTTACTGTGGTAAATTTTAGCAGTTTGGACCTGCCGACATTTTCCTGTGGAAAAATGTGGGGTAAATTATTTTATTGATATATTACAAATCACATATAAACAAGCACCATACATTGTTACAATGTGATTATGTGGCAGGCATCAAACCATACATCAAATTCCGTTCCAGCGACATGGGTACGTATGCTCGGCTTGTAGAGTCCCGTGACGTGAGGGAACATGTTACAGGACAGTCAACAAAACAGAAGCGCAGTATATGGTAGTGAGACTTTAGTATTTTGGCATAGCAAAGAGTGGCCTCGGGTCCTGAGAGGGGGCGGGTGGATGCAGTATGCATCCTTGAGCCAGAGAACCACTTTACTCCCCAACCCACAAGGGAGTCGCCGAACAGACTATAGAGTCCGTGTTCTGCGTGCCTGGGAGTGTGGCATGGTCTGCAGTCTGGGCTAAATATGTCATCAGAGGTCCACAGATATCCTCAGATGTAGAAATCTGGGGATGCAGGCTGGCATAGATCTCGCTTTGTGGGGTCAATTCTTATACATATGTAATTTGGTGTTGAACGCACCAATCCTACATGTAACCCCCCCCACCTTTTTTTATTAGGTATTTACCTCATTCAGGTCTAATGGTATTATCAGGTGTGATAATTGCCCCCCACCCCCCCCCACACACACACACATTCCTGTCCACTCATAATGGGGGTCTTAATCTCCAAGTGAAACACACTATCTTGTTCTCCCTCTGTCTACTTCTCCTCCCAGTGCCAGCCCCATGTTGGCCAATGGACGTTTAAAAGGCTTAATTAAATCCAGTCAAAGTTCATAAAGCAAGCAGAAAATGTTCCGTGGCATTAAAGGAGGTAGCGATAAGCACACCAGACAGGTCCCCCTGTTTCCTGTCTTCCAATGTGTCTCAATGTGTAAATCCCAGCGCTACATAGTGGTTTCATTCCCTGACTCACCTGTCTGTGCGCCTTTGCTGAAATCCTCTAAGCTCGCCGCTAGGACTGCTCCCTCGACGGTGCCCGCGCCATGGTCTTCTGGCCTCGCCTCTCCGAGTGCCAAGGAAATGTTATTCTAGCTCCCGACGCGCTCTGCCCTCCGCAGCGCTAGGCAGATGCTCAAGCAAGCGTCAGCTGAAGAGCCACAGTAGCAGCTGAGCCATTCAGGAGAGCGCCGCGGGGTGGCCTGGGGAGTCCGAAAGCCTCCCGCGCCCTCCCTCCACTGCTTGGAATCACCCGTTGGGGGTCATGGCTCACCCCCCCTGGCCCCTGCCGCACTCTGCCCCGGCCTCTCGCTCCTCAGGCCTCCGTCTACAAGAGATGGAGGACCCACCCCGCGCACCGGGAGTGTTTGCTTAAGGAGCACCGGTGCAACAGGGGCCCTGTTAACCATTAACCACTGCCATGGAGATCAAATTATGCTTGCCATACCTGCTCGTTAACATGGTTTTAACATTGGTTTGCAAATATTCATTTCTTCTCGTGCGCCTATTTTTTTTTAATTTTCCTCATCTTCTTTTCAATCCATTATAAAAATTGTTTACCCGAGAGGTCGATTCTCTGGAACTACCGAATGAGGCCTGTTCGCTGGTACTTATATTACTTTCAATCCCAGCACTGGGCAATTCGTTTGCAAAATACAGAATTCTCTTACAAGACAGAAGTCTCTATTATAACTACAGCAGCAAAAAGAAAATCATTCCAAGAGAACAGAAGGCAATGACCTTGTCTTTCTGAATGTCCATGTATATCGTGAGTCGCCAGCCAACGACCCATCAGCTAGCTCCTAGTCCACCCATGAAGGCCCTCCCGCCTGCCCCCACTTTAATGCTTCTATGGAAATCTGGGCTTCCTCCATTATTGTCAGCGGGCTGATATGTAGTTATATTGTTGTGTATGCTGTTGGCATCCTCGCAATATACGTCCATGATGCTCGTAGGAGCACTGCCACTATGTGTTTCACATGTTGCGTGTTGGATTGGACGTGTTGTGCAGGAAGGCAGAGTCTGCAACTCCGTCTGAACTTTGGTGCACATATTGAAAAATTCCAATTCCAATTGCTGGAGTTTCCATGCTGGGTGCCACTAGAGTTACAGCACATTAAATGTACCCTTATTTTTATCTAACAGTTGGTTCCCCAGCCTAGTCTTTCAGTGGTGTGCAGGTGTTGCCCTGCCACAATTATTTTTTTAGGTCTGGGGTTAGCTAAGACCTTTTGATTTTAATAAAATTATATATATATATGTAATATGCTTAAAGGAGCTTTCAGCCGACTCTCTTCATTCATTGGTCTGTTAGTGCGTCACTGACACTTTTGTTCTGCCCACCGCGGCATGCAGCATGGGGTTCAGGGTCAGGCCATTTCAGCCATTGGCTTACCTCTCTCTGAGCGATGGCATTCTGTTCTCTTTCACAGTGTGCACTTAGGCACAAAAGTAGTGCCCCTGTACAGTTTTGCAAAACACATTCGCAAACATTAGAAAAGCCAAAAGTCAGCAGCCTACTGGCTTTGCCAATGCTTGTTTCAAGATGCTGCCAGCTGCATGTCTTGGAGTTTCAGTCCAGTGCAATGATTTAAGGTGCTTGCTTGTCCACCCCGTGTCTGCATGCAGTTCTCCCGACTGCTGGTTATAAGACTTAGAATAGGCAATTATGGTTGTAGGTTTCTAGTGCAGACCAAAAAAAGGATGATGACAAGCAAACAATGTTATTTGGGATTTTAAGACAGCAGGAGTTTTACTGTATGACTGTTTGAGCTCTAGATTGCACCAGTGGCGCCAGATCAGACCTCATCAAGTGGAATAATGTTATCCAGCAGAAGGTTCCAGTGGCGTAACGCAAAATGATGGGGCGCCCTTGCAGAATGTGACGAGGGACCCTGCCATTTCCCAGATCGCATGGATATTCATTGGTCTTGGGCTCAATGGGGGCCCCCTAGATGGTTGTGCCCCTCCTATGCTGCAGGGGCCTGCTCGGGAAAGCAGAGTGGCTTTCCCTAGCGTTTAACTATTTCTTATTCCATGCCATTGCATGCATTCTGAAAGGCATGCAATGGCATGGGGTAGAGGGTGAGGGGACCCTCTCCAAAACAAATAACCCTGCCCCCCACCCTCTCAGCCCAGCAGGGGCTGCAAGGGCCTCCGTTACATCCCTGGAAGGTTCAGACATTTCCTCTCTCAAGATGAACAGTGGTTGTAAGTTGTTTCAGAAGAAGAGAACAGGTCTGAGCTGTCGCATTCTGTGCAGCAGGGGGCAGCTGAGGACAAAAAAAGCAGCAGCAGCTCCTCTGCAATGGCGGAGGAGTGTCACCCCCCTGCCTAATATCAGTGCGCATGTGAGTTTAGCCGACCATCTCAGGCTGGCCAAACCCTCATGCTCACTGAGCTGGCTCCAACCTAAGCTGCATTGCCAGGTTGGAGACAGCAGGCAGAGGCTCCCAGTCTCCCTGGGAGCACAAATCGAGGGCGCTCAGGCCAATCCTGAAGTTGCTTTCATGCATGAGAGCAGCTTGAGGATTGGCTGCAGGGGAGGCTGGGAGCCTCTGCCTGCAGTGGAGCCACGAGAGGAGCAGAAGACCAGCGATGCTGCGGGCTGCAGGTAAGTTCTTTTTTCAGGTCGAGCCTAGAGCCAGCGCGCATGCGCTGTTCTGCAAGACTTACTGTAGAGGAGTAGGGAATAGAAGGCCCGCCCACTCTTCACCCATATTTGCCATTGGCTTGTGTCATTGTCTGTCCTAAATGCTGGCTTGTAATTCGTCAATAGGCTTGTTAGTTCCTCCTTAGTACCGCCTCCTCTTCATTTGTCACCTCCCATGGCGACTGGCCCCTTTACTTCAGTTGTTACACGGTACGTTAGACTGTGAGCACTATTTTCTTTAATGAGGTTCTCCTACTGCAGGCACAACATGCTTTGGTGCCTTCTCCCCCCCACCCTCCCTACCGTTGTCCGAGCCTTCTCGCCCCCCCGCCCGCTTTGTTATTGTTATTGTTAACCAGATTTATATAGCGCACAGCTGCCCCAGCGAAGAGGCATCCCGGCGCTGCCAGCCACAGAAAGTAGCAGAGTAAAGGAGAAACTAGTAAGCAACAGGAAAAAAAGAGCAGGCGGCCTAAGCTGGCGGAAAGAGGAAGGTTTTGATAGCTTTCCTGAAAGCCAACAAGTGAGTTAAACAGCGAATCTGAGGGGGCAGAGAATTCCATAGCTTAGCGGCCATGTAGTGGAATGATCGACCACCAGCCCGGACACGCTTCACACGGGGGACAGTGACTAAGTACTGCCCCGAGGATCGCAGCTCATGAGTGGATTCGTAAGGGGTTAACATATTGGCAAGGAGGCTGGGTGAGGCTAGTTTCAAGATCTTAAAAGATAGGCAAAGTGCCTTGAATTGGATCCGTTTGGCCACCGGAAGCCAGTGAAGCCGCCGAACGGCGTCAGAGGCGGAACAGTGACGTGGGAGCCTTAAGAGGGCTCTAGCAGCCGCATTCTGCACACGCTGTAATCGCATTACCTCAGCCTGATTGGCTCCTAAGAGGAGCGAGTTAGCATAGTCCAGTCTGGATAGAATAGCAGACTGGACAATCAGCTGGCGTGTAGGCGGGTTGAAAAACCTCAGCAACGGCTTGAGACCCCGCAGGAGGCCAAAACAAATGCCCGCAACTTTTTTTGTATGTTCTTGGAAGCTGAGGGTGGAATCCATCCAGACCCCCAGGTTCTTGACCGCCATCTTAGGGGTGGGGGTGTCTCCAAGCACACTTGGCCACCATTGCTCATTCCAGAGGTTCCTGTCCTTCCCTACCAACAGTACCTCTGTTTTAGTGGCGTTCAACTGAAGGCAATTAGAGGTCATCCACTCTGCCACGGCGGCCAGGCCGCTCCTAAACCTGAGGGCGTCCAAAGGGGAACCATCGGATAGGGCCACCACTAGCTGCGTATCGTCAGCATATGAGACCATAGTGAGGCCCATCTTCTTGGCCACCGTAGCAAGAGGCTGGACATATAAGTTAAACAATACGGGGCTCAGAGCAGAGCCCTGGGGTACCCCTTGCCCAATGGAGTGGGACTGGGAGAGGAACGGGGGGCTGACACGCGGAAGGATCTTTCACTCAAGAATGACCTAAACCATTCGAGTGCGAGGCCCACCACCCCGACAGCATCCAGACGTTGTAACAGAGTCGCGTGTGAAACCGTGTCAAATGCGGCACTGAGATCAAGTAGAATCAGTGCCGCAGTATGACCGGAGTCCAGAATGGTCCGTAGGTGTTCAGTCATAGCCAGAAGAGCTGTCTCTGTGCTGTGACCAGCACGAAAACCATTTTGCGAAGGGTCCAGAATGTTATTGGTATTGAGAAATTTTGTAAGGATGTTGTTGACATGGGCCTCAGCAATCTTAGCTACCCACGGCAGGAGGGAGATTGGCCGGAAGTTTTCCAGCTTTGCTGGGTCCAACGAGGGTTTTTTAAGAATGGGAGAAACCCTAGCCTGTTTCCAGAGCACAGGGACCACAGCAGTGGTAAATGAAGTGTTAATGATCTGGCACAGAGGAGCCAAAAAGAGAGACAGTGAGTCCCTAAACTGGGCAGGTTTTAGAGGGTCGGCCGGAGAGCCAGATTTGACTTTCTTACTCAGGAGAGTAAGCTCTTCCTGTGAGATACTGGGGATAGCTGTCAGAGAGTGCAAGGGGGAGGGTCCGCAAAGAGTGGCCGTAGAAGACGGCTTTTGTGGAAAGGACCGGTAGATGGTATCCACCTTGTCAACGAAAAACAGCGCCAGGTCTTCACATTGTTGCTCAGAAATAATCGCAGAGGCCTGGGATTTGTTTCTTACTCTCAGATCCTTCAAAATTTAAAAAATACATTTAGCTGGGTTAGGACTTGATTGTATTTCGTTAGCATAGTAGGCAGCCCGGGCGGTACAGACATTTCTATGATAGTTTTTAATCGCAGCCAAATAGGTTTTTTTTTGTTATAGGGTCATAGTCTTTCCTCCACAAGCGCTCTAGTTTCTTACATGCTTTCCGCAGAGCGGCCAGTGTGTCATTGTACCATGGGCTAGGGTCCGCAGAGCGGCCTTTCATCCATTTAGCTGGGATGAGGGAGTCCAGGGTTTGGACAATCCAATTACAGAAGTCAATGTAAGCCCCATCGGCATCGTTCTGTGGTGCTGGAAAATTTGCAGTGAGAAGCGTATGAAAATCCTCCAGTCTCAGTTTACGCCAAGGGCGCCTGAAGACGGGGGGATGCGTGTCCCTAACAAGGGGTTCAAGTGCCGGAAAAGACATGGTTATCAAAGAATGGTCAGACCAACCTACAGGTTTAGGGGTCTCTACCGTAGCAGATGGAATATTAGAAAAAATAGGGTCCAGCAAGTGACCCGCAGAATGAGTGGGGCCAGGGACCAGTTGGTGGAGTTGGCAGGCTGCCAGGTCCGCCAGCACGCTGATAACTGCGGCGTCTTGCGTCTGGTCAAAATGCAGGTTGAGATCCCCTAGAATGGTGAAATTGGCTGTACCCATTGCAAGTGCATAGGTAGATTCTAGGATGGCAGCTTTAAAATGCGTAGCTAGCCCCGGAGGGCGATATACTAGTAGCCCCGAGATGGTCAGATGGGCACTGAGAGTGATACTGAATCGTGCACATTCGCAGCCCTCCATTACTTCTTTGACAAAGCTGCAAGAATAACATGATTTAAAAATGACCGCAATCCCACCCCTCGAGACTCACGGTTGACAGTAAGGATGGTGTAGCCAGGAGGCAGTGCTAGGTTGGGTTCGGCTACCGTGTCTACATTGAGCCAGGTCTCCGTAATAAAAAACACATCCGGAGCTTCCTCCTTGACCAGATCATGGATTTCAAGGTAGTGTTTAACCAAAGACCGCACGTTCAGCTGGAGAATTCTCACTGGCGGTCTAATCTGAGGAGGAGGAGATGAAGGATGCAGCGGCATAAAGGAGACATACCTGCAACCGGGACAACAAAAAGGCCCTTCCAAGGGGCCCAACCGAGGCCCGCTGCAGCCTTTACCCAGAGAGTTAGCAGCCAATAGCTCCGCCCTGGAATAAATATGTCGTCCCAAAGTACTCTGGCCAGCATTCCTGGCGAGAGGCATTCCCGTTGTCCATGCCTTCTCCCCCCCGCCCGCCCTCCCTCCCGTTGCCCGTGCCTTCTCCCCCCGCTCGCCCTCCCTCCCATTGTCTGTGATGCCTACCATTTGCAATGCAATAGGTCTCGCGTAAATGCGAGACCTATTGTATTGCAAATGCTTGTTGTTCTTTCTTTCTCGGCCTGACCTTTCCCATGCCACTCTGCCCTAATGCCGGCCGCTACTGGGAAAACGATATGCAAGGTGTTTTTCATCAAGGGATGTTTGAGAGATGCGTTTTCAGGGGGTTCCCAAGATAAGAGGCTCTGTTTGGCTGGCCAATGCTGTTCTTCTCCTTTACCTGCACAATACCAAAGGGCCCCCAGGTTCATGAAGGCTGACGCTTTGCACCTTCAAGAGCATCCTTCCAACCTCATAACACAAACCATAAAGGGGAGTTTTCTGAGGGCAGCTAGGGAGCACTGGATGTAGCTCTAGACAGAAATACAAATACTGTCTGAGCAGCAATGTATGAATTAATGACTGAAGAAGGAGCAATGTATGAATTACTGATTGAGAAGCAATCACAATAGTTACTGACTTAGAAGCAATAAAATACATTACCCAACAAGGAGTATTTTATGAATCACTGTAGCTATACTATTAAGAGCAAACATTTAAATTATTGCTAAGAAATTGTACAATTACAAGTTAATAACTGATTTACACTACTGATGAGGAGCAATGAGGTAAATTACAGACTGAGGGGAAAGCCTTTAAGAAAACCTTCCAATTTTTCAAAAAATTGTCATATTTTTGATTGGGACGGTCACTGCTGCTTTGGCAAACGTTGAAATGATTAAGTAGTAGTTTCATTTGTTTCTGTGGAAACGACTTTTTGGTAGTAGACCAATAACTCCATGGCTTTAAGCCTTTAATTAGCCTAGTACCCCTTTTTTGCGTTTGATGGTCAAGTAAATGAACCCCCTTCTAGGTGGCAGTTTGTCAAGAGAAATGCTAATTTGTATTTTTCACTTCAATCGATCTTAGTTTTCTTTATACACTATAAAAAATAGCAAAACAATTTGTAATTTCTTTTATGAATTCTTACATGTATTAGTAATGCTTCAGAAGGATCACAATTTCCTTGTAGGCTATAGACAAAAATGTAACTTTGCATAAATGTAAGAAAAGCTAATCGTTTTTTTCTCAGTGGCTGTGCCTGAAAAGCATAAGATTAATTGGCCAAAGGGATCCGACACCTCATTTTTCATTATTACCCACTCAGTGAATCATTGCTCCTGAAAACCTAACACTCACCCACAACCAAACCAAAAAGTTAAATTCTGACACTATTCATAAAGGCAAATTCAGTTATAAACATACGCTTCGGAATGCCCAGAATGCAAGATTCTCACATTTTGCATTCCAGCCTGGAGAAGGCTGTATTTTTACTTTAGCCAAGGGCTGGTGTAAATCCCTATCCAGGGTAGGATTGGCGTGGATAACCACTAGTTTAGTAGGAATATAGAAGAAGAGGTTTCTTGACAGGAGAAAAATATTTTCCCCACAGAGAAAACAAGCGTTTGTAAAGCCAATAATTCTTGCCTGTGCAAGATCAATTGGCTTTGTCAATGTTTTTTAGCCATGTTGTACAGTAGCAATGGCCGTGTGATAGTGCTTTTTTTTGTTTTACTATCAACCATGCTGCACAGCTGCTATGCTTAAACGTGCTTAAAAAATTAACAAAGCTGCATACTAGAGCTATTTGGCTTTGTCAATGTTTTTTGCCATGGTCTTCAACTGTGGGGCTGTTTTTTTTTTGTGTAGAGTTTTATATAGCGCGAACTAGACTCGAAGGTATCAGACCGCTTTAATGAGAACCAGTGCAGCATGGTTGAAATAAAAATGAAATGACAATGCCAGCATTTTTTTTATTGTTTTGTTTCAGCATTTTTGCATATGGGTCTCAAGGTTCAGGCAGCAGGGAGATAAGCATACTTTTGTTTCACGCGGCAACCAGCTGTAAAGACATGAAGGCACAACCCCCCACCCCCAAACACACTAATAGATAAATAATTCTGGGCCCGCAGCCACACTCATCACATTAAATTATTTATTTTCCAGTGACCACTTAACCAGACAGGCTGAACAAAGCACTGAAAGGGGCAACGTTACAGGAGGAGTCTGAGTGATACCCCAAGCTCTCATCCAACAGTCATGGTGTGCCTGACCATGAAACCCATATGCCTCCCCCAACCACCTTCAGCGACCAGGAGTCAGACACCCACCTCTCAATTTGAGAAATTGCAAAAGAGAAGCTTGTTGCATCACAAACCGGGCACGGGGTGCCCCACACTCCTTGTTAAAATCAAATTACACCTACCCATCTATTAACTTGCGTTTGATCGGGTAGGCAGTCTGGGAAGCAAAGAGGAATTTCGCCCCCCAAACTCTCTCAAAGTTTTGAAGTTCATTGTAAAGTTTTCACAAAGGAGTGTCTGCTCCTCTCCCACTCCCAGGGCACCAGTAAGTCTCAACAGCAGCACCCATGAAAAACAAGTGAGGATGGCAGCGGAGGGGGTTATGGGGCAAGCAACACAAAATGCGCTATGACAAGGCCAGTGCCTGCAGCATCATAGTAGGATTTTTTCCTGGAGGAAGGAGATGGGTCAAGCAACAATGGGGGCGGGAGGCAGGGGCAAGCAACAATGGCAGGGAAGGGAGAATACGGAGCAAGCAACAACAATGGGTCAAGCAACACTAAAAGCGCTATGATGCAACCAGTGCTGGCCGCATCATAGCGCTGTTTTTTCCTGGCAGTAGGGGATGGGCAGAACATGCAAGACCAATGATGGAGCAGGCAACAACGGGGAGGGTGGGTGGGTGTATGCAAGCAGCAAAACAGAGGAACAGGCGGGTGGAAGCAGCAACATGGAGGGACAGGAATGTGCAAGCACCAACAACAATGCAGGGCAGGCGACCTGGGAGGGTAGTGGTCTGCAAACACTTACACTCCTATTGAGCCCTGTGACAAAAAATACCTCTGAAAGTGAATGACTAGCAAAAAGGATAAATACACAAAGAGAAAGTGAAACCAGCCCACGCAGACCAATCAAAAGCAAGAAAATGCAATGAGAGCGACGATGAAATCAACCAATGGTAAGCAACGGGCAGGCCCTAAGCCCCCTTTAATCTTCAACAAAATGCCTCGCGAGCAACAGCTCATGAGCTGCCTCAGGCGAGAGCTAAAAAAATATCCGTTAGCACAGAAGATTCCATTCTCCCTGTGCTGAGTTCTAAGATGGACTTATGTATTGGGTAGTAGCCTACCTCCTATTATACAAAGGTGGGAGATGTATGGGACCACAAGGATTCATCCATCATTTGCATACACAATGATCCATGTACAATCTCTGAGGCTTGCAGGGCTCATTTGCTTGGGGGTGTCGCTTGCTAAGAGTCATGCATCCTCGCTTTTGTGGCTGTATTATACATTTTACTACTAGATTTCCAGCCGAGACAGGGCAGACACCATCTAGGTTTAAATCAACATTTTTCTTAATTATGGCAGGTTTATGAGAGTTTATGAGGTGGGCCAGTGGGTCTTGCAGAGAAGAGGAGAGGCATGCTGTAGGGTAGGATAGGTTTCCATTGCAACCTGTAAACTCCCCCCCCCTCATGTATGCACACCAGTGAGGACCCCTCTTCAGGGTAGAGCAGTAGGGTGTAGGACGGGTGCTACAGCAAGGTGAGAGGCAGCCACCTCTGGATGGGGCAGCAAATTGTTACTTCACCAATGGCACCAAAATCCTTGTTCCCTCCATGGAGAGGGAGATAAAATACCTTGCACAGCTCTACTGAGCAGTCTGTTTCTGCTACACTGAGTTGCCGGCAGAAATAGGGTGACCAGGTGTCCCGGATTTGCCCGGACGGTCCCGGGTTTTCACCAGCTGTCCCGGCAGATTTCAGGAAATTTAGCTCCTGTCCCAGTTTTTAGAGAGGGTCAAATGAAAATAGTGAGTGGTGCTTTTTTATGTTTTACATAGCAGGGATAGTTATCAGTTCTTTCAAGAAAGCAATTTAATTAACAGGTAAGCTACTGGGTTTAAAAAATTGCATTTTATGTATATTCTAACTGCCTGTTCTGTAATTTTATGCTGAGGAGCGCTGTCATTCTGTCCGCTCGCTTAAAGTAAAATTGTAGTCCTTCTTCTATTTCCGTTAAATGTCCCGGTTTTTGGCTTTAAAATTCTGGTCACCCTAGGCAGAAATCACACTGCCCAGCAGGAAATTAGTGGAGTAGCATTATGTTTACTAATGCCACTATAGCTGTTTTGTTAATCCAAGCAGTAATCTTTATCATCTGCCCCAGCAGATGAAAAATCTTATGTAATGGGGGACCAAGAAGTTACCTCTAAAGTGAGCCTGGTGCACTTTTTTGTAAGTATGAAGGAGCCTTTTGCAGATCTCTACTACCCAAGGAGCCTTTTTCATTTTGTCCCCTAAAAGAGGAGCTCCATAGGGGAGTCTTTTCCTTTTTATACAGAGGAAGAGCTTCTAACTTTGATGCAGTGACTGCTCTCCCCAAAAGGAAGATGTCTTTTTAGGTCTAGCTTGACAGCGGAGCTGTCTGCAACCTACCATTACCAGTTCTTCAAAATATAGATAATTTGGGCCTGGCTTCAACCAGAAGAGTATTTTTCTCTCACTTCATAATACTGGCTGTCTGGTGTATCACTCCACCTCCTATTGACAGGGGCGGCTCCTCCGCTAAGGCGGAGGAGCGTCGCCCCACTGCTCTGCGAGCAGTAATTAAAGGAAAACTCAAATGATAATAACCAGCGTTATCATTTTAGTTTTACCGTTTCCTGGTGTGGGCGGGGCTGGACTGCCAGGACAGGTGCCAGGAGGAGGAGTGGTTGCTCCACTATAAAGTACGCAAAACTGTTTTGCCGGCCCTCTCGGGTCGACCATAAAAGTCATGCACACTTTGCATGTTTTGCACCCAGGCTGCATTACAGCCTGGGTGCATTACATTCCAAGGCCCCCATTCAAAGTCTGAGCCCCGAACCACGGCGCTCAGACCAAACACAACGCTGCTTTGCAGCATTGTGATTGGCTAGGGGAGTCAGGAGCCTGGCTGCTTCCTGCTTCCAGCGAGAGGCGGCGGCTGGCCGGGGTGGCCGGCCTGAAGGTAAGTGTTGTTTTCTGTATTATTTATTATTTAATTTACACCCCCTCCTCCTTCCCCGCCACCCTGGGTGAATAGCGGCTGCCACTGCCTATTGAGTGCTTAGGCTCATTTACATTTCAAAATTAGGCAGAATCATCACCTATTAAATTATTTATTTCCTAGAGGAATTTTATATAGAAAACAATTGTTTTTGATTTTGCCTTTTTTTATTGCAGCAGAATACCTTATCTTTTAGTTAATATTCAACATCTGAGACAGGTCTATTAGCTTGGCAAATGCCCATTTGGTATGGAAATGCAATGAAACATGCATACTTTTATGAAACAGTCTTTAATACAAACATAACTTATTGCTAAATACAAATGGTAGTAATACATGGAAGTTACTATGACACCTGTTGTGTAAAACACCCGTCACAGACAATGGTTAGCAGTGGTATAGAGAGCCCAGGCTACAACATAGGGCAGAAGTTACAATAGGAGACCTGAAGTCTTAAAGAAGCCTGGCACATCGGCTGCCAACCGCCTAGATGGCTGACTGAAGCACCCTCAACCTACATGAAGAATAGGTCAAGCATGTTGATCAATTCTCCTTTGAAATGGTGAGGTGGATAATTCATCTTATCCCTTCCCATGTCACTATGACTAACTCATCTAGTGTTGCTATTATCTTTACCCTCTGGAACCTGCTTTCCTGCATTTGCGGAAATTGAGTATCAGAAATTAAAGACAGATACAGGAGGGGATGAACTACTCACACCTGGTGTGTGAGAAGATAATATTTCTTGAGGATGTACAGCTAGGTGTAAAACAGAGGGCACTGCTGCCCTGAAGAGAATAAGCAGAAAACATGCAAGAACGCAGTGTTGCATGGAACACAGTAATGTGTAAGAAACCCTATTTCTCAGGCCCAGATGCTTATTCCAAGCAAGGTGGTGGCTTATTGCCACCCAAGTCAGGAAGAGACTGGCATAACCCAGACCACTGAGCAGCTATAAGAACCGACCTAGTGTTTCTCAGTGGTATATTTGTTTAATAGGTATTCATGAATTGAAGGAAATATATAGTTCACATTCTAAGCCATAGTACCAAATGCAGGTACCTCTAAATACATATACAGTAGGATTCTCATGACGACACTGAAAGCACATAGTCACATCCAACGTAAGTGGAGGGTCAGGACTTGAGAGAGGAAATACTTTTAACATGGTTCATACCATGTAGCATCACAATCTATTTTGAAAGAAATTAAACTTTAAATGGTGATTATTATGATTAAATATTGCTTAATATCACTTTTGTGCAAAAAAGATAATGAAAGTCTCCTTGAACCCTTCTGGTAGGTTAAATGTGCAGGGTAGAGATATGGACATCTAATTTCTCTGAAACAGAGAAAATTTACACCAGTTTTTCTCTGACGCCAGCAACAAACTATGGGGCCGATTATGATGGTGGGCGGACTTTGTCCGCCCGCCATCGCCCCGGTAAATGGGACCGCCCGCTATGTGTGCGGCGGTCCCGCACATGTGATTAGGATGCCACCGCCACGGTGGCGGTGGCATCCCCCATTTCCAGCATTGTGGCGGGCAGTGCTCACAACACCGCCCGCCACAGTGCTGGAAATGCATGTTGTGCATCTGTATGCACAACGTGACAGGCACCGCGCGGTGCCTGCCATGTTGTATATGCAAATGCAGGGGGGTACCATAGGTACCCCCCATGTGCACCCCACACCCCCCAAAATACCTGGGGGCCCGCTACGGGCCCCCAATGTCAGGGACCGCAAGCCTTTCCATGGCGGCGACGTTGCCATGGAAAGGCTCATCACCGCCGGCATCATAATGTGGATGGCGGTGTCTTGCAGACACCGCCACCATATTAATCCCTTTTCCGCCCGGTCGACTGATCGGCCGGGCGGAAAACATGCGGACGGTCTTTACGTCCGCCGGGGTCCCCTCCGCCATGGTAATATGGCGGGGAGAATTTGGTGGCGGACGGACGAAATGGGGGGGCGGATCGCCACCGCCATGCGGGCGGTGGCGATCCGCCCGACATCGTAATCGACCCCTATATTTTCATAACATGTGGCAGCCCAGTAAGGGATGACAACTTTGGTACCCCTTCTATTCATCTTGCTGCCCCTTAGATTCTCTCCTTATTATAAGCCCTGAATCCACCAATCATCACAGTGTTTAAACAAACAGAACCACAAAGCATCAAATACCAGCCCACATTATGCATGTGACACATTCAGCACAACATAAACTCGCCTCATCACTACAAGGTAACTCATGTTACAGAAGCAGAATAATCTTTATTCAAATGCAATAAACATCCATAAAAGTAACACAACAATCCATACCTAGTTAAAATCATATGAAATAAAAGCAATTCATACATTCACACATTAAAACAGTAATAGCAGCATGGCTATGGTAACATCGTACTACGAGCTCTCACAGCGGATCTCAAAAATGAGCCAACGTATAAAATAGTTTCATCATCTGGCAGTTGTAATAAGAGATTAAAAGCCGGCCTGCATTGTCTGATGTTATGACATTTCTTTTTAAAAGCGGAATTAAAAAGTGTTCCGTATATTTTACGTAGAATTTACAAAAGAATGAAAAGTGCAACATAGATTGCCCGGACTTGCCATCACAGGGACATGGGCTAACGTCTAAATTCTTCATAAAGCCCAACGGAAAGCAGAACAGGTACTTTGGCGTGTCTGCTCTAAAGCGAAATAATAAGGAGCGGTCTCAGCGCCCTGTGCAGACAGAAGATAGCTAGTGGGGCAACTTAGTAAAGTCAAACTCAGGTAAGCTGCAATATTAGGCTTTCCCTCTTCCTTGTTAAATCTTAGGGAGCGCTCTCAGTTAAATAGTGCGTGTTGGACATGTTTTTCTCTTAAATTAATACTAGTTTCAGGCTTGATAAAAGCGCACTGCAAGCCAATCTTTAAATATGCTGATTTAACATATGCTAGTCAGGGAATTTGAAGACCTCTATCGCATGCAAGGCAATCCAGAATATTTTCTCTTGACAGACAGGCCACCTCGTTTCTCCAAAGTGCCAGCCTCCATAATACTGGTTATGCTCTAATGCGGCCTTCTAAGTAAGACGACAAGTCCAACTACTCATGGCAAATTAGATGATAGGATCATATGGGGGCTGAGAGGCGTTTCCTACAGAACTGAATTTCTGCGGTATGAATGGCCTCACATTTCGAAATACCCCACAACTCAGCCCCATATGCTGCAATAGGAATGCATTGGGTTTTATAAATCTGTAGTAATGGGATAGGCCGCCCTCCCCCTGTTGGCTGTGGAAGACTATATAGATAGCCAATTGCCCTGGACAGCTTTATTCTGGCCTGCGCAATGTTGGGTGTCCAAGACCCTGTGGCAGAAAAAGTAACCCCCAAATAAGAAAAAGTGTTTACGCTATTAAGGCAATTAGTGCCAACAGAAAGGGTTGTAGCTGTTTGCACTTCGGGCCCCATTCCATAATGTGTGATTTTGTAAAATTTGTTCGTAGATCTTACGCGGCTATAAAATCCACAAAGGCGAGCACCAGCAGGCGCAGGGCCTTTGGCGTACGTGCCATAAGCACTGCGTCATGTAAATCCGTATTTGTAAAGCGCGAACTACTCACCCTTACGGGTCTCAAGGCGCTGGGGGCCGTCGTGGAAATTAAGTGAGCTATTGCCCAGAGTCACATGGTGCTGAGCTGAGCTGCCGCCAGAGCCAGGGATCGAACCATGAGCCCTGTGCTCCGAAGTCAGCTGCCCTGGCCGCTGCACCACACCTCTCCACCGAGAGGCTAAGAGTGTAAGTAGCAACAAGCCTTTAAATTTAGGTATATCGGGGGTAATAGTGTTTAAAAAAGGGTGCAGCTTATTAATATATAAAATAAATAAAAGGGGGGCCAGCACACACCCCTGCCTCACGTCGCAGCAAATATCCAAATCGCCAGAAACCTCTCCCTGAGTGCTAATTCTAAACCTAGCTTTCATGTCTTGGAAGTGCTTCATCCAGCCCTCGAGATATAAGCATTTGCCATAGCTTAGAATGATTGACACAGTCAAATGCAGAGGTCAAGTCCATGAATGCCAAGTATAGAGGAGTTTGTTTGGCGACCGTATATTTGCCAAGAACCAAGTTCAGATTTAGGTATTGCTCAATCGTCCCTACTCTATTTCTGAACCCATACTGACAAGGATGTAAAACTGACTCGGCTTGAATCTACTCCTTGATTCTAATATATATTACCCTCCCCAGAATTTTGACCGTAGTAGAAATTAATGAAATGGGCCTATAGCATCCGTGTTGGGACCAGTCACCTTTCTAAAATATTGGAACAATTATAGAAGTTGACCAGGAAACAGGCTCAGAGGAGTGGGCGAAATTATTAAAAACATTAGTCAGTAATGGAGCTCAGAATTCTGGATTACATTTTATCAAATCGATTGGGACACCATCTGGACCCGGGGCCTTGGCACTAACACCCTGGTTTATGGCTTCCTCTACTTCGCTTAAAGTTGTCTGAAAACCTAACTGGTTGTTAGTGTCTCTTTGAAACACAATGTCCGAGGGAGGAGCTGCATATATTTTAGCACAATGGGCCTCCGAGGTCTCAATGTCATTATGGCAGGTAATCGGGGACACAGACTAATTTTTACATCTCATGTCCAAAACAGCAAGCCAAAAGGATTTGCTATCCTTCCTAGAAGCCGCCAACACTAACGAATCCCATTGCTGTGCTATTGCTTCACTTCTACGTTTAGAGGTGATCTCTTTATACTGCTTTCGTAAAATGGCCACTGCCAAGTGGTCCCTGGGTTTGGCTACACAAGCCCTTCTCAACAAGCGATTTGTCACCGAGCAGTCCTGGTTAAACCATTTAGGGAAATTTTCTAGGGGGCAGAGAGGCTTTAGGAGAGCTTTTCTGATATTTGTACATAAACCATTAAATGATTCAACAAGCTGAAGATCAACATCCTTCTCCACTAAACACGCCTCCACTAGCCATATGTTCACCTTGATTATTAAGTTAAAACAATGGACTAGATCTCGCAGTCTCCATACCAATCTGAGATTGTCTGTGGAAGGCTGGAGGTTGCGTGCCCCATTTTCCACTCAAAATGTTTCCACTGGAGCTGTTAAGAAGACTATCTTGATAGGGTTATGGTTTCCATAATCTGAAGAAATTACTATTCTATATAGAAATACATCTTCCAAATTAAGTGTGATGAAAATGTAATCTTTTGTTGAGGGACTGCCTCTGCCCCTATAAGTAGGCAGGCCAGAGTCATTTACACCAACCATCTCAATTACACTAAGTCAAAGGAGGCAAGATAAGTCACCAACTCCTGACTTCTCGGGTCAGTATTCACAGAGGGGCCAGTATCAACACGTTATATGTTTGGGAATGAATCTCGCATTAAAATCTCTTGCCAGGCAGAGAAGAGCTGGCTGCCTTTTCATCTTGATTTAATCTAACAACTGATTAATATAATCAAACAGGGCTGGTGTTAGACTTGGCATCTTTTCTCATTGCTGATCAGTGGTAAAGTGCAAGTGCTCCTGTGGTAAAATGTGTTATGGATTGGTGTTTCCATGATTGGCCTATTTGATTTATGTGTCAGTCCCTAGTAAAGTGCACTGAGTGTGCCAGGGCCTGTAAATCAAATGCTGTTAGTGGGCTGCAGCACTGGATTGTGCTACCCACACAAACAGCCCGTAAATGTAACTCTGGCCTGCCATTGCAGAGCCTGTGTGCAGTCTGGTACTGCCATGCCGACTTGGGAAGTGCACCCACATGCCAGGCCCTAACCTTCCCTTTTCTTACATGTCAGTCACCCCTAAGGTAGGCCCAAGATACCCCTGTGGGGAGGGTGCAGTGTATGTGAAAGGTAGGACATGCATTGGTTTGTGTGGCTTGTCATGGTAGTGAATTACTGCCAATTTCGTTTTTCACTATTGCAAGGCTACCTGTTCTCCATAGGACAGAATGGGGAGTTTGTTTATAACATCTTATAAACATAACTGGCCCTGGGAACTAGGTAGGAAAATAAAGTTTAGTATGCCTGAACTCAGAATCTAAAGATGCATCTTTTAGTGAAGGTGATTTTCACATTCTGTGTTTGAAAATACCACTTTTAGAAAGTAGGTATTTTCTTGCTCAGCCATCCAGCAGGCCTCTGCTGTGTTTGTGGATTAACTGTCTGGGTTTTGGATGACAGGGGCTGGGGAGCAACAGAGGCTCCAGATAGTCTAGGTGGGTCAGGAAAGGGCTGAATAGACCTGGGCTGCATTTAGAGTACGGGGAGGAGATTTCCTTGCACCTGAATGGGCCTGGTCTGCCTCTGACAATGCCGTCTCCACCTCCTGCCAGGAAGCCAATCCAGAGAGGTCAGAACTGGTTCTGGCTGGGCACAGACACTCTCTGCCTGAGAGGACAAAGGATTTTGGGCTATAAAAAGTGGAGCCCAAACCCCTGAACTTTAGAACTCGCTGAAATCAAGGAAACTGCCAAGAAGAAGAGCTGGAAGAGCTGCCAGGAGGAGTACTGCCCCTTTGCTGTGTTGTTGCTTTGTTGGGTTGGCCTGCAGTTGCTGCTTCTGCCTTGGGCAGTGAAAGGACTGGACTGAACTTTCTTTACTTGTGCTGAATATCTCCAAGGTCCTGAAATTGAGCTGGCCTCCTGTTCTGAAGTCTCAGGGACTGCAAAGACTTCACCAACCTCTGGGTACCGCTTCTGGAGCCGCTGTTTCAGTTGCCACAGAGAAGGGAACCGCAACTGACTCCGTCACCGACTCCGTCGCTGGCCCTGTGTCCTGACTGCATCGCACACCACCCCATCCGCATCTCGCACCAAAACCCTGGTCTCACCAACGACGGCGACTGCCGCCGCCACTGAGCCGCTGCTTGCACCGTGACCTGTGGGCACTGCAGTCCGCACCGCCTCGCTTCACTTCGCCATCCTGGTCTCACCAACGCAGTCGCTGCTGCTGACTCGACACCTGTGACTGCATCGTGGTTGGGGACACCGCTCGTAAAGTTTCACGACGCACCGCCTCGTTCCACACAGCCGTCTGGGCCGACCGACGCCAGCTCTCGCAAACCGGCTCTGTCATCTGCACCGCAACCTGCCAGCACTGCATCGAGCACCGTCTCGCCCTGCACCGTAAGCCTTGGTCTCACTGACGCCGTCTGGACGATCGTCACCGAGCCGCTGCCTGCACCGCATCGAGAGGACACCGTGCCCTGCACCGCTTCCATTTTGCAACGCAACCGCAACTGTTGCCATGACCGGCTTGCACCCCCGTGTAAGCCACAACGAGAAAGGTACTGTTACCGAGTCTGTTCACGCTTTTGCTGGCCTGTATCGACGCGGTCGGCTGAACCTGTTTGACTCTGTTGTTTTCAGCCTCGCGGTAGCCCTGGACGGAGCTACTGACTCGTACGAACTGTGTTTTTGAGGTATTTCTGCAGTTTAGAAGACATCTTGCAAAGTATCTATTTTTCAAGTACTGTATTGTGGATTCTTTATTGTTTTTGGTCTTGTCTTAAGTATATAAAAATATTGGATATTTTTCTAAACTGGTGTGGTGTCCTTTTGTGGTGTTTACACTGTATTACTGATGGTTATGTGCAAATGCTTTACACACTGCCTCTAAGATAAGCCCGACTGCTCGTGCCAAGCTACCAAGGGGGTGAGCAGGGGTTATTTTAGGAGTGTAACTCCCTTATCCTGACTAGAAGGAAGGGTCCCTACTTGGACAAGGTGCAAACCATTGCCAACTAGAGACCCCCATTTCTAACAGCTGGGAATATGGTACTCTGGATATTGGTGAAGTCCTTATTATAAAAGTTAACTAGGTACAAGCTAAGGTGACTCTTAAACAGTACGACTTGGAAACAACTATTTAATGTCTCCAAAGTCCTAACCCAGCCCCCAATTGCTATGATTACCCAAACATCTAAGCCTCCCGAAGCTCGACCGTGATGAGAAGGTATAGCAGGCACAGTGAAGCATTGAAAGCCATCAGTCACAGAAGGCAAAATGTCCCAGGTTTCTTGGAGCATGATAATATCATACCTCTTTATAAAGGATAGCCATTCGGGCAAACAAATCTTTAAGTGAAGCCCTGCCACATGCCAGCTTAGTATGCTTAGTGAGGTAGCCCATAAGTCTAGAGGAGCACCAATAGAATGGGTGGCACTAGGTCGAAATGGGGACACTGTAATATTAGATGCTAGTTCCTTATGAATGGATACTTCCTGTTGTAGTCATTCTATATCCTCTAGATCACTCAATGGTGTGAACCTATTTGCACAAGTCAATGGAGACACCTGGTTGGGGGGGCTACGTAAATGGGTGAGCTAACGCCGGTCTATAAAAACACCCTAACAGGAGTGGAGTAATCCTGGATTCATTATGAAAACTATATTCTTTTATTCACAATATGCTTCGTACACCAGATGGCTTCCGGAGGTTTATCACATTGCAACCCCCCTCGATATTTTTGCTTGACTGTCCTACCCGACCAACCGCCCTCTCCATTAAATTAAAATGTTTGTGCTTGCACAACCAATGAAAAGTTCTGTACGAAAGCTGGTCCCATGTTTCCTGTTGGTCGCATCTGAGAGGAGGGACGCATGCTAAAATCAAAACATATGGGCAGGCTGCTGGTGGAAGGTTCAGTAGCTCCTTAATGGGGGTATAGTCCGACCCAGGGACTCCTCTAGCTGATACATTTTGATCTTTTGTCCGGGTGCTGGCTTTCATGGCTTTATCGTTAATATTCAAATCTGTTTGCCGAGAGACATCCCTGATCCGGCACTACTGATTGATACAAGTTTATGAGTGCCATCATGAGCCATTGTAGAGCTCTTAGCCATTACCTGAGAACTGCTATCCACAGGATGGCAAGAAGTAGTTTGAACCTGCAACAGGGAGCTACTTCTATTGGCACCAGCAATTTGTCGGTTGGACAAGCCTGTAATAAGTCTCTCAATACTGTCAAGGCAGTCAAAAATTGGTTTCAGCTTCTCCTCTAGAATAGTACAAACTTTCACACTAAAGTCAGTACAACCCTAAGAATCTAGGGGCATAGGGGCATGCATCTGCGTTTGCTGGGACTGAGAATGAGGTTGAATCCAAGACAGGAGCTGGCCTTGATAGCTTTGATGTTGGGAAGGTTGTTTACGTTTGGTGGCCAGATCGTTCCCAATGGGTCTTTTCCTCTTTACTGCTGGGCCGTAGCAAGCCTGGATGGTAGAAGGGCTGAGGAGCTCAGAGCCGTTTTCCGTGTTGTTGGCTATCTCATCACGGTCACTAGCCAAGACAAATATTTGTGTTTGTCCAGCTCCTAACTCCGAGGGCCCTGGAGCACAATTATCTAAATTAATACAATATCCTGTCTTGCTTAACAGTGGGCCTTGTTCCAATGAAAGTCTGCGTTCCGCAAGTGCAATCTCCTTTGAACTATCTCTACTGCCCTCTCCAGGCTGCTATCAATAGTCACTGTTGTGCGAGGCGCAGTAACAGTCACAACAGCTTTGCGCTTGCCCATGAATCCAGGAAACGGATAACAAGTACAGAAAATCTACCTAAATCTCATGACTTTGGCTCGATTTCCCTTGGAAATAATATAAATGTTGAAATGACCGAACAGATTTTGCCTGTTTTCAATTTAAAAGCACAACAGAAGCGTTTTGGACTAAATATATTTTGTGAATTAGGTTTGGTGCAGCAATGCTTCCTCCCATCAATTCAATTTCATAAACTTTAAATGTGGGGGCTCCTGGGAGTTCCAAGGTCCACCAGGTAGGTAACCTCTCCCTTTTGCTCAAGTATAGTATGGGGCCCACTCCACTTGTCCTATTAACAACACGCTTCTCCAGGGCGATAAAAATTCCAGAGATAGCGAGGTTATCGCCGTTTTGCAGGGAACATCGCTGGTTTTCCAGCGATGTTGCCAGCAAAACGGCGATAACCTTGCTGATACGACCCTGTGGTCGTATCAGCAGAATCCACCCCCTATGTTAGGGATGGCTAAGTCAGGATTTTAGCAGACGTTAGATTTTGGCGAAAACGGCCGTTTTCGCCGAAATCTAACCTCTGCTAAAATCATGTGGGCTGCCTTGTAAATATTGCGATGTGAACATCAGCGATATTTGCAACGTAGTCCATCCGGGGTACGCCCACTTTGCATCTCATTAGAGATGCAAAGATGGGCGTTGGGGGAAAGGGCGATAATGCAAGGATTCACGCGATAGCGTGACCTTGCTGATTAGGCGATAAAATTATCGCCGCTTTTCGTCCGAAAACCGACGCAAAAGCGGCGATAATTGTTTATTGCCTCGTTGCTAATATGCCCCTTGCTTTGACAGCTCTCTGGCCCGTCACTCTAGCCTGCACGGCACGCGCAACCTTCCCTGTCAGCACTCTGATCAGGAGCGTCACCTAACGTAGCCTTTTGAGTCCTTGCTGTCAGTGTGGCAATAGTGATCAGGGACAGGGGATGATTAGGGCCGAGAAAGGCAAAGAGGTGATAAATTGCTCATCTGTCACAGAGGTGGCAGGAAATCATCCCACAAGTCCCTTCCAGCCTAATCAAGAGCCCAATACCTGCCCTCACCTGAGCCGCTGGACACTCTGTAATCAGGCAATACTTTCTCCCCAGCCAATAACAGCAGCTAAGTGCGCGGCTTGGGCAGCCACAGCCTGTATCCCACCAGTAATGAAAGGCAGGGCGCTTTTATCACCATCCGTCTTGGCTGAAGGGCAGGCCCATCTCGACGGAGGCCGCAGCAGAAGATGGGCTCGCTCATCCCAGGCGTGGGCTGGAGGCTAATCAGTTTGATCTGACAGATTTTAATTAAATTAATTAAGCCTTCTCTTAACGGGCCCGATTAGCATCCAAGGAGGGTTTACTTGGGAAAATAAATCCGGACAAGATCAGTCGTAATGCTTCGCTGTCCAGTCGCTGCTTTCTTTCAAAAGGGTCAGCTGTACCTAAAAAAGGTAATGCGAAGGTATCTAGGGAGTCAGTCAGGTTACAGTGTTAGCATGCACATAATGCCTCACAAGACAGGTGCCCCATTTTTGCAGCATGACAAGTGTGACCTTGCTCCGGGGAAGGAAAGGGAAGGCTGAGGTGATGCTCTTCTAATATCACAGCAAACACAAGATGATGGGCGGAGTGCTGAAACTTTTCAACCACTCACTCCCGTTCAAGAGATCTGGGTTGAATCCATCATTCTTTTCCTCCCCATGCCACCCCAGTTTGGAACCAGCCATATGCAAATCAGTCTTGACCCTGCTCCTCATGGGAACAATCCAGTTTGAACTGCCAGGTCAAGACTTATTTGCATATGGCTGTGTCCAAACTGGAATGGCATGGTGAGCAAAAAAAGATGGAATTAGGCCTAGATCTCTATACTGGGGGTGAATGTTTGACATTGTTCAGCATTCTGTCCATCTATTGTTCTTTTTGCATCTGCTATTATCATAGCCACCGACCCAATAGATGCACTTCCTTTTGACCTCTACCTCACATGGTTCAGAAGGGAGAAGTCCCTGGTTATTCTGTTTGCCTCATTCTAGAAGCAGATGGGGTTGGCCTTATCTCCTGTGACAGCTGTAATTGGAGCTAGAGTGGGTGTTCCCAATTTCCCAAGCACCTGGTTTGAAGATAGTTATAACTGTGATTGGAAGTTGAGAAGCTGATGTTCCAGTGACAATGACTGTTCAGGAATGCAGCCTTGCGGTTCAGGCCTCTTTATGAACCCCACCCTCAGGACCAATGCTAACAGTGTATGCTTCCAGGCTTAGTGTGAGATGGAAACGGTGCTACCATGGAACTATCAGCTACAGCAGAAGCTCCATTTCTCCAAGAAGGTAGAGTACAGTACACTCAAAGAGTAGAGTGGGCAGTGGTTAAAGCATTGACCTGAGTAACCAGGGTTTTATGAAATTCGTGCAGTGTACCGATAAAAAACCCTCATTCACGTACAAAAGTCGGAAAAGCGGTATATCTTGATTATCCGCCCTGCTCTTAAAAACGTGACAGCATCATCATAGGGTTAGTTTTTGTATGCTTCCTCCATCCGGAGGAAAACCACTGGTTATTGCAGTAGTGATCAAAGAAAGGTGAAAGTGTTTTTAGTGAAGTGAGTCTCAAAATATTAAAAACTCGTAGACCCCGATTTGTAAAATTTAATCAATCTGGGTTCGAGATATATTCAAATCTGTGTCGTGCGTGGGAAGACTAGTTAGTGGTCTAACACACTGTGAGTGTCCATAAAAAGGTCGACATGTTTCAGCCCCAGTGATTGCCCTTGTGGGTCAAGTGGGCTTTCTTCAGGACCTAAAAAATTATTCACATCCAGGCAACCAGAGGAAGTGTCAGCACAAGTCGTACTACACTGCACAGCAGCAGGTAACAAGCTCCCTGGTTGCCCGTTGAAATCCACAATTTAAGACTCAAGGTACTACTTGACCGCATGAGAATCGGGTCAATACACCCTGATACATAGAGACCCATACAAAATAAGGTCTCCACCACTTTTCCTTTTTAGGTCCTTAAGAAAGCCCACTTGACCCACAAGGGCAATCACTGGGGCTGAAACATGTCGACCTTTTATGGACACTCACAGTGCGTTAGAGCACTAACTAGTCTTCCCACGCACGACACAGATTTTAATATATCTCGAACCCAGATTGATTAAATTTTACAAATCGGGGTCTACGAGTTTTTAACATTTTGAGATTCACTTCACTAAAAACACTTTCACCTTTCTTGATCACTACTGCAATAAGCAGTGGTTTTCCTCCGGATGGAGGAAGCATACAAAAACTAACCCTATGATGATGCTGTCACGTTTTTAAGAGCAGGGCGGATAATCAAGATATACCGCTTTTCCGACTTTTGTACGTGAATGAGGGTTTTTTATCGGTACACTGCACGAATTTCATAAAACCCTGGTTACTCAGGTCAAGTGATCCATTCTCATTTTGATATCTAATTTACGAATAAGGAAGCTGAATGGATCACAGTTCCTTCTTTCTCCCTCCCCTTGATTTAACATAGTGGTTAAAGCATAACAGAACCCCTGGAGACTGGGAGACGAGGCTGGAGGGTATATGCTCCTTTGATCCCTGCCTCCTTCAGAGTTTTTCCTTGGCCTGTCCAGTGAGATGATCTAATGCTCCAACCTGATATCTGTCCTGGGTTCCTTTGGCCCTTTATGTCACCCTCTTTTGAATCTCTGGAGGAAATTCATTTGAAGGTGAAAGTTCTTCCTCGTGGCTATTACAGTGAACGTGTGGATGGAGTTGTTGGGGTCCATAGTTGCCAGGGTTCCGTACCTCAGCATTTTTCCAGATTGTTTAGTCATGAAACATAGCCTGAATGCTGCTCCAAAGGCAACCTCTTTTTTTTCCAAAGGACACAGGGAATTGTGCTTCTCAAGTTTTCTCCTGCCACATCCTATTTCGAGGATATTAAGATTCACAATTTAGACTTATTTTGATTGTGCATCAGGCATCCAAATTATTTGGACTGTCCAGCGCGCAATCATACTACATGTGTGGAGTTATCTCACTTGGAATGGAATGTTAGGCCTGTTGCCAGGTTGGAACGTTATCCTTTGAAAGGAAAAAGCTGAAAAAGGATGAAAAGCTGAAAAAGTTGAAGCTGTGAAGCTGAGCTGGAGGTACCTGTGACTTTCTCTACAATAAAGATATTCATCTTCTCATTTTGTGTGGAAGTGGATCTTTACAACATGCCATTAAATGTGGACCTGCCAGAATGGATGTGAAATAAACTTTGGGCAGATGCTTGAGGCCTGCCATCTCAATGCTGTTTGACACAGCAGCTAGGGATTTTCCCATAGTGCTCTAGGGCGGCTGTACTAGAGGCATGGGTGCTTTTTGGAACAGGGGCTTAGAGGGTTTCTCTGTCAGAGCATCCATTCCTTTCACATTTACAGCTTATAATAGATTGAAGATGGGCACAGTAGCTCTGGGTGAGTTTGATTCAGGGGCTTTCTGAAGTGAAGCCGACATAATCACTGGAATGAGTCGAGTTAAAGAAGGGTTTCTGTATCTTATTTCCCAGTATTTATGCTCCTCATTTTGTGAATCATAATAATTCTAGTTGGGTAGATCTTTAATTGTGCAAAGACTGAGATAAGGAATAAGTACTACATCTATCAGTTACCAGTGATCTCAAGAGTTTATCAGCATTTAGCCAATACATGACCTCTGCATAAAAATGTTAGTGTATATTTACAAGTAATACATGAAACTATGAAAATTATTTAAATTATTATTTGCATTAAAATAGTTTGAATTTTATTTTCATTCATTTCGGATCCTTTGAGGTCATAGTACACAAACTCTTATTCCTAAGAAGGGAGCAAGTAATGTGGTTACACTAGAATAGCAATCAAAACACTGAGCTGAGTATGAGTTACAGAAGGTTTATGGGGGGCAGCAACTTGGTTGCTGGAGCTTTTGGAGCTTTAGTCTTGATTTTGACATGCCTGCCTACTCCCATCGTCCACCACTTCCAATTCGGACAGAGACATCCATACACAGTCTTAATTAATGGGGCACAATCATGTTCTACTGCTGGTGTTCAGACTTCATCAGAACTCTTCATATCTACTGGGGACGACTATTCTATTTCGTTCTTCAGCTGACCATGTGGCAAACCTTTTCCAAGCCCAAGCTATGGGCATTTAAAATATTTTCTATTGTTGAGCGCTGGCTAGAAAGTGTCTTATTTAGGCCAGGTACTGGAAAAGATTAATGTTGCTGCAACTTCCGAAAGTGCAGTCTAAAGTGCAGCTGGATCACCAACCATTTGCCTTGGTCCTCTGTATATTTACAATCTTTCAGCCTGATTATATCTTGGCCGACCTTAGTATGCAACCGTATCATAACTTTGTTCTTCAGGTCATCGCTAGGGGTAAATTCTAGGTAGGGCCTTCACATTCATAGATACAGTTTGACCAACACTCCATTGGACACACATTTCTGGTTGAAGGTTTCTTTTGACTAATCATCATAAGCTTATGTACCAGCGTCTTTGGTCGGCGTTTGGAGAGTTATCTTATTGGGCATGAATAGAAAGGGCGCACAGTCTCAGGCGGCTTCAGAAAGATTTTGTTTTTTCTGCGATAGGAAGTGGGTAACGACTGTCTAAGGCAGCAGCTCATTCTTGTTCTTGTCCCCTGATTTGGAGTAGGAACTATCATATTTCAGCTTCTTTGCCTCTTGTAGCTCTTCTTGTAATCTGATGATCTTTCTCCTGGGTTTTTACCCTTACTGCTACATTCTTATATGATCAGGCAACGGGAAAAAAACACTATTTGAGGAGGTGCTATGGGGTTGGATGTCTTAAACAAGTCTCATATCTCCATTTTGGGGCCGTGTGAGGTAACCACTTTTCCAAGTTGTTGCATTGTAGGGGATGAGAGCTCATATTTAACCACTTATTTTCTGAAACTTCTCAACGGGTGCCTGTATCTTCACATGTTGAAATGTGATGGTATACCATGCCTCTCCCTGGGGTTTTGTCCAACTGCTCATCTTTCTCTGCTTCTAAACTCCTCCGTCTTGCCTTTCTCTAGATTGGTTTCAAAAGGCGAGCTATCTTTCTTTCTGCCTGATGGTGGACTCAAACCTACACCTCCATCACCTACTGTATGGAGCATTCCTATTCCAGCATTCAGAGAAACATGGGGTAGAGTTTGAGATGTACTAGGCAGTGCTTGATTGTTTTCAACTTTTAACATGGTTTACATCATTACGTATAGGATGGAGAGAAAGATTTACCTGTGATCATTTTAATCCAACCTCGTCTTCCTTGTCCAAAGACTAACAATCTACAGCCTCACCTTTTTGTACAATTATGGCTTCATCTTGAGGAAGCTTTGATTGTTAACACAGGAGATGGAGAAGGGGCGACTGCACTTTATAAATTAACTATAAGGGGGAGGAGTTAACTCTGGATCAGTTGTCGGCCTGGGAACGCCTGGATAGTAGACAAGAGCGGCGCCTAATTTGCGAGATGGGACACCTCACTGACACATGAACTGGGACGAGGGACATGGTCTTAGGCTAATAATAATGTTGCATTCTCTCAGCAGTAAAGACAACTTCACGGGAATGTGTAGAAAAGAAGTTTATTTCTAACGGAGCTGCAGTGGTCAAACAGCCAAGCCGTTTCGTCCGGTCTCCACCTGCCATTCATCAAAACGCTCTAAATTCTATGGAACGTTTTGATTTCGACACAATATTACTTTACTTCTCCCCTGTATCTGATTACAGGTAAGTAATCAATGCTTCACCTAACATGTAAAGACTTCAAGTCTGAATAAAAGGAGGCATCCTTAATTCTTAAGGTATACAATAGCAAATAATAGACAAATATACCACTACAAAGTTAATACAGAGATAATTGCATTTCTAAAAAATGCATTAGTATAGGGCTGTTGAATTACTGGTGAATATGCTAATGTAACAAAAAGTGTTTAATTAAGCTTCATCAAACAAGTATATAACCCAGCGTGGGTCAGAATCAATACTGTTTTCATCTAGATGGACAAAAAAGGTCCAAAAATAAGTACAGTGGGGAAGTCCAGCACCCTTTTTAGTTTTTGATGCACAGCTTGTAATGTAGCTCTCTGATAACCTGTATCAGCTCTTGACATTGGACTGTAATCTGAGAAGAATTCGAATCACAGCAGGTGCCCAGGGCGTGTCATTCTTTAGAGATTTAATTCACAGAAATAATGTCTGACCTGAGAATTATGGGAAATTATTAATGTGTTTGATGTCATTCCTGTGAAGTACACCTTTTTAATCAATGATTTGCCAAAAAATATAACTTTTTCCCATATGCTATTCAGTATATATCTTGTACAATTTGTATTGTGCTGATATAAAAGAATCTTGGAGTTCAGGTAACTTTTACAAACCGCTTGAACTTCCGTCTTGGGTTTTATCATCATGTTACCAGAATATTTCTAGGGCATTATAGGCCCACACTTCAAAATTTTACTTAACTTGTGAAATACAACCAGTGTCACAAAATGTGGCTGTCTAACAAATGTATAAGGAAACAAATGGATCCTTGGTGAAAAGTAATCACTATGTGAGCGAAACTACGTGATATCTGATTCACAGACCAAAATTTGATGAATCTAGTCCTCCTCGTTTTGCAGGGCTGAGGTTGAGGCATTTATTTATTTATATTTATTAATTGATCAGGGGGGTTTATGTAGCATCACATGTCGCTGAGTCTCTGCTTTGTAGCACTCTGTAAAAAAACAAGTCGTGTTCAGGAAATTCCATCCCATAAAACACCATCATAATATATAATTATTTAAAAAAATAACATGGCAAAGCTAGGTCAGAGTGCTCCAGCGGTTCATTGGGTACAAATTTGTTCTGTGCATTCTGGGTCTTGTGATCCTGTTGATCACATTATAAAAACCAGACCACAAGTCCCAGAATACAAAAGAAAAAACGTGGTCTGAATTAACTACTCACGCATGGTCCTGGGAAAGTGCGAGGTCATGCTGTGTATACGGAGATAGCTGAGAGAAAATGCCAACAAGGATAAGTTACTTACCTGTAATCCTAGTTCTCTTCCAGGGGTATACTCATCAAAGTCATAAGCACTGAATAATCTCCGCCCACGTGCGGGAACCCGGAGCATATATAAAAATACATATATATGTGTATGTAGTAGAAAAGGAGTACATAGTACGAAAAAACACACACATATACATGTATTACATAAAAATATGCAGCCTCAAACATATCCAATAGGCTAAGAAGCCAGAATTACATGTATTTCTCTAGTATGAAAATGCCATATAAACATATAATGTAAGAGAAGGACATGTACAGTAAGAGCATTCCGCAAAAAAAACTTTTATTTTCATCAAGAAAACAGTAATGCCAGGCAATTAGCCCAAATAAGGCTGCATAAATAAATAACATCCCTGTACAGAAAAGGAAAAACTGGCACCTCGCCTTTAAGGCCTCAGAGACTCTGAGCACTATGCCTTTAAGACCTCCAGGAGCCCCTGCTCCCATCATGCACCACAGGTGACAGTTAGGTCAGTTCTTTTGTACGGTATAAGAAACCTGTAGGAACCTGCATCAAAGATGCAAGAATATCGAGTAAACTGTCAATGCTCGTCCGGGGAGGAGGGCGGGTTGCTTATGACTTTGATGAGTATACCCCTGGAAGAGAACTAGGATTACAGGTAAGTAACTTATCCTTCTCTTCCAGGGGATACTCATCAATAGCCTTTTCTTACTTAACAAGGTAGTTCCACCATGTTTTCTTAGGCATCTTTCTAAGGCATTGCGGAGTTGGCAATTAGTCATATAGAAAACCGGACATAGAATTTATACTTTGTGACGGTAAAGCAGTTTCGCGCATAGAATCAGAAGTAGTGAACTGGTATACTTCATATATTTTATCTACTGCTGGTATTGCGTAATTGCACCTAGCTATCCGAATGGATAGTTTAACAAGAATCACTTTGTAGACGCACTCGCCACTGTTGATTTTATTTCATGTGACGGGAGCAATTTAAGTAGTCACTTTTGAAGGGCAGGCGATTACAGAGGATCGCTTGAATTCTGGGACTAAGCACCGGGCAAAATATGTGTATTTGTCATGTCCTGTGTATGTGCTTTTCAATGTCCTTTTCTTTTCACAGATTTAATTACGCATTCAGAAGAGCTGGAGGCGTGTTTGTTTTTTCTGAACCGTGAGTAATCCGGTTCTCTACGTGGCCATAGGTTAGGGTGCACCTTAGTGAGTGCATACCGCCATGGTCCCTGGTCCTGAGGAAAGCCTCGCAATTGGCACACAGAGGCTGAAACATGTCGACCTAATGTTTTAATTCTGGATATGGCTGATCAATTTATTCAGTCATAACGTCCATTACACACTTTTTAACCTAGTCTTACTACCCTACTATTAAAATTTTTTAGGAGTAGTAAAGATTATTTTAACATCACTTTTTGCACCATCACTTGCACTCAACACTCAAAAATCCTGCTCCGCTGTAATCAGGCGTTGAAGCACACTGGAGAGGCATTCGGCCTCTCTGGTGGGGGTCCTATGATGAAGCATGTCACCAACTAGGTGGGTGAGTGAGGACCCTTTATAAAAACATGAGTGATCCCTGTTTATAGCCCTTGATACCTTGGCCTCACTCTTTGGTTGTTTATTAGATACTCATCAATAGTCATAAGCACTGAATAGAGTAGCAAGCCCATACCCACTTCCGTGCGGACGAGCAAAACACAGAGAACTCAATTAAGATACACATTTTAAACAGTATTTGCAAACAAGTTTCTCAGCGAGGCCTGCCCCACCTGAGCATCTGCCTGCGTGTCAGCATCTAAACAGTAGTGGCGAGTAAAGGTATGAACTGATCGCCATGTAGCTGCTTTACAAATCTCTGCCATGGGGACATTCCTCAGGAGAGCCGTAGTAGAAGCTTTCCCCTAGTGGAATGTGCCTTAGGCTTCCCCGGAAGGGATTTGTTGGCCAATTGGTATGACAGTAGAATACAAGAAACTATCCATCTAGAAATGGATCTCTTGGAAGCTGCAGAACCTGTATTAACAGGACCATAGTTAATAAACAAACGTTCCGAATTCCTCAGTGTCTTTGTTTTGTCCAAATAAAACTTCAGAACCCTCTTGAGATCTAGTGAGTGAAGAGATCTTTCCGGAGGATTCGAAGGATTCGGAAAAAGGTAGGTAAAGTGATAGTCTGGTTAATATGGAAGTCCGAGACCACTTTAGGCAAAAAACTAGGATGAGTTCTGAGAACTACTCTGTTAGCGTGAAACACAGTATAAGGTTCCTTACAGCAAAGAGCCTGGATCTCACTGACCCTGCGAGCAGAAGTAATGGCCACCAGGAACGCGGCTTTCCATGTTAAATGCTGTAAGGAAGCTTTATGAATAGGCTCGAAAGGAGACCCCATCAACTTTGTTAACACAATGTTAAGCTCCCAAGGAGGAGAGGGAGACCTGACTGGTGGATAAACCTTTTTAAGCCCTCAAGGAAATCCTTTACCACCGGAATTCTAAACAAAGAAGCCTGGTGGGGGACTTCCTATAGGCTGTGATTGCTGCAAGGTGGACTTTGATAGAAGAGAACTGAAGACCAGATCTAGCCAAATGCAGCAAATAGGGTAAAATCACCTGTTCCTGACCCCGGATGGGATCATGTCCATTGTCCACACACCATAGGAAGAACCGCTTCCACTTAAAGGCATATGATTTCCTCGTGGAAGGTCTTTTCGCTTCTTTGAGAATAGCCATACAGTCTGGATTCAATTGTAGGCGTCCATATTGTATGACTTCAGGAGCCATGCTGTCAACCTGAGGGAGGACAGGTTGGGATGGAATACTCTCCCTGCCTGTTTGGATAGGAGATCCGGGCGGCATGGCAACCTCTTGTGTGGTACTTCCGATAGTTGAAGGAGGTCCGGAAACCACCACTGGCGAGGCCACTCCGGGGCTATTAGGATCATCCTGGAGGTGGTCCTGTACAGCTTGTTGATTACAACTGGTATCAACGGAATCGGTGGAAAGGCGTACAGTAAGCTCTGAGACCATTCGATCAAAAGGGCATTCCCTCGAGATCCTTGTTGGGGACACCTGGATGCGAAGGCGGGGCATTTTGCGTTTACCGCGTCTGCAAACAGGTCGATGTCTGGCGTTCCCCATTCTCGAAAGATGCTTTGAGCGACTTCGTTGTTGAGAACCCAATCGTGGGCTTCGACGAAGTCTCTGCTGAGGAAGTCCGCCTGGGAGTTGAGAGAGCCCGGTAGATGAATGGCTACTATTGACAGGTCTCTCGCTAGAAGCCAGTTCCATATGGTTTGAGACTCTATGGAGAGTGTCCTTGATCGGGTACCTCCCTGTTTGTTCAAATAATACATCGTCGTTGTATTGTCCGTTTGGATCAGAATGGAGCGAGACTTGAACGACGGAACCAGGGACTTGAGTGCTAGATGTACTGCTCTCAGTTCTAGCAGGTTGATGTGGTAGCTCTTTTCGGAGTCGGACCATAGACCTTGTACTTGCAGAGGGCCCATATGAGCACCCCAGCCCTGAAGAGAGGCGTCCGTGACTAAAGTCTGGGTTGGAGGGTCCTGATGGAAAGGGACTCCCTTCATCAGGTGCGATCGCTTCATCCACCACCGGATGGAGTCTTTGGCTGATTGATGGAGAATTACCTGATCCTCCCAGCGCCCTGATACTTGCATCCACTGGTCCTCCAAACATTGTTGTAGTGGACGCATGTGTAATCGTGCGTTTGGTACTATAAAGATGCACGATGCCATCGATCCCAGTAGTGATGACACCTGTCGAACTGTTGGGAGATGCGTGTGAAGAAGAGTCAGACATTTTCCTTGGATTGATGACAATCTCTCCTCCGAAGGACACACGCTTGCTTTTTTGGTGTCCAGGAAGGAGCCTAGGTAATGGATCTTTTGCGTTGGATTTAGTATGGATTTCTTGAAATTGACGTGAAGGCCCAAGTTGTGGAGAAGCTGAAGACAGCACGTGAGATGATCCTGCAGCAGAGTTGGAGATGAGCTCTTCAGGAGCCAGTCGTCTAGGTAAGGATATATGAATATTTTCTGCTTGCGGAGAAAAGCGGCCACCACAGACATACATTTGGAGAATGTTCGGGAGCTGATTTGAGCCCGAACGGGAGAACTGAGTACTGGTAATGTTGAAAAGACACTCGAAAGCGTAGAAATTTGCGATGTTTCTTTGAGATTGGTACGTGGAAGTATGCATCCTGCAAGTCGATGGAGCACATCCAATCCTCTTGATGAAGCTGTGGAAAAATTTGATGGAGTGCCAACATTCGAAATTTTTCTCTGCGAATGTGTTTGTTCAACAGTCTCAAGTCCAGAATAGGTCTGTATTCTGTGGCTGGGCCTCTTTTTCTTACAAGGAAGTAACGAGAGTAGACTCCTTGATTTCTTTGAGGAGCGGGGACTTTTTCTATAGCTCCTTTCTTCACTAAGGTGTTTATCTCCTTTTGTAACAATCGTTTGTTGTGGTGAGAAATGCCTCTTGGAGGTATTGATGGAGGAGGAGTTATGAATCTGAGAAGATAGCCATTCTGAACAATGTTGATGACCCATTTGTCTTTTGTTATACGTCTCCACTCCTCCAGATGTAATGAAACACTTCCTCCCACCGGAGTGGACAACAGCTTTGGAGGAAGACACATCTCATTGCTTTTGTGGCTGCTTTGGTGCTGTTGACTGTTGTTTGTTTCCACCTCTGCCACGTCCAGGTCTGCGTTGCTGGAACTGGGATCTTTGTTGCGTCTGACCTTGGTTCTGCGATGACCAGTTAGATGATTGACCTCGCTGTTGAAAAGAGCGTTTATCATAGGGGCGAAAACGACGACGAAATTCTTTCTTCTTTTCGAGGCCTACAGCCTTGAGAGTATCCAACTCAGTTTTCATTTTTGCCATTTCGTCGTCAGCATGTGAACCAAACAACGATGATCCATTAAAGGGCAGATTGGCTATCTTTCTTTGAGCATCGGGCTTGAGACCTGTGAGTCGAAGCCAGGCTGATCTTCGGGAACAAACGCCATGTGCGTACCCATGAGCTGCCAAATCTGCAGAGTCGGCCGCTGTACTAATGATCTGATTAGCAACCAGGCCCCCTTCCTGTACAATCTCTAGAAAGTCTTTTTGATCCTCTTTGGGTAATCTGTCTGTGAATCTCGTCAGAGAGTCCCATAAAGACCGGTCATATCGTCCCAGTAGAGCGGCTGCACTAGCCACTCTCATAACGGATCCTGATGTATTGCACATTCGCCGTCCCAAAGAATCCATGTTTTTGCTATCCTTCTCTGGAGGAGCAGATGACATAGAGGTATTTGCATGTGCTTTTCTGGCGGCGGCGACTATAAGAGAATCCGGTGGCGGGTCAGACCGCAGAAATAAAGGATCTTGGTCTGGGGCCTTATACTTTTTTGAAATCCTTGCGGGACCCGAGCCCACTGTGGCAGGTGTCAAAAGTCTTCATCGCAGGCTCTAATAATCCTGGTACCAAAGGTAGAAGAGGCTTTGCAGAAGCTCGATGGTGCAAAGTTTCGAATATAACAGATGTAGAAACCTGAGGCACAGTCATGGTTATATTCAACTTGCTGGCACCTCTACAGAGAACCTCGTTGAATGTCCCCATATCGTCAACAGGAGAAACTCTGGATGGTGGGGTTGACGATATAGTAGGGGAATAGTCTCTATACGATGACCTTGTTGATGAGGTCGTTCTAGGAGACCTCTGTCTTCTCCTTGGCGTATGTGATCGGCGGGGTTCTGAGCGTTCTTTTGAACGTGAATGCCGTCTTAATGGAGATCTGGAACGTCTTGGGGACCTACCAGCGGAAGATCTTGCGGATTCCGTGGGAGGAAGTCTTTAAATAGATCTGGGTTTGTTCTTCCAGTACCTAATGTCCTCCAACCATCTGGGTGACATATTGATGGGAGGAGATTTGTCTCTCGCCGGAGAGCCCTCCGGTGTAACCTGAATAATAGTTATACCAGGCGAGGAAGAAGCTTCCCTCGACGTCGACCGTGATTTTGAAGATGATTTTTCTAAACCTTCAGCTGGAATAACTTGCTTGTCCCTCGACGTCGAACGCCTCGACGTCGAACCAGAATGAGCCACCATCGACGACGACCGTGGAGGTGAAACTCTTGACGGTGGAGATCTATGGGACGAAGCCCTCGACGTCGGTCTCTTCGACGACGACCGCTGGTGTTCATGCGGTGTCTTCGACGTCGATCCTGCCCTCGACGTAGACCGCTGACAGGTCCGAGAGGGTGAATTGTAGAGACTCGACGCAGACCTTCGAGAAGGTGGCGGAGATCTCGACGTCGACCTCTGAAATAATGTCGACGGACGTTTCGACGTCGACCGAGGTCTATCATGCTTCGAGCCCGAAACATGTCTCGACGTCGACGTACTTTTCGACGGCGTACTCCTCGACGGCGATTTTGCCTTCGACGCCGATCTCGATGTCGGTCTCACTCTCGACGGCGATCTTGCCTTCGACGTCGATCTCGATCTCACTTGGGTCATAGCTCTCGACGTCGACTTACTTCTCGACGGCGATCTTGTCTTCGACGCCGACCTGACTTGTTTGGTTGGTCTCGACGTCGACGACATGCTATGATGTTTTTCTTACTTCCAGCTTTTGGTGAAGTAGATTTTCGCCGTTTCCTTGGAGAAGAGGGCCCTCCAGATGGATGATGACTTTCTGGGCCACTTTTCTTTCCTTTCACCATCAAGGCTAGAAGTCTGATCTTCTCTCTGTCTTTCAATGTTCGACTTGAAAGTTGACGACAGTGGTAGCATGTCTCTGTGTTGTGAGAAGAAGGAAGACACACGGCACAGACCGAATGAGGATCGGATTTGGCCATCTTCTTCCCACAGGAAGGACATTTGTCGAATAAAGGTGGCATATCTGACTAAAAAGAATGTCAATTAGTCAGAAAAAGACTGATATTAAAACCAGAAAGAAATAATGTTAGAATATTGTTAGAAATATAAATTCTGACTGGAAAAGTCAAAATCAGTTAAGCTCAAGCTCCAGGTTCCTCACAGAAGGAGCCGGAAAAAAGAACTGACCTAACTGTCACCTGTGGTGCATGATGGGAGCAGGGGCTCCTGGAGGTCTTAAAGGCATAGTGCTCAGAGTCTCTGAGGCCTTAAAGGCGAGGTGCCAGTTTTTCCTTTTCTGTACAGGGATGTTATTTATTTATGCAGCCTTATTTGGGCTAATTGCCTGGCATTACTGTTTTCTTGATGAAAATAAAAGGTTTTTTTTTACGGAATGCTCTTACTGTACATGTCCTTCTCTTACATTATATGTTTATATGGCATTTTCATACTAGAGAAATACATGTAATTCTAGCTTCTTAGCCTATTGGATATGTTTGAGGCTGCATATTTTTTATGTAATACATGTATATGTGTGTGTTTTTTCGTACTATGTACTCCTTTTCTACTACATACACATATATATGTATTTTTATATATGCTCCGGGATCCCGCACGTGGGCGGAGATTATTCAGTGCTTATGACTATTGATGAGTATCCCCTGGAAGAGAAGCATAATATCTGACATTATTAGCTCGTTTGCCCCGTGGAGGAACAAACCACAACACTTACCATAATACAAAACAAGCGGGGAAATGACCTCTATATGTTACTTTATTTAATGTCAAGCTAATAATGACCGCTATAGGCTGCTTTTGCCCACAGAGAGAATTAAAAGCGGTCTTATGAAATCTGTTCTCAGATTTTGTAATGTGTCTGCTGCGGGGAATGAATTCTCTAACGTGTGTCATTCACTAGTTTATTTACTCCTCCGTTAATTGATCCATACATTCATTCAAACAGGTGGTTATATTGTCAACAGGCAGGTAAGAAGGATAGGTTACTTACCTGTAATCCTAGTTCTCTTCCAGGGGTATCCTCATCAAAGTCATAAGCACATGACTATTCCCGCCCATGCGCGGGACCCCGGAAACACATTACATATATGTGAAAAACCATATATGTAGCTCTATATATGTATCCATATATATATAAAAATACACAATGTAGCCTCCCATAAACATGCTGAGCAATGTTGTAAGGAATTCTCTTGCACATAAACATATTCCAATAAAGCAGGGAGAAAGAAACTTTTGAAAACTGCTTTAATAAACAGCAGACAACACAATCCTGCACGGAATAATGAAGAAAACATTGCAAGCACATAGGCTGCATTGTGGAAACATTAGTGTAGAAAGCTGAAAAGCTAACCCACATAAACACTCAGATAAACTGGCACCGTGCCTTTAAGGCAGCCATGACCCCTAGCTTCCCATCATGCCTCAGGGGTGACAGTTAGGTCAGTTGTTCTTTGCGGATATCCGCAGACCTTTTTCAAAGAGATGTATGAATCATGTTCACTTGCCCGGGGAGGCGGGTGGGTTGCTTATGACTTTGATGAGGATACCCCTGGAAGAGAACTAGGATTACAGGTAAGTAACCTATCCTTCTCTTCCAGGGGATCCTCATCAATAGTCATAAGCACATGAATAGAATAGCAAGCCCATCCCCTCATCCTGCGGGCAAGTAAACAGAGTACCATCAAGATACATAAACGCCATAAGGCCTATACCGACTCCAATAGGTTAGCATTGGAACAGATTCCTCAAGGAGGCCTGGCCCACTTGGGTATCTGCTCTGGAGTCAGAATCCAGACAGTAATGCCTGGTAAACGTATGGACCGATTTCCAAGTTGCCGCCTTGCAAATCTCGGCCATCGGTACATTATTTAAGAATGCAATCGTAGCAGCCTTGCCCCTAGTAGAATGAGCTTTAGGGGAGGCAAACAGAGGCTTATTTGCAATTTGGTATGCCAACTTTATACAAGATACTATCCATCTTGAAATGGATCTTTTAGAAGCTGGGGAGCCTGTTCTAACAGAGCCATAGTTTACAAACAATTGATCCGTTTTTCTAATGGATTTTGTTGCATCCAAATAGAATTTGAGAACCCTCTTGAGGTCTAGCGAATGAAGAGACCTTTCCGCTGGTGTGGATGGACTGGGAAAGAAAGAGGGTAGAGAAATTGTCTGATTAACATGGAACTCTGACACAACCTTAGGTAGGAAGGAAGGGTGAGTTCGCATAACCACCCTATTATGGTGGAAAACAGTATAGGGTTCTTTAGAACAGAGTGCTTGTATCTCACTCACTCTGCGTGCTGATGTAATTGCTACTAGAAAAGCTACTTTCCAAGAAAGGTGTTGCAATGTAGACTTATGAATGGGTTCAAATGGAGGTCCCATCAATTTAGACAATACCAAATTCAACTCCCAAGGAGGAGAAGGAGGTCGAACAGGGGGATAAACCTTTTTCAACCCCTGTAGGAAGTCTTTGACCACCTGAAGCTGAAAGAAAGAAGGCTGGTTAGGTGATTTACGATATGCTGTGATAGCCGCCAAATGCACTTTAATGGAAGAATATTTCAAACCAGATTTGGCCAAATATAGCAAATACGGCAAGATTACCTCCTCTTGCCCGTTAATTGGACTCCAATCATTACTGATACACCACAAGTAAAACCTTTTTCACTTTAGAGAGTATGAGGATCTTGTGGAAGGTCTCCTTGACTCCCTTAAAATGTCCATGCAGTCCTGAGGGAGGTTCAAATGTCTGTACTGTAGGACTTCAGGAGCCATGCTGTCAAGCTGAGCGAGGGAAGGCTGGGGTGCAGAATTTTCCCTCCCATTTTGGTGAGAAGGTCCGGCCTGCACGGAAGTCTCCGATGCGGGCGAACCGAGAGTTGCAAAAGGTCCGGATACCACCATTGGCGAGGCCAGTCCGGTGCTATGAGTATCATCCTCATTCTGGATCGCAGAAGTTTGGCCACCACCTTCGGAATTAGAGGGAGGGGTGGAAAGGCGTATGCAAACGTCCCTGACCAATCTATCAAAAGAGCATTCCCTCTCGTTCCTGGTCGGTAAAACCTGGATGCGAAGGCGTGGCATTTTCTGTTTTGATCGTCTGCAAAAAGATCGATGGAAGGATGACCCCATTGATGAAAGATTTCTGCCACCACTTCGTCGTTGAGCACCCAGTCTTCTTGCTCTTGGAAGTGACGACTGAGGGCGTCTGCTCGCACGTTCTGCTCTCCCGGCAGATGTATTGCCGTGATCGATAGGTTCCTGGCTAGCAGCCAGTGCCAGATCGCCTGGGATTCGAGAGACAGAGGGCGAGAGCGAGTTCCACCTTGTTTGTTCAAGTAATACTTGGTGGTTGTATTGTCCGTTTGCACTAGGATCGATCCGAGCTGAATTGACGGTTGAAAAGCTTTGAGGGCTAAATGAACCGCCCGCAGTTCCAGCATATTGATGTGATATGTCTGTTCTCTGCTGGTCCATCTGCCCTGAGTTTGCAGATGACCCAGATGTGCTCCCCAGCCCTGAAGTGATGCATCCGTGATCAGAGATTGCTCTGGCAGAGGTTGATGAAAAGGGACTCCCACCAGTAGGTTCTGTGGTTGCAGCCACCAGAGAATGGACTTCTTTGCTGCAGGAGAGAGGACAATCCGGTCGTTCCACTGACCCGAGGATTGATCCCATTTGTCCTCGAGATCTTGTTGTAACGGTCTCATCCTCAATCTGGCGTTGGGTATGAGAAAAATGCACGAGGCCATCGAACCCAGTAGAGAAGCCACCTGTCTTACTGACGGCTGATGAGCCTGAAGGATGATGTTTCCTTTGTCTTTCATTGATGACAATCTCTCCTCCGAAAGAAACACTTTTCCGAGGTCGGAGTTGAGGTTGGCGCCCAGATAGTGGAGTGATTGAGTTGGGTGAAGGATCGACTTGTCCAGGTTGACATGCAGGCCTAAGCGCTGAAGGAGATCTAGGCCGGTGCGAAGGTGTTCCTGCACCAGTTGAGGAGAGGATCCCTTCAGCAGCCAGTCGTCCAGGTATGGATATACGAACAGGCCTTGGCGATGTAATGCTGCCGCTACTACTGCCATGCATTTGGTGAATACCCTTGGAGCTGATTTTAGGCCGAAGGGTAAGACTTTGAACTGGTAATGTCTTGTTCCCACCGTGAATCGCAAGAACTTGCGATGTCGTGCTGTGATTGGGATGTGAAAATACGCATCTTGTAGATCCACCGAACACATCCAATCGCCTTTCATTAGATGTGGAAATATTTGGTGGAGCGCCAACATCCGAAACTTTTCCTTTTTGATGGACTTGTTCAGAGAACGTAGATCCAGAATTGGTCTGAACTTGTTCGGTTGATCTTTTTCTGAACAAGGAAGTATCGTGAGTACACTCCTTTTCCTCTCTGCGCTTGAGGGACCTCTTCTATTGCTCGTTTTTTGAGAAGGGTCGACACTTCCTGACGCAGGAGGTCTATATGTAGATGACGAGATTTCACAGGAAGAATGTCTCTTGGGGACGTCCAAAAACGTAGTGTGTACCCATTTTTTAGTATATTTAGCACCCACTGATCTTTGGTTATGTTGCGCCACTCTTGAATGTAACTTGAGATACTTCCTCCCACTGGAGTGTGCAACGGTGCTAGAGGAAGCAGAAACTCATTGCTTCCCTGGAGTTTTTGATGCAGAGGAGGACTGCTGTTGATGTCCTCCTCTTCCTCTCGAGGAACGGCGGCCTTGATACTGGGATTTGCCCTGTTTGTTTTGTGACCATTGAGGGGTTTGAACCCTCTGTTGGTAGTTTTTCCGATTGTAGGGCCGGTATCTCTTCCTAAATTCCTTTTTCTTCTCTAGGCCCACCGCCTTTAAGGTGTCCAACTCGGCCTTCATCCTCGCCATTTCTTCATCTGTGTGAGCACCAAACAGTGAAGTGCCAGAAAAAGGGAGATTCAGGATGCGTTGTTGTGCTTCTGGTTTTAACGCTGTGAGGCGCAGCCAGGAAGATCGTCGTGCACATATGCCATGTGCATACGAGTGAGCCGCCAGGGACGCACCATCTGCTGCAGTGCTGATTACCTGGTTAGCCACCAGAGCACCTTCGTGAAGGATTTCAGAAAAGTCCTGCTGATCCTCCTTTGGGAGCTTGTCCTTGAAGCGCTCCAGTGAGTCCCATAGTGATCTGTCATAACGACCCAGCAGAGCCGCAGCGTTGGACACTTGCAGAGAAGACGCTGCAGAGCCACAAGCCTTCCGTCCCCAAGAGTCTTGTGCTCTACTCTCTTTATCCGGAGGAGCGGAGGAGGAAGATGCAACCGCATGCGTCTTTTTTGCTGCTGCAATTATAACAGAGTCCGGAGGTGGATCCGATCTAAGAAAAAGAGGATCCGCTGTAGCTGGTTTATATTTTTTAAGAATCCGAGCTGGGGCTGCTTTAGCCGATGCTGGAGCAAGGAAGAGATCCATTACCGGCTCGATGATGCCAGGGACCAAAGGAAGCAATGGTCTAGTCGCAGACCTTTGGTGGAGAGTCTCAAAAATGATGGACTTGGTTGTCTGAGGAGCTGACATGGTGATGCCCAGCTTCTGAGCCCCTCTGGTGAGAACATCATGAAAAGTGTTCACATCATCAATAGGCGACACTCTGGAGGGAGGACTATCCGTCAGGGTAGGTGAGTAATCCCTTTTGGATGAATGTGTCGAAGGGGAAGACCAAGATGGTGTACGTCTCCTCTTGCGATGTCCCAGAGACGACCTGCGTTCAGGGGATCTGCCTTGGTGTTCCCTGGCCCGAGTGTTGGGTGATTTGTCCACTTCCTGCACAAGACGCTGTAATGGTGATCTGTGCTGCGGACTGGAGTAGGTCGTTGAGCGTGACCTGTGGACCCCGTCTGCCAATGATGGAGTGGTTGAAGCCATCTGGGAGAGAGATGGATGGAAGGAGATCGCTGTCTCCTTGGAGAACCTCCTGGCGGTGCTTTTGTAGGCTCCTGCGAATGAACAGAAGCACTGCGTGATGACGCCACCGTCTGGGGTGAGCTCCGGATGGAGTGAGATGACTCTCTGCAGCTTCTAGAGCGTGATCGGCGTCTGGATGAGCGATGTGACGTCGATGGGGTGTGTCTCGACGTCGACCTGCTCTGTGTCACCATCACTGGTGAATTTCTCTTCGACCTCTCAGTGTGTCTGGAGCCCATAGACCTCGCCTTCGACGTTGAGCGTGGAGACCTCAACGATGAGCGGGTAGACGGAGAAAACCTTCTCGACGTCGATCTTTCTCTCGACGCTGACCTTCTCGCCGTCGACGGAGACCGCCGTCTTGATGTCGAACGACGTTTGGTATATTTTACCCTTGGTCTTGACGTCGAATACCTCGCCGTCGGAGAGGATCTTGCCTTCGACGTCGAACGCCGCCTGGGCGACGGCGGAGGCGATGAGTGTCTATGCTCAGGTGACGAGGTGTGTCTCGACGTCGACTGTCGTCTGGGTGATGTCGACTGAGATGCTTGCTTCGACGCCGAACGCTGGAGGCCCTGCGACGGCGGAGCCTGTCTCGACGTCAAACGCCGCATCGACGGCGACGACGGAGATCTGTGTCTCGACGCTGGGCGAGCCCGCACCAACGGAGAGCGACTCCTCGACGCCGATCGTCGCCCGGTTGACGTCGGCGGTGGATGCGACGTACCTGCGTTCTTCGATGACGACCGGTGTTCTCTCGACGGCGAGCCCGCCGTCGATGGTCTTCTCGTCGACGTTTTTGTTGCCGATGAAGGGATTTGAGGCGCTGAGCCCGACGCCGATGGAGAGCATACTGGAATCTTACTTGTAGATGAGCTCTCTTTCCTCTTCTTCATCGGAGGCTTGTCTCTAGAAGGTGATTTTCTCTTCTCAGCCAATCCATGGAGACGAATCCTTTCTCTGTCCTTTAGAGTTCTGTTGGACAGCAGCTTGCAATGCTGGCAGGATTTAGGATTATGCTCAGAAGGAAGGCATAGAATACAGACAGGATGGAAGTCTGATTTGGCCTTCTTCTTGCCACAGGAAGGGCAAGAGTCAAAAAGAGAGGGCATTCTGTTGTAAAACAATGCTCAATTCTCTAAAAAAACAGTAGAGAAATACTTTAACACCAAAAAGATGTCGAAGTAAGAGGTTTTTATCCAAAATTGAAGTATTTTCTGACAGAAAATCAGAAAAAAAGAGGTAGAGCTGAAGTAACCAGGGTCCTGACAGAAGGAGCCGGAAAGAACAACTGACCTAACTGTCACCCCTGAGGCATGATGGGAAGCTAGGGGTCATGGCTGCCTTAAAGGCACGGTGCCAGTTTATCTGAGTGTTTATGTGGGTTAGCTTTTCAGCTTTCTACACTAATGTTTCCACAATGCAGCCTATGTGCTGGCAATGTTTTCTTCATTATTCCGTGCAGGATTGTGTTGTCTGCTGTTTATTAAAGCAGTTTTCAAAAGTTTCTTTCTCCCTGCTTTATTGGAATATGTTTATGTGCAAGAGAATTCCTTACAACATTGCTCAGCATGTTTATGGGAGGCTACATTGTGTATTTTTATATATATGTGGATATATATATAGAGCTACATATATGGTTTTTCACATATATGTAATGTGTTTCCGGGGTCCCGCGCATGGGCGGGAATATTCATGTGCTTATGACTTTGATGAGAATCCCCTGGAAGAGAAGCAGAGTGTTCTCGGACTGGAGGGGCCTGGACTCTCAGCTGAGGGGCGGTGGGATCAGGGAGGGCAGCAGTTGTCGGATCGGGGAGTGAAGACTCACTTCTCTTATCTGCACAAACTCGAAGTACTTAGGAAGGGTAATGCACACACATTTTGCAGCCCATAGGGCTTCCACTTCCGGGTCGGGTGAAAGAACAGCTCTTCCACACAAGGATTAGACCTGTACCCACAACGTGCTGACATGTGAGGCTGAGGTAGAGTGCTCAAACAGAGCACTGACCCAGCTTAGCCTTTGTGACCGCCACTTTCGAGAATAGTGTCCACGCTTTGTTTCTTGATTTCGTTGGTGCTAACAGGAGACTAAGGCCTATATTACAAGTAGACAGAATTAACAGTGGTGTAGTAGTGCTGCCATGGGCCCCAGTCCAAGCAACATACAGGGCCCCCCTTAATCCCAGCTTGGTAGTAAAAACTGCCATAATTGCGGGTTCAGTGGGACCTTCATCGCACTCTTGGTCCTGGTGTTACTGCACCAGCAGAACCAATTGTCACTACACCCCTGATGACATCATAATCCTAGTTACTGCTCCTCAAACAGAGACAGTATAGTATACAAGAGACAAGCCTTATTCAGTATGGTAAAAGTTAAATAGAGCATTAGTTAGCTATCAGTGAAGTTTTAAGTGCAGGCAGTACTTAATTAAAGCAAGGTAGAGACTGAGCGCAACTAGTTTCAGATGCACATGTATGTTTCAAATAGGTCGTTCCTTAATTCAAAGGCTTGCTAGTCAAAATATGTGAGAAAAACTCAAGCTTCTCCTTACAATACATTATTCATCTCTGGGTTTCAGCGTACATGCTGAGGTGAAAGAGTTCTCATGTAGAGCTACAGACAATTTCTATATAAACTGGGGATTTATAAAGTGCAAATATTTATTTCCATAAATTGAGTGAAAATTCGAGCCATAATACATTGTTGCACAATCTATGGGTAACTCACTTACAGATGGTTCAAGTCGCAATATGATTGCAAGCATTGTTAGAATGGTGCACACCATTCCGCTTATTTCAGGAGTAAGTGTAGGATAGTTTTACACACTAAGGCGGGTTTGCCTTATTTTTTTTTATTTGTTTAGTTTTATATAGTGCGAACTAGACCCGAAGGTATCAGAGCGCTTTACATGAGCACCAGTTGTGTTACAGACGAACACATTCATTTTTTGTTAGGCACAGGAGATTAAGTGATTTGCCCAGAATTACAGATTGTTGAGCGTCCCTGCTGAGACTCGAACCTGGTTCCCCAGCTTCGAGGTCAACCGTCCTAGCCGTTAGGCCACATCCTCTTCCCATTATAATTGGCTGATGTAAAGAAGAGAAGCTGTTCTCTTAAAGTTTTGTGTCAGATGAGATATTTAACAGGCACATCTCATTAAGGTAAATAATAAACAAAAACTGGTTTATGTCGGGATTCAAGGTATAAGAAGTTGCTGATCTCTTTAATGTCCACAGAGCAATCACATTTCTTACGTACCACAATACCAGTAAAAAAAAAGAGCATAATATCTACTCAATGTGGGAGATTGCACAGAAAAGCTCATGTTCTGCTTGCGGCAAAAGGATATGCCCATTAGTACTAGAGATATTATGGAAAATTGGGTCAATGTGTAACTTGCTGAATACCTTCCAGTATGAAAAGCTTGTAGCAAAAGGTTATATATGTTGGATGATGTCATCAGTGATGTGAACAGTGATGTCATCTATGATGTCATTTAAGATGTCAACAGTGATGCCACCAAAGATGTCATTTAATGTGAGACATAGATTATCCCCCAGAGCTGATTCTATGATAAGGGGAGGAGGCGTGCGGCCCCCCTCCCCGATCCTATAGGAGGCACTGGGGACCCCATTCCCTGGGCCGATTTTATATTAATGGAAGAGGGGTTTGACCCCCTCCCCCCCAAACCTCTAGAAGGTCCTGGGACCCCATCCCTTGGGGCTGGAACTTTGAAATTGGGGTAGGGGGCACACCATTCTATGGCCACGGGGACCCCATTCCCTGGGGCCGGCTCAGGGATGGTTTTCCGGGGACCCCAACCCTGCTGTCTTTTCCCTGCCCAAGAGTGCAGGCAGGGAAAGTGTAATGTCCTCCCACCCAGCAGGATCAGAATGCTGCTCCCACCGGGTGGGAGAACAAAGCTTTTTCCCTAACTGCATTCTAGAGCAGGGAAAATCACAAAATTGCTCCCAACCGGCAGGAACAAACGGAAAACCTGTTCCTGCAGGGTGAGAGCATTTCCGGCTCTTGCTGCACCTGGGATGGGTGCAAGCAGAGGAGATGGATGCCCTATGGGGGCCATGGGCCTACCCCCGCAGCTTCCAACGAGGGACATGTGGTGGGGTGCCCCAGGACACCCCACTAAAAAATTTAAAAAACAAGATGCTAGCTCCAGGTGGCCACCGGGTCACCCAAAATATAATTTTTAAAGACAAAAATAAATAATAAGTGAGCGTCAGGAGCCACTCATTTACTATTTACTGCTCCTTGCAAGTAACGCCCCATAATGCCCTGATGGGGCTTTTCAAACATATTTATTAGAGCCTGGTGGTGTCCCTAGAAGGGGCAGGGTCACTGCTAAGCATTCAAGCATTTTTTAAAATGTTGTTGGGGCTGCAAGGAGAGCAGCAGCCGCCCCCCACAGCAACATAAAAAAATAACATAAGTCTCCTGGGTCATTAAATCCATTACCCCAGCAGAGCTTAACATTTTTTCAAAGCACTCATTGCTGGAGCTGGAGTGCTGACCCTTCCCTTATGGTTGGCTCTACGGCTGCACTTGGTAACTTGAAAAATATTTTTTAAAAAGACTCAAAGACATGTTGATGTTTTTTTCTTAAATAAAACTTCATTTTATTTATGACAATCACTTTTATTAAACATTGAACCGTGTGAAATAATGAAATACACATTTCATTATAATTATTGGTTATTTTCTTGACAAAGACAATACATGTGCTTTATATATGTTGATATTTTGACCCCCAAACACAAGGAGATGATGGACGGAGCGCTGAAGCTTTTCAGACACTCACCCCCAGTCACAGATCTGGGTTAAATCCATTATCGTTTTTTAGCTCACTTCGCAACCCCAGTTCAGATGCAGCTATATGCAAATGATATCTTGACCCCCTTCATAAAGCTAATTGGTCCTTTTTTATATTTCGGAGTTACGACACTTTGACAAAGTCAGTAGCTCTGTCCTACTTAAAATCACACTCTATAATCAGCAATGCACGCAGTAGAGACTGGTGCTGTGGAAGAGTGGCGGGCGGGGGGCAAGGGGTCGGGTTACGACAAACGACAAAACAAAAATAAAATAAATAAAAAATGTACCTGCAGCCGGCCGCGTCACGCTCTTCTGCTTCTCTCCTCCGTAGGCACAGGCTCCCAGACTCCACTGCAGCCAATCCTGACGCTGCTCTCATGGTGCTGGAAGAAGTGCCAGAAGTGGCCTGAATGCTCTGAATTTGCGCTCCCTATGAGACTGGGAGTCTGTGCCTGCTGTCTCCAACCCAGCAACGCAGCTCAGGCTGGAGACAGCTTCAGTGCGCATGACGGTTTGCCTGGCCTGAGACAGCAGGCCAAACTGTCATGTGCAATACCACTGCTCATGCAGTCTGTAATCCCCATGGCCCGCACCCAAAGACTCGGCAGGAAAGGAAAAATAAAACAATAATAAAATGTGTTTATTATTGTTTTATTTTTCCTTTCCTGCGTACTGCGGCAGCTGGCAGGGGGGGTTACGCTCCTCCACCATAGCAGAGGAGCCACCGCTGCAGGCATGCCCACAGATGTTTGTGCGCCTGATCTTCTGCCCAAACCCCTGCTGCCCATAGTTCATGCACAGCAGGGAGGTTGCGCACCAGTGGGGGTTGGGCGCATGTCCTGGCCCGTGCCCAACCCCATGCCGCACATGGCCGAAGTTTCGGGTTGGCTACCTCGCGTCCTTGCGATGCCCTGATTATAACCTCACATATAACATCACTCATGACATGTTCTATGACATTGTTGATAAAATCACTGCAACATCTGAAATTACATCATTGATGAAACCACTGTGCATGGTGTGTCCGCACGTTATAGTTACTTTAGGGAACGAGTTATAGTTACTTGAGATAACTACAACTGGTAAATTTCAGTGGTTTTGCTTGTTTAAAATGGAATTTTTTAACTGACATTTTCACCTAACTATAACACTATAATGTTCCTTTAACCTTTGTTTTTTTCTTATATGTATATATATATATTTTTTTCATACACGATTCCAAATAATAACGCGCTCTCAGAGATATCGGAGAAAGTGTAGCGTTTAATACTACTGAGTATTAAACGCTACACTTTCTCCGATATCTCTGAGAACGCGTTATTATTTGGAATCGTGTGGAAAATTAATCGCCGGATTTTGGCTCTGCCGGCATCTACGCGCCACCGAACTACGGGCGTCCTGGCCCGTGCCCAACCCCATGCCGCACATGGCCGAAGTTTCGGGTTGGCTACCTCGCGTCCTTGCGATGCCCTGATTATAACCTCACATATAACATCACTCATGACATGTTCTATGACATTGTTGATAAAATCACTGCAACATCTGAAATTACATCATTGATGAAACCACTGTGCATGGTGTGTCCGCACGTTATAGTTACTTTAGGGAACGAGTTATAGTTACTTGAGATAACTACAACTGGTAAATTTCAGTGGTTTTGCTTGTTTAAAATGGAATTTTTTAACTGACATTTTCACCTAACTATAACACTATAATGTTCCTTTAACCTTTGTTTTTTTCTTATATGTATATATATATTTTTTTTTCATACACGATTCCAAATAATAACGCGCTCTCAGAGATATCGGAGAAAGTGTAGCGTTTAATACTACTGAGTATTAAACGCTACACTTTCTCCGATATCTCTGAGAACGCGTTATTATTTGGAATCGTGTGGAAAATTAATCGCCGGATTTTGGCTCTGCCTGCATCTACGCGCCACCGAACTACGGGCGGGGATCCTGGAAGGAGCTTCTTGGTTTTCTGCAATATATATATATATATATATATATATATATATATATATATATATATATATATATATATATATATATATATATATATATATATATGAAAAAAACTAAGGTTATAGGGACGTTATAGTGTTATAGAAACCATTGAAATTCAGCAGTTATAGTTACCTGAGCTAACTATAACTTACGCCCCCTCAATGCACTGCGTATGACCTCATATAGTACATTGTAGTGTAGTTCCTATAGTACCCCTGCAGGACCTGCGCTTTTGGATAACATACACTGTGGGCCTGGTGGTAGACTGATTCTGAGCACCCCCACCGCGTATGTTAGCCTGTTTGCATTAGCTAGCTCACAGTGCCACTAGAATCTCCTTTTTATCAGAGAGATTAGTTTTTGGCAACCTCAGAACACGACAACCCTGATTCCTCAGACTCGTGGAAACAATGTACTACTTTTCGCTCAGTCACTCGTGCTTGCTCCTTTGGTCTCAGAGAGTTACACAGAAGAAACAGTTGAGTGTGTTTACAATAAGAATTTATTGCACAGTTGTTCTTCTAGTATAAAATATATGTGCTGCGACAACTGTTAAACAGTAGCAGCGATATATGATCAGCAGTACAGTGAATAGAAAAGGATAGTACAGTTCTACCATTTTGCAATAGTCCTGAACATATACATGAATATAAAATGCATTTATAAAATAAAGCGCATACTCCTACGATGCCTGTCTAGATGTACCTAAGTGTACCTAGCATGTGAGTAGGTGCAAAAGAAGCCAAGAATCCCGCTAGGATTTAGTCAAACCCCATTACCTGAATAATGAGAGTGTGGGACCTCGTCCTGGTCTCGCGTTGGACATCCCGCAAGGGATGATTAGACCACTGTCAGCTGGAGCGACTGCATGCAGGAGCCTCAGCGTCTCTGGTCAGAGTGTCGGCCTTGAAGTCTCGGTTCCCTCTAACTACTGATAGCAAGAGGTGCTGTATTTATACAGAAAAGTATAGAGTCCCTTTGTCCCTTGTGTTAGCCATTGTTGGGTATGAAGATGACGTATGGGATGAACCGGTTACGTAGATGTTTATGCAGGTGGATTCTAGCCCCTGCCTGGTTTCCTAGAACTCTTATGAATATTTAATCATACTGGATGAGCACATCGAAGCTGGTATAGGAGGCCATTGTTCGGGAAAAACCCTCCTTCTGTACCCAAACCACAGTCTAGATAAGGTTCAGCCCTCAGCGCCCGTTATTGTGGAGAATAGGGAACTAATGTAGGTGAAAGATTATGCCTATATTAGGGCATCTATATGAAACATAACACCCACTCCTCTTAATAGTCAACAATAATAAACAATGATATCAAACTACAAAGTCATACTAGGTGGTAGCGCATACAATTGTCAGTGAGCCACATAAAAACATTTTTTTTAAATTTAAAAGCATATTAAAAACATTTCTAAGAGAGAAAAAATGTGTAAAGTCAGTTTTTGAGATTGTACTGAAGCTAAAGTTCTAGCTGAGTCCCTTTTACAAGCTTTTTAGAAGGCCATGCTTTCTCTAGCGATAGTGTCAATTTAGTAGGAAATGTTCCAAATTGAATCCGAGTTGAAATGAAAAAGGAAACTCCGAATTCTTTCCCAGCACATTATGAGCCAATTGAAGATTAAGTGTCCTGGCTGGGAGACGCAACATCACAGTCACTTGCTGTAGGGGACGGGAATTGTAATATTTCACCCATTACGTCGATGGAGCACAGATGAAATTCAGTACTGCCCATAGTTAGCATATCGGCAGCCGGTGCTGTAGTCGATACCTCAGTGCCCGTAGTGCTAGTTGTAGCGCTTGTGCTGGTGTCAGCACTAGCGGTGGCTGAGCTGATGCTCACCCCAGTTGTTAAAGGCACCTGCGGGTTTTCAAGGAATGCAGTCGTCAGGATAGGAATACGCTGGGGACACAGTCGAGCGTGGGACCTCAGCGGTTCCAGCCTCGTGTTCAAGTCCGCAGGCGTCTCTGACTCGAGTGTCAGACAGATGTCCAACACGCATTCTTCACCGCAAAACAGGCATTGAAGAACAGGTAAGATGCAGTCCATCCAGTCTGGTCTAAACGATAAGAACCAAGAAGCACTCAGTTCTCGTAGGCGAGGCACGCCCAGATGTTGTACCATGCGCTCACGGTATCTACGTTCCGAAGAGCTTTCGCCATTTCGTTCGTGATTGGGCCGTCCATTGCGTATCAGGAAAATGACGATCAGGATTCCAGCTATTAAAAGCAGTATCAGAGGTAAACCTCCAAAGATGCTTCCAAATACGGAGTGTATAAAATTTGGGATAACTCCGAGGACTGTTTGGAAGGTGCTTAGAAAACCTGACGCTATGGTCTTAAATAAGTGTACAATACCACTCGTATCAGACATGTTAAAGATACGACCCACCATTTCTACGAAATGAAAGGGGCAGTTTGTACGAATAAGTGCCTGTATCTCGGTCGAGGTCCTTGCAACTTGAAGATCAAAGATCTCTTGAGCGGAGGTTAAGGGTACAGTTTGCTGTAAAAGCATGGCTTTCATTCTGCTCAAAGCGCCAAATTTTATAAAAGATATCTCTAGCGAAGGCCACAAAGGTGCCTCCCTGACTGTACTTGTTGGGGGAAACAATACTTGCATACAGCAAGTAACCCTGGTGTTCACGGTGACCAGATAGGCGATGCCCGGAAGCATGCCACAGCAACCTTGATCATTCAGCATCAAGTAGCTCCCATTTGAGAGTAACTCGAAAACTGGCGTGATCACGGCAGCTGGAGTTCCTATCATGTGGCAAGACAGATTCGCCACCGAACCATTACGAGCTCCGTGTAAAATAATGTCTTGACACATGAGAGAGCAGCTTAAAGCGTTCCTGCAGTTTGTACCACTCAGGAATACTTCACGATCCCCACTCCGGCACCGAAATTTATATGGTAATTCCCAGGATTCCTTAATGTATTCTTTACCCAATATTTCATATCTGCCTGCCTGCTTTTGCTCAAGGCAATACTGAAACTGAAAGGTCGTGACCGGGAGAGTGATATGGCCGTGGATTAGCCATTCTGTTGATGGTGATTCTGCCACTGTAAATGGTAGCCTGTCCAGTTTTTCAATATGCAGCATTGTATATTTAGCTCACCTTTGTGCCATTTTGATCTGTGTATCTGTTAGATTGTATTCAGAAAACAGAGACGTACTGTTTATAAAACGCCAATGCACAAAGTCTGCACGCAAAGATTGCAGCGTCCAGCTCAATAACATAATAGAACGTAACTGAGATTGGCCGTGTTGTAATATGGCTAAATCCTGTTCCAGTATGTCGATAGCAGAAGATACAATGTTGCCCAATGAATATATCCTGGAGGTCAAAGTTGTAAACCCATTATCTACCACAGCTAAAGCTTTTTCTAAGTTTATATGGTCTATTTCCCGTATTCTCTCTGTGGCCTCTTGTTGGGAAATCTTCCAGTTTTCATTATAGGCAGCATATATGCCTGCATATATGAAACGTTTTTGACGTGTTTTCCTGGGTCCTAGAAAAAAGTCCCTAAGATCCATGTCAAGTGAGAGTAAAGATAAGTGTTGTTTCACTTCTGCAAGTGTTGAGGTTTCTAGCCAACCGAGGCACAACTTCCCAACACTATAGGATGTCAATACCCCTGGATGTTCTCTCTGTACATAACCTGGGTCTGGCCTGTTGATACTGAGTCCCTCGGTGATGTTCAGGAATCGCTTATGACAGCTATTCGTGTCTAAGGGCCAAACCACCCACTGTTTCCAATTTGGGTCTGTTCTATTGTACTACAAGATGTCATCCACTTTTGCCCTTCTTTTGTAGTTGAATTCTGCCACCCTCCATATGTCGGTGTTGGAAACCTAGGGGTGTTCAGGTCCAAGACAGGATGTCTGTTGCACAGTATCATTTAAAAAGATCATCTGCTGTGGAATGAGGCATGCTCTAAATAGTGCCTCTGTACCCTGGACTTGCCAGTCCCTTGAACCCCAAACTGATTTTAAGTCAATTTCGTCTTTCCATAGGTCAAAACCCTGTTCAGACAATTGGGCCAAAAAGGAAGCAGAGTAAATCTGTTTAGTGTTTGTCAACATAATTTTCAGTGCTGATGTTGGTGCAACCATGTAGTAATATGAGGCTGGATCTGTGGTGTTAAACCCTGAAAAGTATGACAATTTCTGTGCAAACGTTTGTGAACTACTTTTTGGTGGTGTTGGGCAATGTTCCCACTGATGGTATTCAAAAACATTCCTAGGTGAAATGTATTTGTGCAGGAAATGATGACCATAATGTTGGTAACAGTACAATGTGTCATAATCTGAAGAACCCTCTAACATTTCATTATTCGAAAATGCAGCAGTTTTCTCTAAATCAGACAACATATTATTAACTGTTTCAGAGTCCCAATCATCAGAAAATGTACTTGAGGTAATGATATCACTTAATGAAATTTTAAATATATGATTAATTTTTAAAAGTTCTGTTGAACCGAATATGTTAAAATCAACCTTGTCCCATACTATACCATCTGGTATAGGAACTGCTGTAATGTTCACTGATGACAAGTCTCTTTGCTCACGATGTGATGATGGATGTGGCTTCAGTAGTATGTTGACCTTTTGGGCTGTGGAGCTTTGTTGAAGATAGCGTCCATTAATAAGCATACTAAAAGTTAGTACTAAGCCAAGCCAGAAAAGAAAAAACAATATCCCAGAAATTACCCAGAGTTCAATCCAAGGCGATACCAGGTATGTCTTTTTTAGAAAGTGAAGAAAGTTCTGTATTTGTTGCTTGAATGGTGTTTTGGCTGGCGCCGTTTCCGGCTCGCTTGGATCCAGAGAAAACGTATCAAAGATCATGAAATAGCCAGAAGCAGTTCGATCAATTGTAGGAATTGCATCGGGATTAGTTGAAATGTTATTTTGCTCTTGACGAGGCATGTTGATGTAGACTTCTGTATTAGGTCTAATTGCAACTTGTGAATTAGTCTGATGTTCATTCTGAATTTGAATGTTTGATTCAAGCGGAACAAGTTCCATAGCATTGTTGCTTAGTCCTTCATTCCTTACAGGTGGCTCTTCAAATGTGATGAGTCTTTCTGTTTGAACTTCTTGGATTGTAGCTAGAGGAGGGCGTCTGCTACTGTGGAGACCACAAGGCCTACTGCTTATTATTGGCCACATAGTGTGGTTTGATTAAGTCGATTGAGACAAATCTTTTCTCCTTTTTCCCGGCAAGAGGCGGCAAAAGTACAGTTCTTGTTCCTTGTACTGCAAGGGCTGGCACAGGTGTTCTGTATGAAGGTCCAAATTCCTTTTTGGCCGCAATTTTCTCTCTGACCAGATCCCCGACTTTTGGGATCCAGACAGGTCTTGCTGTGTCTGCCTTGACTTCCCCAGTGGCGGTCTGCTTTAGTCGGACATTGCTTTGTTTTGTCCTGGATTCATTTAGATCCTGTAAAACAGCCAAACGATCATGGATATCAAATGGTTTTTCATCCGCCACTGCGCCTTCACAATCAAGATCAGGTACCCACATTCGTGTCCCAAAGAGGACTTCATATGGAGTGACACCCCCTAGAGAGTTTCTTGGCTGGTTGTTTAACGCCCGCTGTACCCCATAAAGGTGTTTGACCCAACTATCGCCCTTGCCTAATACCCTAGCTGTTAAAGATTGCTTTAAGTCCCGGTTTTTCCTCTCCACAACCGAATTTCCCTCGGGATGGTACGGAGAGGAGTACCGCAATGCTACGCCCATTCCTTCCATGGCCTCTTTGTAAGCCCGAGAGCTAAACGCAGGGCCGCGGTCAGAATGTAACGTGCTAACTGCATATGTGCCGATAAAGACTCGCAAATCTTTTATAACAGTTCGAGCGTCAGCCAAGCGCTGAGGCCATACCTTGAGCCGGACGCACACGAACGGACAACCTAATGCTGTCTAATAATGGTATCTGTACTTGACGTGTTGTGGTGGACCCTTTCATCTGCTTGCAGATGTCGCAGTTCCAGACGTAGTCTCTAATCTGCCTTCTCATCGCAGGCCACCAGTAGCGTTGTTTCAACAAAGAAATAGTCTCCCTAAGTCCCGTATGTACAGAACCTATCCCTTCGCGTGCTGCCACAATTAAACCTAACCTACAATCCATATTTGGTAATACCCTATCCCCCACTCCAGGAATCTGAGCATATGGAATGTTACTTGCATTGAACTTGTAGGAGTATTTGAGTGGAAATTTTTTAGGTACTGCTGTGCTGCCTTTGCGTGAAGCAATGACAGCTACCATAATCTCACCGTCTATTCTCATTTTGGAACGAGTGAGTGCAGATACGGAAGCCGTGCGAACAGCCCCCTGTGCGGCTTCATCAGCCAATGAATTCCCTTCAACGTGAACACCATCACGTTGATGACTCAGTGTATGGATCACGTGAGTCCTTGGTAGCTCGTTTTTCAACTCTGCTACCTGTTCCCATAGCATTTTATGCTTAATTGTGCCACCTTTCACATCTTTAAACCCGTTTTCCTCCCAATGGTCTAGGTATTCATTATATGACTGAACACAGTAAAACAAATCACACACGATTAGTGTGGGGAATTCATGATCCGTATTTACCAATGCCAGTATCAGAGCTTTTAACTCTGCCAACTGTGCTGTGCAGTCTCCTAGCGATTGCGTTTTTGTGCAACTCGGATAGAACTTTCCATCCTGCATGTGACCTTTAACGATAGCACACTCTGCGCTGTATTGCTGCTTACTTCCAATGGGCTGTTGCGAGATCCGTCAGTATAAATAATATATTCATACTGATCGAGAGGCAAGATTTAATTTGGTAGAGGATATTCGTGTTCATATTGCAGGAATGCCTGAGTTTTTAAACTTGGATCAAATCTGTATTCAACGTCCGTTGCAGTAAGATATTTAGCCCATTGTATCCATCTTGGATGTAAGGCTTTCGCATTTGGAATGCTAGCCTTTGTAACAGCTTCTAAAGCCGGTACTGGGGTTACGACAATAATGTTTTTCCCCTGAGGCAGTGCTCTTTCTCTTGCTACAGCGGTCTGAACAGCTGTCAGGATTTTCTCTGTTGAAGTGAAACGCATTTCTGTACAGGTGTGATTTGTATGCGATTGGTACTGTTTCTCCTTCATTGAAGGTTAAGTAAGTGTACCTGCATTGACCCGCAATTATACGGATCACCAAGTGGCGTACGTTTACACGTGTTTGCAAGTGTTTGGAAGCTATCATGTCTTCCTGGAGTGAACAAAGAATATTAGTATGTTCTTGTGTCCAATTTCTGGCTGAAAAGTCAGGTTTTATTAGGTCATAGAAAGGTTTTACCCTTTGTGCGTAATCTAAAATGTATGTTCTGCCGAAATTTAGGAATCCCAGTATTGATTGTAAATTTTTTTATGATTTTGGAGGCTGGAGCAGCGCACACTTTTCTAAAAAGTTTGCTGCTAGACTTTTCCCTTCACTTGACAGCTCATATCCCCAAAATAGGACATTGAGGTGGGCTATTTTTGATTTTTTAAAGTTACATTTGTAGCCCTCAGTGGCAAATCCCATAATAATGGTGCTTACCCTGGTCAAGGGCCTCTCTAAGTCATCATCCGTTAGATAAATATCATCCACATAGGACAATGCTTCTCCATCAAATTTTTGAAGTAACTCTGTTACCCTTTCTGAAAATACCCCGGGGCTATTCTTATACCCTTGGGGGAGTCGACAAAATTGTCGCTGGGACCCTAACGCTGAGAATGCGGTCAAATACCTGCTTTCAGGCGCTATATTTTGGCAGAAAAATCCATTTGAGATATCAAGTGTTGTTTTGTATTTTTTCCGCACAATGTTATTTATTAATGCAGCACTATGTGCATTTTGGACAGCAAATGTCTTTGTGCATGAGTTTAAATGTCTGTAATCTAAAACTAGACGATATGCATTGTCAGGTTTAGAGATGGGAAACAAAGGATTGTTCATTGGAGAGGTACATTTTTCAATGACCCCCTGGTATTCAAGTTGATCTAAGATCTCCCTGACCTGTTTTTTAGCTTCTTGCTTTATTGGGTATTTCCTCTGAGCATTAGGTGAAACTTTTAACGGGATCACGTGGTAGGTTGAATCCTCATCCCACCCAGCGTGATTTTTGTACAATGCTGGAGCTTGGGCTACTGCCCACTCCCGTGCATATGTATGTTTAAGTTGAATGGGAACATGGTCGGAAAATGCAGGAAAAATTATACTTTCTCCCCTGGGGCACTCCATTACGAATGCTGGCGGCCAATCTTGTTCGGCTAATAGGATGTCAAACCCAGATGAAAAGTTCTTCCAAAAGAGACCTTTTATTTTTCTGGGCTTGTCCCCCTCCATCCGGAGTGTTATTTTCTGTAACTTAAGTGGGACGCTCACCCTTTTGTCTGGTGTTTCCACCGTGAGGTAATCATTCAAGTCCGCTGTCACCAGAAATTCCTTCAGGTTCTGGCGAGCTATTGTTACTTCTGCCGCACTGTCTAGCATCGTCAGAGCCCATTCCCCGTTCCGAAGTTGTGCCCTCAGAATTCTGGGCATGTCTGATTTTCAGACCAGCAACTTTCTTTTTCTTAAATTGAGGTTTTGATTTTTGCTTATCTTCTTTTTTGGAAGTAAAGTCTTGAGCGCGCTGCTTGTCTCTGGACTGTGTGCGCTCTTCTCTGTGTTCTGACCGTCCTTCTCTCTGAGTTTTTCTTCGAGTCCTGAAAGGAATGAGAGGAACGTGTATCAGTATCCTGATACCTGTCAGGTTTCCTAATATTATCCCTATTCCTAAGGTTGTACCTCTTTTCAGAGGGCTCCTGTGGAGGAGACCTACCTCGAGACTGAGATCTGTTGTCTTTAAACTTTTGTTGTTTTTTATTATCCCACTTCTTTTTAGAAGAAGTCGGTGTCTGCTTCGAAGTGTCCTTTTCGGGACTGCCCATTAGTTGAGGTTTTTTCAGCTTTTCCCCCCAAACTATCCCTGCCTAACTCTGCATACGCAGTTTCAATTACTTTGGGTAGTTCATTCTCCTGTTCTAATGGAGAGAACTCCCGTAGGCGTTAGCGGATTGCCACTGATGCTACGTCCCCTTTAATGTTAGCTAGTATTATGGATGATACCTGGTCGTAGTTATTTAATAACTTCATCCCTAAGTTCAGGGCAGGCTCTGCTCCGTACTCATTTTGTATTTGTCTTAATACATCTGGTATCACTGCTAATGAAGGAATACCATGAGTTCCGGTATATATGGCAGCAAAGACTGTACCCCAAGAGGTACAATCCTCTAACTGTGGTGTAATCACCATGGGCAAGCAGATTGTTAACATTCTGTGTTTTTCAAATGGTGTTGTATTTGGAAATACTGCTTCTAACTGGGTTATTTTCTGAGCTACCCAGAAAGGAATTTGTTCATGTTTTGTGGGCAATTTACCCATTACCGCGTGTAATGTTTGTGGAGTAATTTTAGTAGCTGTGCTCTGTGTAGGAGCTGTATTTGGTGTAATTACTGTTTGTTGGACTGCAAGTGTCCTCATGACGAATTCTGTCATGTTTCTGTAAAGTTTTATCAACTCTTTATGTTGAAAAAGCAATTCATCATTTGGCATTGTGTCAATGTCAGGATGTGGTGCATAGGTCGCTAATATCGGCCATGTTGCTCCTGGTCTTCCTAATGGACCAAGTCTTGCTCTTCTTCTTGAGTGGGGTAGGGCGCCATTAAACCAGAAATTATGTTCCTGGTAGGTAAGCGGAATCTCAATCTCCTCAAACGGAGTGTAGACCGCTGGGACTTCTTCATGTGTATAATAATGAAAAGTTCTTGTTATAGCATTTGCTGCTGGGAATGTAACCCATGAATAGAACACCTCTGTTTGGAAATCTTGGTGTGCCTCCATCACGAATATTACTACACCTCCTCTGGCTGGTACACCATTTTTGAGGAGTTTAACTGTGAGTGTGTGTCTTACATTGGGTGCAATTTGTATTGCATTGGCATTTTCCTCCTCATCTGACTGACCTATTTGTGCCAGCGGGTCTAATTCTCCGTTTTCGGTAGTCATTGTGTTAAGAACACGGAATAACTGTCCAAGGAAATTAAGATAAGGTGTTTTGCACAATTTTGGGAACTAAATGTCCTTCAAGCTTGATTAACCAACAGCCAATAAATAGGATATCTCGCCTACTCAGCTGTGGCGGAGTTTGTGCCCACCCACTCTAGACGTCTCTGGTTTTTGTGAGTAGGGGTCTCTGAGAATAAGCACGACTGAACTACTCAGATTCTACTGTTAAATAAGTACCAAACCAACGTTGGTGGCGCCATGTAGTGTAGTTTCTATAGTACCCCTGCAGGACCTGCGCTTTTGGATAACATACACTGTGGGCCTGGTGGTAGACTGATTCTGAGCACCCCCACCGCGTATGTTAGCCTGTTTGCATTAGCTAGCTCACAGTGCCACTAGAATCTCCTTTTTATCAGAGAGATTAGTTTTTGGCAACCTCAGAACACGACAACCCTGATTCCTCAGACTCGTGGAAACAATGTACTACTTTTCGCTCAGTCACTCGTGCTTGCTCATTTGGTCTCAGAGAGTTACACAGAAGAAACAGTCGAGCGTGTTTACAATAACAATTTATTGCACAGTTGTTCTTCTAGTATAAAATATATGTGCTGCGACAACTGTTAAACAGTAGCAGAGATATATGATCAGCAGTACAGTGAATAGAAAAGGATAGTACAGTTCTACCATTTTGCAATAGTCATGAACATATACATGAATATAAAGTGCATTTATAAAATAAAGTGCATACTCCTACGATGCCTGTCTAGATGTACCTAAGTGTACCTAGCATGTGAGTAGGTGCGAAAGAAGCCAAGAATCCCGCTAGGATTTAGTCAAACCCCATTACCTGAATAATGAGAGTGTGGGACCTAGTCCTGGTCTCGAGTTGGACACCCCGCAAGGGATGATTAGACCACTGTCAGCTGGAGCAACTGCATGCAGGAGCCTCAGCGTCTCTGGTCAGTGTGTCGGCCTGGAAGTCTCGGTTCCCTCTAACTACTGATAGCAAGAGGTGCTGTATTTATACAGAAAAGTATAGAGTCCCCTTGTCCCTTGTGTTAGCCATTGTTGGGTATGAAGATGATGTATGGGATGAACCGGTTACGTAGATGTTTATGCAGGTGGATTCTAGCCCCTGCCTGGTTTCCTAGAACTCTTATGAATATTTAATCATACTGGATGAGCACATCGAAGATGGTATAGGAGGCCATTGTTTGGGAAAAACCCTCCTTCTGTACCCAAACCACAGTCTAGATAAGGTTCAGCCCTCAGCGCCAGTTATTGTGGAGAATAGGGAACTAATGTAGGTGAAAGATTATGCCTATATTAGGCCATCTTAAACTATGCCTATATTAGGGCATCTATATGAAACATAACAACTTTGCTCATGACATGGTCAGTGACATCACTGATGACATCATCCACTGATTGTGAGTGTTAAACATATATACTAAGGTACAACAAAAGTTAAATTACTATGCTCTGTGTACTGCTGAGTGATAATCTTTCTAACATATATTATGTGAGTGGCTGTGTGACTGTGTGTATCTATGTGTGAGTGAATGTCTGAATGGCTGTATAGGTGTGTGAGTGACTGTATGGGTGAATAAGTGGGTATGTGAGTACCTGTATGGGTGAATAAGTGGGTGTGTGAGTAATTGTATGGCTGTGGGAGTGGCTGTGTGACTGGCTGTGTTGGTGAGTGAGTGTGTGTGTGAGTGGCTGTATGGGTGAGTGGCTATGTGAGTAGCTGTATGGGTGAGTGAATGGGTATGTGAGTGGATCTATGGATGTGTTGAGTGGGTGTGAGTGTCTGTATTGGTGAGTGAGTGGCTGTTTGAGTTAATGTGTAGGTGAGTGAGTGGCTGCATGGGTCTGTGAGTGGATATGTGAGTGGTTGTATCGGTGACTAACTGGCTGTATGAGTGGCTGTATGAGTGAGTGACGGTGTGTGTAAGTGGCAATATGAGTGACTGAGTGGCTGTTTGATTAACTGATTGGTTGTCTGAGTGGCTGCATTGGAAAGTGAGTGTCAATGTGAATGGCTGTATGGGTAAGTGAGCGGCTCTGTTGAGAGGCAGTATGCATAAGTGGGTGTGTGAGTGGTTGAATGGGTAAATACGTGGTTGTGTAAGTAGCTGTATGGGTGAGTGGCTGTGTGAGTGACTGTACAGTGAGTGAGTGGCTCTGTGAGTAGGTGTGTGGGAAGTCAGTGGCTGTATGGGTGAGTGGGTGGCTGTGTGAATGGCTCTATCGATCAGTGAGTGGGTGTGCGAGTGGTTCTATGGGTGTATGAATTGTGTGAGTGAGTGAATGTGTGAGTGGTTCTGTGGATGATGTCATCAGTGATGTCATTTGAGATGTCATCAGTGATGTCACTGACCATGTCATAAGTGATGTAATATGTGAGGTCATAAGCAGTGCATTGCAGGAGCGTACGTTATAGTTGGCTCAGGTAACTATAACTGCTGAATTTCAATGGTTTCGTACAAGTGAAATCTGAGCCTAACTATAACGTCACTGTAACCTTTGTTTTTTTCAGTGAATTTCTAAGGTTTTTTAACGCAAGTTCCTAACTATAAAATCCCTATAACCTTTGTTTTTTTCAGTGAATTTCTAAGGTTTTTCAAATTCTACTTGTACAGTATAATGTCCCTGTAATGTTTAGTTTTTTTAGTTAAGTACTAGGGTTCATTTTTAATATTTGATATACTACAATTTATTTAGATTTTAAATTTTTTTTTTGCCTGAGAACATCCCTGTAACCTTTGTTTTTTCTTAGTGAATTTCAAATGTTTTTTTAATTTTATTTCCTAACTGTAACCTCTAACCTTTCAGAGTGGTTGTGTGAGTGGCTGTATAGGTTGGCGAGTGGGTTTGTGAATGGATGTATGGGTCTGTGACTGGGTCTGTGAGTGGTTATGTGGGTGTCTGAGTGGGTGTATGAGTACCTGTGTGGGTGTATGAGTGGGTTTGTGAGTGGATGTATGGGTTTGTGAGTGGGTGTGTGAGTGACTGTATGGGTCTGTGAGTGGGTGTGTGAGGAGCTGTGTGGGTTTGTGAGTGGCTTTATGGGTCTGTGAGTGGGTGTGTGAGTGGATGTATGGGTCTGTACAGTGGGAGAATAAAGGGGGCAGGGTCTCCGATGAGCTCTCAGCAACCTCACTGTTTGGGACTTACTGGTGATAACAGGAGGGGTTCTAGGCCCCCAAGGACCCTCAGCATACAAGGGGACTTCATACCCCAACCGGTAGTGCACCAGGAGGTGCGTTTGCAGAGTGGTGGAGAAAAGGGATGTGGCCTCCAACAACCTCTCAGCAATCCCGCGGTGTGGGACTTACTGGAGGTAACAGGAGGGGTTATTGGCCCCCAAGGACCATCAGCATCCAAGGGGACTTCATCCCCCAACAAGTAGTGCACCAGGAGTCGCGTTTGCAAAGAGGTGGAGAAAGAGGGCAGGGTCACCGACGACCTCTCAGCAATTCGCGTAACAGAAGGGGTTCTTGTGCGCCAGGAGGTGCATTTGCATAGTAGTAGAGAAAGGGGGCGTGGCCTCTGACAAACTTTCAGAAATCCTACTGTGTGGGAATTACTGGAGGTAACAGGAGGGGTTCTTGGCCCCCAAAAACCCTCAGCATTCATAAGGACTTCATCCCCAACCAGTAGTGCACCAGGAGGCATGTTTGCAGAGTGGTGGACAAAGGGGGCGGGGTCTCGATCTGCGTCAGGATCCGCGGTTTCATAGGGGACGGAGGTTGCGCTGAGCACCGCGGGGGATCTGTGGATTCCAGCAGGTGTTAAGAAAAAATGCTATAAGGCAATTTATTGGTCTTTATGGGTCCCTCTGGGACCTCTCTAACACACCCATGGTGTCAGGGTACCTCTACCTTGACCCCTTTATTCACTTTGCACAGACATTTTCAGCCCAGAGGACTGTTTCTTGACAAACAAAATGGCGGCCGCCACTTTTCTGTTAAGGTGCAGCCAGCCAATCAGGACTTTGCTTTGACGCGTGGATCTGTGGATCCGCGTCCCTATATATAGACATTTGTTTTCCGGTTATTACCTGTAAAACTACTGAATGGATTTACACCAAATCAGAAAAAGCGTGGTCTGTGGAACAAAATCTACCTTCCTACCAAATTTAGTGTAATTCTGTTCAGTAGTTTGGGCTGTAGTCGTGTTCAAAACCCCTATGGGAATTAACATAGGGAAAACACGTTTTGGGACCCCTCCTTTTTCTCGGCCCCCGCTTGACAAGTCACCCTGAAACTTTCTAGACTCTATCTGAAGTGAGTTTTGAATTATTTTGGAAAATTTCGTGAAGATTAGTCAACTAGCGCCAAAGATATACGCAACTAAAAAAACAGCTTTTTAATAGAAATCAAGTCCTACCTATAACTACCTACTGGTGACTGCCAGCAGGTAATATTATATATATATTTTTTTCCCTCCAGTTCCAACCTCCCAGTGATGATCGGATACCAACACAAAGGTACGACACTTCAGTGATTTTCCTCGCACATTTATTTATGTTGCTATGATGTGTGTATATATATATATATACACACATATATATATATATACACATATATATATGTATACACACATATATATATATATATATACTCACACATATATATATACATATATATATATATATATATATATATATATATATATATATATATATATATATATATAGTGAATTTTAAACTGGATTGTTACAGGAAATCATGGTATCTTGATCCTTGCTGGAAGAAAGGACAAATAGGAGTCGCTTTTGCTATCTTCAGTAAATTACGTTTTTAAAATATTAATAGAGAGAGTGAAAATGTGTATGCGGCAAAGCCTCTAAGCCTCACTATTAATGACTGTGACAAGCAACACTGTGACTCGGGATAATGAAAATTATTGATAAGTAATTCGAGCATTATTCCCGGCCTACTCATAATGAGGGTGAATGAAGAAAACATTTAATAAAACATAAAGCGAGCACACTGAACTCTTAGACCACATTACAAGTGGGCTTTTAAACTGATTCAGATTATGAGCCACGCAGTAATGGTGCATGCAATATTATTGCAGGTAATACCTAGGGCACAGCCATCAAAACTCGTCCCTGGACAAATGCCTGGAATTTGTGGACCACACACGGAAATCAGTTCAGTAGCACAAGATTCTGCATGTTATTCCCCATTCCATGACTCCGAAAACATGGATACGTTTTAATTAAACGGCTATTGTGCATCTCAGACTTACCAATACCCACAGCATCAGTAATTACAAGTTGCAAGACGACGGCTTCCGCATAAATTGTGATTTGGGTCTCTAGTTTTATTTTTAGTTTATAAGTTCAATTGAAGCCTTGCAGCCTGTAAAGAAGCAACATAGAGGGAGCTGTCTTCTTTGCCACATGTGTGGAAAGCAAAAAAGCCCCGTTTAAACAACTGACAATTACAAATCCCCCCTCGCTCTGCTATAATGTGAAACAGGGAGCGCGCTTCAAAGTGGCTGACCTTCGGACTCCCGGCTCTTTCATTAACTGTCCGCCGAGGTGATTCCTGGCCAAATACAGGCAATTCGGGGCCTGTCACAGAATTAGAAGATGAATTAGGGGTTGCTGCCACAAATTTATAGCCACCAAGGCCTTTCGTGATTAAATTCCTCGGGACGAAAAGTAATTCCAGAGGCCACCTTCTTAATTTATCCCAAGATCAGCGACAGGGCGACGAGGAAGGGGATAACACTTTTCCCTTCAAATTATCACAAGATTTGATCAGCAGTTATTTTTTTCGATGGGGATTAAAGGCAAGCAGGAAACATTAATTTAAAGATGGCTAAATCAACTCAGCCCTATTCTGTAGTGTAAATAAGAGATTACGAAGGGCATATAAGACTGGCGACGCTATTTTCGGTCTGGTGACAAGACACATTTGTTCGTGCAAGGAAAGTGCCTTCTATGAAATAGGGAGAGACATCCTTCTAATTTTGTGTCCTGATTTACACCGTTTTCACAAATCAACATCTTGGCGAAAAGGAAGAAAATGAGCGGCTTTCCAAGATGGAGGAGACAAAAGATGGCTGGTGGAGGTGTCAGCATCTGAGACGCTGTTTGCTCAAGTTTTTCTAGGGTGGTTAAGAATGAAGACTAGAGAGCTAATATCTTTATTCGATTTGGTGCTCTTATGCCAATGGAGGCTTCATTACGCTGCTAGGAACCGGAGAAAGAACCAGATTTGTTTGGGAAAAGCCAGATCTATTTGTTTGTGTTTCTCCAATATGTTGGTTCGACTGCAAAGGCAGATGGAATGGATTTCCACAGCGAAGTGGCCTGAACTGCGGAAGCTCAACTACCCACTCAAGTGATTCTTTTTAGATGACAAAGTGTAGCATTGAACAAAGTATATTTTTAGGATGGTATCAAAGTAATATGGACAAACTATTTGCCTTCTCAACCAGTCGTAGTTTGACAATGAACGCTGTGATTTTCAGCAAGGGTAACCAAAGCGGAGGTGAAAGCCTAACAGGGCTGCCTGCAAAGCGATCATGGAACGAATAACATAGTGCTGTGGGCAATAGTCTGCGTTATGGTCTACGCTGCACATAATGCAGTAACAATGTACTACTCACATTTTATTGGGTAGTCTTTTCTTGACGTGTAAGAGTGCTGTGAAGAACGGCAAGCTACAGACTCTAAACCTCAGGCATGTGTAGATGCAGAGAGGCAAAATTTGCATCTCGGCTGCTTCAGGTCTAACTCTTGGCCATTTTGAAGGTGTCCCTGTGCATAGTCTGCTCTCACCGCAAGGATTTCCTGATAAATCTATGGTTTAGTTTAGGGGCCTCCCTTATCTGATGCTGTTGGCTTCCTTCCTGCAGAGGTGGTACTGACTGACAAAGAGGTTGCATGTGCTGCCACAGTCCCCAAAGAGATACTGTACCGGATAGGCCAGAAGCGAAGTTCAATGGGGTGCAATGTCTTGAACCCACTGTCTTCTCCGGTGAGTGTTATCTTCAACTTATCAAAACTCTCAAATCTGCTGCACTCAGAAGAAATCTGCAGAGGATTATCCCCCTTATCTCTGCATGCTAAAAATAAACTGACTAGGTTTCTTAATTCAGACTTAAGTGAGTTTTTAGGGGTGGCTTAGAAAAATCCAAGCCAGCTAGAGCTTGAAGCTGCAGATATTCATGTACACAAACAACCTATTTTAGAGAGGAGTCTTAACTCCACTGAGAATGAAACTGTGGTATGGATGCCAATGCTGGTACGTTAGCATGGTGGGATAATGAACGTCTGCACATATGTTTGTGTGTATGCTTCCACTAGGTGGTTTGCATCGTGTGTAAATTTAGGTTAAACAAAAAATTCAAAATTCACTGAATTGTTTTAAAAAAAAGTATGTTGGCTAATGGGCAGTCCGGCCACTGTCATTGGGCAGGGGTAGGTGGGGTGGGGGCCAGCGCCAGCAATGGTGGCTAAGGCAGTGGTTGGGGGCATCCACACAAGCTTCCTAAGAAATACTGCAAGGAATACCAAGCGAAAAGCTTCATGCCTTGCGAGAGGCGGTTGAGAAATATAGCCCATTATTGCCAAACACAGCAGTTTGAATTTCACCTGATTAGGTGTATCAAGACCGGTCTGAATGGATTTCAGAATTTTGAAATTCTTTCCTTGAAGTAAGCACCTATATTACTACACAACTGTTGAGAGGGAGGGATCGCGGAGTCAGAGGGTAATGAGTCAAATCATTTTTGAAAAATACAAGAAAAACCTTCTTGACATTAAGGTCTCAAATATGACCTGCGTGTAGCAGAATTCCTGTGTGGAGTTATGCTCTGCTCAATTATAAGAGGACCAGTGGTCCACCGGACCTGCTTTTCCTGGTTGGAAAATCTGGCTACCAAAATTGCTTAGGTTTTAAAGGCTGCATTGCCAGCTGGACCTGTTTCCCAGCCCCGATCCTCTGCCAAGGCATTGGGGGAGCATGCAATGCTCAGCGTGCCAGGTACCATTCTCCCCAGCCCTCCCCATCTTTACCACCCCCACTATTCCCACCACCACTGGCACACAGGTCCTGGAGCCATTTATTATCTGTTTGGGGCAGGTGGAAAATGTCTGTGTTAACCCCTCGAAGCTGAGAAAACTATGCAGAATCCTGCCCAAAAATTACAGGGCAACACAGTGATTCCACATTTTGAGGGCTCTAACTCACAATTGAAGGAATTCTGAGTGGAGAGTCCGGCCAATATCGGTAATCTCTTCAATTCTTTTAAACTCTTAATCAGGGCCCAAGTGCTTTGCATAATCTGGAGATGTAGAATATTTGTGAGAGGTGCAAAACAGATGCAAGATAAAATAATGAGCATATTAAAACATTTATACTAAAATTGTTTTGTTTTATCCCAAGACATTCAATTAGAATTAGTGTTATTAGGGCTATTACAATTAAGTACAGAGGTCAAGGTCAGTAACAAAGGAGCCCATGGTCATCATTTGATCCTTTATCTGGGGCTTTCCCTGGGCAGCTAAGCCTTGCTTGGATTTACTAATGCCATTGTAGCCAGGGTGGTGAAGTGGTGGGAGACCCCTATGCTTGAATTGTCAGTTGTAATATTGCTACAGACCGAGTACACTCATCTCTGAGGCACTCGGGTGGAGCACATGAAGTAACCAGGGATAAGTTGTGCTAAATGTCATTTAGTCCTTTTTTAGAATTCTCCTAACAGCCAGGGGTCGAGGTAGTACTGGTTCACAGGGCCACATTAGGAGTCTGAAGATCTTCCTGCAGAAAGACAAAAAACCCTTGTCTAATTGGTCTCTTTTATACCCATATTCATCGTGTACTGTTCCGTTAGTACCCCTTCCTCTGTATTTTTAGTAGTAGAGGTGGGCCAGTCACTGAAAGCTCGAGGCAGGCTTGAGTGAGATGCCTGGCTCTGGCTCAGCTCGAGGTCTTCTTGGGCCAACGAGCCCAACACGAGCCAATCTTCCATGTGGTTTCTGACTGCCACCATGCTCTAACCTCGTGCACCAAGATTTGAAGACAAAGCATTACATGTTGATGTAAAGCAGCAGACGGAAAAAGATACCCATCTAAGGGCTAAACTGCACCACGTGCAAGAAGAAAACCAGTGATATCAAGCTACCATGTTCGCAAATTGTGTGACCCTATGCAAATATTTAGTTCACAAAGCCTCCTTTCTCTGTATCACCACATATGACAGCACCTTCAGATACAGGAGTTCAGGATTTGCACCGTTCAAAAAGCCCTTGTGTTTGATTTAATAGTCTACAATGTTGTTCCATTTATAATGAGATAATAATATTTCTGAAAGAATCTTAGCCATTTTAGGGAATACATGACAACTGACGTGACTCTTCATTTACTGACGCCATTGTGGCCAGGGCGGTAAATTGGTGGGCAGGAATAATTCCAAGTTCACGTTTAAAAAACACAATTTAAAAAAAATCTTTCTCATTATAGGGATATGAGTTGGTGTAGTAAATATGTTTTTTTAGAATTTCAAAGAGATGTTATCATGTTTTTACATGATGTTTGTTGTATGATTTATTTGCCAAACATTTCCAGGGCTAAGCTCGTGCAAGAGCTGTTAGAGCCAAGCCAGACCCCTGCCTCGGCTCTCTCCATTATTACCTTGTTGGATCAACCACCTCTATTTACTGGGAACACAGTGGTCAGGTTTTCGAATTACACCTCCTTAATATCGGATTTGGGAAGTATGTTCCTCTAAGAGTAATTCTTTCTGGGAGAAAGGATGCCAGAGTCCATCCGGGTCATTTTTCTGATATGTAAAATGTTGTGTCCATTCCTTCCTACTCTCACACATTTCTCTGGTCTTCCTGCTCACAATCCTTGCACGACCACTAAAGCAGTCCATCGCTTCAGGGACTCTGTAATCTGTTCTCCAAATGGCAAGCGTCTTCCTCTCATACTTGGTGTATCACTCAAGTGTCTCCATCTGTCTACTGGGGTCATCACATTACATTCTCTTTCTCTATCAGGTGTCAGAGAGTGCTTCATTTGTAAAAACAAAAAAAAATAGGTACGGGCCTCCAAAATGTTTCTTAGAAGGCTGTTCCAAGAGGAGATGTAGGCAGATCTTACCTTACTCTCTTTTAAGGTCTTGCCTACATACAGCTGTAGCTGTCAAAGACTATTTTCACCAATGCATTAAAATATATACATTAAGTTGGGTTTGGGTCACCCTCTTTCACTTGTTTTGATGTTTCTTATTCAATGGTTTTCCTCACTATTCTTTGTTTGACTCTCTGGAGCATTTCTTCTTAACTTTTTTCTGATTGGATAACTTGCGTCCTTCCACAGCTTGTACTCAGAGTGCTACTTTATTCTTTTTCCTTTCAGCACTCCATGGGATTGCATGTGTTTTCTTGCTCTACCCATCATGTGCTGTTTCCCACCTCAAATAATGTACTGTGTTCCATGTTGCTTCCTTCTCCCTTCCTCTAACTTGTCTGCTACTTCCCTCACCCCTCCCAGCCATGCATTGTTTTTACGTTAATTCTTTTTTATTTTTCTCCTCCCTTCTTGCTTCAAGATCCTTTGTTACTCCCCACCACCTCACCAGTCATTCCCTGCTGCTCTCCCACATTGACTTCTCCCCACACCGCTCTTCCATTGCCTCCCCACCCCTCCTATTGCAGTGCTTGCGTTCTTTAAAAATAAATACATGTTTTTGTTTTTGGGGGTTCAGCAGCTGCAACTTGCTGCAGGGTCGATCCTTTTTCAAAATACACATTCGTGCATATTTAAATTACTTTTTATTTACCAATTCATGATTGGTATCCACCATCTTGCAACAGTACTTGAAAAAGAAAAACAAAATAGTGGCCGCCTTATGCCATTTATTTGCATGCTTGGTGGCGAATGCAGACTTATACGTCATCATGTTAGGCCAAAGTAGCGCCATAGGCAAAAAACAAAAAACACTGACAATGCGAATAGGTCTGCATTAGCTGCCAAAAGGCGAGACCTATTAACTTTGCCAATGCTTGTTGAACACATGTCCTAGCAGCAGCTGCAGCGCTACTACCTGCCTGTAGTCCCAGCCAATGCTGACCATTCGTCGGTGCTGTAGTCAGCCTGGCCGTAGTACAGGATGTACACCATTCAGGTTGGGAGGGCAATAGGCGTCTTTTTATTTCCATTGTGGCTTGTGGAAATAGAAAAGGTGCTGCTAAAACACTCAGTAATGTCATGTGCATCTATTTCTATTAACTTTATTTAAATAAAAGAACTGCTCTGCTCCCATCCACTGCTTTGCAAATTAAGGTAGCTGAAGATCAGGAGCTAGACAGTGCAAGAGGCGGCCAAGAATCCGGTTCCTATGAAATAAGTGTCAGTGATGCACCCCGGCAGCCACTATCACAAATTAAGTAGTGATCAGTTAAACAAAGATGTGATATATCAATCCTAAATCCATGGCTAAGACAAATATGCAAACACCACTGTTCATAGTCCTGGATTGGTGAGTTAAACCTGGCTGACCCTTGTCGGCTTTTCTATTTTTGCCTTCTGAAAGAGACAGTGGGTGTGGTAATAAAAAGTCTAGCTCAATTGGAGGGGCCAAGTATAAGCGTGACACGTATAGAATTTCCACTAATGCAACTGATGATTGTTCTATGCGAAGTTTTCAACCATTAATGGCAGAAAGTCTCAATTCTGGTGCATTGCCTGGTCTACAACTCAATAAATATAAAACACAGACTCCTGTATCTGAAGGTGCTGTCATATGTGGTGATACAGAGAAAGGAGGCTTTGAAAAAAATCAAAGGCCTTAGTTAGAGTCTGATGGACATGATACTCTCTCACAAAAGTGACAGATGTTGTGTTTGCTGTATTACAAGTGCATTAAAGTCAATGGGACTTATGATATGTCCGACTGGATATCCGCCATGTTTGTGACAGACTACCCGGACTACCAAACACTAAATAAGGCCCACAGTCATGCATCCTGTTCGAATCTTATATGGCAACAGTTAACTCTGTGGGGCAATCTGACAACTGTATAAACTAAATGTGTATTGCTTTATTTGTAAATTATAGTAAGCTGCTGGGTGAGAAGTCGTAAGTACACCAGTTTTTTTCTCTAATGTGCAGCTTCCATTATCTTATGGTGAATGAAAAATTTCCTAGCTACCGTAACGGAAAGTTTCAATTCTATTAAGGACTCGGAGGCGAGGATTATGCTATTCTTTCTCCACTTTATTGAATAGCAGCGATTTGAAGTTAAGTAAACCAAACTACTATTCCCATGAAACATCGGGAACAACTACAAATAACATGATGGAGTGTCCATGGATAGAGAGTCCCCTTCCATCTGCACCAATCTCAGGGCTCCAAGGTGTTGGTAGTCCTCCGTCACTGTCCATTCCCCCCATTTCGTCGCTCACGGTCAGCCAACCAGGACGCATCACAAATCTTGTTTGCCAGACTCGCCTGTAGAAGCAAAGATATATTGTAAGCGACAGCAATGGCTAAGGTTTAGCCCTGTAGGGGAACGTCACAGAACATTCGCAAGAGAACCTTGACAGTTAATGTGAACAATTCAGATAAACCATTTTACTTACCCCAGTACGAAGGTGGGAAGGTACCAAATAGAACCTTGTACCCTGGGTGGGATAATCCTCGCCTCCGAGTCCTTAATAGAATTGAAACTTTCCGTTACGGTAGCTAGGAAATTTTTCATTCTATGTCAGGACTGGAGGCGAGGATTATGCTTTTTTAAAGCTTGCTCACGACCAAGTGAGCCATGTCAATAACCGGCTTGAAATAAAACCGTTTAAAGGTAGAGTCTGAAGACCAGTCTGCTGCATTCAGAATGTCTTCCAGACGAGCTCCCAGGGTAAATGCTTTAGAGGCCATTGCCCCTCTGGTAGAATGAGCGCCGAAGGCCTGAAGGTCAATTCCAGCTTCCTGCATCACCCACCTTACCCAACGGGCAATAGTGGGGGAAGACACCGCCTTATGGGGCTTCTTGAGCGCAATAAGTAATTGTCGCTCTCCTGGAGGACGGAACTCCTCCGACATCTCCTCATATGCTTTGAGGCAAGAGACAACGCACAACTTCGGAGAATCCGGAAAAGCAGGATAAGAGATGGTCTTCGTCCCACATTTAGTGCGTCTACGAATGGTGAAGGTAACTCCCGTAGGGGAGAATATCCTGCCTGAAACGTCCAGGGCCCTGAGATCGGAAACCCGTCTGCAAGATATAAGGCAAAGAAGCATGGCCAATTTCGCCGAAAGCTCTTTCCTAGAGAGGAATCTGTTCAGCTGCCAGGACAAAAACAAGTTCAAAACCTGATTAACATCTCAGAGCTGAGAATAACGAGGCTCGGGCGGATGCCTCGAAGAAGACGGCAGACCCAGGGATGTTCACCCACAGGAGATCCATCCACCATGGTATGACCCGCCGAAATGGCCGAATGGAAGGTATTAATGGTTCTATAAGCCAGGCCTTCCTCCGCCAGGGCAGCCAAAAAATTCAGAATGGAGGTCACATCCGCTGCCACGGGATTGAGACTCTTTCGCACACACCAACAATACCATCTTCTCCAGGAGGAGCGGTACCGCTTGACGGTACTATCGGCCCAGGCCTTGGACATTAATTTCTCAGCCACTCCCGAAAGGCCTGGGACCGCCCATCGTCCCCTGTAATCCGCCACGCCATCAGGGCTAGGGAGCCTTGCGCGATTAATGGGTGAGGATCCTTGTCCGGACTGAGAAGGAGAGTTGGAAAGCGGGGGAGAAGGATTGGAGAATCCCAAGAAAGTTCCAGAAGAACCGGAAACCAAACTTGAGACCTCCAGATTGGCGATATAAGCACCACGTCCGCTCTCTGGCGTCGAACTTGGGCCGAGACCCTCGTTAGCATGGCGAACGGGAGAAAGGCATAACCTGTTTTGCCCCGCCAGTCCTGAAGGAACGCGTCCGTCCGCGCTGCCAGGGGATCCGGCCTCCAGCTGAAGAACCGGGGAAGCTGGTAGTCTAGGCGGGAAGCAAAGAGATCCAATGAAAACGGGCCCCAAATGCTCTGCAGGTCCGCAAAGACCCCCGGGTGTAGTTTCCAGAGACTCACGTCGTGGAAATGGCGTGAGTGGAAATCTGCCACCTCGTTGTCTTGACCCGGAAGATACTCCGCCGTAACGGAAATGTGATGATCCAGGCAGTACTGCCAGAAATTCGCTGCCAGGTCCGAAAGTGCTCTCGATCGCGTGCCCCCTAGATGGTTGATGTATCGGACCGCCGATATGTTGTCCATCTTGAGGAGGACGCAGGACCGGATCGAGTCCTTGGTCCAGCATTGGATCGCGAATGATCCCACCAAGACCTCCAGACAATTGATGTGTAACCGTTGCTCTTGTGGTGACCACACATCTCCAGTAGCGAAGTCGCCACACCTTGCGCCCCAGCTGGATCTGCTGGCGTCTGACTCGATAACGATATCTGGCGCGGAACCGAAAATTGCACGCCCATTCCATGCTTCCATATTGGTGAGCCACCACTGGAGCTCCTCTCTGGCGTCTGCCGAGAGGCTCACTTTCTGTGAGTACGAGAGGCCTCTGCGTAAGTGTGTGGCCTTGAAGCGCTGAGGGCTCTGTAATGGAGCGGACCCGTGAAAATAGCCTGGATTGAGGCCGAGAGGAGACCCACTATACGGGCTAGTTGCCGGAGGAAAAGTTGGGTCTGTGCGAGAGCTCTCCTGATCTCGTGACGGATCTTCGTCATCTTGCGAGACGGAAGGCTGAGAGTAGACTCCACGGAGTTGATCAAGAAAGGCTGAGAGTAGACTCCACGGAGTCGATCAAGAAACCGAGAAAAACGACCTTCTGGGCTGGAACGAGAGTGGATTTCGCCTCGTTGATCACGAAGCCCAGGCTCTGAAGGAGATCGACCACTGTCTGAAGCTGGTGAGCTAGGGTGTTGGGGCACTGAGCCATCAGTAAGATGTCATCCAGGTACACAATAAGTCTCATACCGGACACTCTCAGACGTTCTATCACCGGTCGGAGAACCTTGGTGAAGCACCAAGGGGCGGAGGAAAGGCCGAAGGGGAGAGTGGTGAACTCGTACACCTTGCCCCGCCAGGAGAACTGCAAGAACCTCCGGTGCGGAGGGAAAATGGGGATCGTGAGGTAGGCGTCCTTGAGGTCGAGGCGCGCCATCCAGTCGTTGGGCCTGAGGAGATCGCGAAGGAGATGGATTCCCTCCATCTTGAAGTAACGGTAAACCAGTCACTCGTTGAACTCGCGTAAATTGATGACGGGCCTCTGGCCCCCGTCCGTCTTGTCCACCAGGAAGAGGTTGCTGATAAAACCTCTGGGGTGGGGTAGAGTCCCCACGATCGCCCCTTTTTCCAGAAGAGATTGGACCTTGAGATCGACCAAAGCGGCGTCTGCCGACGAAAAAGAGAGGGGGCGTGGGGGAACCGGTTGCGAAGGCTCCTCGTGAAACTCTATGTGGAACCCTTGTACGGTTTGTAGAACCCAGGCGTCCCCTGTGATGGAAGTCCAGGCCTGGGAAAAATGCGCCAGACGGCCCCCCACTTTTAGAAGGGAAGAAGGGAGAACACTCACCGGAAGAGCTGGAGGCGCCACCGCCTCTGCCACCTCTGTTCTTGCCCGACGTCCTTTTGTTGGATAAAAGTTGCCGAATCTGGCTTGGCCCCGATATTGCCCATGATTGGAGTCTTGTCCCCTGTGTTGGTTAGGATGGCCGGACGAGCGGCCCCGGCCTCGGCCGGCCCCTCGGAAAACCCAAGGGTGAAACACCTTCTTGATGGAAGATTGCGCCTTGTCTAAGGACGTAAAGGTGTTTACAAACCTCCCTAGTTCTTTTATGAAGGGCTCCCCGGCCGCCCTGTGCTATTGGGCCCGCTTCTGAATCGGCCAGGTCCCCCAGTTTGGGATCTATTTTAATCAACAAGGACCTGCGCCGCGCCGTGGAAATAGCGCAGTTGGCATTACCTAGGAATACCACTACGCATTGGGCCCAGGACGAGAGGTGCTCGGGGGAGATCAGGGACCCTGACAATTTAGCGTCCTCCGCCATGTCGAGGATTTTAGTTATTGGACCTAGGGTGTCTAGGAGCTTGTCTTGGCAAGCCCGCCAAGACCTGTCAATACCCTTCCTGGGGGCCTTGACAAACTTTTGAAGGAACGTCGCCATGCGGGGATCAATGTCGGGGGTGGCAGCTACTTTCCCCTCCAGAGAGGGCCGGGGGCACTCCGCCCTGAGACAGTTGCGAGCTGTGGCCTCTAACGGCCGGCGGATCCTGCTGGCGACATATTGGGCGACCTTGTCTGAAGGCGCCCAATCAGAGGACCTAGGATGGAGGATGTCATCTGGGTTTAACATGTCAGCACAGATGTTCTGAGTGTCGGAACTAGGTCCCGGTCGGGAAGGACGCCAGGGGCGGGACGGCCCGGCGTCGGTGTCCCCTTCATTACCATCCCCTGGGGCAGTGGGTGTCACTGGTGGGGGGTTACTCTCCAGGAAAGCCTGCTTGAGGCGGTCAAAAGCGTCCAAGTCCACCCCTGTGTCTCTGGGGCGTTTGGCAGGTGGAGGCTGGGCATCAGCGGGGGTTCCGCTGGGGGGAGGCGAGGTGGTCGGGAAGGCCTGAGAGGCCTTGGCTAGCTTGTCGCAAGCCTGTTCAATTCGGCGGGACAGGCGGTCCTCCAGGGGCACCATGGCCTGCTCTACCGCCTTATGAATGGACGCGTCTACCGCGTCGTAAAAGTCTTCATCCCACTGAAGAGCAGTAAGTGGGTCCTCCTCCCACTGATCATCCTGAAAGGCATCATCCTGGTAGGACTCCATTAGGACCAGGAGAAGCTGGCGCCACACAGGTAAGTGGGTGAATATGGTAGGTAAGTGGGTGAATATGGGAGAGGGTTACCTCAGAGTAAGGGGGGCTGGGTGTCAGCCTAAACTTTATGCGGGCAGTGCTCGTGTTAAAATGGGCAAACCCTGGGACCCAACAGCCCTGGTGCAATTTGTGAAAAGGGGGGCAGCCTGCCGGTAAAGGTCCCAGCAGGATAGTATACCTGCGGTACAGACTCTGCGCTAGAGCGTTCAAGTGCCTATAATTACGGACCCCCCAGGGCGGGAAACCGCCGATAATGCTGCCTAATGGCAGGTACAGACCCACAGCAACGCGGGCGTTCAAAGGGGGGCGTGCGCGATAGAAAAACTGCTTAACTGCAGGAATTACAGACCTCCCAGGGTGTCACGGCAGGCAGGGCTCTCCCACAGCGTTGCGGCTTGACTGGAAAATGCGCGGAATGCACAGAGTGTCCAGCACGCACGCGCGGGAAGGACGTACACGGGCGCCTTCTAGCAGTGGGAGGAGAGCACCACGAGCCCGCACCATGAAAACACGGCCGCTAGGGAGCTCGAACACTCCCGCGGCCGGGCGCGAGTCAGCCAAGTAGCGGTTGACTCGCGTCTGAAGGAACCTAAAAGGAAAAGTCAAAAGTGCAACAAAGGCAAATCAGTGACAATAAGCAGGTCGGAGACGGGCACGCGTCGGCAGTCAACGCTCGGCGCGCGCGGCCGTTACCGAGTGCGCCGTGAGATGCCAATAAAATACAGGTCAAAATGCCACACAACAGGCACAGAAACACAGGAGAATGCGCTAATGAGCAAAACAACGGTCCGAAGGCCGAGAACAATGAAAGCCAATACAATCAGCAATAACAAGAATAGTGAAGGAAAAATCTAACTTATCTGGCTGCAAGCAGCGAAGAAAGAGGGGGAATGGACAGTGACGGAGGACTACCAACACCTTGGAGCCCTGTGATTGGTGCAGATGGAAGGGGACTCTCTATCCATGGACACTCTATCATTTTATTTGTAGTTATTCCCGACGTTTCATGGGAATAGTAGTTTGGTTTACTTAACTTCAAATGGCTGCTATTCAATAAAGTGGAGAAAGAATAGCATAATCCTCGCCTCCGGTCCTGACATAGAATTCACCTTACCACTCTTATGACGTATTGGATTTTCTGAACAAATTTTGTAATATTTAAACTTGTCCAAATGAATATTCCTAGTAAAGATTCGCTCTGAAAAAAATACTCTGATTGTGGTTATAAGAGTAGTGGAATTTTCTGCAAATGCTTTTTTAAATTAGCATTTTTCCTTTGCGTAAATAAAGAAATGTACATACACGGGGAACCAGCTGCTTATGACTATATTGGTCTTTTTAAAGGATGGGAATGAAAAATCATTAGAAAAAAGGACCCTGGAGGTTAGGAGTCGCAACCAGTGTGAATATCTTTGGCTGTAATTGCAACTCAATGTGAATATCGAGTCAATTGGACATAAGTTATGTTATGTCATATGGATTCGTAAAGCTCGACTTATCACCCAAAGGGTATCCAGGCACTGGAGCAGGTATGTAGGTCATCTGCTAGGGGTTATTTGAAGAGCCCAGTCTTCAGTCTCTTGCGGAATTCAAGATGCGCATGGAGGAGGTCCGGATGTGTGGAGGTAGGTCGTCCATGTTTTGGGGGTGATATAGGAGAAGGCTAGGCACTTGTTCTGCTTTTGTGGATGGGGGTGCGAGGGAGAGTGAGGCTGAGCGTAGGACTCGGGTGGGTTGGTGGAAGTGAAGGCGGCAGTTGAGGTATGCATGTCATATTAAACTTGAGTTGAGCTGCGTCATATTAAACTTTGTTTACCTTTTGCATTATAGTCTTATTAGAAAGATTTTATCTGCTATGTAGAACTGAGCCCTGCATGTAAAAGTACACCCATTTTACCACAGTATCATTGCACAAGTCTATTCTGATAACAAAAAGCGAAACTAGACGCCTATTGGCGATGAGGTATCAGAAAAAGGGTAGTTCTCTTTAATTATACGAACAGATTGCGTCAGTTTTGTAATCTTGCGCGCTGATAGCTTTCGGCGGATTACTCACACTGCTGATTTTTAGTGACTGTAAATTCCAGTCTCGGAAACATCAGCAAATGGACGGCTCAAAACAGTCCTCCTGAGTTTGAACCTCAAACAGTCAGTTCTTCACCTCGCTGATGCAACCCACAACAACTGTGATTTCTTTTCGACACTAATTGTTCAACCTGGAACTTATTTTGTCTACGTGCCGGCTTGAAACTCATAAGAAGACTACTGATTGGCCACCTTATGAATCCAGGTGACAGCGGACAAACCACGGGCAGTGTCAGAAATGCCATGGATGGGAAATATTCTATGGGGAATCTCTGCTCGCATTAGAAAAGATTTAAAAAAACCCTGTCACGTCTGGCGCATTTCTCAACATGTTGCCTTTTACCGTAAACCATTGCCTGTTCCCAGTATTCAATGACTAATGCCTCACACAAATGCCTACTTCCATTTTGCTGACATTCTTTCATCTTGCTCCGGGCACAATGGGCCACACATATCAAATAAGCATTTTGCGATTACCAATTAGCAAATTTTACTGAATAGCTATATGGTAATCGCAAAATGCTATGTATATAAGGAATGGCTAAAGATTTTGCGATTCCTTAATATTACCTAATCGCGATTCGGTAAATAGCGAATAGCTATTAGGTAATATCACTCCATTCGTTCCTATGGGCCAAAAGGTCCATAGGTACGAAAGGTTTTGCATTAGCTAATTTGCGATAACCTAATTAGTAAATGCAAATTAGGCAATGCAAAGCCAAGGATACCCAGGGGACTAAGGCCCCCCTGAAGCATCCCCAAAAATAAATGTGCACATGTAAAGCGCACAAATGACCTCAGGGCATGTGTGAGCTACATTGCACTTTGAAAAATGCAGTTTTGAGCATTTTTCAAAATTTGCACATGGCTACCATTGTTTTGAAGTCGATGGTAATTGCATTTTCCTAAATGCACAGTCTGCATTTGGAAAATGCTTCATACATGTGCTAAGGGAATTGCAAATTACGATTCCCTATTTGTAGTCGCAATTTTAGGTAATCGCAATTCTTGCGCTTACCTAAAATTGCGACTGCAAAGCCTTTCATTCATCATGAAAGACTATTTTGCATTCGCAAATGGCCGATTTTACCAAATCACACCATTTACGGATGCAAAAATCTTTCATACATGTGGCCCTTTGTCTTCTAAAAGGCTTCCCACTCATGAACCAAGTCAACATGTCTTAAAATGGCACAAACCTGATGATGGGACAAGCAGTACAGGCCCAAGGGTCATTTCAAAGGCCCCGAAACCACTTGTCCATTTCCAGGAGACTTGCGTTTCCCCGCTAATCTAGCACCCAAGAGGATATTCACTTCAGCTGCTACTTCAATCCAGTGGGTCAATTATATGCAGCATAAATGACTACCTCATTAGCAGTGGTACGTGCTGCCTCTCTCCAGGCATCTGTTCAAGGACCTGGCTTGTACCTGCTCCACTACAATATCAAACCTGACCCCCTCTTTCTTGTTCCCCACTCTAGTTTCCGTTAGAATCTATACTACTGGCTCTAAGAATGAGCTCTGATTATGTTCACTAGACCACTGTCATGTAAGGAAAGTAACTTACTGTAAAAATAAAGCCACAATTTGATAGGAATTTTTCTCAATGCCGACTGAAAACGCCAGAACAATTTGAAAAACGTTTCTAATTTTCAGCACATCTTTTTTTAAAGTTGCCTCTATATGATATATAGGTCCTATATGATACACGCAGACTGTGATGTCTTGTCCAGGATGCCGTTTCCTCAGCCCAACATGTGGAAGCACAGCAGATAAACGGACAACACTTTATGTGCTGGGAGGGTGGACTCTAAAATATAACACAAAGTAATACACTTCGTGATGGCGGAGGAGCATCGCCCCACTGCTAAAATCCAGCAGATGAAAAATAAAATGATAAAACAATTTACTATCATTTTATTTTTCCCTAGCTAAGCCGAATTCACCAAGTGATCCAAGTCTAGGGCGGGGCATGGGCATCCTCTAGGGATAGCAGCAAGGGGGACTAGTGCGGGCACTGTAAGTGCACATGTCAGTTTGGCCAGCCATCTTAAGACGGCCAAACCAACATGCACATTTACATTTATCCAACCCAGCTGTGTTGCACAGCCGGGTGGAGAAGAGGCCCAGGCTCCCTGTGCCTGAGCGAGCATCACACCAGCCCACTCAGACCAATCCCGGTGCTTCTGGGTAATACATTGAGAGCAGCATCGGGATTGGGTGAGAAGTCTGGGAGCTGGACCCCGGCAACGTCAGGTAAGTCCTTTTTTATATATTATTCCCCCTCTCCAAGCCTGACTGCCTAACACCTCACCACTTTCTGTTGGAAGCAGCCGCCAATGGAAATACATGGCTCACATTATTACAATATAGAGTCAAAAAACAAGAGAAAGGACCGTAAATCAAACAAAATTAATAGTATTATGCTGCACTCTATGCACACAATAACATTCTCATTATGAAGATGTATATCTTGGGCCAAAAATAGATTTATTAAAAATCAGAAACGATAAAATCTCTCAGTGAAATGCAATGTCAAGCTGCCTATGCTACCTTAACTCCAACTAAAGAATGTATTGAGTCACTTCATGCAAAATCTTAACTGCCACATTACTGATCTTCTCCAACTGCCTTGGCGCATGTTAGGTCTAATTCTCTTTCTACACAGAATTATGAGCCTCCTCTTCCCTGTCTCAGAATTGGACAGATCATACACTTATTTCCTTCTCCACAAGCTTGCACCCAGTCTTGGTTAGCACCAGAAGATAAGAATGTAAATGTTGTTTTGTTGAAAAAGACGTAGAACGTAATTTATGGTATGTGTACTGACTGGAAGGCAACAGACGGTCGAAGGCACTGCTTCCACCACCCCAGCCCATTTGCCATATTTTAGATGAGAAACGACAATTACGACTGCAGAACGACACGTTGCCTTTGCAACGCGGTCGTAACAACAAATGCGTCTTAACAACAAATTCCTATACCACGCATGTCATTACAACGACATGCCTTAGGTAAAGAGCGTTGGACTTTAAAGTCCAACGCTTTCCCTACTGTTGCTTGGACTGGAGTTTGAATAGTAAATTATACTGTTCCAAAGTCCAGCGCTTTCCTTATGGCAAGTCGTTGTAAAGACTTGCGTGGTAAAGGAATGAGTGGTTAAGACACATTTGTTGTTCTGACTGCGTTATTAAGGAACGCGTGGTTTAGGCATGCAAGGTTGTGTCATTCAAGCATTTAAGATTCATACCTTGGTCAATGGAGACTTTTCATCGAAAGTGCTTCCATCGACAAAATTCATCACAATTACTTTTGAAGATAGCGTAAGTAACTTGAGCCATCAAGCCTTTACCTCCCAAGGCTTCCATGTGTCCAATAATATCTACCAGATGGTAGTCATTACTACAGACAGATTGAAACAAGCAGCAGGAAGTAGTGGGAGATAGCTGCCCACCAACCTAGTTAGCTCTGGTTCTGCCCCTGTTTGACAGAGGTAATTCCCTGCTGTCTGACTTTCCAGAATCCTACTTAACCCCACTGAAGAGTGTGCTCCGTTCTGCAGCCTGCTTAATAAAATGGCCGCTGAGCTTTGACAATATCACACCAACTATCAGGAAACTCCACTAGGTCCCACTGATGACTCACCTGCTGCATCAAATACAAGGCAAACCACACCAAGATACCACCATACCTGGCTGCCGAGGGCAAGGTCTCCGGTGGTACTCAAAACTCCATTAGAAGCAACATCGCCAGGCTTGAGACCAAGAAGTGCAAGAAAGAGAAAAAAAGACAGTTCAATTGTGGCTTGTGGAAATAGAAAAGGTGCTGCTAAAATACTCAGTAATGCCCTGTGCATCTATTTCTATTAACTCTATTTAAATAAAAGAACTGCTCTGCTCCCATCCACTGCCTTGCAAATTAAGGTAGCTGAAGATCAGGAGCTAGACAGTGGAAGAGGCGGCCAAGAATCCGGTTCCTATGAAATAAGTGTCAGTGATGCACACCTGCAGCCGCTATCACAAATTAAGTAGTGATTAGTTTAACAAAGATGTGATATATCAATCCTAAATCCATGGCTAAGACAAATAAGCAAATACCACTGCTCATAGTCCTGGATTGGTGAGCTCAATCAATCAATCAGGGGAATTGTAAGCGCGCTACTCACCCGTTAGGGTCCCAAGGCGCTGGGAGGGGGGGGGGTAAGCTAAACTTGGCTGACACTTGTCAGCTTTCCTATTGTCTGGTCTACAACTCAATAAATATAAAACACAGACTTTGTAGATAAAAAAATCAAAGGCCTTAGTTAGAGCTTGATGGACACGATACTCTGTCACAAAAGCGGCAGATGTTGTGTCTGCTGTATTACCATTGCATGGGACTTATGATACGTCAGACTGGATATCCGCCATATTTGTGACAGACTACCCCGACTGCAAAACACTAAATAAGTCTTGTCCTGCTATGAACAAAGATTCTCAGTACAGATTCAACAGGTGCTAACTCTCCTCCACTTCAACAAGGACATGAAGATTCTTCTCTTCAGACATCTCGTCATATGCTCACCGCCAAAGCAGATCATCATCCTTCACTCCTCCACTTTCTCTATAAAACCTGGCCCTATTTTGCACTCCCTCCCTCTTTTTATACGATGCTCTTTTGCTTTGTAGTTAGGTATACAATCTAGACATTCTCTACATGTAAATGATCTTTGCAGTCAAAACCACCCACTTTTCTGTAATAGCGCAAGTGGAATCAAACTACTTCCTGCATTGCTTTCAGCATCATTGAAAAATCTATCGAACCCTTGAGCCATAACGAGATTCCATGTTGTCCCTCCTTATAAATGTCTTGAATTCATCCACTTCTATACAATACAGAAAATATGAGACTGCACTGTATGTACCAACTGAAATTACATACTGACATATTGAAGCCCCATAGACCTACTCAAGACAGATCCCCTTTCTCCATTATTGGCACATGAACATTCATTTTCCATAAGAAAATCACAAAGTTTACAACTAAAAAGATACACGGGAATGTCACCATAACACTTATGTGCTTCTATAGTGATTTGTGTCAATATTCGTAAAATTCACAGTGTGAATGCCGCTTCAGTCAAGAGAACGTTTCAATTGCTCACGGACTTCAGCTACTGTTTCAGAAGAAAAATCTGAGATCTTTCCTGTGTGTTAATACACTTTTTGACTGTAAGTTTTGACTTTAAGTCGACCAAGAGACCTGATAAAAGAATAAATACTTGGGACACAAGTTCTGCCGATTGCACGTTTAGAGGATAACAGTTAAAGGGCAATATTCTGAGTTGAGCAGTAAAGAGACATTCGTTAAAAATCAGCAGGTGTTCCGCCTGCCAAACTATTGCTTCTTCTACCTCATTTAGATGTAGGTAAAATAGATGTGTTTGTGGAGACCTCGCTAGGTCTGCTGTTGGACATAACTTCAAGGCTAGTCCACTGACAGCACTTGGCAACCAACATGGTGTCTCAATAGATCTGCCCTAGGACTTCCCCCTTCATAACCGTCATGTGTTTTGCTGCCCAGGGCTGGAATGTATTGCAAGTCCCCCATACACTGGGACACCTAGCACATTTATCGCTTTTCCATTTTATCAAAAACAAACCCCATCTTTTGGAGTTTGTCTCTGAAAAATAGCCACCGGGTCATGGCATTGAGCGCTGGCCAGCATTTTTACATTTTGTTGAAAATGCTCCTGCCGTGTTGATGGAAGCACATTTGAAGAAAAACCCCACTGACCAAATAATGAAGCTTAAATATGGCAGATGGGCTGGGACCGCAGTGCTTTCCGCACTCTGCCGCTTTGTAGTCAGCACACAAAGCCCTAAATTAAGGTCTAGGTATTTTTCAACTAAACATTCACATTCCTAAAATAACCTTTATCAAGCTTAACCTGTGTCTCATCACATTCATCTAAACTTGAGAGCTCACAAGAAATCCACCCATCCACTCCTTGAGTTAGGACAGCCAAGTGACTACACTTGGCAATTTTGCTCCCAAATTTAGTGGTAATTTTCATTGGGTGGAGTTTCCTGCCCAGTTGTTTTAATAGTTCGAGCCCATCAACAAACCTATTTGAACATGCCCATGGTGCATATGCCTTACTCATTCCATTTACTACCGACCCCAACATTCCCACACCGCTCCCACCTTGCTCATTAGTCCATGCACCTGATACTGTGGTGACCAACTTTGTCATTTCACATCTGTCTATCTAGAAATTTCCTGAGCTAGAGTAGCTTGATTAGCGTTACCAGATGTTGAGAACCAAAAAAAACCTGGACATTCCACAAACACAGAAGTAGGATTACAATTTTGCATCAGCTGAGGGGCATATAATGATTCGTTTGATAGGGCTCTCCAACATAGATAATATAGACGATGAGACAATAAGGTTAATTAAATGTAACTTTTACATACAGTATCATCTGTGTTAATTAAGTGGGTTTCTGATAAGGTCTGCTATCTAACCTCACAATGAACATTTGCTTTCCTATGTGTTCAGTCGACCATCTCTGAAAACCAGGACATGAGATAAAATTACTGACATTTGTCTGGGCAAATGGAGAAAAACCTGGACAGCCACAGCAAATCCGGGATACCTGATCACCTTGAACAGGACAGAAGTACTAATTTTGTTACTGACCTGGGTGACCATCTTGGATGAGGGAAAGTATCATGGGATTCAACATTTCTGGCCAGGTTCACGGGGCAATCAGACCAAAACTGCATTAGTAATTTGTACCCTTGCTGTCTCACCAGACGAACACTTGACCTCTTCACTGCCCTTCCAATGAAAAATGTTCTATTGAATTCTACCTTTTCTGCCAGACTAAAAACCACTCCCTAATAGCACGGCCCATAATCCTCTCCAGGCTAGACTACTGTTGTGGTATGTACATTGAAATTCTTAAATCCTTGCAGGCACCAGCTCCAACTCCTTCAGAAGGCAGCAGCTATCCTAATCATAAAAAGCCATTGCCATGGTTAGATGTCTAAAGAGCTCATTCAACTTCATTGGCTGCCAGTAAAACAGCATGTTATACTAAGGAGCTCTGTTAGTGCACAAGGCATATCGAGCTCTAGGGCCCAACTTTTTGACCTCCATGTTTCAATTCTACTGTCTTCTTTGCTAGCTTTGCTCCTAAGGCCAACATTTTTTGTACACTTGTTTTCTACATAAGTACGAATTAATGGGAGTAAATTTAGAGTTTAGCTCATTTAACTCTGGAATTATCTCTTCCTCAGTCCCCACGTGCTGACTAACCATCTTGTGCTCCTGTCTTAGAGGGTTTCTTGAGACTGATATCAGATTCCACCCAATGGTTTGAGTTCTTGGTTTCTGTTTTAGCCCAATGGATTCTTGGGGTAAAAAAACACCTTATTAATTAAAAAAAAAATGAATAGATTAATTTAAAAATGGTCCCAGTAGCTGGTGATACTATTCGGATCATTGTAATAAAACGTGACTCTTTCTGGTGTTAAAGGAATTTACATCCACTCAGAACCCGCCCATGATCCAAAAAGCACCTGCAATCAAGAAACCCATCCAAAATTCAAAACCCCTACAGAATCCAGAAAACAGGAATCCAGAATCTGCTAATAATAGGGTATGCTGCACCATGTTCAATTTCCCTCCCTTACGAAAATGGCAAAGAATACAATTTTTATGCAGCATCAACAACATGCCCTAAACAATGGACTTCTTGGAATATACAGATCAAAATTTTAACAGCTCAGCTCAATTGTACTAAACTGTATCGCAAGTTACACTTAAAAGACAACTCAAAGTATATGAGACTAAGGGCATAGTTACCTTGGGTCTATTAGTTTAGCTGTGCATTTGACAACATTTACTTGCAGAGCCTGCACAAAATAAGAAAAGACTCAATGTGTGTAGGGTGGGAATCTGTAGATTCTGTAGAACCAAACAGTATTCAATTAGTCTCTTTATTGAATCATAGCTTCAAAGACCTCTCTTTGGCTCTGTTGTGTTTATTCCACAGATCAATACAGTACACAAGACCTCTAAATTCTAATTAGCCATTCTCAGGAGAGTGCTACAATTCATCTGATCTAAGCTTTTGGGGAAAATGAACAGGACCCTCCTGATATTCAGTCTAGACTACATTTGTTGTGTCTTTGTGCGACCTATAAAAAATTAAAATAACAAAAAATAAACAGGATTCAAAAGCAAGAAGCCCGACTTTCCATTAAAGTAAAAAAGAACCACAATAAATTGGCTGGAGGATCAAAAAATGAAAATGCAAGATCTTGTTTCTCATCTTCAAAGACTACCAGTTAAGAAGTCCAATCTACTTCCTGCTCCATCTATGCATGGTATCTTAGGCCCAGCAGCTGCAGCCTGGTCCACCAAACCAAGTCCAAATTAACCCACTGATAGCATCAAACACAAGACAAAGCCCTATACATAAATGCTTCACATACTTCACCCCACAGTCCAGTTCTCCATTATTAACACATCTGAAAATAACCCTAGAGGTTCTCATTGTATAATTATTATTCTATCGTCATAGCAAGAACACATCAACATGTTGCTGTTACAGTCTCCTGGTGTCAGAAGTATATGAGTCCCTCCTCAGAACAATCTAGAATTTCTCTTGATCGCAAACTCCCAATGCCTCATTGAACCCACAACCAAGAGCCATCAAGGCAAGATTGGTTTCCAGCTTCAAAAACTCGATGTCCGATATAGGTGTTAAAAAAAAAGTATCCTCACTTAAGCAATAATATTTACAAAGACGGGGATCCTGAAGTATAATAGCTGCCCACGTGCCAGACACTTATGGCTTTTTTTGTGAAAAGTGGTTAGCCATCAGAGACTTGCACGGATCAAGGTTCCTATTTCATATTTCAGTTAATACAGCAACTATACAATTTACTACATATCAAACAAACTGGGATCTCTATGTATCCTCCTAACACAGAAAAATCCTGAGACACTCAGAGGAGGGATCCTCCTCTTGTGTCAGAAGGGCTGAGAGGAACTCTCTAGTGGGAGTACGTCCTCCCTGTTTTAACACTGAATCACAAATGGTACCCCACTTTGTTTTGAGATAACACGTAGTACCCTGGGGAAATTAATTAGTGAAGCGACCTAGATATTCTCCACTGGGTAGTGGGGAAGGAAAAAATTCCTGTTTGTTTTAATTACCCTCACACACCCTAGTGGTGTCATGCTTCATCATCGGGTCACCCAGTCCCCTAAAAGACTGGGTCGGCTCAACCGTATTTCAGGGAGCGCTTGAAAGAAAAAGCCAAGGGGTCTTTACAGAATAAAAATCCTCAGGCTGTTCCCGGTATCCCTTTATTCTTGGAACAGCATGGGATATTAAAAACAATTTAGCATATACAAGGGTCGGTTGGATGTATTATTGGTCCTATGACCCTAGTGCCAACATGTTTCAGCCTTTCTATTGGCCTCTAAAAGGTTCTAGGCTTTCTTCAGGGCAGTATGGATGCTGGGGCTCCCTCCCTGGTATGAGTAGAAGATAAATTATCACCCTACTGAAAAAAGGGCAGAAAGCTGCTCCTTTAGTAAAATTAAAGATACACTTATTTTAATGTTTAAGGATGTTATTCCTTCTTCTGCATCTACAAAAAAGAAAAAAGGAGAACAGACAAGAAAACATGAACAGACAAGAAAACATCACATATCTACTACATTGCGTTTTTGAATCAAAATCCCAAGGTGATTTGCTTTCCAAGTCCACCCATGCCTGTCCGTTTGTGTAGGTGACAGAAAGCCATAGACCTTAGTACGTGTCCACCACACAGTTCTTACTGTTATCTGGTATCAATATCACACTCTTGTGATGAATTTGTGTGGTATATCGTGTAGTGGCGATATACATCGAATTCTGTCCTTATTTAGTACCAGTGTATTGATAGTGCTTTTTAATTCGAAAAAAACGGCATGCCTCCTACATCTAGTCACGCATAAATTAAACACATACATCCACCATGCACACATTCTGTATTTACATCCATCTCTCCCTTACCCCGATTTGGGAGAGGTAACACATCACGGGGGTTTGTAGTTCAGGGGGTAGCCCTGTAGTCAGACACTGTTTGTTGTGTTTAATAATGCCCATAGTAATGTTTTGTTGTTTCCAGTATCAGAGACAGAAGACAAAAAAGCATGGAGAAGTCTTAGAATGTTCCCAATAGTAATTACTATGAACAATAGTTACTTACCTGTAATCTGTGGTTCTCCAGTATTGGTATCTTTCATAGATTCACATGCCTGAATCATTCCCCGTCGGAGTGGGAGTCCCACGGTACATAAAAAAGCAATAATTATGCACATAATAACCACAATATAGGTAATATAGAACCAGGAAGTGAAGTAGATAGAAACTACAGGGGAAGAAACTTCCACATTTATGACTTGTCCAAGTCATTATAAACAGTCCAAACTGCAGCCAATCAGGCGACAGCACCCTCTAGAATGCTCTCCCCAGAGGCTGAGGCTCTCAGATTTTCTCGCACAAGAGTGTACCAAAGTGAAAAGAGCATAACGAGCCTCTGAGGGGAGGTGGGTGGGTTGCATGTGAATCTATGAATGATACCAATACTGGAGAACCACAGATTACAGGTAAGTAACTATTGTTCTTCTCCAGTATTGGGGTATCTTTCATAGATTCACATGCCTGAATCAGAGTAGAAAGCAGTACATCCATAATAATGCTCGTAAGATTGTACTTGTAACATAATCCTATGTACAAGAGACATTATGCAATAACATACATAGAAGTTCCAAAATATGCATATATATATATATATTTGTATATAAATAAATATATGGCAATGTTATATAAATAATAAACATAGCTGATATCTGTCTGAGAAACAGTAAAGAGGAGGAGGGAAGAACAGAGGCTCACCTTATTTAAAAAGATTACGGAGAACCGCTTGTCCCACAGACGTATCTGCATTACTGGCAGCTTCCAAACAGTAGTGCTTGGTAAAAGTGTGCGTACTGGACCATGTTGCAGCTCTGCAGATTTGATGAAGAGGCACACCAGCAAACAAAGCAGTAGACGAGGACATTGCTCTAGTAGAATGTGCTCTTGGAATCGTTTGTAATGGTCTTCCTGCTTGCTGATGACAGAAACAAATCGCAGCAGAAATCCAACGAGCTATGGTCTGTTTGGATATTGGGTGTCCCTGGCGTATTTTTCCATAGGCCACAAATAACTGGTCAGATTTACGGATGGAAGAAGTCCTTTGTAAATAAAATTTGAGACATCTTTTGATGTCAAGGGTATGCAAAGTCCTTTCCGCAGGTGATTGAGGATTAGGGAAGAAAGTTTTTAAAATTATTGGTTCGTTTAGATGGAAGTCCGAAGGTACTTTAGGCATAAAACTGGGGTTAGTGCGTAGCACTACCGAGTTCGAAGTGAATTGAAGAAAAGGCGGATTAATAGTGAAGGCTTGAATGTCACTAACCCTCCTAGCTGATGTTAAAGCTAACAGCGGAGACACCTTCCAGGAGAGAAACTTCAAATCCACTCTATGAATAGGTTCAAAGGGGTGTCGCATAAGTTGTGCAAGCACCACGTTCAGATGCCAGGATGGAGATGGGTGGCGGATAGGAGGAAACATCCTAAACAATCCTTTGAAGAACTGCTGAATGATCCTAGCTGAATAAAGAGAGTTGGAACCATCTTGCCGATATCTTGAAACAGCCGCTAAAAATACCTTCAGAGTAGAATGGGAAAGGCCTGATCTTGCCAAGTGCAAAAAGAATGGTAGGATCTGCTCCGGTTTTGCATGGATCGGATGAATAGCGGCAGTTTGACACCACAAGCAAAACCTCTTCCATTTAAGCCTGTACGTCTTAATAGTAGAAGGCGCTCGAGCATTGGCTAAGACTTCCTTACAGTCCGCAAAAATATTTAAATGAGCAAATTCAAGGTGCTCAGGCGCCAGGCCGCTAATCTCAGAGATGCAGGGTCCGGATGACAGATCTGTCCGTTCTGGATGGACAGAAGGTTCGGTATTGGTTGAAACTGAATGGGATCGCATTCTGAGAGAAGGAGGAGTTCGGTAAACCAGAACTTGCGAGGCCACCTGGGAGCAATGAGAATTAGGCGACAAGGTTCTCTCTTAATTTTCCGGAGAACCCTGGGAACCAACGATATCGGAGGAAAGGCGTAAGCATAGATCTGCGACCAATTCATCGAAAACGCATTCCCGCGTGACGCTTTGTGGGGAAGCCAACTTGCAAAGAATGGGCATTTGCGGTTCTGACTGGACGCAAACAGGTCTAGATCGGGACGACCCCACTCCTGAAAAATTCGATCCAACGTTGGTTGATGTAGCTCCCACTCGTGATTGGATACTATTGATCTGCTGAGGGAATCTGCCAGGACATTTGAAACTCCCGGAACATGTATCGCTGACAAGCTGATCCTGTGTCGTATCGCCCAGTCCCAAGTTTGTTGGGCTTGTTGCGAGAGCCGGGCAGACCTTGTTCCTCCTTGTTTGTTCAAGTAGTGCATACTTGTTGTGTTGTCCGTCCGGATTAATACTGATGCCCCCAGAATGATGGTGCGAAAGGATTTTAGGGCAAGGAAGATGGCCAGCAATTCTAGAAGGTTGATATGCCACGTCCGTTGCTGGACGTTCCACTTGCCGCTGACTGTGAGCCCTTGAAGGTGTGCTCCCCACCCCTCGAGGGATGCATCTGTAGTGATGGTGAAACTTGGAGCTTCCACTAGGAATGCGCACCTTTTTTCCACGTTCCTTTTGCGAGTCCACCAGAGTAAGGCTTCTCGCATCCGGGGAGTGATGCGAATGAGATCGTTGAAGGACCCTGAAACCTGCAACCATTGGTGGTTGAGCTCCTCTTGTAGGGGTCTCATTCTGAGACGGCAGTTGGGGAGTAAAGGAATGCATGAAGAAATCATCCCCAGAAATTACTTGAACTGCCGGACTGAAGCGCACCTTTTTGAGCGCAACAGGTGGGCAAGGCTGCAAATCTTTTGTTGTCTTTCGTTTGAGATGAATGCTTGTGTCAGTTGAGTGTCTAACGTGGCTCCCAAGAACGTCTGTCTTTGCGATGGAACGAGATGAGACTTGTCGAGATTGATGGAGAGGCCCAGAGATTGGAAGAGGGACAAACATCTCTGAATGTGGGCGCCTGCGACCGTGAAAGAATTCGCCTTGATAAGGCAGTCGTCTAGATACGGAAAAATTTGGATCCCTTCCAGACGAAGGTGTGCGGTCACTGGCGCCAGGACCTTGGCAAACACACGGGGTGCGGAACGTAGTCCAAAAGGAAGGACTTTGAACTGGAAGTCCCTGCCAGCCACTCTGAACCGCAAGAATTTTCTGTGTCTGGGAAGAATCGGTACATGGAAATATGCGTCCTGGAGGTCGAGGGTGGCCATGTGATCTCCCGCAGAAAGGAGGTGAAGTATTTCTTGAAGCGTTAACATCCGGAAGGATAACTTTTTAAAATATTTGTTGAGGGAGCGGAGATCCAGAATGGGGCGCCATTCTCCTGATTTTTTCTTGATCAGGAAGAATCTTGAATAAAATCCGGTTCCTCTTTGCAATTGAGGGACATTCTCGATCGCTCCCTTTCTTAGCATCAAATTTATCTGGGAAAAAAACACCTTGAGATGAGCTGGAGGTGGGCCTTTGGGAGGAGAGTTTGGAGGAATCTTTATGAACTCTAGAACATGGCCTCTGGCCACAATGTCCAGGACCCACTTGTCTGATGTTATAGCGGACCAGTTCGAGTAAAATTGGGAGATTCTCCCTCCAACTTTTAAAGGGGTAGGCGGTAGAATAGGTGGCAGGTGGCGGTTGTCACTGTTTTTTAGATGTGTCGCGTCCACGATAGGAAGGCTTTCTCTTATTCTGTGAATAGGAGGTATTTCGTTGTCCGTAATACTGTTGGCGTTGAGATTGGTATCGTTGATTATTTTGGAAGGACTGGTATGACCTTTGTTGGTTATATCCTCCTCGACTAGAAAAGGATCCACGGCCCCTAGCGCCACGAAAGGGCGGCTTCCGAAATTGGAGAGTACCAAGAGATCTTGCTGTCTCGGTATCCTTCTTGATGGCTTGAAGGGCCTCATCCACATGTTGGCCAAACAGTGACTCACCATCAAACGGCATATCAATTATCTTTGCCTGAACCTCCTGGCGAAAAGATGTTGATTTGAGCCAGCCTTGCCGTCGTAGTACTGCGGCACCTACTAATTGTCTAAATCCTGTAGATGCGACATCCACGGCCGAATCTATGATCTCCGCAGAGATACGTTCTCCTTCTTGTAGTATTTTTAAAGCCTCCGACTTGGATGGTTCTGGCAACATGTCGATGTAGGGAGAGACCACATCTGTCTGTCGTACCGGCCTAGTATGGCCAGTGAATTAGCAGCACGGACTGTTGTCGCTGCCATGGTAGAAACCTTTTTCCCAATAGTGTCCAATCGTCTGCCATCCCGATCTGGAGGAGCTGTGATTGGAGAAGATGGGTTTCTAGCTCGTCGTTGCGCCGCTTGGGCAATAACAGAGTCAGCTTTTGGTTGACTTATGAGACATGCCGGCGAGTTATCTGGCGCCTTATATTTTTTATTGAGGCGAGGTAGGTCCGCAGGAACAGAAGCAGGAGCTTTCATGACCTTCAATCCTTCTTTCCAAATGAAGTCAATTATTGGGATGGTCCGTACCTGCTTCCTCGGCTGATCTTTAAAGTCGTATAGGAAACACTTATCCTTTTTTGTTTCCATAGGCAGGAGGAACCTTTGCGTTGCCCTTTCCATAAGAAGATGAAAACCTCCGATGTCAACTGGAGGAGAATCGATGGGAGCTGGAGTTGAAGGAGACGGAGTTTGTAGCTGGTAATCGTCCCACTCCGTAAGAAGCGATCTGTCATCTAACTCTCCTTCCTCCCTATCGTTGTCCGAGGTGTGAGCATCATCGGAATGATGAGAAAGCACCGGAGACGGTGGTCTGGGTGACCTCAACGCAGAAAAGGAAGTTTGAGGCACAGGTGTCGTGGAATGGATGAAGCCGATTCAGATGGAGGGAAACGGCGATAATAATCATCCAACATGAATTGTAGATTATTTAATAGAGCCAAAGGCATTTGCGCCGTCGGAATCGCATCTGGAGCTGGACCAACAGTCTCTGGGGAAGGATTGTCATCCTGATCGTCCTCCTGATATTTAATGAATAATTCTGATGGGCTCCTGGCAGAGCGAAATCTGTCATCGTCTTCGGATTCCTCATCATCCTCCCCATAATCTAGTAATTGTTCAGGTAACTCTAGAGGTACCTTAGTAGGGGAAATATGCAGTGGAGAGAGGACCTCCAATGAAGAACCACGTCTGTGCAGCAAGGAAGATGCTGTTGTCAATGGTGGTAATTGCACAGGTGTCGTAGACGGTGCAGAGGGCGCCGTTGCTGCAGTCGCTGACCAAACCTGCAATTCTGTGCAAGCAGATAATTGTAGCGTCGACGAGGGAGCCGTCGACGGAGTCGTCGTCGATGGAGCCGGTGTAAATGAAGTAACCGTCGACGAGGCAGTCGTCGACGACGAGGCAGTCTTCAACGACGAGGTAGTCTTCGACGACGAGGTAGTCTTCGACGACCAGGCGGTCGTCGACGAGGCAATCGTCGACGAGGCAATCGTCGACGAGAGTTTTCTAATCTTCGTCGTCGACGGGACGTCGACGGTAGATCTAATTTCCGTCGTCGCCGAGATTGGCTTCACGGAGACAGAAACCATCGTCGACGGTGATGACGCCGACGACATGATCATCTGTGGTCTCGGCGACGAAAAGGTGGCAGTCGACGTTGTTGTAGCGTCGACGGTAAGTTTCGTCGACGAAGTCGTCGTCGATGCCGTCGACGACGGTACTTTTTTCTGAGGTAAATCCTTTTCAGGAAGTCGTTTTGAAGCCAGAGACTTCGCAGTTTTTCTCGGGGGGGTAGTAGGCAGAGGCTTACTTTTAGAAGGTGGAGGAGCCTTTTTGAGGAGGAAGGCAATTCAGCACCTTTAGAGGACTGCTGTTTTCTCGACACCTTAGCCCCAGGAGAAGACAAGACCTCCTCAGCAATCCTCTTCCTAGAGGACGCAGTAGAGCCCGAGGCAATACTCCCCACATCAGATAAGGGGTTGTCTTGACCCTTAATCTTCTGTAGCCACAGAAGTAGACGTCCTTCTCTGTCTCTGAGAGTTTTTGAGGGAAGGTCCTACAGATCTTGCAGTCTCTCACCTGGTGATCAGGATACAGGCAATAAATGCATTTCTTGTGGGGGTCTTCTGAAAACAGCCGGAGCTTCCCACAAGACTCACAAGGTCGAAAGAGAGATCTTTTAGATGAAGACATCCTGAAATGAAGTAATTTCTGAAGAAATAGAAAAGTACGGAGCAGAGCTCAGGGAGACCTCCTTCACACGATGTGCGGTAGAAAATCTGAGAGCCTCAGCCTCTGGGGAGAGCATTCTAGAGGGTGCTGTCGCCTGATTGGCTGCAGTTTGGACTGTTTATAATGACTTGGACAAGTCATAAATGTGGAAGTTTCTTCCCCTGTAGTTTCTATCTACTTCACTTCCTGGTTCTATATTACCTATATTGTGGTTATTATGTGCATAATTATTGCTTTTTTATGTACCGTGGGACTCCCACTCCGACGACGGGGAATGATTCAGGCATGTGAATCTATGAAAGATACCCCAATACTGGAGAACCCCACATACCTTAAAACGCCGTGACTGCCGTAATGTCTGTGCATACTTACGTCGTCAAGGGTCCTGCCCCGCTTCTGAACCTACTTGGTACAAATCCCTGGGCTTGCGCCATGAGCCGGGAAACACTCCCGGTTTTAAAGCATCCGCGTTGTTTCCACGTATTGGAAACAGCATGTGACCGCGCCCGCCGGATACGGAAATAACGTGGTTTTGTCTAAGAATGCTGGGACATGTAGTTTATTCCCCGTATTTTTCAGTTTTACTATGTCTGACTGAAAAAGAGGTTTGGGGACCCTACCGATCACCACTCAAGAGTGATCTGCGGTCTGTGTACAGGTAACTCTCTCTTTACCTTGCCATACCTTTAGCTAGAATGGCAAGTGTGGGTAGAAACACTGATCTCTTCATTGGGATCACAAACGTGCACAGCTCTACTATGTCTAATTTAGAAGTTGTTTAGAGACCGTAACGATCACCACTCGAAAGTGATCCGGGGTCTGTATACAGGTAACTCTCTTGTTTCCCTTCCATACCTTTCACTAGAATGGCAAGTGTGGGTGAAAACATTATGGTCACAATGGTGCACTCCGTTATTCCAGATGTTGAATGGAGATAAACTGCCCCTTCTCTTGTAGTTTCCACACATTTAATATTTGCTCAATCATAAAGGTTACGTAAGTGAGTTTCTTCAATTATGAACCTTCCGTGCAGACGAACGTACACTATACTGCTGCTTTTGATATGTATACATCCAGGGCTTATGTACCTAAGGCGAAACCTGGGCTGTATATATCTACTAATTATATATACGAGAATTCTTTTGTATATAAATAAATTACGGGTTTTAGAATGACCCACTTTATAACGTATTGTATCTGAGGCGACACTGGGCTCTGCGTGTCTAAAAATAGCCGTGGTTGGTCCCCGATAATGTGGGTTTAGTGACAATCAAAAAACGCACGGGGTCGTAATATGGTTTCGTCAGCTAGCGAATCTACTGTCACCTATTTTAGTATCTCATACCCATATGTGGCAATGTCTGTCGTTTATGATAGCACATGTTGTTAAATGTTAAAGTTGGATTTTTTGTGTATTAGTGGCCATCATCGAGTGTCATTGTATTGTGGTCTGTCTATATCAGTTCAGGAATTGTTCATTTCTATCACAACCCCTCTACTTCTACTTCTGGTTTAGATGATGCCACGGAATTGAATCATTCAGGCCCTTCTCATGAGTTCTCAATTGGTAGACCCACCTTTGTTCATGTTCAAGCAGTCTCTTTGTTAGATTGCCGCTTCCATTAATCTGTTCGATTACTGTCCAACTCAGGTCTCTATCAGAGTGGTTCTTCTCCAGATAATGGGATGTGAGTTTTGTTAATGCAATTGCCCGCCTGATAGTATTACGGTGCTCACTCATCCTTAACCTTCCTGTTGGTCATTCCTACATATTTCAGTTGGCATGGACAAGTGATGAGGTACACCACATGTTGTGAATTACAATTGGTGTGCCCGTTGTTCCCATGGATAACCTAAGCCTAGGTCAATTTCTTTCGTATGTTTGGTAAATGTGCACACCACACAATTGCCGCAGGGGTAATGGCCCATGACTGGTGGTTGGTTCCACAGTGTAGTTTGGCAATCAGTTTTTTGTCTGAATTCATTCGTGTGTACTAAAGAGTCACGTAAGCTTCTATTTCTTTTGAATGAATTCATCGGTTTTTCAAAAACTAGTGTATTAGAAGTTAGAATGGACCACTTTTTGTTAATGATCTTTTTTACCTCGTTAGACGAGGAGTTATATGTTGTGACACATATCAATGAGTTGACTTCTGGTCTTTGATTGGTTTCTAGGAGGGCTGACCTCGGTGTATTCCTTGATCTCTTACGTGCCTTTTCTATGATCCTCCTTGGATAAGTTTTCTGTTCCAATTTCTTGCTCAATGTGTCTGCTTCTTTATTGAAGTCATTGAGGTCCGTGCAGTTCCTCCGGACCCTGAGGAATTGACCTACTGGAAGGTTCTCCCTCAGGGCCCTCGGGTGAGCACTGTCGAAACGTAACAAACTGTTTTTGTCTGTTGGTTTAGTGTATAAGGAACTTATCAGTTTTCCTTCTTTTGCAATAATATTTATGTCCAAAAAGGATACTTGGTTGTTATTGGATGTCTGTGTAAACCGGAGGTGTGGATTAAGGTTGTTTATCCATCGCGTGAATTCCAGGATGCTGTTGGAGTCCCCTTTCCATATGATAAGAATATCATCAATGTATCTTACCCATTTCAGTATTCTTTCTGTGAAGGGATTATTTGACCAGACATGTTCCTCTTCGAATTGGCTCATGTACAGACACGCTATACTTGGCGCAAACGTGCTGCCCATGGAAGTTCCGTGGACTTGGAGGAACATCTGGTCTTCGAATTTTAAAAAATTCTCAATAAGGGCAAGATGCATCAATTTGATAATCCAGGCTACTGGTGCTTCCCAGTTCCAGTCTTCCCTATACAGTAGTTGTTCAATCACTCTTAAACTCTCCTCTTGAGGGATACTGGTATAAAGGGCCTCTACGTCGAGACAAATCATGACGTTGTTCTCTGGATCATATTCAATATCAACCAGTATGCTAAGTAAATGTTTCGTATCCTGAACATAAGACTTAATTTTTGTGACCAGAGGTCTCAAAAAACAATCAGTGTATTTTGACAGAGGTTCTAGGATAGACCCAATTCCAGATACTATAGGTCTCCCCGGTGGTGGAATCTTCCCCTTGTGAATCTTCGGTATTGTGTAAAACAGAGGTACTCTTGGGTCTTCCGAGTTCAAAAATTCATGTTCCTTGTTTGTAATCCAATTTTCTTCCAGTGCTTCTTTAGTGAGGGTCTCAATTGTTTTTTTGAGGCGACTGGTGGAGTCTCTCTGGATTCTCTTGTAATATCTTTCGTCAGAAAGTAGTAATAGGCAAGCTTCACGGTATGTTTCGGTGTTCTGTATTACCGTCGCTCCGCCTTTATCCGCTGGTTTTATTACCACATCCTCCCTCAAATTCAGGTGTTTTAGGGCCTCTCTCTCCTTTTTGCTCAGATTGTTAAAAGTATTTCGCTTTGGTTGTAATACCTCCACCTCCTTAGTCACTGCCTCCTCGAAGGCCAGTACTTCTGGAGGTAAGAGTGTTGTCGGCGGACAAAAGGTAGATTTGTGGCGGAGATTGGTGTAGCCAGTCTCTGTCTCTTTTTGTTGTGTACCCGAAAAAAATGCCTTTATCCTCACTTTTTGGAAAAATTCACTGAGTTCACACCTCAGTTGGAATTTGTCTAAAAAGGCTGTAGGGACAAACCCCAAGCCCTTATTCAGGACTTCTTGTTCATCTGTACTCAAGACGGCATCTGAGAGGTTCACCACTAGTACCTTGTCTGGCTGGTGCTGGGTTGTTGGCCTCTCGTCTTGCTCCTGGTGTTGACATCCATCCGGTCTTCTTCCCATTGGACTCGTCTGTTTCCTCTGCATCCTCGTTTGCCTATCCTCCTTCTTTGGCCTAAAAAACGATTTTGCTTGTAATTCGGTTGATAGAAGGGAGGTATTGGATATTGTGGCGGACCTTGGTAAGGTATTTGGCCGAACGGTCCTGGCCAAGGGTATATTTGTTGTTGCGGGAAGCCTTGTCTTAAGCCCCCTCTTCGCGGTTGTCTCGGTCTTCCTCTCCAATTTTTGGATGATGATGAAGAGTTATCACTTGACCAATCTTCATATTCTGAGTCCGATGTTCCCGACTCCCCTTGGTAAGAGGATCCTGCATCCGAATCTTGTTGGCTCTTGTAGTCATCCTTTACGTAGGGATAGACTCGTTCATGGGAAAATTTCTTGAGGTCCTTCTGGAGTTTATTGATCTTATTCTGCATCAAGAAATCTTTGTGTTCACATATTTCTTTGTTGACCTCTTCAAGTTTCTTTTTGAAGATGCTGATCTTAATCTCCGTTGATAACGCATCTTCACTGGTCTTGATCTTGATTAAAAGTGCCTCTGATAGCCTTTTCGCTGTATTTATAATCAGAATGAGCCAATCGCGTGTACACCTCCACGCGATCAGCGACCATTCTTTTTTGAAGAGAGGATCCTCCAGGAATATCCTTGGCGCATTAGTGACCCACAGACCTGGTGGCGCTGCGTTCCCACGGAGGTATTCAGTCATTATGGCGCCATGCATCAATATTTTCATTTGGTTGCGTTTCAACTCCTTCAGCTCATCCCAACTCTGGGCCTGGTTCAAATTTTGATTAATATTAGTGTCTGGTAAGAGCGATGGAGCCGCTAGAATTGCTGATGCCATTTCATCTGTATAGCCAATCCCCAGTGCTTCAGCCATTTTTGATGTCTCTTATGTTGTTGGTATTCTGATGTAAGTAGTGCTTAAGAGGTGCTTGTTAAAAATCTATGCGTGACGAGTTTTTGGAATGTCGAAAGTTTCTACTATTAAACTAATTCTTGGATATTTTCCTATGGAATCTTTTTCCGAGCAATAAAGCCCTACAGCTGTGTGCTGCTCAACTCACAAAAATCCTGAGACACTCAGAGGAGGGATCCTCCTCTTGTGTCAGAAGGGCTGAGAGGAACTCTCTAGTGGGAGTACGTCCTCCCTGTTTTAACACTGAATCACAAATGGTACCCCACTTTGTTTTGAGATAACACGTAGTACCCTGGGGAAATTAATTCGTGAAGCAACCTAGATATTCTCCACTGGGTAGTGGGGAAGGAAAAAATTCCTTTTTGTTTTAATTACCCTCACACACCCTAGTGGTGTCATGCTTCATCATCGGGTCACCCAGTCCCCTAAAAGACTGGGTAGGCTCAACCGTATCTCAGGGAGCGCTTGAAAGAAAAAGCCAGGGGGTCTTTACAGAATACAAATCCTCAGGCTGTTCCCGGTATCCCTTTATTCTTGGAACAGCATGGGATATTAAAAACAATTTAGCATATACAAGGGTCGGTTGGATGTATTATTGGTCCTATGACCCTAGTGCCAACATGTTTCAGCCTTTCTATTGGCCTATAAAAGGTCCTAGGCTTTCTTCAGGGCTGTATGGATGCTGGGGTTCCCTCCCTGGTATGAGTAGAAGATAAATTATCACCCTACTGAAAAAAGGGCAGAAAGCTGCTCCTTTAGTAAAATTAAAGATACACTTATCTTTAATGTTTAAGGATGTTATTCCTTCTTCTCCATCTACTAAAAAGAAAAAAGGAGAACAGACAAGAAAACATCACTTATCAACTACATTGCGTTTTTGCATCAAAATCCCAAGGTGATTTGCTTTCCAAGTCCACCCATGCCTGTCCGTTTGTGTAGGTGACAGAAAGCCATAGACCTTAGTATGTGTCCACCACACAGTTCTTACTGTTATCTGGTATCAATATCACACTCTTGTGATGAATTTGTGTGGTATATCGTGTAGTGGCGATATACATCGCATTCTGTCTTTATTTAGTACCAGTGTATTGATAGTGCTTTTTAATTCGAAAAAAACGGCATGCCTCCTACATCTAGTCACGCATAAATTAAACACATACATCCATCGTGCACACATTCTGTATTTACATCCATCTCTCCCTTACCCCGATTTGGGAGAGGTAACACATCATGGGGGTTTGTAGTTCAGGAGGTAGCCCTGTAGTCAGACACTGTTCGTTGTGTTTAATAATGCCCATAGTAATGTTTTGTTGTTTCCGGCATCAGAGACAGAAGACAAAAAAGCGTGGAGAAGTCTTAGAATGTTCCCAATAGTAATTACTATCCCCACATACCCCCTCCTCCTAACACAGACCATCTTGTATAGAGGTTGAATCAAAAAACAAAGCACAAGTTTAGGAAAACTGTCAATGCAGATGGGATAAACAGGGACAAATTGTTACAATTGTTGCTCGTTCTGTTCTGGCTCAGTACTACACCTTAAACATCTACTGGCTTTTGGTGCCTTTCAATTGTGGTTTGGACATCAGCCATGCAACATCTTGTACACTGCTGTAGAGGAGTGCATAAGTGAAGAAGAACGTTACTCTGTAGTATCATATGTTCTACAGCTGAAGGAACACCTTCTCGTAATATGATCTCTGGTAGCAGAGAACTTATGAAAAACTCAGGAACAAGAAGAAACATGCTATAATCAGGAACCAGATCATAAACTTTGAAGGTTGGCCACCGTATTTTTTCCAGGCGAATAGGCAGGAACCAGAGGTCACGCAATTGTATGGGAAGGGAGGAAGGGATGGATAAGGAAATGGACTGTGAGGATGTGCTGCTGACTAGGTCTTACTTTTTCCAGCATGAATGAGAACCAGTGCTAGACCTGGCATCTTTTGGCGTGTTTCTCCTGTCTTTTTTGCTTTCTGCGCTCCTGGTTTTGGTGATATGCTGGACATCATTTTGCTGGTTTAGTGTCTCTGCGCACTTTCTCACTGCTGTTCAGTGTTCATGATTGATGTTTGCCTGGTTGGCTTATTTTGATTTACTACCAAGTCCCTAGTACAGTGCACCGTGGGTGCCCAGGGCCTGTAAATCAAATGCTGCTAGTGGGCCTGCAGCACTGATTGTGCCACCCACACAAGCAGCCTTTCAAAGGGTTCTCAGACCTGCCACTGTGGTGTCTGCGTGCAGTTCTTACTGCCATGTCGACCTGGCAAGTGCACCCACTATCCGGCCCTAACCTTCCCTTTTCTTACATGTAAGACACCCCTCAGGTAGGCCGAAGATACCACTGTGGGCAGGGTGCAGTGTATGTGAAAGGTGGGATATGTACTGGTGTGTTGTACGTGTCCTGATAGTGAAATACGGTGCATTTCGTTTTCACTGTTAAAAGGCTATCTCTCCCAAGGTTATCATGGGGGCTGCTTTGTAACACTCTTACAAATGTAGTTGGCCAAAGGGAGCTGATAGAAAAGTGGAGTTTAGTATGCCTGAAATCAGGGTTTAAAAATACATCTTTTAGTAAAACTTATTTTTATATTGTGTGTTTAGAAATACCACTTTTAGAAAGTGGGTATTTCCTTGTCTAACCATCAAGGTGCCTCTGCCTGTTTAGTGTATTAGCAGTCTGGGCTTTAGACTGACTGGGACTGGTCTGTCCATTCACACTAGACAGACTCAAGGGGGGGTTGAAGTGTGTCCTGCCTTTCCTAGGTGACTCATAGCAAGGCTGAATAGACCTGGCTGCATGTAGAGTAGTAGGAGGAGTTGTTGCATGCACCTGAAAGGACTGTGGCTGCCTCTTACAAAGCTGTCTCCACCTCCTGGAGTGAACCTGGCCTGGGCCAGGCGGAACTGGTTTATGTATGCCAGTGGAACTTTGCAATGTGCACTGCAACCCTGGTCTCACCGAGGACGTCCCCCGCGGCCACTGAGCCCCTGTTTGCACCGTGACCAGTGGGCACCGCACTCCGCACTGCCTCCCTTCACCCCACCGCCCTGGTCTCACCGACGATGCCGATGCCAGCTGACATCGCCGCTGGAGCCTGCACCGTGGTCTGGGGGCACCGCTTGTAAGCTACACGAAGCACCGCCCCGTCCTGCAGCCTCGGCCCACCGAATCCAGCCCCATCGACCGCCGATCTTCGACTGTTTAAAGGGTTTTCCGATACAGCAGCTGAGCTGCACCGCGCAGTCGGCCGCAACTGTGGGATTTGTTGATCCACACCACCTTGGTAGCCCCGGATGGAGCTATCCACTTCAAGGAACTGTTTTTAAAGGCTATTTTTCCTTTATGTGTATTTTCGAATAACTGTACGTTGGATTTTTATTGTTTTGGTCTTTTTTACACAGATAAATATTGGATATTTCTCTTAACTGGTGTGGTGTCCTTTTGTAGTGTTTTCACTGTATTACTGTATGTTATGTGCAAATGCTTTACACACTGCCTTTGAGATAAGCCTGATGCTCGTGCCAAGCTACCAAGGGGGTGAGCAGAAGTTATTTCAGAAGTGTAACTCCCTTACCCTGACTCGGAAGAAGGATCCCTACTTGGACAGGGTAAGAACCTGCCAACTAGAGACCCCCATTTCTAACAACCAGTGACTGTCAATCACACTTTGAACACAACCTGCTCCCTCAAAAAAAGATAGAGATACAAGACTAACATACCTTGTGAAACTGAGGGACAGTACATAAAGATAAAATTGTACAGAATAATAAAAGTACTTGGAGACCTACCTGTTGTATCAAGGGAAAGCCCACAAACAACTACTGTGGAATATGGACTCTCTGTTGACTCTATAGGGCAATGATCAGGGGTGGCTCCTTCATTTGAGCAGAGGAGCGTCACCCCACAAGCCCCAGAGCTGAAAAATAAAACGGTAATAAAGTTAATTTATTACCGTTTTATTTTTCTGCAATCCATCCTGAACTAAGTGTCAGGATGGGGTGGGACCAGAGCTGCCGAGTGGCAGCAGCAGAAAGCTATGCGTTTTAAAATGCGCATGTCTCTTTGGCCGTCCAGATATGCACATTTTAAAGTTCCCTAACCTAGCTGTCTTAGACAACTGGGTTATAGAAAGCGCAGGCCTCCAGTGCTCTTAGGAGCACTGGCAGGGTCTCTCTATCCAATCCTAGCGCTGCTTTCACAGATTGGGTAGCAAAGTTTCCTGCATCAGGAGCTTCCATGAGGAGAGGAGACACCCGAGGGAGAAGGACGTTGCGCTGCAAGATAAGGTACGTTTATTTTGATTATTATTTTTTTTTATGCCCCACCACCCTCGGTACAAGCCAGCTGCCACTGGCAATGATACCTCAGCAACAGGGTTGGATTCTGGGTCGGCTCCTGGGGTTAGGTTGTTCTCACTAGAGGTATCACTAGAATAGTGACTAACAAAAATCAACAGGTGGTCCTGAGAATTTTTGTGCTAACTCCCAAAAGGAAATACCTATTAGTACCCCTCAACCCCCACCAGAAGCCTCCCAACTACAGACAGGGTGGACAGCAGTGGTGAGTGGATTACCCCGAAAATTTTACTAAGAAAGAAGAACCAAGAAAGTTCATCTCAATCTCCCTTGGATGGCCAAAGCACTCTGATAAAAAACCTTTCTCTTAAGGTCAACATCCCAACAGTCTAGGAACTAACATATTTTATTTGTTTGCCCTCCCCTCGTCCTATCTATAATTACCTCATCCCCATCTAGCCAATGACATCAACAACTTTAACTACTGGATCACTGCCTGCACCAACACCTTGGCACCTCAGAAAAGAAGACAAGTAGCAAGAACACCAATGCTGGCCAGCTGGTACACAGAGGAACTAAGAATGACTAAGCAGCACTGCAAACAACTAGAACAGAGTTGGAGGGTAAGCCAGGAAGAATCGAACAAGGACGTGTTCAAATCTACCCAGAGGTACTACCACTAGCAAAACCAGCAAACGAAGAGAAAGACCCTAGCCAACAACACCTCAAACAGCAGTAAAGGAATTATCGCAATCATCAAGGACTTTACCACTCCAGCAGCAAACATCCAGCCACATCACTGCAACCCAAGAACAGTGCAACAACCTCTCAAACTTTTTTACACAGCAAAATCACAGTCATCCACAGCAACTTCGACTCACAACCGGACCCCCATCAATCCTTGTAAATAAATCTCCCGGTATCCGACAAAGACCAAACCTTGCCCATATGGAACACCATCACCACAGAGGAAAAAACAGCAATCATTAAGACCATCCACTCCAGGGCCCCATCAGACACCTGCCCCACCACACCTTCAAGAAAGATTTAGTCCCCATCAGCAAAGCGCTCACCCCCATCTTTAACGCCTCCATCAACATAGCCACTTTCCTGGAAACCTGGAAGCATGCAGCTATCAATGCCTTCCTGAAGAAGCCCTCAACCCACCCAGCCAAGTTCGAAAGCTATTGACCTATCTTCCTCCTGCCATACCTAGCAATGGTCTTAGAAACAGCCATCAACAGATGCCTCGACGACCACCTCACCAACCATCAGCTCCTCAACGCAACGCAATCAGGATTCAGATCAAACCACAGTACAGAGACTGCCCTCATTGCAGCTACATACAACATCCGGATGATCCTCGACAGAGGGCAAACCGAAGTCCTCATCCTACTTAACCTCTCTGCAGCATTTGACACAGTCTCCAATCTCATCCGAATCAGACAATTTAATGAGACTGGCATTCAAGGAACCCCCCTCCCTCCAATGGATTTGCACCTTTTTCACCGAGAGAACCCAAACAGGCAACAGGCCACCAGATTCCTCAGAAGCGTGGGAACTTCTTCGCAGAACCCTGCAGGGTTCTTAGCTCAGCCCAACCCTCCTCAACATCTACATGACTCTGCTGGCAGAAGTCATCCGCTCACACAACTTTGACATACTCACCTTTGCAGAAAATACAAAAATAATTTTGTCCCTCTCGGACAAAACACCCAGCGCCCGGTTCAAAGTAAACGTGAGCATGACCAAAGTGGCCATCTGGATGAAGTACAACTGCCTCAAGGCGAACACAGACAAGACTGAAGTGGTGATCTTCGGAAAAGTTGCTTCACCATTGGACTCCACCTGGTGGCCTGCAGATCTCTGACTCATTCCCACCCCCAGCACACAAGCAAGAAACGTATAAATCATTACTGACAACAATTTGGACATAACCGCACAAGTCAGCACATTTGCCAAGTCCTGCTTCACCACCTTGAAGATGATGACAAAGATATTCAAGTGGCTACCCAACAATACCAAGAAAACCATCACCCAAGCCCTCATCGCCAGCAGACTGGGATACGGAAACGCCCTTTACATGGGAAAAAACAACTTTCTAATTTAACGACTTCAGACCATTCAGAACGCAGGAGATAGACTGGTCCTTAACCTTCTACACTGGTCTCATGGTCTAACATAACACAATAACATAACACTCTTCTTCATCCATTACACTGCTAAGCACTACATCCCATAACACATTAACCGCACCTTGTTAGTCCTCATGCACAACATGAAAACACTTCCCACACAGGATCAAAACAAAGACAACAGATTTCCAACCAAATACTCTACAAGGTGTAACATGCTAACATATAGCCAAGTGCTTCGGCCCCACATAGGGATAGTAAGCACTCTATAAATGTTGCAATATAAGACAATCCAATACACAATAAGCACCACTCAACACCAGAGTGTAAATTCTTATTCTTTATTCTCCACTTCCAACCTTCAACACCTCATACCTGCTAATTAACCGGCCACCTCCACACAATCTTATGCTTTCCTGGACTCCATATCAGATATTACAACTGATCACTCTAACCGATCATAAGAGCACTGAACATCTGGTTTGACAAACTCAAATTCCACCAAAGCACTGGCCTGCTCAATAACTTACAAACACAATTACCACCAGTTAATCGCCTAACCAAACATGATGCAAGCCATAACCCTCAATGCCATGTTTGCCTGAGAGGACCATATCTAGGTCGTAAAAATATGGACTAGCACCTTAACATTTATTTCAACTTCAAAATACCACCACCATCTACAGCACCTATTGGCATCTCCTTTATCGGACCATACAGGAATTCCAACAAGGACATGTTTCAGACAGAAATTATGGCCATGCAACCACTGAATCCACTGATGTTCGAAAACTAATTTCATCAATGTCTCAGTGAGGTTTTCTCTAAATTGGCTACCTTTTAAGCCTCTTGGCCAGTGTTTCTTAACCTTTTGACTTCTGTGGACTCCCACTGAATCCTTACTTGAATCTGGGGACCCCCGAACACGGAGTCATTACCTGAAGCCTGGGACCTTACCCTAAGCAATTTCTGAGATTTGAACCTCAAAACAATACACAAAATAAAGAAACAAGTATAAATCAAACTAATAGAGAAATTATGGATTATTTTGTTTAATATGCAAATATTGAAAAAAATCTACATTTTAATGGGAAGGGTAGACTTTAAATTCTAAAAGACGAAGAGATATGCCAGTTCTTAAATATCACATTGTCTTTTTTTGATTCCAATGCATACCTTCTTTTTGCAGGCATTCAATTGAGGCAAGCCACTACTCATATTATATTCTGTTTTCTGTACTTGCGCTGCTCCCACCAATCAAACTAAGGATACCAACTTAAATTTTGGGTTCCCATTTCAAATTCCTTCACATTTACAGCCAGTTTAAAAATGTCAATATATCTTCTTTATTTATATACTTTTATTAATATGCTAAAGGTATTTAATATTTTTAACAGTTACGGACCCCCTGAAATGGTGACACAGACCCCAAGGAGTCTGCGGAGCACAGATTAAGAACTGCTGCTCTAGACAACCGCCACAGAAGTTGGGCTTCCCAATTCGAATATAAATCTACAAAAGCAGAATGTTAGAAAAACAGTGAGTAGATAAATAAAAACATGATAAAAGACAATACAGAATCTACAATGCCACAAATATAGAAGTTTCTAAGCTCACATCTTTCAATACCCTTTGGATACCACCAACTCGATTAAAAACTTATTAAAAATTATCACTGAATTCTAAAAACCAAATTACACAAAAAACTGTGCCAATCACTCCCAAGAACTGTACATCTTTCTTGTAGAAGACCGGATTAAAAATGCAATAATCTTGAGATACACTTCCTCACAAAGACATTCAATACCATATTGTTTTGTAATTTGGGCCAAAACATGACCAAACACAATACACACACATCCAAAACTATGCAAGCTTAACTATCTATTCATAAGAAACATATAAACTAACAATGGCACTCAACATCACTCACTAATCCATGCGCCCCAAACATTCTCAAGAACATTATCAAAGCAATAGTGAATAAATCACTATCATCTGGAGAATGCCTTAGAGCTATAAAAATGTCTTACTTCAAGCCAATCCTGAAGAAGCAAGGAGCCGACCCCAAGAATCCACCAAATTACAGACCAATATAAAACAGGACGATTCTGGGTAAACTGAAAAAGCCACATTCATTCAGATGTCAAATTTCCTCATGAAAAAAAACCATCCTCCTCTCTGACTAACAAACAGGATTCCAACCTGTTAGAAGCACTTAATCATCATTAATCGCTCTATGGGTTGACCTCAAGAAGACAAACTGTGGCTGCACGCTGCAGGACATCTCAGTAGGCTCTGATACTGCTACTGAAAGACACAGGAATATAAATTACAGGTCTACACTGGAATATGTCCTACCTCGCAGATAAAAGACAAATTGTGCCTCTGCCTCCATACCTGCCGGCTTTGTCTCAAAGCCAATCAGTTCCACTGCTCAGCAATTGCCAATCTCTTATTCAGCATATACCTAGTTGCACTCTCTGAACTTATAAACACATTTAAAATCATCAGGTACAACTACGCCAACAACACACAGACTAACCTTAATCTGGAAAACCCATCAGACCTCGAGACATCTGAGCTTATAAAATGCCTATGGCCAGTTAACAATAGGATGCCACAAAATCACTTGAAACTAAATCCCTCTAAAACTGAGATTCTATAGTGTGGCATGTGTAACCTGGCCTACAGAGATGGAATATCCCCCTATCATGCTGACAGAACTTGAGGTTGTACATGGACTCGAAACTCTCACATGAATGACAGGTCACGAATATCACATAAAGCACTTTTAAGATCATGAAAACATTAGGAATGAGCTCCCCCACAGCAAGGGCCTCCAAGCTTTTCTGTATTACGAGCTACTTTTGTTCAAAGAAAATCATCTTGAGCTACTAATATTATTAGAGTTTTAATACTGACCACATCAGACAAGTTTATATTAGTGGCTGCCATGTGCAAGATTACCAAGCAATGTGAGTGCATCAGCCACGGTTCCCTGCAGTAATGCAAAAAATGGTTCATCAATGTGGAATGCCTCTGCATGAGTAATACATAACAGCTGTAGCTGCAATGCCCCTGGCACCAAGGTATTAGTAATACGTTTCCCCAATCATCAGCTCATGAATTCTGAAAATACACACATTTTTGTTTCAAATACACTCATTTTGATTTTGGTATACATGTATTAATTCAACCACGCAAAAGGGCCTAATTTAGTAGGCTGGGCTGGACACAGGAGAGCTACTTGTGAGTAGGTGGAGAGCTACCAGTAGCTCACGAGGTACTTGTTGGAGAAGCCTGCCCTAGAGAGATTACTCCAACATGGTGTTACTTCAAGATCCCTCGTGCTGTCACCCCTAGACTATGCCAACTGACTTTATATTGGGCTAATAAATAAACAAACAAAAGAATCCATAATGCTGCCACCAGGCAAGTTCACACAACATCACCATGCCCTCATATGACTGCACTGCCTGCTCTGCATGACCCACAGAGCTATCCGTAGCACTGGGCCGATTTGTCTGTAATCCAAATTCAAACTCTACACGCAAAGAAGTGACCTTGGATTGAGTAAGGCACAGCTACTAATCATCTAATCAATCTCCTTTCAGAAGAAAAAGTATGGGTGAAAGATAATACTCATACAACCCTACAAACTATTGAACACCAAACCCAAGAAAATAAGGGCAATGCATAACCACATTTAATTCTAAAAGCAATAGCCTGGCTTTGCCCCAAAACATGAATCAAGCTCTAAAAGACAATTTGCAAACTACTAATTAAATGGACCAAAAATGCAGCAGGATGGTTCATTAAGTGTATACACAGCTGCGGCTATCTCTCGCATTCTCCTCAACACCAGTTCTTATGCGCTACTGATGACACGAAACACATCTAGCCTGCTTCCAAAATCTCAAGCGCAGCACTCACATTTTCTCCTATACAAGAACATCTACAATCGTACTTCAGGCTGGATGAGGAATTTTATTTAATAGTAAATAACCCGCCACAACAAATTTCTTCAAAGAGCTCCTTGGAACACGTTTCAGCCCACCCTGACCTACAGGAGTCAGGGTGAACCCGATGATGAAGCATGCCACTACTAGAATCGGTGAGGGTTGTATTATAAAAAAGGTTTTTCCTTTTTCCCGCCACTGAGTGCGGTGGAGCGGACGTGAAGCTTATTTTCCTTTCCTACAACTACTGCCACCCTTAGGAGGAGGATACTCCACTGGTTGTTGTATATTTAGTAGGGAATATGTATGTATCCCCTTACCTTTTTGGACACGAAAGGACCTCTCCACCCTCCAAGGTCCAGGAAATCTTTGGTCCTCCTGCAACTAATTGTTTAAGTCATCTACAATCGTCGTCACATTTTCACTCATGCACCTAAAGGGCACAAAGAAAGGCGATGTAAATGGGAGTGCTTTCATGACCTCATCGACACTCTACAGATTACACGTATTGGGTGGGTACTACTTACTCAACAATCAAGAAAGTGCTTTCGGCCTAGCAAGAGGTATAGGAAGAGCTACACAACAGTACAGACCGCAACAAAGAAAATGCTGAAGAAAACAACCTCACCTCCTTTCCTACTGGATGTATGCTCTGATACCCATTGACCAATAACCAGGGCGAGAGTGAGCAGGGAAAGCCGGCTCCCTCACTGCGCAGAGAGCACGAATGTGAGACGCGTTGAGCGAGAAAGTAGAGCAAGTGCTACGCGAGTTATCTTTTAAGTAGGATATGTGGCAGCCTCTGCAATCCTTTTAGCAGACGCACCATTAATACCTGACTTTTCTCCTTCTAAAAATACTGAACCTGACAGTGAATGCGCGGGAACAGCCTCACAGGAGGGCTAGGAGGAAGGACAACCTCCAACGACCCAGCCTTTATTTATGCGTTTTTTATATAGCGCGGACTTTACCCGAGGGTGTCAGAGCGCTTCACAATAGGAACAGTAACATTACATGAGGAGAAGGATACCAGTGAGCATAATACAAAAGCAAGCGTTACATTGCATGAGGAAAAAGTGACAATTGTGCAAATAACAAACAAACCAGATACAAAAAGAGGTATACGTTCCAAGAGGAAAAAGTGACAGGTGTGCATGATACATGGGGTACAAAATACAAATAGAGGTATAATACTGCAGTAAGTGGCAGTCACTCATAACACACTGGGAAGGCACTTCTATAGGCTTGGGGTACAGCATTTCCTATAGTGGAAGAACTTCCTTGAGGTAGTACAGAGGGCGTGAATTAAACAGGGGACTTGAAATGAAGGGAACACACACCTATAATCCAACACAGCACTCAAGAGTGAGGAATGAACAGGAAAAGGTACAACTTTACACTGACGAGCGAACTTCCTAGAGGGCCTGAGAACGAAAATATTCGATCTGGACGTGTCTTTGGAAGAGAAGAGATTTGAGGTCAGCTTTGAAGATCCGGGTAGAGGAGGTGGCACGGAGCAGTGGGGGAGCGAGTTCCAGATTCTCACCGCATTACCCGAGAAGGATTGAGCCATCGATCTTTCCCTTTTGAAGACGGGGGGCTCAAGCAGAAGCTTTTATCACCTATGGCGTCAGGGCCATGCCACCTCTCCATCGTTAAAGCTTCCGAGCTGGAAACAATGGGCCGCCATTAAACAGCACCCAGCTGCAGATAAGAAAGCTTTAAGCAGATGGTAAGCAGTGTATTTAGCTGGATTTCAAACATTCCGCTGCTTAATCATTTCTTTTTATGCGCGGGCAATCCGTCAGCCAATCAGAGGCTGAGGTGAAGGCGCTGGTACCCTGGGCCCAGAGGCAGCGAGAGAGAGTGAGTGAGAGCGGAACAACCTCAGGGAGAGCTGGGCCGGAGGGAGCGCGGGCGACGGGGAGCAGGAGCAAGAAGCAGGTGTGGAACGGTGTGCACGAGGTAGACACTAGGAGCCAGAGACGAGTGTGAAAAGGTGTGCACGAGGTAGGAGCGAGAGACAAAGGGAAAGTGAGGCATAGATACAGAAAGAGAAGGGGGCAAGAGAAAGAGAGGGAGTAAGAGAAAGAGGGAGGGAGGATTTCACTGGCAATCCCCTGCAAGAGAAATGAAAACACGTCTTAATTGCCATTACGGAAAGAGGTTAAATACAAGCTTGGTAAGCTGCTAAGTACTAGCGAACAGATTAGAGGAGAGACAACAGCTAAAGCACCGGCGGCTCCCAAGAACGTAAAGTAAACAGGGTTTATGTGTCGCTGAGCGCGAGGGCGCTTTTCTTTTTAATATAAAACGCAAAATTTACTAAAGAGGCCATTATTATAAAAATCTGATTAAGAAACGCAATAAAAACAAAGGACGAAAAGAGCCCGGAAGCAGGAACGTAACAACTAGAGTGTAACTATGCGCTTCGCCGCCCAAAACTGGGTACTATCACAGTATGGAAAAGCTACAATTCAATACAATCTAAGGTGGAAAGGCGCCTAACTTCGGGACGCACACGCTCTGAGTTCAGTGAAATGCCCATGAATTATTTACCGCCTGTCTCTGAATTGTGAGGGGCAACGGAGCCCATCTATGGTTTTATGCGCTGTATATAGAACAGGGCTAAAACAGTGTAGGATTTCCGCCTGCTTTGAGGCCCAAAAATCGAACAAGTGGGGCTTACGGACTGTTTATTAAATAAATAACACATCAAATAGTATTAACACTGGAAAGTGCTTTTCTAGATAGAATTCAAACACGCTACTTTCACCTAGGCAAAGTTGCTAAGCTTTTTTGAAACCTCCACAAAACTCTATTGAAGATTTTGCAACTTTCTGTAGTGTGCAATGTTTTTCAGTCCACTTTTCACAGCGTGAAAAATGTGCAGAAAAAAATCTTTATGAACCACAAAACTATTTTTTCTTTAAGTACGGTTGCCATAGTCCTAGAAATACATGAGTTGGTTATACCTACACAGTTCCAGTGATTTTGATTTCTTATTAATCACATTTGATCTGTTGAATCTTGGCGAAATAAACACCGGATAACTACATTGAATGAAGCTTTCCAATATATTATAACTATTTTTACGTGACCTGGTTCTCCTACAGGTTATACCTACACAGTCGTGACACAGAGCTACTCAAAGAAAATGTTTTGCGACCTACAACCAAACTCTTGGTTTCCCTGCTCTATTTAGAGTCGGGGAAGTGTCAGGTTTGCATCAGGAGAGCCTCCTATGGTGCAAACCTTTGACCAGGCAGCTCACCCACCAATGAACCACTATGTCACAGTGACGGTCGCCCCACCCTATTGAGAACGCATTGAGAGAATGTGCATCGCATGGCGCACACAGGTAGGGAAAAGGCACAACGGACCCCACGTGCAGGAAGAAAACTCCCTGCGTGTCGGGGCCATTCGATTTCTTTTAAAGAAAAACTCCCACTTCGGGAGTTTATTTTCTCTAAACATAAAAGTGTGCCAAGCAAACGTCTGAAATGAGACATGCATTTAGCAAATCTTTGTTGATGTGAAGGAAGCTGTCATGGAAACAGCACCCTTCACAGCACAGTGGTACCCACCAGGCAGTGGCTGACTGTCCACCGCTTAACGAGGCACTTAGACCCAGAGACGTTTTAAGGCATGGGCAAAGTGGGCTCTGGCCCAGGGCCCCAACCTTCCAGGGGGGCCCCCCTAATCTAGCTCTGTTCTGCAGGGACTCCTGCCCTGATGACCGTTATTAATTCTTAAACAGATTATTTTAAATACCCCTTTTCCTTTCATTTATTTTATTGTGGGCGATATGTGAGACTCTATTACAGACATTTTGCAGAGAAATTTTGTTTGTTTCATGCAACATCCATACAAAAACTTTCTTTTAGATCAAAATGGGACCTCACATATAAGAAATGGGAGGGTGTCACAGAGATTATTTGCAGCAACATTCGTGAGCTACTGCTGTGTTACAATATTGAAAACACACATCTTAGTATCCCTGAATATTGGATGTGAACATATTTAGAATTTGGACGAGTGTGCCTGTTAGTGATCTGGCTAAAGACTGCATGAAACAGCTGAAATTGAATCATGAATTCAAAACTGTTTCCAACAGGGCCCCCAAAATACGTCTGGCCCAGGGCCCCCAAAATCCTTAAGATGTCCCTGCTTAGACCTTTACTTAGAGTGGATGAACCACATCTAAGACAGGCACATAACACAATGACTCATGGAACAATCTTGTGAATCAAGCCTCTAATGTTCCACAAAATGTAAACTTGGAGAGAAAACTTCTGCTTGCATTTTCTAGCACAGAATTACATTGCAGATATGGAACTTGAATGAATTACACCACGCATGCTCTATTACTCTTGACTGGGTTCTGCTAGAGTATAACATCTCCACTATACAGAGAAAACATTTTGCAGAGGCTTCAAGAAACTTTTCACCCTTTGTAAGTGTTGAAAATCGGGAACTTCAACAAACTGTGATTTAAAAAAGCTTTGAACAGCACTACCCGAGGCCTGAACACAAGCCTCATTCTATGTGACTAAAAAAGTGGAAAATCAGACAGAAATGGTTTCTGAACACAGTTTTAAACACTATGCCCATACATGATGAGGTCAAATAGTTGTGCATGTGCAGTTTCCCCGTTTCCCGATAGCAACGCATATAAAATGTGGTTGGGCTAATACTGTGCCCATAGTCCCTGATAAAACCAATAACTTTGTAACTGCAAAAAGGAACCCAATATAACACGCAAATGGTATGCCGGTTTTTGTGATACTGTTGTGGCACACGGAATGTGGATGAACCTGAGCATGAAGGGACTACAATTCTTGTTATTGTATTGACCCAAAAAACAAAATACAAAAAAGCTGAAATAGCTACAAATGTCTGAGAGGAATATGGGTTTTGAGTTCAGTGGCTTTAAAGGTTCTCTGCTTTTGCTATTAACCCTCAGAAGGCATTACCCCTGCTGACCTTCTGCAGTCGCTGCAGAACCTTTCATCGTTTGTCTTTTCTTTGCTCCTCTTCTAGGTCCTCGTCACAAATAGGGCGAGTTTCCAGTTCCAGAAGAAAACTCTAGTTTTCAGCCGAAAAAAGGTTAAAAGTGCAAGTGCTGTGGTATTACCGCACCCAGTGAGTATTTCATGGTGCATCAATAGTGCATTGATTTGCTAGCCCTTAGCCACCTGGTAAACGCATGTGGAATATATGCTTGGAAATAGGCCTGCAATTCAGGAACATGCTATTCCCCATTACAGTAATGATCCGGTAAAGGTGTGGTAATAACATGCAGCATCAATAAACCTCAAGCGCAGTGCTACCGTGCCATTTCTATAGGCCAATTAGAAATGTGAAACAACTACCAGTGCAACACATCAACGTTCTTAGTATCAGAACTAGTCTACAAATAAATACATGTCTACAATTAATCCTAAAAGAAACTTGCTCCGCAAGCATAGATTCACAAATCAAGTCAGTGCTGCACAATATTACAATATAAGTGGTGTGAAATAGTGAGTGCCTAGAAGCCACCTTCCAAATAAAATGGCACTGTATCATCAACTGGGTAGGATTTCTAATTACGGCTGAGAAGTAATGGACTATATGGTTTGAGAGACAAAACATTCTCATAATACAACAGAGGAGATGACCATAAGAAAAAGTTAAGGCAGTTTAGGCCACAAACCTATGTGCCAAGTATATTTGTTACTGTGAGATCTAGAATGGGAATTTCGATCCATAGACTAGAGGTAAGTTTCAGAAAGCTCTTCATTACACAGAGTTGGGACATTACAAGTTAATTTAAGTTTTTTACACTCGTTTGTTTGTTGCTAAAAATCAGAATTTAGAAAACTAGGTGGTGGGTTCAGGCAGACTAAGTGGTGCGGTGAAGGGCATCATTTTGAAATCACCATGCCACCATTATCTTTTCAGCCATGACTAGGATGACACTCATTGACTAACTAACGTGTCTTAATTGTATGACCGTGGCTGTGATATTAACAAGGAACTTGCAAAAGGTTCAGGTTTAATAAGATGCTGTGCCTCATTCTGGGGAGATGTTGTGGTCCAAGAGCCTTCAGACAGGCGAGCTGCTGATATTATAAACGAAGCACTTCGGTATGAGAGTACGCTGGAGAAACTTGCTAGTGTGTCTTCAAAAGCTCCACCTTTTGAGTGTGAGGTGGATCTTAAAAACGGACAGAGATTTCAAAGATTTTTTTCAGAAGAGAAATCTGAAATAAACTACCAGCCTTTGCCCCACAACAATCTACAAGGTGATCTGAAAGAAAAAGACGTGCATGGTGTTGAAAAACCAAATCACACTTGTATAGCAGACGAGACGTAATAGACCATTGTTGTTTATCTCATTGCTATGTTTTGTAATTCCATGTAGTCTCTTCATAACAGATATTATGAGGATTTACATTCTGTTTGCGTTGCATGTGATATTTATCTTTGCTTTTTGTTTTAATGTTTTTACTTTGGTCTTATAAGATATTTCTGGATTCTGTGGCCAGAAGTAGTCTCTAGACTAACCTTTTTCCAAAAGAGCCAATGGGCCTACAGTCTCAAAACGGTAGACACCCATTCGAATTATTAGGAGCTAATAATATAAGTAAGAAATATAAAAATATACCCCACAAGTAAGCACACACATTGAATTTCAAAGATCCTGACTGACAGGTCACTTCCTCACTCAGGGCCTCCTCCTACCAATTCTCCTCTGCTGGCTCCTTTTTCCTCACTCTCTCCTCCTTCTGACTCTCCTACACTCTGACAACCCACCACTCCTTCACTTCCATCTACACTCATCCACACCCCTCACTTTGCCTACCGAATCTCTCACCCTTAACAGCTCTCTCACCCACATCTGCCATTTATAAGCACCACCAATAACAGGTGATATCATTACACAAATAAGGATGGAAGGTTCGGTTAGGATTGACAGTCTTCCTACTTGAGACCTGCAGTTCACATCAGATGTAGAGGTGGACGAGCCACTGAAAGTTCCAGCCACATGACTGTTATTTTAGTTTATGATATTCAAGGACATCTTAAGGATTTTGGGGGCCCTGGGCCAAACGTATTTTGGGGCCCCCTGTTCGGAACAGCTTTGGATTTATGATCCAATTCCAGCTCCTTCATGCCCTCTTTGGTCAGGTCATTGACAGTGCACAAGCACTCTGGCCAAATTCTAAATGTGTTTGCATCTAATATTCAGGGATAGTGACTTGTGTTTTCAATATTGTAACACAGCAGCAGCTCACTAATTTTACTGCAAATAATCTCTGTGACGCCCTACCATTTCTCATATGTGAGGTCCTGTTTTGATCTAAAAGAAACATTTTTAATGGATGTTGCATGAAACAAACACAATATTTATCTGCAAAATGTCTGTAATAGATTCTCACACATCACCCACATTAAAAATAAATTGAAGGAAAACGGTATTTAAAACAATCTGCTTAAGAATTGTTCAAGGCACTCAGGACAGGACTCTGCAGAACAGAGCTGCCTCTATCAGGGGGCCCCCACGAAGGCTGGGGCCCTGGGACAGAGCCAACTTTGCCCATGGCCTTAAAACGTCTCTGATTATATTTAGTCTATTGGGGCTGGGATTTGAGGCATTAACAAGCGCTACAAGTCACTGAAAACAGGTTTGCTCGTCCTATACTTTCACTCCCCCGATGTACTGCTTCTGTTTTCTACCTCAACAAGGTCGGTATACTTCCACAGGAGGTCAAAATTTTTGGACCCATCCACTCATGCTGTGGCACCAAGTCTGGAACAACGAGGCACCGGCCCTAAACAGAGCGATTATTGATGACTGCCTTGCCCTGGACCGTGGCCTTGAAATTCCTTGGCTGAAGTCAGTCAGGGACATGGCACTTGTCCTGTCCAGACCTGATTTGTTCGAAAAATCCACAGTCTTATCCTCCAAGAGCAGGGCCGGACTGGGAACTTAAAACAGTCCTGGCAAAAATTCTAACTTCAGCCCCCATGTGCAGACGTGCTAATGTGTGCTAGAATCAGAGCAACTTTTTAAAGTTGCTGCTGGAATCGTGTAACGTGCACCACCACTCCTGGAGGCCGAAACCGGCCTCCAAGTGTCAAAACCGGCCTCCTGGGGCTCCAGCCTCCCGGGGGATTGCCCGCTTGCCCGGCTGGCCAGTACAGCCATGTCCAAGAGCAAAAGGATATTGAGGGACTTATGTTACTCACTGTACAGAACAGAATGGTGGGACAAAGTAAAAATGTTGCCGTCCGTGGCTTCTTATATTTCGTTGGCTCCTGCTGATGGCCCAACCATTTCTGTTACTCAACGCCCAGCCCCACCAGAACTTTGTTCTATTAAGATTTATATTTCATAGGCAGGTTGCCTTTCCTCATTGTAAAAATTGGGAGTGCATTTTGGTCCCATGTCCTTGTGACCAGGTGTCCGCACTTTGCATCTGATGTTCCTATGCAGGTCTTACTCTAAACCTAGGTCTTGCACAATTAAGCCTTTTCTGAACAAATTCTCTATTAGTCACTGCAAACAGGCACTCCACTTTCTCTAATGCCTAGCAATCGATGAAATTATAGTAACTGTCTATACTTACCTTAGGCTTGTATTGAAGACCAGAAAGACCCTCGAGCTTGATCTCATTAATGAAAGGGATCACTTTGCAGGACCCTTTTTCTACAAGGCTTGGAGGTTACATACTCTGGATTAGCAGATAGGTCATCGAGATTTTGGCTAAGGAGCAATTGGATTTTGAATCTGAATTTGCACTTTTGAATTTTACTGTTTACTGTCCTGTCAAACTTGGTGCCCAGAGCCCATAAAGTTTTTATTGTCTCTTTTTAATAGCATTAACTTTGTTTGCATTCCTTTAAGACCTTGCTATCTATTGCACAGCACTATTAGCACTTTTATCTATTTTCTGCTCCTGAATTAATCCCCATTATGAGTTATTTGTTCTTATTAGGTGGCAACTAGGAGCAGCTTTTTAGGTTTGTGTTCTGGAGGTTACGTACTCTGAATCTGTCGATAGGCCAATGAGCCTCTGGTTAAGGAGCTATTGGGCTTTGAAATCGAACTTGCACTCTTTATAATCTATCGTCCATCGTGCAGCCAAACTCGATTTCAAGAACTCAATGTTTTTATTGTCTTTTCTAATAGTACTAATCTTGACTGCATCCTCTTAACCCGTGCTATTTATTGCGTAGCACTTTAGTCATTTTCTGCTCCTGATTCACTCCATCTCATCAGATTTTTGTTCTCCTTAAGGTGGCAATTGTGGAGTAGTTTTCGGTCTTGGGGGCCAGGTTTTACCTAAGGTGCTAGATGTCTGTCAACATTAGTCCCCGTCCAAACGAAAATCTTGCTATGCACTCTTAACAAGTTTCATCGATTTCCTATTGCACAGAATTCTACATATAGGTTTTTCTTCCTAGCAGGCCTGTGCTGATCGGAAGGCATATTGTGGAGCTGTACTTTTCAACCTTTGTTTCAATAGGGGAACATAGCGGACTACAGCTGAGAGAGGTTGTTGTTCCCCTTTTGTTTGCCTAGGTCTGTAGTATCGTTTTTTTTTCTGTGCAAGTGGGCTGTGAATTCGAACTTGTACCCTGTGGTCATGCAAATTTGTAAATCGTACCTCTTGATTATAAACTATGCTTATTTTGGGAGCAGTTCTGTATTATATTGATTTATTTGTCTCAATTTTAACTGCGTTTTTGTATTTTTATTTACCATGATATGTGGGCATTGTATTGCATTTTATTGTACTTTTATGGTCTATTATTTAGAACGAATAAAGTTCCTTGATTGATTGATAGTCTATTGTAAGGTTCCTTTAAGACAACATCTTTGGCACACACACACACACAGAATTCATATTACATTAAAAGGATCTACTTATAAAGACACCCTTACAGCTTCGAGTAACAGACTCTTTTTAGCCAATAATTTAAGAGGTTTACACATTTAAACTTGTTCTTCAGCAGTTCAATGTATTGAATTAACCTCTTCTGTGTAAAAATGGGATCATGGGTTCAGAGGACCCTTGTCACTGCCTACGTATTGGCTCCCAGAACAGCAACAGTCTGGACGGCTACATTATCAAACATATGTTCCCCACGTAGACATTTATTGGTGTGTTTTGAGGAATTTCAAGTGATTAAATGCAGTTTCTTAAAGTTCTTCTTAGGATGAGTACATAGCACGGCAAGGCATATCAAGGCAAAACAAAACTAACTTCACTAAAATGTATATGTGAGAAGTTGGCCTGGCATATGCTGTCCACTAATTATAGTGGGCACCTTGCACCAGTCCAAACAACCCCTTATTGGAGATAGGTTAAAGACAACCTTTATTGAAAGCTATCCTAGTGGTAGCTATGGAGAGCAGCCTTCAGGCTAAGTCTTGAAGGAATGTAAAGCAGCTTGTTTTACCAGTCTATAATCTCTTGAGTGACCAAATGAAAGAGGACCACACCAGGTATATATTCAAAATATATGTATTTATTACTAAACACACCCCTCTCGTCTCTTTATGAGGCTAGAGTTCGAAGTACATAAATTATAAGTTAGTTATCTACAGTAATAGCACAAATACACGTTTGATCCCCAGGGGCGTACCAAACCATATACCAATAAAGTGGTATAAGAACCACGACTGAGCTAGACACAAGGCCTAGAGCCTGTAGAAGTGCTTGGACCACAAGGAACCACCCAAGGCAGTGACACAGGGGACCCACGGGGGACGCGTGCAGTGTATGAACACAGCCGCGAACCACCGTTAACTTCTATGGGGAAAGTCGCGATTAGAATTTAAAAGAAAAGGGACACTTAGAGGAGGACTTGGAGCAAACCCTTTGAGAACTAGGCTGTTCTAGTGTCAATACCCACGGGAGCACCGGAGTACTCGAGTTACCTCACCCAGGGGAGCCGGGTGCATAGGTGTCTTTCGGGGTCGGGTTTCGTCGTCGCTTTCAATGGCGATCTGCTGCAAAGTGCTGCTGGCGGCCAAGTCGAAAGTGTTCGGGTGGATCCAAAAGTGGATCGAAGATCTGAAGAACCTGAAAGCAGAGGGGACAGAGTCTGGGTCACTAGCCAGTGACCAGGAAGGCAATGAGCAGATGCCCACCGATGTCGAGTGCTTCAGGTAGGTTGACGGTCGTCTTGACTCTTCAGCCACGAGGTCCAGGAGGCGTCGACGACGACCAGGAGCTGGATTCGAGCTGTCCCACGACGTCTGTCGATTGCAGGGGTGTCGGCGACCGGATTGGACCCAACAAGCCTTGGCAACGGCAAGTCTCGTGGAAATGGAAGAAGGACGATGTTGCAGACCAGCAAGGTCTGGGGGACTCACCCAGCGAGGGTAAGTCAGGGCACGCCTGGAGCAACCAGGGAGCCCAAGCAGAAAAAGATTCGTCTTCGGGAGGGCCTACTAGCCAACGGACTAGCGACCGCGAAGGAGCCTCGAGTCGATGCACGTGGAGCTGGCTCACAGGACACTCGTGGAGTGGAGGCCAGTGATCTTCGGTGCAGTTGGTGCTGGAGGCTGGGGCTACTCGGAGCCCAAAGCACGACTTCGTGGGAGACCCAGAAGAGGATGCACTTGCAAATGCGTTCGGTGTCCAGGGGTCACGTTTCCACGTTACCCACGACAGCTACGGGCCTCAGCTTTGCTGGGGACTCAGAGCAGCCTCGGGGAAGTCTGGAAATCCACCTCTGGTGATGCAAAGACTTCGGCGTCCGACGGGAGCTTCAGCGATGCAGACCGGACAATTGCTTCTTTGGTGCCTGCCAAGCAGGGGAGTCACTCCTTGACCCCAAGGGAGATTCTTCAGTCCTCTAATCTTGAAGTAGAGCGTCGAAGGTCCAGGATTCTGTGTCAGAGTTTCGTCCAGGTTAATCTAAAGTCCTAAGGACTGGGGTCCCATACTTATACTAAGGTAGGGGTTGGACATACTCTGTGGCCCCACCTATGGGAGGGTCAGGGCAGAGGGTGGTTACACCCCTTTCCCTTTGTCCAGTTTCGCACCAGAACAGGGGCTGGAAGCCCCTGAGCCGGTTTGAACTGGGGTATGCACAGGGACACCAAGTGTGCCCCCAGTGCAGGACTTCAAAGCACCAGAGAGTGCTCCCGCCCAGCCCCAATACACACTATCCTGTCTGGGGAGGTGGTCACACCTCCCTGGGACAGGAACCCTATTGTCATAGCATTTAACGCAAGGTTATAATGCGCTTAAGAGTATATGGTCAGGCTGCACTACAAACAGCATCAGAGAAGGGTCTCCGAACGCTGCAGAGGGGCCCTGCTCATGCAGGGGCACCCTCTCACATAGGAACCACGCACTCTGCCTTCAGGATTGATAAGGCCTGCCATAGGAGTGACTTATAGGTTTATATGTGTGTATGTATGTAGTGATATAGGTAGCCTGTATCACAGTAAGGGGTGCATGCACCACCTTACCCAGGCTGCAGTAGCAGACCTGTGGTGTCAGTTTGGATGGCCTTCCAGGGGTGGCATAATACATGCTGCAGCCCCTGGTAGGCCTCTGAGGTACCTATGCCCTGGGTACATAGTATACCATATACTAGGGACTTATAAGGGCACTCCAGATTCCAATCAGAGATGTGCCTAAGGCACATGGAAACCATTTTATAGAGGAAGCAGATAGACTGGGGCCCTGAATAGCAGGATCCCAGTCCAACTAAGTCATAAAGCAGCAAAACAACAGGAAAAAAGTGGGGGAAACCATATAGTCAGATTCCACCTTCCTACAGTATATACACATTATTAAGTGGTTGAATAATTTAAACAGTGACAGAATGCAGAAAGCTTGAGTTAGAATGCATTGACCAAAAAAGGAGCTCTTGGTTTGCATCCCTTGCCTAAAACTTGTGGTTAGTGGGGGAATGAGATCAAACCCAAGGCATGTAAAGTCTAACATGGTTTAACTAATCCAAAATCTCATATAATTTTAACACAGTCTAATAAAAATATACAAAGTGGTAAAAGCATTTATTTGCAATCAAGATTCACAAAGTGTGAAAACAGAGAAATCACCGATTCTGTCTATTGTGGTGCCATGCACCAAATATCAAACACTAAGAAAGAGAATAGAGTCTTGGAAAATCCTATTAAGGATTTACCAACAGTGGGAAAAGCATTGCACCAAAAATAACAGAGAAACACTTAACCAATGGAGAGAGCTGATTAATGGATTTGGAAGCCAACTGACCTTGAGAGTTGTGGTGGCAGAAAAAAGGGCAGGAAGCTTACTAGGGGTATAAAGTGGAGATATCAACAGAGGAAGTGGCCTTTAGAGAGGACACTTCCAGACACACACATGAAGGTTTGTCATAGTCACAGGGAGCCTTAACGACATTTTATCATTAAGCTCTTAGGACTCAGAGACATCTTTCTTCAAGCTCCTTCTATTTACTGAAGGACAGTTCCATAGATCACGTTTTGCACATCTGACAAGGACATTCTGAAACACTTTTCTCAAGATCACTCGTAGGAAACAGAAACAAAGCAGCTGCTGGAGCTCACCGACAGTAATGATATACGTGGTAACAGCTTCAGAAACCCTGAAAGCCGACACCATTTGAAGGAACAAGGCAATTGACCAACCGAGGAAAATAGGACCATCAAGCCAATGGAAAGAGATCTTGGGAAGCACATCCACCATCTGTTTACGAGCTTCTATGGTGAAAGGATGACTGAGTCACAGTCAATGGTAAGCCAACTCACGGCAAGATTGTATTGTAATTGCATTTATATAGCGCTTACTATCCCTGATGAGGCGTCGAATCGCTTTTTCGGCGAGTAGCACGCTACTCCGGTACCCATAGAGGATTAGTGTTGAATTAGTATAGTGAAACATGAAAGTAATTTGAGTGGTGGATATTAGTCAGTTATTTGGATTGGGAAGGGTAGCAGAGGGAAAAAAGGGCTTGCATTCATATAGCACCTGTTACCCCTGATGGGTGTTGAAGCACTTTTCTGGCGAGTAGCACGCTACTCCGGAACCCATAAAGGATTAGTGTTGAAAATTAGTATAGTGAAATATGAAGTAATTTGAGTGGTGGATATGTTATTCAGTTATTTGGATAGAGAAAGGTAGGTGGCGGGATAGAAGAGGGAAAGAGGTTTGTATTTATATAGCGCTTGCTACCCCTGATGGGGTTTTGAAGCGCTTTTTTGGCGAGTAGCACGCTACTCTGGAACCCATAAGGATTAGTGTTGAATTAGCATGGTGAAACATGAAAGTAATTTGAGTGGTGGATATGTTAGTCAGTTATTTGGATTGAGAAGGGTTGGGGAGGGGTAAAAAAGGGAAAAAGGTTTGCATTTATATAGCGCTTGTAACCCTGATGGGGTGTTGAAACGCTTTATTGGCGAGTAGCACGCTACTCTGGAACCCATAAAGGATTAGTGGTGAATTAGCATAGTGGAATATGGAATTTGAGAAGTGAACATGTTAGTCTGTTATTTTGATTGAAAAGGATAGTGGAGATGGATAGAAGAGTGAAGGATTTGGATTTTTGTTTTTTTTGGAGGTCATAGCAGTAGGAGGAGGCTTTTGGATGAGGAAAAAGGGGTTTTGGAGGGGAAGAGTCAGAGGGAAGAGTTTAGAAAGGTTTGTTTTGCGGGATCGGTATAGTAAAAAGAGGTGTCAGATGATGCAAGGAGGGGTAGAGTCTCGAAAGGGTTATTTTGGGGATCATAGTAGTGGTATGGGCTTTGGGATAAATGAGAGAGTGGATGTAGAGGATATATTGATAGATGTATAGGGTGAGAGATAGGGTAGTGCATTGGAAAAAGTAGTATAAAGAAGTTTGAGATGAGTCAGAAAGTTGAGCTAGAAGATATATTGAGAGAAGCATTGGAAATGCTAAATAAGAAGAAAGTGATAAATATATAGATCCATAAGTACATTGAAAGTATATAGATGCATAAAGGAGGTAAGTATATGTAGATTAAAGATATTGATAGAGGTACAGGATGAGAAATAGGGTAGTGCATTGGATATGCTTTTTTAGGAGAAAAGTAATAAACACACAGATCCAAGTACATGGAAGGTACATAGATGCACAATGGAAGCAAGTACATGTAGACCAAAGATGATTTCTTATTTTTTTTTTTACACAACATAATTAATCTACATGTTTATACAAAGCAATACACAAAGATAGGTACATATCTATAGTGAAAATAAATGCTTATATACAGAGGGATATGCTGTAAATTTCTGTTTGCGTATGGTGCTTATGTGGGGAAGATCCAATTCTTGAGTAGGTTTCTGAAGATAAGGTGGTTGTCGGTGGATCTTATGTTGGGGGGTAAAGAGTTCCATAGTTTGGCTGCTTGAACAGAGAAGGATGTGCCACCCATGTTTTTTTTCTTGTATCTTGGGATTTTGAGGCGAGATGCCCCTTTAGACCGGAGGTTCCTTTGTTGAATGTGTTTGGTGATTTTAATCCTGATGAAGAGCGGTCCCATTCCATGTATTGCTTTGTGGGTAATACAAAGCAGCTTGAACGTGGATCTTCTGGCAACCGGTAACCAATGCAGGGCTTTCAAGGCAGGTGAGATGTGGTCTCGCGGTTTGATATGCAAGAGTAGTCTGGCAGCCAAGTTCTGAATCCGTTGTAGTCTTTTCATGGTCGTTAAAGGTGATCCGTGGTAGAGGCTATTGGCGTAATCGAGTTTGTACAGAACAAGGGAGATGGTAGCTTGGACCTTGTGTGGAAATCCCAAATGAGGGAAAATTCGTTGCAACGTTTTTATAGTGACAAAGCTTGATCTTGCTAGTTTGTCCACTTGGGCATTCATCGAAAGCTTGGAGTCCATGGTCATTCCGAGGTTTCTTATTTCCTTCGATACTTTAGGCAGTGATCCCAGTTCATCAGGCCAGGCGGCAAGCGGGTCATAATGTTTCCAATTGCCACACGTGAGTATTTCCGTTTTGGAAGCATTCAATTTGAGATGGCTCCAAGTTATCCACTGATCCACGGCTCTGAGACAGCTGAAACTTGGGGATTTTCCAATGTCTTTGGGGCATTCTAGTTGAAGAAGTATTTGCGTGTCATCTGCATAGTTATAGCACGTGAGGTGAAATTGATTGATCAGTACCGGTAATGACTTCATGTAGATGTTGAAAAGCATGGGCGAGATGATAGAGCCTTGAGGGACCCCTGCTTTTGTGGAGTATGGTTTGGACGAGAAAGGTGGGGTATGGATGACATTAGTTCTGTTTCGAAGGTAGGATGCGATCCAGTCTAGAGCAGTTCCCTCTATGCCGGCTTCATAGAGTCTTTGTTTCAGAGTGTCATGGTCAACCGTGTCAAAGGCAGCCGAGAGGTCCAAGAGGAGTATCGCAGCAACCCCGTTGCGGTCTACTGTATTCTTTAGGTCATCCCAGATGGCAAGGAGGGCAGATTCAGTGCCTCTTCCCGGACGGAATCCTGTTTGGAAGTCTGAAAGTATGTTATTCTCTTCAATGAATTGTGACATCTGGGCGAATGCTGCTCTTTCTATCAGTTTGCCCAGGAAAGGTCCATTTGTAATGGGTCTGTAGTTGTCAGGGTTCAGCGGGTCCAAGTTTGTTTTAATCAGTAAAGGGCGTATGTGTGACTTTTTGAGTTCTTCTGGAAATATTCCGGTAGTTAAGGAATCGTTGATGATTCTTCTTACTGGAGTGGCAGCAGAGGTTGTTAAAAGAATTGTCTTGAAAGTTTATGGTGGACACGGGTCAGAAGGGCTGCCGGCAGGCCTGCTTGCTTTGACCAGGTCCATAAATTCATCGTGTGAGATGTGTTGGAAGGAACAGAGAGGCTGGGTTAGAGTATTCTTGGATTGTTGTTTTGTACAAGGGTTAGTGCTGGTGCTTTGTTTCTGTTTTAAGTATGAGTCCAATGTGTCTGCTTTGTCTGTGTAATGATTTGCCAGTTTGTCTGTGAAATCTTGAGTAACAGGATGAGCTCCTTCTAGGCAATTTGGTTTGCGAAATTCATTGAGTATTTGATAGAATTCTTTATTTTCACATTTAGCATTTTGAATTCTGTCTGAATAGTACCTTTTCTTAGCTTTTTTGGTAGCTGACTTGTATAATCTGTTACATTTTTGTAGGCGAAGTTTGTCTTGTTTGGCGTTTGTTTTGAGCCAGGTACGTTGCAGCTTTCTAATTTGTTGTTTTATGTCTTTTATTTCTATGTTTCTCCAAGGCGCTTTTTTTCTTTTGTTCTGTTGTGTGGTTTTGAGTGGTATCAGGATGTCAAAAGCTTCCTGTAGCCACTCATATAGTTTTTGAACAGAATTTATTGTTTCCAGATTTGTACTGGATGTTAGTTGTGTTTCTAAGTGTTCCAAATTGAGTTTGTTCCACGGCCGATAGGTGGATGGATGTAAGGTAGTTTTAGGTGAGTCGTTTAGTGTTGTTTATGTTGGAAAGCAAGCAAGTGGTGGTCTGACCATGTGACTGGGGTTAGCGTTTGAAAGGTAACTAGTACAGTATTAGCAAAAATGACATCTAGGATATGTCCAGCGATGTGTGTGGGTTTGTGGACAATCTGATGCAGGTTCAGTGCGTCTAGGCCAGTGATTATTGTTTTTGGATGGGTCATATTGGGTTTGTCAAACCAAATGTTGAGGTCACCCAGAACGCATAGGTTGGAGTGTATTGTTATCAGGTTTGAAACTGTGTCTAGAAGTGCGTCTGGGGATGTCGCCTTGCTAGGTGGAGGTCTGTAAAGGAGCAGGAAGTTACAGGAGGAAGACAGTGTAGGATTGCATCTGATGAGAAGAGCCTCACAATTCTTTATGGTGATGTCGTCAACTTTAGTGATATGTAATGTTTGACTGAACACAACAGCTAGACCACCTCCTTTTTTGCCTATACGATGTTGGGTGATCGTTTGATAGCCTAGAGGAACGGCTTCATGCAGGACTGGAGCCATATCATCTCCCAACCATGATTCAGTTATGAATAGTATGTCTGGTTTTGCATCTGTGAGAAGGTCGTAGATGTGATGTTTGTTTTTAGAGAGGGATCGAGCATTTATTAGTAGACAGTTTAGAGAATGGGCTTTGGGGATAGTGAGACTTTGTTTTGTAGAGGAGTGATCAGTATTGTGTGGGTTTGTAGCAGGTGTGTTTTTAGTGCTGGCATCAGCTGTATTAGGATAGCAATCGTGTAGCTGTTCTGTATCATGTTCCTCATCCAGCATGCTAAGAAGGCATTTTGATGGGTCTGCGTGTGTATGTGGTGGAGAAGGTGTTTGAGAGTGAGTTGGTGTGCTGTGTTGTTTTTGTGGTGTAACATTGTTGTGCAGTAGACATGGGGAAGCGAAGTTGTGAGGTCTGGCACGTCGCTTATATTGTTTGCGTGTGTTTAGGGCGGAAGGTGTATGAGTCAGGGGTGGTGGTGCAGCATGTGGGTCATGTAGTAAGTTTCTAAATTATCCAATGGATGAGAGGCGGTTAGAAGAGAGTTGCTGTGTTGCTGTATCTGTGTTAGGTGTGGTGGAAGAGAGAAAGCTTGGCATTGGAGTTTGTTCCTTTGTGTGGTTTGAAAGGTGGGTGTATGTTTGTATTTTGTCGGTAAGTATTATGAGGTGTTGCGCTTGGAGGATCTTGTTGTGTTGGTGTGTGTGGTATGTTTTGTCTTTGAGGAGTAGTGAAAAGGGGTGCTGGTGTATTTGTTTCATGCAATGGATTTGTTTGTATAGTATTGTTTGTGAGAGGAGGTTGTAAGGTAGAGGGGGTGGTGATGTGTTTATGAGTAGAGTGTATGTTGTGTGTAGGAGGGAATGAAGTAGAGGTAAGAGTGTTTGTCTTAGACTGGTTTTTTGCAAGAGTTAAAAAGTGTGGTGCCGTGCAGTGTATGTGTTGTGCGTTCGTGTTATTATGGTAGAAGGAAGAGGAGGGTGTTGGTTGGACAAATGATGGAAGGCTGATTATATGTTTGTTAGTGATAAAAGGTGGTCTGTTAGGAGTAATTAGAGCAGGGAGCGTGTGTCTGGATGGGATGTAGTTATGTATGGTGTTGAATGGCGTTGTGTTAGTGATGAGTGGATTGGTTAGTGGTATAGGATAGAGTTGTGTACTGTTTGTAGGTGATGGTGGGTTTGTGTAGTAGTTGGGATAGAAGGGTGTATAGATGAGGTTTGGTTGGTTTTGTAGTATATGCTGGTACATTGGTTTGTGCATAGGGTTGTGTGAGGTGTACATTTGGTGTGAGTGTGTTACTCTGTGGATAAGGATGGTGTGGGCTGGGTATTACTGAATGGGACAATGGGCAGCATATCTGGCCCTAGTCCCGACCAGTCTCGAACAGCCTCAAACATGCAACTGCCCTTGTCCTCTCCGCCCTTAACCTCGACGCCCGGGCTGAGACGCCCTAAGCCTTGGCCTTTTATAGCCCTATTAATCAGGTGACCCCTTCAGCCAATGGGAACCCTAGCCCTAACACTATCCAATCACAACACCAGCCCTAATATCCAGAACCAATAGGAGACCAGGACCTTACAGCCAATCTGAGCCCTAGTCCAAGCACTCAATCAGGTTCAAAAACCCTAATCTCAATGTCCAATAGAGGCCCTAGGCCTAGCAGTAGTCCCAACCCTAATCCCAGCAACCAATCACACATCAAGCCCTAGTCCCTACTTCCAATAGAAAGCCTAACCCTAGTCTTAGTCCCACACCTAGTCCAGCAACCAATCACACCAGAAGCCCTAATCACTACTTCCAATTAAAGGCCAAACCCTACACCTAGTCCCAACCCTAGTCCTAACAACCAATCACACCAGAAGCCCTAGTCCCTACTTCCAATATAAAGCCTAACCCTAGCCCTAGTCCCAACCCTACATTGATTGAGTCACAGACCCAGAAACCAATGAGAACCCTCAAATACCCAACCAATGAGGACACTATCCCTAATCCTATAGAAACACCAGAAACAACCACCAATCAGTGCACACATGTACCAACCAATAGCAGACTATATAAGGTCCCAGCGACCTCAGACAAGGTTTGCTGGCCAGGGAGTTGGAAGCTGCTGCTCTATTCAGAAATCTCCTAGGAGACAGACAGGCTCAATCCACAACTTTGGACTTCTGCAGGTAAGGGCCTAACAAACTGTCCTCTAATAATACTGTTTGTATAAAAACTTTACTCACTCTCCTAGCCAAAAAACGAAATGCACAGTCCTTATTAAACACAGTTTAAACAGCTCACAGCAGATTACTGCTGTCTCGAAGCACCCTCTGATGTAGAATATCCCTGTTGCTAGAGGGGGGGGGCTGGTTTCACTGACTTGTGAACACAAAATGGTGGCTGGGGGTGTACTGCTTAACATACAGGTCTTAGCACAGAGCAAAGGAGAAATTTGGAGGGAAAAACTGAAAGTCACGGGGAATGAGAGGGAAAAAACTACAGAGTTTGGACTGCAAATCCCACAATTCAACAGGTTAAATGGAAGCAGTCACGGGCAGGAAAAACTACAAGTTTCAACACAAAACAGATGATAAATTATGCAATCACGGGCAGGTTAAAACTACAATTTTCAACTGTAACAACCACAGGCTAAGACAGTGAATTTTTTTAAAAAAAAAAGCAGAGCTGATGCAATCACGGGTAGGGAAAAATCGCTTTTTAACTTTTTTAGGAAAGAGACAGCACTAGTCTGCCTCCTTACCACTTCCTGGACTCTGCTTCACGGCAATCTGGGCACAGGTAGGCTGCAACTCACAAGATGGAGGAGAATGATTTGGGGTGCACCCAGCAAAGCCTTAAGGGGGCCTGGGCAGGTGTGAGAGGAGGGCTCAGGTTTGCTTGGAGCTGGGGAAACCAATCAGCAGTCCTAGGTCTGCTGGCCTGGGGGTGGGGCTGGGACTGGGAAGCTGCTCCTCTATTCAGAGATCTCCTAGGAGACAGACAGGCTCAATCCACAACTTTGGACTTCTGCAGGTAAGGGCCTAACAAACTGTCCTCTAATAATACTGTTTGTATAAAAACTTTACTCACTCTCCTAGCCAAAAAACGAAATGCACAGTCCCTATTAAACACAGTTTAAACAGCTCACAGCAGATTACTGCTGTCTCAGAGCACCCTCTGATGTAGAATATCCCTGTTGCGGGGGGGGGGGAAAGGGGGGGGCTGGTTTCACTGACTTGTTAACACAAAATGGTGGCTGGGGGTGTACTGCTTAACATACAGGTCTTAGCACAGAGCAAAGGACAAATTTGGAGGAAAAAACTGATAGTCACGGGGAATGAGAGGGGAAAAAACTACAGAGTTTGGACTGCAAATCCCACAATTCAACAGGTTAAATGGAAGCAGTCACGGGCAGGAAAAACCACAAGTTTCAACACTAAACAGGTGATAAATTATGCAATCACAGGCAGGTTAAAACTACAATTTTAAACTGTAACAACCACAGGCAAAGACAGTGAAAGAAATTTAAAAAAAGCAGAGATGATGCAATCACGGTTCGGGAAAAATCGCTTTTTAACTTTTTTAGGAAAGAGAGCACTAGTCTGCCTCCTTACCACTTCCTGGACTCTGCTTCACGGCAATCTGGGGCACAGGTAGGCTGCAACTCACAAGATGAACAATTACTGAATCTGTGGGTTGGGCCGAAGTTTCCAGACCTATGTATTAAATATGCTAGTGGGGAAACAATATGAGTAAACCTGTACCACCATTATGTACTGTGGCCACCAGGAACCTTAAACTATCTCCTTTCAGTGAAAACTAAGTTTCAGTTGAGATCAGCATAAACACTATACAAAAAGCTGCAACACAATGCTTTAAATGGGCAGGGACTGTTCGGTAGGGAGTGCCTGCACTTCTTTAATTTGAGAGGGTGAGAACCTGCACTTCTCTGCACAGCTGCAATACATTTAATGGGAGAGTACCGACACTTATCAGGAGAAAGGTGGTACTCTAGATAGTGAGTACCAGTAATTCTATGTTTCCTCTTAAAGCACTGATGCAACATGACCTATCATTTGTAATCCCCTTCTTTTTTAGAAATGACTCAGAAACCAGGTATGTTGTGTTCCACACTGGACCACACACTTTGGTATTAGTATTATACATAAACCACTGTGCGATCCCTGATCATGGACTTGTTCGGGGATATTCAACAATACCTACACGTTCCTGACTTGTGCAGGCATTTACAGAGGAACTAAAATACCTCATACGATCTCCACCAGAAACAGGAGATGAGCAAGCTTGTCACTCTCTTCTCTGTCAGTTCTTACAGTATGTGACCAGACAGCAGGGCTATCTTCGGGGCTTTATCATCCTCCAGGCCTGCAGCCTTGGCCTGGTCCTCACAATCAACCTATCACCAGTTAGATGAAGGGTTCATGCTACCCATAGGCAAACAGCTTAGCAGATATGAATCCAGTACTCTCCTGAGGACTTTTGTAATCACACAAAACAGTGCCTGCTTTGAACTGTAATTAAGACAGCTGCTTGACTTGCTGCACTAGAGTCTTGCATGTTGGATTGCGAGCTACAAGACTGAATTGTAACTCTAAGCAGAGACTTGGTCTGGTTCCCACACTTGGCTGCAGCACAATGGATGGGACTCGACCTTTTTAAGTGATGGAGGGAGCTGCCCGTCGGGCTGCAAGATTAGTTTTGACTGAAGCCGTTGATAGAACTGGGTCCTGCAGCTGCCTGGGGCTCCTCTCCAGGTGTGGATAAGAGACCCATGTTGGTGAAGCCCCTCTTCATGAAGCAAGCCCCACTGAGTGATTAAGTGGTTAGGCCTGTTTAGGAGATCTAGACTGTATTTCGGGTCTGCTACTGCCGCAGGCTTGGGTAGCTAATTGCACTGTGGCTGTTCCACTAGCCAATGCACATTGAGCACTGAAATTGAGCGCACAGCCCTAAACTTGACACACCCGTAATCATTATTGCCAGGGGTTTCAAACCCCATGGGCTATCTGAACAAGTGGTGTCATCCTGCAGAGTCTCCCAACCTTAGCCTTTGTCCAGGAAGCATTCTCCACAATGCACATCAGAACACAACTATACGCAGTAAACATGATGTGGCACAAAGTGTTAGTCAGCTGCTTTAGAATCCGCCTGTGTAGAACAGGGTGAGGCAGCAGGGTGCTTCCAATGCACACATCTCTTCCCTTGAAATGATCCAGAAGGTCATTGGGGACACCAACTCTTCCTTGGAAGGCAAAATGAGTGAGGCAGGAGTGGATATTGCCCTATTGCAACAGGAACTCTGCAGTGCTGTAGAGTGATGGAGACTGAAAGCATATCTGAGAGGTGGAAGACAAAGTATATGAGCTACAGAATATGGTTTGGTAGCTGGTGGGCTCCTCCAAGATCCTTGAAGACAGAGTGGAGGATGTGGACGTTTGGGCACAGAGAAGCAGGTATCCTTATGGGGAAAGAAGTATCAGAACCCCATATGGGTGTGAGATTTTGGCCGTGCACACTGCTCACCCCGCCACCTTGAGACCTACATGGACCGTGAGTCAGACCTGAAGGCAGTGTGTCATCCAATTTGAGTGATATAGGAGTCATCCAGAGTCATGGCCTTCCCAGAGTGCACCAGAATGGTCCAAAGCCAGCACACATCCTGAGAACCAGTGTCACTAATTTGTATCTAGATCCAGGGCATCTGATGTGGAGCAGCAGGAAAAAGTCCCATTCTAAAGCACATACCGACCATGCAGACATTGAGACTCCAGTTCAAGATTCTTCCTAAGACACTCAAATAAAATTATATTTTATGCTTAGAGTCGGATATTCATATGAATTCAGTAGACAGATTGAACGGCAGGATGTCTCAATGCATGGGGGGGGGGGCGGTCTGTCATTATGGCTGATTAGTGCTTGTACGTTACTGTTGATTTTTGTCCTGCATATCATTGTATTCATTTGCTGCAACACCCCTCTGGATGGGTACTCACAGATTCACATCACAAATGTAATCTTACCAGGGTGTGGGGGTACCACTGTCGTTTCAAGGTTGGTGTTTTGGACATGTTTCATTGGCCTCATCCTCCGAAGTATAGGGTGAGACTTTCAGGGAGGGGTGACAGATGCTGGAAGCATTGGGTGAAGGGTAGAAGTAGGGTGGATGTATACATGTTTGGGGGCATATCTGTTGCGGGGGTGGGTTCGTTTTTTGTCTGGATTGGCAACTTGAATAGTTATCACGTTCAATTATTTTGAACACACATTGGTGGGCCTGATCAGAAAGAACCTCATTATGGGGATTTGGCATAGGGCGGCGCACCAAGTCACGGTGCATTCCTGTCCTTTCCCCCTGCGCTGGCGCCGTTTCGGCAGCCTAGCGCCAACGTAGGCACCCTTGCACCATGGTGCACGGGCGCCTGCGTTGTCAGCAGGATTGTTTTTGTGCAGGATGAGACACCTTCCTGCATAAAAACAATCCTGGGAGGCTTTTTCTTCTTTCCATGTGTGCTGCAGAATGAGAGAAAAAACGAGGAGAAATGTAGTTATTTCTCCTCGCTGCCTCTCCCATGAGGTGGTTTTGGCGCATCCCCAGGTATACATGGTTTTGTAAATCTGGGGAAGTGTCAAAATCCATGGGTATTGAGTGGGAGCACCCACCGCAACACCCATGGCACGCCTCCCTATGCAAGAGTAAGGCAACACAGCGATTTGCGCTGCCTTGCCTTACTCCATATCTATGAGGCTATTCAAAGCCACGCAAAGTGGCTTTGCGTGACATTATAAAGATGATTTTGTAGTTTGCGCCCCTGGAGTGTCACAAAAAGTGATGCTACGGCAGCACAAGGGGCTTATACATATGCTCCAAAGTTTAAACCAACACAGTCCAACATACAATGGTGGAATATAAAGGGTTTAAGCCAGAGGTCTTCAAACTTTTTTGAAGTGAGCGCCCCCCCCTTGAGCAAAATGTTTTCAAGGCGGGCCCACCTTCAAAACTTTATGGCAGTACTTGGGAGAGTGGAAAGATACGGGCTGAGTGCAGGGGGCAGAATTACCATTTCAGGAGTACATTTTCTGTAGCTGATAATCCACGCTAAATGTGACCCTTATAAAAGAGCAAATATATCAAGCAATAACACAACTCCTGATAAGTGGGGTGTTGTGAGCCCCTCACACTACTGAGACCCAATGCAACTGCACCTGTTGCACTAATGATAGCTGCAGCTCTGAGTAGCGGACTGTGTCCTCTGCCTCTTTCACCTCTTCCCCACCATGCATGGCCATCACTCCAAACTTGGAACAGATTCTCTGTCCCTTTCAGAATAAAATGAGCTCCAGCATGTTGTCCACCACTTTGCAGCAAAGATGTGCTCACCTCTGATGCTAGTAAGAAAAGTGAGCCTCCCATCCTCTTTTATAAATGAAGGCAGTCATAATTGTTATGCAGTGGGCCTCTCACTCCTGGGCCAGAGTGCCATTGCACCTGATTCAGTTATGAGATCGAGTGTCTAGCGAAATAGCTGTCTTCTCTGCCCCTTATTGACAAAATGGGCCTCCATCTTGCCCCATTTGTGTCTCCCCTGATTACATTTTCCCTTCTCGTGGGCCATTGGTCCAAGGCCCAAAGAAATACTGACACAACAATGGTGCACTGGGCCTCAACGTAATCAATAAAAGACAGTAAAACAATACTAATTGAGTTTATTTGACGCCTCACATCCCTGGGCCCCTGTGCCACTGCATCTGCGGCACAAATGATACCAACTACTCTGCCCACTCTCCACCGGCCCATCACTCCTAGACGTGAGGTCCAAAGCAGGCTGTCTGCCCCTTTGTGTAAGGAAAAAAGGGAGTAAATCCCACATCTTGCCGCTTGTTTCTTTGGACCTGTTCCATGCGCATCAAGGGTAACCAGGGCCCTAATGCTAACAAGTAAACAAGCACTGGCATAGCCAATAGGTCTCGCTTTTGGGACCTTATACGTATTTGGTTATGCAGCACAATATCCTTGGTGCAAAAACATCAACTGTTGCATGACTAAACACTTATAAGATTCCAAAGGCGAGACCTATTGGCTATGCCAATGCTTGTTATTGTTCATGCTGAGTCGAGTTAACAGCAGCCCAGTGCTGCTGCTGACCAGGGGGCCACATAGAAAGGTCAGTAGGGCTGCATAAGGCCCCTGGGCCGTACTTTGAGTATCAGTGATCTATTGATTACTGCCAGCACAGTTCAAGCAGGTCTTGCAGGGAACATACAATATTAAAATTATTTCATACCGTGTATTCATTAAACTTTTGTTAGGTGTAGCATTTATGGCTTACAGCATGGTTCATGCCAAAATAATGTAGATGTTGCCTATCACAACTTCAGTTAAGGTGAACAGCTGGCAGCATTTGCACTCCCTGGTGATTCTGCCCATCTTTCCTCTAACGTCTACTGAGCATTCTTTTTAATGTGTGGGTCCAGGCCCTGCTGTCCAATGGGGCTCTTTTTGTTAAAGTCCTTATTTCTGCAGGTGTCAGTTGGGGAAAGCAAAAAGATTTTAAAAGTGTGAGCTGTTGGTGGTTGGACACATTTTTTTAGACCCAGTGTAAAGACAGGGTGGCAAACAAATATCAGCTTTTCTTTCTTTTATCATGCACATGTTCCATATTCACCCATTCCTCTCTCCTTTGACCCCGGGACTTAAGACAATGTCTCAGGGACTCGAAGGATATGGAACGGTGCATATTCAACACATCTACGTCAATGTGTATGCTCACTCAAACATGATGCACTTGTCTGTCTCTTCTCAACCTTTGTGTGGCTTGTTTTCAGGTGGATTTTAGCCTTGTAAATCTGTGTAACCATTGAAAGGCTCCGTAAAGCGAGTGCAATGAGGAATGCTCTCTGAACAAGTGAAGCGCTGGACAGCAGAGACGTCGGCAGTGGGCGCCATCCAGTTGTCTCCTGTACTTTACAAGCAGGCCGTCAGCTGTGGCCTCCAGTGCCAATACTTTCTATGACAATTGGAATGTAAAAAAGCTTTGTACATGTGGCCCTATAAGTGGTCAAACAAGTGTCCCGAGTTCAGCTCTCGCTACACTGTTCAGTGTCTCTGTGCCAGGCCTCTTGGGAGCCATTGTGCCCCCTGTGCTGCTGCTTATTTTAATTGTTGCTGCTGCTTATTTAGTTTAAGCTCTTCCCAGCTTCGTGTCAGCCACGCAGAAGCCTCGCACTTACCCTTCCTTCCTCGCCCGGATCTGCCTGTGGGACAGGATCTTGTCATAATAGGCAGAGGAGTCCGCGGGCTCAAAGACGGACAGTAGCACAATGGTACACACTGGCAGGAAAAGCATCTTCATGGTGTAGTCTCCCCCGTGCCCTTGGCTCGTCACAAAGGAGAACTGGCAGGAGTCGTGCGGAGCCCCTCGGTTATATCCAAGCTCCGGGGGCTGTGGGAGGGCTGCGAGGAACAATCTGAGACTGGCCCCACCCCCCAAGGAGCGGCAGCGAAGACCTCCGCGCGCCTGAGTCAGTGTGAGGGATGCTGCTGGTAGGGAGACATCGTCCTGCCCGGGACCGCTGCAGAGCCTGAAATGGTGCTTTAAGACGGAGACCCCCTTCTTCATCGAAGTATATGACACCACAAGACGGCGAGCCCCCCTGACATTTTATTTTCCTTCCTTCTTGTATTTTTCATTCTATTCAGCTCCAGTTCTCTTTTTCTCGTGTCACCTCCTGCCTTCCCTTCGTCCTTTAGTCTCACATTCTCCTATCCTTCTTCTCCCTCTCTCCTTCTACGCTTCCATTGTTCCCTCCTTCTTTAATCTGTTACCTTCCCTTTTTCTTCGCTTCCCCTTCACTACCTACCTCAATCTCTTGTTCCACTTTTTATCTTCCCTCACATTCCTTGTTCTCGCTCACCCCTTACCCCTCGCCCATTCTGACTTCTCTTTCATCGCTTTTCTGCCTCATTTCTCTCTATCATCCCTTCTGCCATCCTCCCCTTCCTCTTTTCTCTCAGTCCCTGATTCTTTCCCACTCTCACTCAGTCCCTCGCGGCCTCCCTTCTCTTCCGCATTTCTTTATATCTCTCCCTCCCCTGCTTGTTTCCCTCACACGGACACCGACAGATAAGTTTCGGCAGCACGCCCCCAGGGCTCACAGACGCTGAACCTGGGATTGCATCAGAAAATGTGATTTCTGTCCAGCCGCTTGCTTTCAAGCAGGAAACACGTATAACAGACACAAAAACCAATCAGCATCCAATCTACCTGCTCCCTGCACCCGCTAAAGTCAACTCAAGGTCAGCCCACCAGATCAAAGCACGTAAAGCGAGTGCAATGAGGAATGCTCTCTGAACAAGTGAAGCGCTGGACAGCAGAGACGTCGGCAGTGGGCGCCATCCAGTTGTCTCCTGTACTTTACAAGCAGGCCGTCAGCTGTGGCCTCCAGTGCCAATACTTTCTATGACAATTGGAATGTAAAAAGCTTTGTACATGTGGCCCTATAAGTGGTCAAACAAGTGTCCCGAGTTCAGCTCTCGCTACACTGTTCAGTGTCTCTGTGCCAGGCCTCTTGGGAGCCATTGTGCCCCTGTGCTGCTGCTTATTTTAATTGTTGCTGCTGCTTATTTAGTTTAAGCTCTTCCCAGCTTCGTGTCAGCCACGCAGAAGCCTCGCACTTACCCTTCCTTCCTCGCCCGGATCTGCCTGTGGGACAGGATCTTGTCATAATAGGCAGAGGAGTCCGCGGGCTCAAAGACGGACAGTAGCACAATGGTACACACTGGCAGGAAAAGCATCTTCATGGTGTAGTCTCCCCCGTGCCCTTGGCTCGTCACAAAGGAGAAGTGCTGTTCCACCGGTGTTCCTTAACTCAGATCAAACAACACGCCCATTCAGTCCTTGGCCCCTCACATAGAATTCCAGTAAAGGGGTTTATAAATGTCAGCGTAAATCCTTGGGCCCTCCCATAGAACTCCACTAAAGGGGTTTATAAATGTCAGTGTCAAATGCAAAGGTCTAGTGGCTATTGGGCGGCGACCCCAGTTCATTGCACACGTGGAACCGGGTGCAATCCCTCGTTGCGCACGCTGTACGTGCTTTGATCTGGTGGGCTGACCTTGAGTTGACTTTAGCGGGTGCAGGGAGCAGGTAGATTGGATGCTGATTGGTTTTTGTGTCTGTTATACGTGTTTACTGCTTGAAAGCAAGCGGCTGGACAGAAATCACATTTTCTGATGCAATCCCAGGTTCAGCGTCTGTGAGCCCTGGGGGCGTGCTGCCGAAACTTATCTGTCGGTGTCCGTGTGAGGGAGACAAGCAGGGGAGGGGAGAGATATAAAGAAATGCGGAAGAGAAGGGAGGCCGCGAGGGACTGAGTGAGAGTGGGAAAGAATCAGGGACTGAGAGAAAAGAGGAAGGGGGAGGATGGCAGAAGGGATGATAGAGAGAAATGAGGCAGAAAAGCGATGAAAGAGAAGTCAGAATGGGCGAGGGGGTAAGGGGTGAGCGAGAACAAGGAATGTGAGGGAAGATAAAAAGTGGAACAAGAGATTGAGGTAGGTAGTGAAGGGGAAGCGAAGAAAAAAGGGAAGGTAACAGATTAAAGAAGGAGGGAACAATGGAAGCGTAGAAGGAGAGAGGGAGAAGAAGGATAGGAGAATGTGAGACTAAAGGACGAAGGGAAGGCAGGAGGTGAGACGAGAAAAAAGAACTGGAGCTGAATGGAATGAAAAATACAAGAAGGAAGGAAAATAAAATGTCAGGGGGCTCGCCGTCTTGTGGTGTCATATACTTCGATGAAGAAGGGGTCTCCGTCTTAAAGCACCATGTCAGGCTCTGCAGCGGTCCCGGGCAGGACGATGTCTCCCTACCAGCAGCATCCCTCACACTGACTCAGGCGCGCGGAGGTCTCGCTGCCGTTCCTTGGGGGTGGGGCCGGTCTCAGATTGTTCCTCGCAGCCCTCCCACAGCCCCCGGAGCTTGGATATAACCGAGGGGCTCCGCACGACTCCTGCCAGTTCTCCTTTGTGACGAGCCAAGGGCACGGGGGAGACTACACCATGAAGATGCTTTTCCTGCCAGTGTGTACCATTGTGCTACTGTCCGTCTTTGAGCCCGCGGACTCCTCTGCCTATTATGACAAGATCCTGTCCCACAGGCAGATCCGGGCGAGGAAGGAAGGGTAAGTGCGAGGCTTCTGCGTGCCTGACACGAAGCTGGGAAGAGCATAAACTAAATAAGCAGCAGCAACAATTAAAATAAGCAGCAGCACAGGGGGCACAATGGCTCCCAAGAGGCCTGGCACAGAGACACTGAACAGTGTAGCGAGAGCTGAACTCGGGGAAGGGAAGTCGGCTGCCTGCTTGCAGCAGAGAAAAAACAGAGTAGGGAGGAGGGAGGCAGCGTCAGCACAAGTGAAGCGCTGGACGTCAGCAGCATCAGAGAGGAGCGGGGGCGAGCGAGTGCGGCAGCCTGCTGAGCTGACCACACGCTCGTGCACAATGCCCATGTGTTTTCAATTATCGCACCCGCGTCTGGGCACGATAATTGCAAACAGATGGCGGCCCTGCGGGTAACCGCAGGGAAAAGGCCATTGTGCACGAGCGTGTGGTCAGCTTTTTGATGCCCCTTACATAAAGTCTCGCAGAGCAGCGCTTGCGCGCTACTCTAGGCTCGACCTAAAAAGGGTTGCCCATCAACCATTTTGCTAGTAACACAGACAAAATTGGAGTGCACTGCAGTAGTGCCACTGCACCTGCTGCACTAATGGTAGTGATGGCCATTTAAAATCCAAATGGCACATAATCCACCATTTGCTGCATATTCTACAGATTTTAACAAACAAAATGTGTTTCTAGTTCAAACGGATCAAAAGTTACTAAAAAGACAACAACGCATGCTGCCATGCAGTAGAAGGCCCCTAGCAAAGGTTGACAGTCAGCTTTCTGTTGCTTATTGCTGAATTTGGGTGTTAATCTGGCACTAATGAGGTGGAACATTTGCCCACACAGTGTCAGCATGTGTAAAATTGATTAAAAAAAAAATGAAGTAACACTATCACAAAAAGTACTGCGTTAAGCCGCATATGTTGGCTTTTTTGGCGCATAATTTAGTCAACCCTGCCACACAATTTCATCCTTCTTGCCGCATAATTCCAGCAGCCTTGCTTATACAGTGTATAATACAATTTTTAAATAATGACTTGCATATTCACAGTGCTTTTTGTTACGGGCTGGGACTTCACAGCATTATAAATACACAAGTCAGGATTCCACACTGTGCCATGCAGGGTTCAATATTGTGACTCTCTGGTTTCACAGACAACTGCAGTTATCGCATTAATGAACTGAGGTTTGATAATATAATTGACAGTGTTACCACGTTTATGGTATGCGCTGTATTTCACAGGCAGCTGGCTAAATGTGAAAAATAAAGAAAATGTTGTTCTTTTCTTTTTAGCCACATAGCCATGTCTTTGACCTCGCCACCACGGCACCAAGAATAACGGTTGCCATAGTTTTTTATGCCCTTTACCTGCTGGATGTAAATGAAGATAGCCTGGAAAAGTGATAAATAAAGAAAGTCGCACTTCCAGGCCATCTTAATTTACAAGTATTTACAAAGGCATTTGCACCCCCCTAGGAACATAGCCACGGCCCCCCAGGGAGCGCGCCCCACAGTTGGACGACCTCTGGTTTAAGCAATGAAATCAAAAGAGGGTTTAACTGCTTGGCCCGGAATTCCTTATGCTGAAGCTGTCAGACTTAACAGGCACACATTTCATATTTCTGGGAAGGTATAGGTTAAACAGACTGTTACATGTTGGGTCTTCCAAGGGCCGCAGGGGATGCGTATTCTCTTCAAAAGGATTCTGTTTGCAGTCCTACACACACTTTTGGATAGACTAGGTAGAAGCATTGTAGAATTTGGGACATATGGCAGTCACTCCTAGATGTTTCTAGATGCGTATACAGATTTCTTTCGCATTCTCAGATCACTTCTCACACAAGCCATCTGTGTGGTTGATGCTTACTGTTAGGGGTTTCATTGACATAATGGACCTTCTAGCTGATTGTCATGGCATGCACCCAGGCATTCTGACAGACAGATATCGCAAGAAGATATGGCCTCCTCATTTAATGCTTCGACATGCAGTGGAGTTGATACCCTCAGGAACATCAATATACATTTAATTGTGCGCACCTAGAACCTTCTCACGTCTTGCTTACTTAATTGTGGCAGCAGGACAAGATGTTCATTAACATGATCACTGAGAAAAATGGACTAGACTACTGTTGTAATTGTATGCCAGCAGCCCTGCACTGGCATGCCATTCTACTTTGGAACTTTGTAAGAGGAGAACTTTAAGTGTTTGAGGTCCCAGGTCAGTTGCCTCTGGCTGATCGAGGGACAACATTTGTAGTATTTGCTGAATAAAAGGCGATTTCAACTTGATGGTCTTGGCTGAATCTGGTTAATTACAACATCTAGCAAGTAAATTCTGGTGTGATGGAATAACCCTCAACTCTGTGGGACGTCTTTGAACCAGTTTTCATTTAAAGACTGTGGCATACCTTGCCAAAGTAAAAAAAAAAAGTGAGGTGGACTCTCACAGCGGAGTTAAAGGTCCTAGTGCTAAAGCAGAATGTTGCAGCTGCTAAGGTCACCGCATAGATTGGTTTGCCATAGATTATGCTGGAGGAGCCTGTTGGATGATGCCACAAAAAAGCATCTATAGATCCAGAAATAATGTGAACATAGGCCAATAAAATCACTTTACTTATTGAGAAGGAGGGGCGGGGCTGAGAGGTGCATGACGATGTGGTAATTATTGGCACCTTGGATGGCTAATTTCAGAACTTGTTTGCATATCAAGCGACTAACTCCCACACAGATTTGTTGGATTTCCTGTGGGGCATTCTGATCAGGAGACATTCACAGACCAGCTGGAAGGTACTCTTTCAGATGATGAGCTATCTGTTGATTTTAGACAGCTCCAATTAAGAAAACCCCGAGATCTTATGGTCGTTCTCTCAAGTTGCTCAAGTGACTGTCACAGGGAATACTTTTGCATCCACTGGGCTTGCTGAAGAATTAGTTGTGAGGGGCACCTTGTCCACCGACCTCCACAAAGCTATGAAAACTGTGAGACATAGCAGCCTCCAGAGTCGCAGTGACTAGCTCTAAAGCTAAAAATATGTTAAAGTCCCTTGCCAATTGATAGGTGAGGGTGGTCAAATTGCTGGTTGAATCTGACCAGAGTGGCTTTATGACTGGCTGGGCAACCCTTCACACCATTATACCACTTCAAAATATCTCAGATTAGTGCACAGGACAAGATTCCCTAAAGTTGTCCTTGTAGACATTGACAGACTGGAATAGGACTAGCTTTTCACAGTCCTCTGTAGGATGAATATTGACCCATAATTCTGAAGATATATTAAACTCCTCTACGAACAATCAAAGGCTGTCATCTGTGTGACTGGTGTCCTGCCACTCCCATAGGCAGGGCACCAGACAGGAATACACACGGTCTAAATTCTTATTAGGTGTATACAACATTTCTGTAATTTGCTTACTCGTAATTACACAAACATTTGGGAAAATTCAACAAAATGCACATCTGCCATTTAGTGCTATATTTTAGGGTGAAATGTGTCCTTGTGTCAATTTTTGACACAAAGATGCATATCAAGTTAAAAAAAGCACGAAAAACACAATTGCCACAAACAGCCACTCGCGTTCTGGTTGTTCGTTTTGTTCCCTCACACCCGCGTTATACTTTTACTCTGAACAGCAGCATAATTATATGGTGTGCCATAATGGCATAAATTTGGAAATTTCACACAACAAGCGTCACATGAAGTTCCCAAAATTACAAGAATTAAGCTGACGTAATATAAATTTCCCCCTGGGCCTAATTCTTATTGACATGGACACAACCTGAAGTTTGCTTTGGACCAACTCCTAAATGTAAGGATGCGAGTGGGGTCTGGGATTCGAAGATCGAGTGTCACTTTATGCAGCTTTCCTGCTTCTGTATCTGAATCATCTTTGTTGAGTCGACATTGTGTAGTGCATCTCATAGATGAGCTTGCTGTCTGCTCTGGCCTTTGCATCTACTGGACCAGATTGGCATTTTTCACCAGTACAAGGTGGTGGGGAGGCATTTGAATGGTAATCATGTCTCAGGATAGAATTAGATATTTGGGCGGGTTTCCTGCAGCAAATGAGTCGGCAAGCTCAGTGATCAATATGACTGTAGTACTTCAAACCAGAAAATTCGATTGGTGGCATGTGCACCCTGTCTTGCTTATGGGCAGGGTTGCTTTTTTAAGACGATGTCTTCCCAATTTGCTATTTCAGTTCCAAAACTACTGATTTGGGATCTCAGGGTTGTTTCTTAGACAGACTAATGCTCACATTTGTTCTTCTGTTGCAGTGTCTATGGTTTTGCTCGCTAAGGGCTGGATATTGCAGACATAGTTTTGATTTGTTGGGCTTCCCACCTCGAGGTAAAACTAGATTTTTGTCCCAAACATACATCCTGCTCCTTGTTTTGAGTTGTGGTCTCTGGGGGCAGAGGTCCGCTCCACATCCTCTGTGGAGGAGGGATGCTGGCTGCTCTCCCACAAGCAACGCAGACCATGTTTCATCTGTGAAGGGAAGCTCCAAAGGCAATAGGATGGTTTGGAAATTTGGCTAACCCCCATTAGGATGAGTATGTGGTTTAGCCGATTTTATAGGATGGGGCACAAATGAAAATAGTAAACTGAACAGGATTAGCCTGTATTCGAACATAGAGCTGAAATATCAGATGTATACATTTATATTCAGCTCCATCTCACCCTCACTCCTTAATCGAGCAATACCGAGACAGTACTCGATTTCAGCCCTCTTGAAGCCAACAGGGAAACTCTTTGCCCCCAAAAAAATTTCTACAGCTTTATCGCTCTGTGGTCAGCAACACACTAGATGCAGTCAAAAAACGGAAGGGCACTTGGTCATCTATCCCATTTTCAAGTTGAGCAGGCTGGTTCGGTGAAACAATGATTAGAGCTATGCACTGTTGCCTAGGATGCACTGTGGCTCATGCTAACCTTTCACTTGTAGAACATCAAAGTTGTGGATAGTATATTTCTCATATAATGCTGTATATATGTGATTAGGAATATGTACCATGTAACTTGTCATTTTCATTGCTTTTACTTTTAAAGTTCTTTTAAAAATGCCAATACGTTGTTTATAAGTTAACAAAAAACACGAGACATGTAGCCAGGTTACTGCAGTGGATACAGTAATTTCTCATGCTGGAGTCTACCACCATCAAGAGACCTTAGAATGCATGTAGGAGGTCTATGAAAATATCATAACATACCATTATGAAATCATGAAATTATGAAATGCAAGAAAATGGCCCTCTTGTTTTTGCTTGTTGCTCAGACTATTCCCCAACTCTGGGCACTATTTTGCAGAAGCCATCTCAAGAAGGAAGACATGCTAAGTATTGTCTGTGGTACTGGGATGAGGATGGTCATGCTTAGCTTGATCTCATACATGTCTTGTGGCAGTAAATCTTGACACCAACTAGAGCAACTCCAACCAATATTTACACCCCATCCCCAGTTCATACCACTCGAGAACTTTCAAATCATCTGGGGCTGACTGGTAGCCAGAATACTATGTCCTACTCCTGATGTGGGCAATCTACACTCAACTGTTTTCCCTGGGAGACTGCCGAAGGTACAGGATGTCATGGTGTACAAGAGCTCTGCCTATATATTACACCAATGGGCTTTGTGTTTCTCTTTGATATTGGGGTCTGCAGTCTAATCCACTATGTCTCTGGGAGGTTCGTGCATCAGCTGTTTAGACTGAACTGTACCATGCACTGAGCTATCAATCAGCACATTCAGTGTGACATCAAACTCCACAAGGGCCATTCATCCTCCCTGCGAACCTGAGGTAGACATGGCTGTATTCAAGCTCAGCAGCAAAGAGCACTACACAACACTAGCACAGAGTTTTCAATTAACAGAGAAGAAACAAACAAGTTACATACCTTCGGTAACGATATATCTGTAAGAAACATAGGTTAGTTATAGATTCCTTACCTTAGAATTACCCCCAGGCGTCAGACTGGATCCGGAAAGTTTTTCGTCAGCAGTACCTCTGCGCGTCGGAAGGTGGCGTCGGTCGGCTCCGCGTCCGTTGTTGGCGTTGTGGTCGCCGGGATGACGTTGCGGTAGCTACTTAGACTCCGCCCTTGCATGCCGACGTCAGTTCTGTACACGACTTTCCGCGCCAGAAACGCAGCAGAGCCATGCAAGACACTGACCACTGGTGCACAAAACTAGGGCCCTGAAAGGATGTCCTTAACCCTAGAAATCAGTTCGTAGAACGGGGAGGATGGGTGGGGCGGTAAGAAATCTATAACTAACCTATGTTTCTTACAGATATATCGTTACCGAAGGTAAGTAACTTGCTCATCTGAAAGAAACAGTTAGTTATAGATTCCTTACCTTAGAATAAATACCCCAGCAATACCAACCCCGGAGGTGGGTCTGCAAACCAAGATCACACCAGAAAATCCTGGAGAACAGAACGGCCAAAGAAGGCGTCTCTCCAGACTTGGCTGTCCAGGCAATAGTGTTTCGTAAACGTGTGCAGCGATGCCCACGTAGCTGCCTGACAGATGTCATGTAGAGGAACTCCTCGTCCCAAAGCAGTAGTGGCTGCCGTCGCCCTGGTGAAATGGGCGCGTAGCCCCACTGGAGGCTCCTTTTTAGCTAGAGAATAGCAGGCTTTAATACACAAAACGACCCATCTAGAAATGGTCCGTTTGTGTACGGCCCGACCTTTTTTGGCGCCCACGCAGCCAACAAAGAGTTGGTCATCCACCCGGAACTGTTTTGTGCGATCCAGATAGAAAGAAAGGCCACGTTTTGGGTCCAGACGGTGCAGCCTCTCTTCCTCTTTGGAAGGATGCGGAGGCGGAAAGAAGGTGGGCAAAGTGATGGTTTGCCCGATGTGAAAGGAGGTGACCACCTTGGGAAGAAAGGACGGACGAGTCCTAAGGACAACCTTGTCCGGATGTACAGCCAGAAAAGGAGGTTTGGATGAAAGAGCCTGGAGCTCACTCACTCTTCTGGCAGATGGGATGGCCACCAGGAATGCAGTCTTAAGAGTTAAAAGTCTTAAGGGACAGTTGTGAAGCGGCTCAAAGGGAGCGCACATCAAATAGGTCAAGACCAGATTCAAGTCCCACTGAGGCATAACGAAGGGGATAGGAGGAAAAAGGTGAGTTATGCCTTTTAAGAAACGATTAACAACCGGGGACTTGAAGAGAGAAGGCTAATCAGGAAGCCGAAGAAAGGCAGTAATGGCCGAAAGATAGCCCTTGATAGTGCCCAGAGCAGAGCCCTGCTGGGCCAAAGAAAGGAGGAACAAGAGGACTTCAGAAAGGGGGGCAGAAAGGGGATCCACAGCCTTTGCAAATTTGTTCCATCGGCAGGCATATACCGTCTGGACGCCTGGCTGCCAAGATTACATCACAAATTTCGGGAGGCAAGTCGAATGACGTCAACTGCCGCCGCTCAATCTCCACGGAAGGAGGTGGAGGCTGGACAGGTTCGGATGGAGGACCGCCCCCTGCTGCTGCGACAGAAGATCCTCCCAAAGAGGCAGTCGGATCGGAGGATCGATGGCCATGTTGAGCAGCTTGGGATACCAGACTCTTCGTGCCCAATCCGCGCTTGATCTTCTTCAGCACTCTGGGCAGAAGTGGTATAGGCGGAAAGGCGTAGAACAGACCGCAACTCCACTCACGACGAAAAGCGTCGCCTAGCGAGTGCCGCCTTGGAAATTCCAACGCGCAGAATTGCTGACATTGCGCGTTCTCTTCGGTGGCGAATAGATCTCACCAAGGCTCTCCCCACTGTTGAAAGAGACCTTGCACCACCTCCGAGTGAAGACGCCATTCGTGATCCATCATGCACCTGCGGCTGAGTTCGTCCGCCCTGGCGTTCAGGGAACCAGCCAGGTGTTGACCCACCAGGGATATGCCCTGATGTTCCAGCCATGTCCAGAGGCGGAGGGCCTCTTGACATAGGGTCCACGACCACACCCCGCCTTGTTTGTTGCAGTGCCACACGGCGGTGGTGTTGTCCGTGAACACCTGCACTACTCTTCCCCGGACAGAGGGAAGGAATGCTGTCAGTGCAAGCCGGATCGCCTGCAGCTCCAGAAGGTTGATGTGGAGCCCGGACTCCGCCGGAGACCAGAGGCCTCTGATTTCCGCCTCTCCCATGTGGCCGCCCCATCCCAGAAGGGACGCGTCTGTCACCACTGTGTGTTCTGGTTGGGGAAGGGAGAGGGATCTGCCGTTGACCCAATCCTGGTTCATGAGCCACCACTGCAATTGGCGTGCAGTGCCCTCTGAGATCTGGACACAATCGGACAGATTCCCCTGATGCTGCGCCCACTGGAACTTCAGGTCCCACTGCAGAGCCCGCATATGCCCCCTGGCATGATCGACCAGCAGGATGCAGGAGGCCATGAGGCCCAGCAGCCTCAGGGTCATCCTGACCGAAATCCGGTATAGAGGCCGAAAGATCGGAATCATAGCCCGAATATCCCGGACTCACTGTTAGGGAGGATAAACCCGAAACTGCACCGCGTCCAGAACCGCTCCGATGAAGAGGAGCTTCTGAGAGGGGGGTCAGGTGTGACTTCGGCACGCTGATGGAAAACCCCAGTGAATGCAGGAGGTCGGCCGTAGTCTGGAGGTGGGAAACGACTGCCTGGGGCGAGCCCGCCTTCAACAACCAGTCGTCGAGATAGGGGAAGACTGGAACCCCTGATCTGCGCAGATGAGCTGCGACCACCGCCATCACTTTCGTGAACACCCGAGGGGCGCTGGTAAGGCCAAAGGGGAGCACGGTAAACTGAAAGTGCTTGTGGCCTACTGTGAACCGCAGGTAACGCCAGTGGGCCGGCAGGACGGGGATGTGGAAATAAGCGTCCTGCAAGTCCAACGGTACCATCCAGTCTCCAGGGTCGAGGGCAGACAAGACCTGAGCCAGGGTCAACATTTTGAACTTCTCCTTCCGGAGGAAGCGGTGACGTCCCTGAGATCCAAGATAGGACGCAGGCCCTTGTCCTTCTTGGGCACCAGAATGTAGAGGGAATAACAACCACGACCTACTTCTGGGGCAGGGACGCGCTCAATGGCTCCCTTGGCCAAGAGAGCCGTAACTTCCTGTTGGAGAAGGGTCAGATGATCCTCCGACATGCGATGGCACTTGGGTGGCATGGAGGGAGGGGTAGTCTCGAAGGGGAGGGAGTAGCCCCTTCAGACTATTTGCAAAACCCACTTGTCCGACGTGATGGTGCGCCAGTGGGGGAGGTGATGGTGGATCCTGCCGCCCACTGGCGTTTGGTGGCCCTGAAAGGTCGGACTAGGAGAGTTTGGAGGCTGCTGCAGAGGGGGCGGTGGTGGACTAGCCCGCTCGCTGGCCCAAAGAACCACGGCGGTGATTCCCACGTCCTCGGCTGCGCTGTGGTGGAACAGCTTGCCCTGGCCTGTGGCTCTGAAAGGAACGTGGTGAGGCACCCCTTCCGTGGCCACGAAAGGGGCGAAAAGCAGACCGTGCAGGGCCCGTGATGGAGAGGCCCAAGGACTTGGCCGTAGCACGAGAGTCCTTGAAGCGCACTAGCGCACTGTCTGCCTTGTCGCCAAACAGGCGACGGCCATCAAAAGGCATGTCCAATCAAGGTGTTCTGGACATCCCCAGAAAAGCCAGTCGTCCTCAACCAGGCGTGACGGCGAAGCGCCACCGACGTTAAAATGGTCCTACCCAGTGAGTCGGCAGTGTCCAGTCCACAACGAATGGCGAACTTTGCTGCGTCTCTCCCCTCGACAACAGCACGGAAGAGCACGGTCTGGGCCTCCTCCGGTCACTGAGGCAGCACTTGCGCCACTGTATCCCACACAGAGTGGGAATAACGGCCCAAGAGGCATGCAGTGTTTACCGACCGCAGCCCTAAGCTGGAGGAAGAAAACAACTTTTTCCCAAGCTGATCCAGCTTCTTGGATTCCCTGTCCGGTGGTGCGGTAGGGAATGCGCTTTGGGACGCTGAGGCTTGGACCACCAAGCTCTCGGGGGAAGGGTGTTGGGAGAGGAAAGTGGGGTCGCCCGGAGCCGGGCGGTGGCGTCGGGCAACCATCCTATCCACAGGAGCCCCTGTGGTGGGCCTGGACCAGGTGCCCAAAAGGATGTCCGTAAGGGCCTCTTTAAACGGCAGCAGGGGCTCCGAAGAGCTCGCTGCTGGTTGAAGCACCTCTGTCAGGAGGTTAGTCCTGACTGCCACAGTAGGTAGCTCGAGGTTTAGGGCCTCGGCCGCCCTACGCAACACCACTGCGTAAGACGCTCCCTCCTCCGTAGCCACGGTAGGAGGAGACAACATGCCAAGGTCTGGTGAAGTGTCCAGACCACTGGCATCCCCCAGGTCCTCTCTCCAGTCCTGGTCGTACTCCAACTGAGCAGTGAGAGGGTCCTCAGACCCCTCCCAGTCTTCCTCATCCTCCTCTGGCTGCCAAACTGGCTGAAAATGGCCAGGGTGGAATGCAGGCACAAAAGTACCCATCGGCGTCGGCAGACACCGGTCCGACTCCGTATCCACATGGAGGTGGGAGCCGCGGTCGACGCCGGCTGGAGGTCCAGCCGGCGTCGGCAGCGGACGCGGTGCCAGTGGAGTCGGCGCCGGTGGAGGTGTCACAAGGTCGACCGGCGCCGATCCGGATCCAGGCCTGGATCCAAGGGGCCCTGCGGCGCCGGGGCCCAAGCCGCCAGCAAGGGAAAGCCTAGGGCCCCCAACCGAGTCGTGGGGCCCGAAGGCGCGCCGGCGGAGTCGGGCTGCCCAAAGATGGCATGCATGGCTTCGTAAAACTGACGAAGCTGGGCAGGGGTCGCTCCGGGTCCCGGAAAGGGAGGGAAGCTCGGAGTCGACCCTACAGGCTCCGCACGCGGAGCGCGGGAGTGGCACCGCCCGCATCCCTCGTCGCGTCGGCTGACGGACAGGGAAAAGTCAAAGAGCGACGATGCTTCTTCGACTTCTTCTTGTGCTTCGACTTACCTGACCCCGAGTGCGAAGACTTGGATGACGAGTGGTGATGGCTCCGCGACCGGTCCCTCCACCTCCCTCGCGACCGGGACCTCGAACGGCACGGAGCCGACTGCCGGCGCTCAAGAAGCTTTCGGGACCGCTCCCGCAAAGACTTCGGAGCCATGGTCCGGCAGCCGGAGCACGACTTGAGGTCGTGGTCGCCCTCCAGGCAAAAGAGGCACACGCGGTGCGGATCCGTTACCGACATCATGCGGGAACAGGAACCGCAGGCCTTGAAGCCGGGCATCCCTACGTGCACCAGGAGTCGGTTAAGACTCAAAAAGACGTCGACAAAAGTCGCTCAAAAGTTCAGTCAAAAAATGACCGGAGGTACCGCTCTCTCCGGATCTGCGCTGGCTGGCGCGGAAAAAGAAAGAACTGACGTCAGCGCGCGAAGGCGGCATCTAAGTAGCTACCGCGACGTCATCCCGGCGACCACGACGCCAACGACAGACGCGGAGCCGACCGACGCCAACGACAGACGCGGTACTGCTGACGAAAAACTTTCCGGATCCAGTCTGACGCCTGGGGTAATTCCAAGGTAAGGAATCTATAACTAACTGTTTCTTTCAGATACATGAATATATAAAATAAAGAAATATTGGGTGTTTCTTACTGTTTCCGGTAAATATACATACATGCTCCTGGCACACTTTCCACGTGATGACTTTGGAGTGGTCCATGGCGATGTGTGCCATAAGGTGTCATTTGCCACACTTCTACTTCTGGAAGAATCATTGAGCCAAAGACACTTGGGGCACCAACTCAGGCCTGGGCAAAGTGTGCAGAATGGAGTGACGCAGGGCTGTTGGGCTTGGAATTGTAAACAGGAGTGGCACAGCCTAAACGACAATAAAATACAAGCGAAGGTTAGATCGCCACGACGTTTGGAATGAGGGATTGTCCCGGGACAGCTGCTCTGCTCGAAATACAATTTCAGCTTGTATTTTATTGGCTTGAAGACTGATGTATTATACTATATACCAAATCTAAAGGAAATTGCTATTTGCTGCTATGATTATTCAATAAGCCTTGAGAAAGCCCTGGTCTAATAGACGGAGTAGAGCGAAACACGTGTCAGCTGTTTGCACATTCAAAGTACAAAACATTACAACAATAAGTATGTAACCAATAAAGACTCTTTTCAAGAGAACACAAGAAAATTGCCTTTTTTCTAAACAAACATTAGAACCCAACAGGACATTTCCTGGGAGATCTAATTTCAATCAAGGAGGAGATAACGCTCAAACTCGCTTTGTACAGTTATAGAAACGAGGCTGGAAAGGTCCAGTGCCTCAAGCCAATCTCCTCTACTTATTGCAGACAAACGCTGGCAATACCTTCCAGGACCCCTGGACCTTTTATTGCACTTACGGATACATAATCTCTCTGTGCCTACAAAAAAACATAAAAATGAATGCGTCCTTGTGTAATGTAATTGGTGCTCATGTAAAGTGCTCCAATGCCTTAGGGTCGGGTTCCCGCTATATAAAACTGGGGAAAAAAAGAAAGGAAACGAGGTACAAACATTCGGTGGTGCTTTAGGTGGGCAGTTACAGAGGTTGAAACCTCAGCCCCATTGAGGCAGAATTGGAGCTGCACATGTGATCTCGGGCGTGTTAGAATTTAACCGCTTTTTCCCTTTCTTTCATGATATATACTGTGATGGGTTAGCATTCATGTAGCTATGTCTTACATTATCTGATTTTCATTGTGCATGTGCCCGACTACTGTAGAGCAGTGTAGGCCTAAGTTAGCATCTGAGACGCCATTTTCTCCTTGTCACACCGGCCCTGTTGCGCTGTGAGCAACCCCCTCATATATGTGCCCCCACTCTCTTATTCTCGGCAGAGGCTGCTGCTCCGAAAGGTTCTCATATCTCACCCAAGGTCGGAACTCAGATGTACGAAGAGAGTGGTTTATTCAGCTCTGCATTCCTATCATCGGACATAACTAAGCTCCCACACTAGAGAGAGCTGAGATTGAGTAAGACGGCCTTGGGAGTCTGATAACATGTACCTATGTTGCAGGTGTTAGCTCATCTCTCAGTGCCTCCTTTGTCAGCTTCTGTGCCCAAGCAGTACTTTTCCATGAGGGGCGGGGTTTTCTAGAGATGTTGGAAGGTTTATCATACGTTACCAAATGTTTGTTGGGCAGTCCCTCGGTAGCATCTTAGGAGGCTAGTCAGACTGGACTCCGCTGCAGCGCAACTTTCAATAAAGAGCTTCTGTTTGGTTTCTCTACCGTGTTACCGACTGTTCATTTCTTGGAAGGCCGAGAGGAGGTCGTGAGTGACCCGCGTGGCCCTAATCGGGTCACTTCCTTCAGTTGGCGCCCGGACAGGGACCCCACCAGGTGACCCACCTCGCCCGTAGTCGGGTTGTAGGGGTCAGGGTTGCGTCCGGTCAGATGGGCGGATCGGGGATCCCCACATCACAAAGCTTGGTTCTCGGGGCTGCCCCGCCTGTCTGATCGGGCGGCTCCTCACAAGTGGTCATCTCGGCTGGGGTCCTGAAACGGCAAAACCCTTGGATCTGACCGTTTGGTCCAAAGAGTCGGCAGTGGAGAATAACTTTGCTTGACCTGTGTGCACCAGGTCAGTTGGTCTTGTCTTTTGGTATTTTGAATATGGTCTGAGGACCAGTCTTGACTTGTTTGAACTTGGTGGATCTGTGGTCCCTTGAGGTACAGAGTGTGCGAACGCTCTGCCGGGCCACCTGCGGAATTTGGTTTACTCTTGAAAAGGCCTGGGGCTAGAGCCTGCCTTCTTGTTTTGGTACAGTCTTCGGACTGTCTTGTTTTGGTACAGTCTTCGGACTGTCTTGTTTTGGTACAGTCTTCGGACTGTCTTGTTTTGGTGCAGTCTTTGGACTGTCTTGTCTTGGTGCAGTTTTCGGACTGCCTTGTTTGGGGTTCCCTTTGCTTTGTGTGTCTTTCAGTTTATGCGAGTGGTGAATGTGTCTGTTGTTGAGATGCCTTGTTTAAGCAAATTGTGGTGTGTGGGGTGCCGCTGTCGCTCGGCGGAGGCTCGATTGGAGGAGAGGCAACTTGCGCCTCCAGAAGGCACCCCGAATTTTGATATGTATGTGAAGCACGGCCTTGGCCCTATTATGTTTAGTACATTATGGCACAAATATACGAGGGACAATGCCGAGCTTCAGTGGCCACCGACAGGTACTTTTGATGAACAGAAATTGAATTATCTGCAAGATAAATTATTTGCCCGGAGGAGTAGACAGTCGATGTTTAATTCTCTCCAGGTATGGCAGAAGGAAGCTAGGCAGCGACGTATGCGGGCAAAGAAAGAGGCCCGGAGAGTGAAAATGCAAACAATAACTCAGAAAGCAGTAGCTTATGATAGAGATAAAGTAGAAAAGAGTATCGAGAGTGCTGATAGGAAGTTCCGACTACAATGTTGTGGAAATCTGAAATAATTTCTGTTAGCATAGGCTGAAGCCATCTTGTTTGTGGCATCCATTTTGTTAGCTATGTATCTCTTCCGTCTTCACTGTTGCTTGCCCTTCTATTCTGCTTGTGTCATCAACTCTAGTTAACTCCTTCTGTACTGAGCTAAAAGCAATGTGCTGAGCAAAGGCCTGTAGCTGCTAGAATGCACCTGGCTAAAGATATAACTGTCAACTGTTTTTTGCTGATGTAAACAGTTCTGTTCCCCTCCCACCCTGCTGACTAAGTGATCACCCATCTGCCCATGTTTGTTGGTAGTTATTCCTGTGTATGCTTGTACCTTCTATTTGTAACTACATGCTTACTCTGCAACAAACTCTGTATATAAGCACCATGGTCTGTGACTTCAGTGTACTACCTCGGGCAGCACTTGAGAGTGCTGTGTGGACGTAGTCCCACTCATGAGTGATTAATAAACTTGTTATTTGAATTCCAGCTTCAGTGCCAATCTCTATTTTGTTGGTCTATGGACCCGTGGACAAGAGAAGGGTGACCCCTGCACCGGTGTGCTCATTAAAAAGCACATTTCCACAGTTGGCGCCCGATACGTGGGGCCTCATCGAGGACGCGGCCGTCTGAAGGAGTGGTCTTGACGGAAGACTGGAATATTACTGAGGAGACGTCCTGCATGAGAAGACCCTTGTCTTTGCTAACCCTGGGCGTAGTACTACACTACGCTCACGGAGCATGAGTAGTTTGTGCTACTACCACTGGCGTAGCAAGGGGGGGGCGGAGGGGGCGGTACGAGATTTCGGGGCGGCAGGTAAATTTATCGCCAGCACCCATTCCCCCCCCCCCCCGCTCTTAGGCGCTCGGCGGCGGCGGCAAAAGGCAGGGACCGCCACGGGCGGCAGAGTGCCTAGCTACGCCACTGGCTACTACGCACTACGCAAATTGCACGTAGTACAGTGCAAAAACTGTGCTAATTGACATAGCGTAGCAGCAAAATCATCAACACCTACAAATGCTTTGATGAAGCAATTTTACATGCTAATAAGCATATAACCAATTCACAAAAGTAAACTTTGAGAATGAAAATATCAGGCAATGAGAGAGGTGATGATTTTGGGGTCCCCCTAACCTAGGGGAGGACCAAGCAGATGCCTCGAACACAAAGAGCATATCATGATGAACAATTCAGTGGTGGTCCTTCCTCCTAGGACCACCCCAAGCACAGTTATGGGCAAAAATACAATCCCAACCAAAGGCCCTGCAAAGCATTATGGGACGAGATTAGCAGTGGGCAGTGAATATTATAGTGTCCAATATCAAAATAATTCTACAAAGAGCTGCAGTTCAACTAGTCGTTACTAGATGTCCCTCACGAGTCAAATGCAAAAGCATTGAAATTATTAATACATCAAGCTGCAGTTCCACTAGTCGTTACTAGATGTCCTCACGAGTTAAATGCAAAAGCATTGAAACCCTTTCATGAAGCTTTTGCATTTGACTCGTGAGGGACATCTAGTAACGACTAGTGGAACTGCAGCTTGATGTAATAATAATTTCAATGCTTTTGCATTTGACTCGTGAGGGACATCTAGTAACGACTAGTTGAACTGCAGCTCTTTGTAGAATTATTTTGATATTGGATACTATAATATTCACTGCCCACTGCTAATCTCGTCCCATAATGCTTTGCAGGGCCTTTGGTTGGGATTGAATTTTTGCCAATAACTGTGCTTGGGGTGGTCCTAAGAGGATGGGACCACCACCGAATCGTTCAATAAGATGAGCTTTTTGTTTTCAAGGCATCTGCTTGGTTCTCTCCCTAGGTTAGGGAGGATCCCAAAATCATCACCTCTCTCACTGCTTGTTAATTTTTGTTTTCACTTTTGAGAAATGACTATATGCATTTTAGCATATAAAGACAGCGATACTTATTTTATCTTAACTTGCACTGTGCAAGATGCCCTTGGCAATTATTGCACAGTGCAGACAAGCACACAGCTATGCACTACGCAATTTGCGTAGCTATGTGTATTTCAAAGTGTACTTCGCGTAGCTACGTGTAGTGCTACTACGCAAACTACGCCCAGGGTTAGTCTTTGCTACCAAAGTGACTTTTCCGGTTTTTTGATTTGACCCTCCAGGTGGCGGCCAGTCCTGACTGAGGTATCCTTTGGCGTTATTTTTGCAGTGACCATTAGGTCGATCAAGAGATTGGCAGTTGGAGGTTGGAGACTTTTGTTTGGTAAGGTCGCTGCAGCGGCACTCTTGTTTGCTTGGCCAAGATTCTGGTTTTATTTGTTTGATTTATTTTTGGGAGAAAATAAAGGCAGGTAATGTGGAGATTTTTCTCTACTTTTGAACAATTTGGAAACGTAATATTTTACAAAAACTTGGTAGCATGCCTGTTTCCAGCACACTCCGTAGGTTGTGTTGCTGTCTTGGTGGTACCAAAATGGATTTAGAAAGAAGTCAGCCGGCTCCCTTAGAGGGAACACCTAATAGACATATGTATATTAAATACGGTATTTCTTCCATAATGTATAGTACACTGAGGAACAAATATACAAAGAAGGATCCTGATCTCCAATGGCCTGTGAATGGGCCATTTGACTTTAAAAAGATTCAATATGTAGAACAGTGTTTGTTTAACAAAAAAAGTTGACAAGATATGTTTGATTGTGTACGAATGTGGGAGAAAGAAGTGAATGAAAGAGCAAAGAGAGAAGCAGCTATAGCAGAGAAAGAACAACGAAAAACGATATATCAAAAAGCGCTAGAATTAAAAAATAAGGAGATGACGGAAATAAAAGAAAAAGAAGAGAGGGAGCGTCGTTCAGCGGTAACTGGCCAGTACCCTATTAGGCGCCCCCTTTATTCCATGCTTAATAAACCTCAAGATGATTCCATCTTATTAGATCGACCTCCGCCCCGTATAAATTTCCCTCTGCCCCTGAGGAGGATCCTTCCGATGAAAAACATCATTCTTCCGACGATAAAGATATAGATAAGCAAGATGGGCGACAGACTCGCTCTACTTTAACTACTGATGAAAAAGCCACCATTTAGATCCACTGTTCGTTCAGAAGCCCGTAAGAAAACTCTTCCTTCAGATCTTGTAGCAATGGTTCAGCAGTGTAAAAATTTAGAGCAGTTATATTTTTCAGAAAAGTTTGCTTGGGAAGTTATACTTAATTTTAGAGACCTTTCTAAAAACTTAGAGCCCACTGATATAAATTCTGATTATAAACAATTGAGTGATGGAACTTTCCTTTGTTCAAACATACCTGATTTAATTAGGCGAGTGGTTAAATTATGAGATGAAACATTTTGCTTAAAAGCGGAGAAAAAAGAAGCTAGTAAAACTAAAACTGTACAAGTAGCCCAAACCCCAGCGCAGATAGTAGAAACTTCAGAGACAAATAATGGATCTAGTAGTGCTGAAGTTGGTATACGACCAATGCGCGAAGCTGCGCCTTTGTATGTTCATCCAAAGGGTACGGGAACAAATGAAGATAAGACTTCAGATGATGCGAAAGGGTATTTTATTTATAATTGGGTTTATACCCCTTGGAGTAGAGCAGATGTTATGGCTCTTAAAGCCGCTTTGCCCGATCCGCGGAAAAATCCTGCCGCTTTCTATGAGGAAGTAGAAGGAGCCATTAGCTCCTGTACTATAACTCTGCCAGATATTGATATGTTTTTTGGACTTATTTTGCCCCCTGATATGTGGAGAACAATTCGGAAAATAGATGATAATGTAGCATATGGTGATACTTGCGTGCATTTAGAAGAAATAGATGCAGCTAGAGAGCCTGCGCAGAAACCACAACAGGAGATATTAGATCTTCCCAAAGCTATTGTGACTAAGTTGAAAACTCTTATACCCCCTAAGAAAATAGATTGGACTACATTAGTGTCTTGTAAACAGAAAGCGGATGAGTCAGTTTCTGATTTCTTTACACGATTTGAAGAGACATTCCATGACTTTAGTGGGCAGTCCTTGACAGATGACACGGGTAAGCATCTGTTCGTCGACAAATTTGTCGCTAACATGTTGCCAGAAATAGCTAGTCGCCTTAAGGCCAGCGAGAGTTCGTGGACTATGTCTTCCCCAGTCTCCCTTTTGACTATGACCCAGTATTATGAGCGTCAGGAATTGGAAGCAAAGGGAAAAGAGGATAAGAAGGTTAAGGATTTAAAAACAAAAGTTATGTTGGCTCAAGTATATGGTCCACCACTCAGAGGTGGTGGTAGAGGTGGACGTGCAGTATATACACCTGGTGTACCCCTTTCTCTCGATCAACTTTGTCTTCTGATCAGTGTGCTTATTGTAAAGAGATTGGACATTGGCGTTCTGAGTGCCCCCTTTTGCGAGGTCAGCAGTATCAACGGGGTAGAGGAAGGATGAGAGGACGCCCAGGGAATTCAGGAAATAGGGGAGGAATAGGAACCCGTCCCAGGTTTGAGGCAGTTGAACACGGACCAAATTATTCTAATACCTTTGATAGACGAAATCAATATCAAATGTCAGATTATTCGGCTGATGGTCTTGGGGATTCTGATTATGCATAGGAATGCCTAGGATGGGGTAAGGAACCCGTTGAAGTCCCAGTAGATCAGAAGGGTCCTTATGTTGATGCAAATGTCTTGGGTTCTACTGATCGGTTTCTGGTTGATACAGGAGCTACTCGTAGTGCTCTGTCTAAAAATTGGTTCCTAGGGCTCCCCTGTCTGGCGCAATGATAACATCGATAGGATTCGATGGGACACCTACACCTAGCCCACTGTCACAGCCACTTGCATTTAGTCTTGATAAATTTACTGCAGCATGTCCATTTCTGCTTTCCCCTAACACGCCGGATAATATTGTGGGCATTGATATGCTTAAACATTTTCGTGCTACAATACGTTGTTCCCCAGAAAGTGTGCGTGTTATCTTAAATGATAACTATCCAATGGTTGAGAGGTCTTGTCTCATCAAAGAAGATATCGCTTTGGCATCTTTACCTAGTACTTTGTGGGCTACATCAGATACCGATGTGGGACACATGGTTATTCCACCAGTGCATATTCAAGTGAAGGAAGGTGCTTCATTGCCTCGATTGCCCCAATATAAAATATCTCGGAAGAGGCATTAACACTCATTGTTCAGGATTTGATCAAGGTGGGGGTTGTGGAAGAAGTCCCTTATAACATTTGTAATAGTCCTATCCTTCCTATTTTGAAAAAAGACACTGATACTAAAATTTACAGATTTATTATTGATTTGCGACAGGTTAATAAAATCGTGGTGCCCCAATACCCGGTAGTCTCTGATATCACGACACTTCTCACCATGGTTCCTCCTACTGCCACTACATTTAGTGTAATTGATTTAAAGAATGCATTTTTCTCAATACCCATTCACCCTGACAGCCGTTATTTGTTTGGCTTCACTTTGAATAATAGATCATTCAGGTTCTGTAGAGCTCCACAAGGGTATACAGAGAGTCCTAGCATTTATAGTCAGGCGTTGAAAAGGCAGCTTGATTCTTTTCCTGTACCGAAAGGGTGGCTCTTATTCAATATGTCGACGACATCTTGTTGGCTGCTGATACCCCTGAACAGTGTAAAGAAGGAACACTGTCATTATTGTTATTTCTTGCCTCTCATCATCACAAAGTCTCTAGGAAGAAACTTCAATTTTGTAGACAGCAGGTTACCTATTTAGGTCACCTCCTGTCTAAGGAGGGACGTGCCCGTGCACTCACACCAGATCGCATTCAAACTATTTTAGACACTCCCGTGCCCCGTACTCAGAAGGATGTCCGTGCACTAATTGGCCTTACTTCTTTTTGTAGGCAGTGGATCCCTAGCTTTTTCTCACATTATTAAACCCTTGTTGGCCCTTTTGACTAAAGACACTCCGATGCCTCTCCCATGGACTACTGAGTGCCAGGATGCCTTCCAACAGTTACGTCAAGCTCTTTGTTCTGCACCAGTATTAGGAACTCCAGACTACACTAAGACCTTCACACTCTATGTACACGAGAGGGAAGGTTGCGCTCTCAGTTTTAACACAAACACACAGTGATAAACAACGTCCTTGTGCATATTTCTCAGCTGTCCTTGATCCATTTGCCCGCGCGCTGCCTGGTTGTTTTCGAGCGGTGGCGGCAACGGCTGTGTCCATACGTCAGAGCGAGGAATAGTCTTGTCACATAGATTGCTTGTGTTAGTACCCCATTCAGTTGATGCCTTGTTAAATCAAACAAAAACACAGCATCTGACGAGTGCTCGCTTGACAGGATATGAATTGACACTTTTGGCCCCTCATATCACGTTAAAAAGATGTTTGACTCTGAACCCTGCTACATTATTGCCAGTTCCAGCTACTCAGTCTCAGTCACAAGAGTTACATGACTGTATATTCCTTACTGAAGAACGAACAAAGGGTCGTGTTGACCTACAAGATACACCTCTTTCTAGTGTTGATGGGGAATTGTGGGTTGATGGATCCTGCCTGAAATTGCCTGATGGCACTACATCTGCTGCTTATGCAATTACAACACTTCAGACAGTAGTTGAGACAGCTCGTATCCCACAGAAGTCAGCTCAAGCAGCCGAGTTGATAGCACTGACAAGAGCATGTGAGCTTAGTACAGAGTTGCTTGTTAACATTTACACTGATAGCCAATACGCCTTCGGCATGGCTCATAACTTCGGGCTACTTTGGAAAGAAAGAGGCTTTCTCACTTCACATGGGACACAAATAGTGCCTAGGGAATTAGTACATAATCTCCTTACTGCCTTGAACTATCCTAAGAAAGTGGCAATTGTTAAATGTAGTGCATACAAGAAAGTGACTGATAAAATAGGAGCAGGCAAAGCCTTTGCGGATTGCACAGCTCGTGAGACTGCAATGCAGCGAAGGACCACATCTATGTAGGTAGTTAAGTCACAGGCTGAACGTTGGCATGATGCCAGGCAAGAGGTGCTGGACATGCAGCAATCTGCTTCTGTTGATGAATTAGACCAATGGTCCAAGGAGGGAACATTGGATGACGAGGGCTGTTGGAGGAATAAAGAAATGACAAAATGGAAGTTACCCGCAGCCTATTTACATCCTATGATTCACATGGCACATGGGCCGGCACATGTTGGAGCATCCTCAATAGCAAAGCAACTTATGCAAGTTTGGGATCATCCAGATATTGCTGGTACGGCTAAGAAAATAGTCCAGTCCTGTCTGATTTGTCTCCAGTATAATCCTGGAAAGGGAACACGAACTCCAACAGGAGGGTTTGCAATACCAACTGCACCTTTTGAGGTCCTGCAAATGAATTACATCCAGCTTGAGCGCTGTAACAACCTAAAGTATGTCTTAGTAGTGGTTTGCACCTTCAGTAAATGGGTGGAAGCATATGCTACGAAGGATAGTACAGCTCTTACGACAGCAAAGGTGCTCCTACAGGAGTTCTTTCCCCGATTCGGCATTTGCCGAGTGACAACGGACCCCATTTTATTGCGCAAGTTGTTGAGTATCTCATGAAAGGATTGGGAATTAAGCAGAAGTTTCATGCTGCTTTCCACCCACAATCAGCAGGACTAGTGGAACGTTACAACTCCACTCTGAAATTAAAATTGGCTAAGATACAGGCTTCCACATCTTTGAAATGGCCTGATGCACTGCCTTTGGCATTGCTATAAATTAGATCGATACCACATACACGATCTGGCCTCACACCGTATGAGGTGGTTTTTGGAAGGCCAATGAATATTTGGGGGATTCCTAAGCCACGCCCTATATACATGATGTACCCTATGTATTGATGAATGACTATTTGTCTCAGTTGACTGACAGTTTGTCTTCTATTTATCAACAGGTTCGGGAGACTCTTCCAGACAGGTCGCAAGGTGAGGGCCATTGTTTACGGCCTGGTGACTTTGTGGTCGTAAAGTCATTCCAGAGGACCAGCTCCCTAGCACCGAGGTGGCGAGGACCGGAGCAGGTTCTACTGGCTACCAGGACTGCAGTTCGAGTGACGAACCGGAAGAACTGGGTCCAAGCAACACACTGTCGAAAAGCGTTGCAAGACCTAGTGAGCCCAGCTGTGTTGGCAGATCACCGCGATATCCTGGTCACCGAGAAAGGACAAGCTGTGTCACCTGAAGGACCTGAGGAAGTCTTCCCGGACCACACGATTCCTGGTACATCCCGATATCAGCTTCGACCCAGGAAGAAAGACATTTCATTGAAAGAGACTGTTTGAGCCACTGTCCTGGGTGGTTAAAGACTGACTTCAAAGGGGGGTAGTCTTTTAGTGACTACTCGTCTCAACGTTCGTGAAGAAATCAACGCCTGCACAGGACCTTAGGGCACCATCTGCTTTGTTGTTTGTCGACGAAATGAATATGTCTAAGGAGAAGAAACCAACTGCTGCAAGAGTTTGTAGCAAAAGAACAATAATTGCTACTGGACTTACTTTGACTATTGTTATTGTTGCTATAATAACATGGATTGTAGAGGAAGTAGCTCCTGTCCGAAATCTACTGACTACTACTACTCCTGTCCCAATTGAACATCATTATTTTACTCTACCGTATCATGAGAAAAAGCATAGAATGTCCTACCTCAATAACACTTTCATTCAAATGTTGCATCATACCCACAATGCCACGAACGTTACCAATTGCTGGGTATGTGGAATGATGCCAGCTCATCAGAAAAAGGGAGGAACGCCTTTTATTCCCTTGCCGTTTTACATAATGGCTCCTGCAGAGCCTGGTTTGCATTGTTGTGGGCTTCTGAAGTTGCTAATATTACTTATGCTGATGTAGGTGGACTAAACGCTCAGTTGAATAAAGTTTGTTACCCCGATGAGGAAGGAGATCCACAAGCTAAAGGAACTGTGTGGGAAATGGAGGAGTATCGCCGAGGAAATTCCTCCATACACTATGTTTTCCTAACACTCGAACAACTAAGGGGAATGGGCCTCCTGTTATTGCTGTTACTAGAGCTCGAGCGGATCTCTGTGTGAGCAGTATTGTCAGTATTCCTGTGGGAAAAAGTGACTGTACTTTAGTGTTGAACATTACTGGAATGAACAATAGCAGCTTTTTGTCCTCACACAACACCTATTTTATTTGCGGAAGTAAAGGTTATTACCATCTACCTATTGGTTGGTCGGGAAGCTGCTACGTGTCCTTTTTGCTTCCACCTATGTTTTGGCACCTGCATCCTACCATAAAGACTATAAACTGTATAATGACATTTCCAAGAACAGATTCAAAAGGACAATAAACAATGATGAGGTGGATCAAACTGATACTGCACTACAGCAGTATATTGACTTTAATTTGGGACTATTCTTCTTTGTTGGTGCGGCCTTAAACAGTAGAAAAATAAGGCGCTTGACACGTGTTGTAGAGGCTGTAACCAATCAGACAGCAATGGCGCTTGGAAACATCACAGAAGAACTACAAATTGCGAGAATTGTGGCGCTCCAAAATAGGATGGTCCTTGATGTCATCCTGGCCGACCGTGGTGGAGCATGTCGCATCATCGGGAGTAGCTGCTGCGTCTATATCCCTGACCACGCCCCTTCTGTTTTTGACGCAATTTCCAAGTTGCACAAAATAGCCGCTGAAATCCTTCAGGATTCAGGAACTTGGACTTTGACTGGATGGCTATGGAACATGTTTACTGTATGGGGCTGGAAGCTATTGTCAGCCTTATGTATATTTCTTGCTATTCTTTTCACTTGTTGCCTATGTATTCAATGCGGCCCAATGCTGTGTTCCCTGTTTCTACTTGCACCTCGTGTATACCGACTAAACAAAATGTTAAGAATGTAAATGCCCGATTAGCAAGTGATCAAGAAATTAATGAATTAATGCAGATAGATGTATATGATATTTTCCGTACTCCTTATAAAGCCTAGAAGATGTCTTCAGCATATGCTAAAAGGGTCATCTGTGGCAATCTGAAATAATTTCTGTTAGCATAGGCTGAAGCCATCTTGTTTGTGGCATCCATTTTGTTAGCTATGTATCTCTTCCGTCTTCACTGTTGCTTGCCCTTCTATTCTGCTTGTGTCATCAACTTTAGTTAACTCCTTCTGTACTGAGCTAAAAGCAATGTGCTGAGCAAAGGCCTGTAGCTGCTAGAATGCACCTGGCTAAAGATATAACGGTCAACTGTTTTTTGCTGATGTAAACAGTTCTGTTCCCCCTCCCACTCTGCTGACTAAGTGATCACCCATCTGCCCATGTTTGTTGGTAGTTATTCCTGTGTATGCTTGTACCTTCTATTTGTAACTACATGCTTACTCTGCAACAAACTCTGTATATAAGCACCATGGTCTGTGACTTCAGTGTACTACCTCAGGCAGCACTTGAGAGTGCTGTGTGGACGTAGTCCCACTCATGAGTGATTAATAAACTTGTTATTTGAATTCCAGCTTCAGTGCCAATCTCTATTTTGTTGGTCTATGGACCCGTGGACAAGAGAAGGGTGACCCCTGCACCGGTGTGCTCATTAAAAAGCACATTTCCACAATGTGATAAGTCCTATGTTGCCCGAGAGAAGGGGGATGCATTTGTAGATGAGCTATTGGATGCTAGGCCCCCGCCTCCCTATGCCCCGCAGAGGATATACCCTGTTGTTCCAACACCTCAGCCTGCTGCTCCTCTTGTCTCTATATCTGGCGCTGCTGCTTCTGACCCGGCTGCTACTGCTTCAGCCCGCCTGTTTCCCCTTTGGCTTCGCAAGCTGCGAGTCCCGCAGAGGATATACCCTGTTGTTCCAACACCTCAGCCTGCTGCTCCTCTTGTCTCTATATCTGGCGCTGCTGCTTCTGACCCGGCTGCTACTGCTTCAGCCCGCCTGTTTCCCCTTTGGCTTCGCAAGCTGCGAGTGCAGTAGCTGTGGGCCCTCCCGCTGTATCTGCTGCTCCCGCTCCTGTTTCTCCCCCTTCTCTCACACCTTCAACGCAGTCTTTGCTCACATTGGTGCCTGCTTCTTCCTCTATTGTGTCTTTCCCAGACATCTCATACCCAGCATCGTTAGGAGCTGGGACACCGGTGCGTGTGGTGGATGAGGGGAATTGGGCTGCGGCACGGAAACGGATGGGGCGAGTGCTGATTCAATCCGATGTGGGAAATGAGGAAAAACAAATGGTCGCCAATCAGGCTGCACAGTGGGCACGTAGTCCGATCTACAGTGTAGAAGATGTGTGGAGTGTGTTGAAGGATTTCGAGCCATTCGTGCAGCAGCATGCACGCAAGCACATGTCGGCTACATTGATAGGGTTGTGGGAGCAGTGTTTTGGTGGTGTAGCACCCCAGATAATATATGACATTAGAGATCATGTATATGCTGCTGATATGGCCCCTAATGATGTCTTTAGCAATGTAGCAACGATGATTGGGTACAGGGGCAGGTTGCACCAGAAAACGCCTATGACGGTATCCCAATTCCCCATGAGAGAGGTCCATCCTATTTTTCATCCCGAGATTCCAGAGCGGCGTAATGCGCAGGATATTGTAGTTCAGCAGCAGGTAGAGGCTCGCTTTCAGGAGCAATGGGTTTACACTCCATGGAAAAGGAGTGAGGTACTTGCTCTTAAAGGTCAGCTGCCGGACCCCAGGAAAAATCCCACAGCCTACTATAAAGAATTAACAGAGGCCGCTTCATCGATGGAGATGACACTGGCCGACGTTGAGATGTTTTTTGGATTGTTGGTACCGGTGGATATATGGCAGCAGGTCACACGCAGGATCATGTTGCGGAGCTAGGTGGCACTTGGGATGCGAATAGGGCGTGGGATAATGAGCGGAAGCCCGGCGAAAAACCAGAGCTGAAATATTGGCTTTGCCGGGTCGTATCATCACTTATATGCATTCCCTCATCCCACCCAGACGGATAGTTTGGGACAAGTTAGCGGCGTGTCGACAGAAGAAGGATGAAAGTGTGTCAGATTTTTTCACTCGGTTTGAAGGGGTGTTTTTGGATTTTAGTGGACAGGATTTGTCAGTGGAGGGCGGCGTCAGGTTGTTTGTTAACAGATTTGTAACAAATTTGCTTCCCGAGATTGCTGCTCGGTTGCAGGCCTCTGAAAGTGCCTGAACTACCTCCTCCCCTTCAGTGATATTGAGCATGGCCCAGTACTACGAGCACAGGGAGAATGAGGAGAAGGAGAAGGTAGAGAAGAAGATCAAGGAGTTGAAGACCAAGGTACTAATGCAGCAGGCAGCCAGAGGGTCCGGTAGAGGACGCGGTAGTGGTCCAGCTCAGCGGTCACGTGGTACATGCAGAGGAAGTAGTCCTGTGGGGCCGAATCAGTGCGCATATTGTAAGAGAGAAGGGCACTGGCGGAGTGAGTGCCCGGACTTCTTACAGAAGGTCGCCGCCCCCAGGGGTCGGGGTGCTGGTGGACGAGGACGTGGTGAAGGCAGTCGTGATGAGACACAGGGTGGGGCATCCTCGGGGGGGGGGTCGCTCTGACCAGAATTATTTTGATGATCCCCGGGGAAGGCAGTACTATCACGATGATTATGATTTGGACGAAGTGTCCGGGATGTCCTATAACTAGGACAGCCAGGGACAGGGTGAGGGACCAGTTTCAATACCTGTAGACCAGCATGGTCCTTATGTCTCGGTGGATCTGCATGGTTCGGCTAAGAAGTTTTTGGTGGACACAGGTGCAATGAATAGCTCTGTTTCTCGTTCACTGGTCCCCGGGGCAGCTCTGTCTGGCCATAACAATGGTTTGGTAGGGTTTTCAGGTATACCGGTTGTGAGCCCCATCTCTGAACCTCTTGCTTTAACCATTGGTCCTTTCACTGTGGACTCGCCTTTTCTGTTGACTGCGAATTGTGGAGAAAATCTCATGGGACTAGATTTGCTGAAGAAATTGCATGCTAAGATTACATGTTCTCCGGATGGTGTCTATATGACAATAGGACCCGATATGGCCAGTACTAAACAGTGTTTCTCGAAAGACGCACCGGTTCCTGCTGAATTCAAAGATGTACCGCCCACGTTGTGGGCAACAGGAGATACGGATGTAGGGTTGTTGCAAATACCGCCGATATCAATTACAATAAAAGACAATGCTGTGTTACCGCGCATTCCCCAGTACAAAATACGGCAGGCGGGAGAAAGGGCTTTGTTGCAGATTATACAGGATTTGATCAAATCAGGGGTCGTTGAAGAGACAGCTGCGAATGTGTGTAACAGCCCTATTCTTCCCATTCTCAAAAAGGCACCCTCTAACTCGGTCGATGTGCATCCTGATGTCTATCGCTTTGTAATTGATTTGCGGGAGGTTAACAAAATAGTTGTCCCTCAGTTCCCGGTGGTCCCCGATATTACTGCCCTTTTAACAATGATTCCTTCCACAGCCAAATTCTTCTCTGTGATTGATTTGAAAAATGCTTTCTTTAGCATTCCAATTCACCCTAATAGCCGATACCTTTTTGGATTTAACATAGCGGGCCAAAGTCTCCTCAGGGGTATACTGAAAGCCCTAGCATATATAGTCAAGCCCTGAAAGGTCAGTTGGATTCCCGCTCTCTTCCTACAGGTAACGTATTATTGCAGTATGTGGACGACCTGTTGATAGCCTCCGATACTGAAGAGGGTTGCAAAGAAGCAACAGTCAAATTACTCTTACATTTGGCACAGCATGGACATAAAGTGTCCCTTTCCAAACTTCAATATTGTCGACAGGAGGTCACCTATCTTGGTCACCTACTGTCGAAGGAGGGTAGGAGGCTAACACCTGAACGAGTTGATACCAATCAATCAATCAATCAATCATGTCACTTATAAAGCGCACTACATACCCGCGAGGGTCTCAAGGCGCTGGGGGAAGAGGGGGGTGGTGCTGCTACTGATCGAAGAGCCAGGTCTTGAGGAGTCTTCTGAAGGCCAGTAGGTCTTGGGTCTGCCGAAGGTTGGTGGGGAGGGTGTTCCAGGTCTTGGCGGCGAGGTGGGAGAAGGATCTGCCGCCGGCGGTCGTTTTCCGGATGCGGGGGACTGTGGCGAGGGCGAGGCTGGTGGAGCGGAGCTGGCGGGTGGGGGTGTAGAAGCTGAGTCGTCTGTTGAGGTAGGCTGGTCCGGAGTTGTGGAGTGCTTTGTGTGCGTGGGTGAGGAGCTTGAAGGTTATCCTCTTGTTGACAGGGAGCCAGTGCAGGTCTCTCAGGTGGGGTGTGATGTGGCTGCGTCTGGGGATGTCGAGGATAAGACGTGCAGAGGCGTTCTGGATGCGTTGCAGCCGTCTCAGGAGCTTAGCCGTCGTTCCTGCGTAGAGGGCGTTTCGTAGTCCAGCCTGCTGGTGACGAGGGCCTGGGTGACTGTTTTTCTTGTTTTGGTGGGGATCCACTTGAAGATCCTGCGGAGCATTCGGAGGGTGTTGAAGCAGGATGAGGAAACGGCGTTGGCCTGCTTAGTCATGGAGAGGGTGGGGTCGAGGATGACCCCTAGGTTGCGTGCGTGGTCGGTGGGTGTCGGGGCTGTTCCCAGTGATGTCGGCCACCAGGAGTCGTCCAATGCTGAAGGGTTGGAACCAAGGATGAGGACCTCCGTCTTGTCCGAGTTCAGCTTCAGGCGGCTGGTCCTCATCCATTCGGCGACGGCCTTCATTCCTTCGTGGAGGTGGGCTTTGGTGGTGTGAGGGTCTTTGGTGAGGGAGAGGATCAGCTGGGTGTCGTCGGCGTAGGAGATGATGTTGAGGTTGTGCTGTCGGGCGACGTGGGCGAGGGGTGCCATGTAGATGTTGAACAGCGTTGGGCTGAGGGAGGAGCCTTGGGGTACGCCGCAGATGATCTTGGTGGCTTTGGATCGGAAGGGGGCGAGGCGGACGCTTTGTGTTCTGCCGGAGAGGAAGGATGTGGTCCAGTCCAGGGCCTTCTCTTGGATCCCGGCGTCGTAAAGGCGTGTTCGTAGTGTGTGGTGGCAGACCGTGTCGAAGGCGGCTGATAGGTCCAGGAGGATGAGGGCTGCTGTTTCTCCGTTGTCTAGCAGGGTCCTGATGTCATCGGTGGCGGCGATGAGGGCGGTTTCGGTGGTGTGGTTGCTGCGGAAGCCGGACTGGGAAGGGTCCAGGATGTTGTTCTCCTCGAGGTAGCGGGTCAGTTGTTTGTTGACGATTTTCTCGGTGACCTTCGCGGGGAACGGGAGCAGAGAGATGGGTCGGAAGTTCTTGAGGTCCTTGGGGTCTGCCTTGGGTTTCTTGAGTAAGGCGGTGATCTCGGCGTGCTTCCAGCTTTCCGGGAAGGTTGCTGTCTCGAAGGAGATGTTGATTATTTTCCGGAGATGGGGCGCGATGGCTGTACTGGCTTTGTTGAAGACGTGGTGAGGGCACGGGTCTAGCGGTGAGCCGGAGTGGATGGTGTTCATGATCTCGCTGCCATTGTTAGGATGCCCGTCCCTAAAACCCAGAGGGATGTGCGTGCTTTCATAGGCATCACCTCGTATTGTCGCCACTGGATTCCCGGTTACTCTTTACTAACAAAACAACTTTTGCACTTAACAACTAAAGATGTGCATGAGCCTTTACCTTGGACGCATGAATGCCAGTAAGCTTTTGAGCAATTAAAGACTGCGCTTTGCTCTGCGCCTGTGCTTGGTACGCCAGACTACCAGAAGCCTTTCGTGTTGTATGTACACGAGACGGCTGGGTGTGCGCTTTCGGTGTTAACATAGGCCTTTGGAGGTAAGCAGAGGCCGTGTGCTTATTTCTCTGCTCTTCTTGACACAGTCGCCAGAGCCCTCCCGAGCTGTTTAAGAGCTGCCGTGGCTGTGGCTGTCTCTATTCGACAATCGGCAGGGCTCGTCCTCAATACTGACCTCACAGTAATGGTACCCCATGCTGTGGATACGCTTTTGAACAAGACAAAGACGCAGCACCTCACCAGTGCTCGCCTGACTGGTTATGAATTAACATTGTTTGCACCACACATTACAATAAAAAAGATGTGCCACTCTGAATCCGGCCACGTTACTACCCCTACTTCGGACAATGGGGATACAGACGTCCATGATTGTCTGTATCGGACGGAGGAAGAAACGAAGGGACGGGTAGACCTGACTGATGTTCCCTTATCTGACCCACAAGGGGAACTATATGTCGATGACTCTTGTTTCAAACTGTCAGATGGCACCACCACCGCAGCGTATGCTATCACTACGCTGTGCACTGTGGTTGAGACCACTCGGCACAAGCTGCGGAGCTTGTTGTCCTTTTGCGAGCGTGTGAGCTAAGTGAGAGATTGACTGACTGTCAATATTTATACTGACAGTCAATACGCGTTCGGAGTCGCCCATAACTTTGGGCGGCTCTGGGCGGAGAGGGGATTCCTGACCTCACACGGCGCAAGGATACAGCAGGGCCCTCTGATACATAGGCTCCTGTCAGCCCTAGCGCTTCCTAAGAGACTGGCGATAGTGAAGTGTAGTGCCCATAAAGCGATCACTGATGATGTGGGAGGGGAAATGCATTTGCAGACCAGACAGCTAAGGAGACAGCCCGATCGAAGATGAAAAGAATGTTTGTAGCGGGTCCTGCTAGATGGGTACCCGATAATGCAATGTTTGAGGACACACTAGACAATGTGAAGGAGATTCAAAGCTAGGCAACAGTTGAGGAGTTGGCAACGTGGCAGAAGAGTACGGGGCGCCTAGATGAGGAGGGGTGCTGGACCGACAAGTAGGGAAAGCAAAGATGGATGCTACCAGACACATATGTACTACCTGTAGTTACGATGGCTCATGGTCCGGCACATATCAGTGCAAAGGGGATAAGCAAGCTATTGGACCCCGTATGGCAGAATGATAACATCCCTAAGGTAGCGGCCCATCTAGTGAAGAATTGCATGGTTTGCCTGATACATCATCCAGGGAAAGGCACCTCTACACCCCCTGGTAATTATGCACCACCCTCTTTCCCTTTCGAGGTTCTCCAGATGGATTACATCGAAATGGAATGGGTTAACAACTTGAAGTACGTGCTGGTGGTGGTTTGTGCATTCAGTAAATGGATTGAGGCTTACCCCACTAAAGAGAACACAGCCATGGCGACGGCGAAAGTCCTATTGAAGGAGTTCTTCCCGCGCTTCGGCTTGCCCCGTTTGATTTGGAGTGACAACGGAAGTCACTTTAATGCAAAAGTGACTCAGCTAGTATGCGACGGCCTGCATATTAAGCAAAAGTTCCATGCAGAAAACCACCCCCAGTCGGCTGGCCTAGTTGAAAAGTATAATGGTATTCTCAAGTTGAAGATGGCTAAGATCAGGGAGAGCACAGGGTTGTAATGGCCGGATGCACTACCCCTTGCCCTATTATCCACTAGAGTGAATGCGCATTCCAGAATGGGGTTATCCCCACACGAGGTGGTCTTTGGCCGCCCGCGAATGTGTGGGGTGTACCATGTCCTCGTCATTTCTCTGATATTGACTACCCGTTGCTTGTGGATTACCTTTATGAGCTCACTAAAAATTTGCGTTCTATTCATCAACAGGTCCATGAAGCACTGCCACCAAAACCTGAGGGGCCGGGCCACGAAATACAGCCTGGAACGTATGTGCTGGTCCGAAACTTCCAGAGGCGAGGTTGCTTGGAGCCACGTTGGAGGGGGCCCCTGCTGGTCCTTCTCGCAACAAGAACAGCAGTAAAGGTGGAAGGACGGAAGAACTGGATCCATACATCTCACTGTAAGCGGGTCCCGCTTCCTCTTCCCCTACGACAAGTGGACACTCGAGGGGATTGGGGACCACGAGACGGAGAAGGTCCCTCGCTTTATCCCCTTTTCTGATGCCCGGCTGACCTGGGCGCAGACGGAAGAGGAGAGTGATGCTGTTTTGAATGAGGCGGTGCCTCCGGAAATAAAGGCTGCCCAGGTCTCTCCTCCATCTGGTCCACAGGAACAGGAATCCCAGTCTGTTGAATCCCCTGAGTTTCAAGTCCATTTCCGAGACGAGTCAGTGCCAGGAGTGGCTCGATACAATTTGCGTTCCCGACTGAGGGACAGTGCACCCGAGGGACAGTCAGGTTAGTAGGGATGGACTGCTGGATGAAGAATAGGGCTCGTGTACTTTGCCTATAGTACCAACAATAATTTAGGGACAGAAAGATTGGTGCGCAGTCTGAGATATTGGACAGGATAAGTGGGGGGTGCTTTCCAAGGAGGGAAGTAGCCCTATACTGAGCGGAGAGACCACAAGGGTTGTGATCTTGCAGCCTCACCGCGACGTGCTCGTTAGCACCACCTTTGGAAGACTCAGAGAGACTATTTTTTCCTTTTTTTTCCCTTGAAGTGCTCATTAGCACCACCGACCATAGACATTAAGAGACTATTTATCTTTTTCCCCCGTATACCTGGCTCCATAGCACGGACTCTCCTCTGGTAGTTTCGTAGGTGAAGATGTGCCCCTTTGGTCGTATAGTTAGGGAGGAGGAACAGCTGTTAGAGGGGCGTTGTCCAGACCACCATGGCCCCACCTGGTCGAGCTGGCCCCCTAAGACTAAGATAGGGTGCCTACTGATAGTTTTCATAGCTTTGGTAGCAGTGTTAGGTATCCTTTGGTTTTTAGAAGACAAACATCCTATGCACACTCTGATTGCAACAACTACAGCTCCCCCTGAGCACGTTTTTGTCACACTAGCCCCGCATAAGGTAAGACATAGACAGACATATGTAGATAATGTCTTTCTCCAGATGGTACATCAGGCTCACCATACCACCAATGTCACTGATTGTTGGGTTTGTGGTTTACTCCCCTCAGTAGTGCACAAGAGTGATCTGCTATTGTCCTTGCCACTCTCCTATCTCGCCAGCTGTGAAGCCTGGTTCCAGCTGTTCACTATGGTATATATCCATTATCATTCAGATGCAATGAATATGACGTATCATGATTATGAGACTGTACTGGGTTATATAGCGACACACCAAGGATATACTCCAGGGAAGAACCGGGCAGCTGACACACTTCATCCCGCAGCATGCATGAATGTGTATGAAAGGAAGAAAAATGTAACATGGCTTCTAGAAGAGATGGCTGATTTCCAAGATTTTAATGTCACTGAATACTTTCGGTCCTTTCAGTTACGCAATATTACTAAAGATAAGGCTATGCCGGTGCCGGTGATTAACACCACCACCAGTTTTTGTGTCCAAGGGTTTCGAAAGGTCCCGGTGGGAGAGAGTATCTGCAATTACACTTATGCTTTGAACACCACCAGTAGTCCACCATTGCTTCCGCCTCACAATGTGTACTTCGTCTGCGGATCCCAGGCTTACATATGGCTTCCTAGGGGGTGGTCCGGGGTGTGCTATGTGTCCTTCCTCCTGCCCCCTGTGTATATTGCACCTTCCAATTACCATAGAAGCAATAGATTACAGCACAGGAGTGTGTACTTGACTAGACTAAAGAGAGTTCTTGACACACAGGATATTGATCAGACAGACACTACTTTGCAGCAGTTTACAAATGCGATGAAGGGCATCCTGCCCTTTTGGGGCCCCATGCACAATAACCGAAGCATACGCCGACTCACAAGGGTAGTAAAGGGAGTAATAAACACTACGGCAGGAATATTGACAAATATCACAGCTGAGCTTCAGGCCACGAGACTAGTTGCCCTGCAAAACAGGATGGTGTTAGACGTGATCCTTGCTGATCGGGTGGAGCCTGTCGCGTCATTGGTAGTAGCTGCTGTGTGTACGTCCCAGATCACGCCCCGACTGTATATGCAGCTATACAAAAGTTACATAGAATAGCATCTGACATCCATCAGGAGAATGGTACATGGTCCTTATCTGGGTGGTTTTGGGGTCTGTTGGCAACATGGGGCTGGAAAATACTTCTAGTTTTAGTGGCCATTGCCGGTGTAATATTCACTTGTTGCCTGTGCATCCATTGTCTTCCTGCCTGTTGCTCTTATTGTGTGCAGAAGCTGACACCCAAGACTCGAGATCAAGGACGAAAAGGGAAAAATTCTGTCATGATGGCACAAGCTGTTCAGGATTTACTGACAATAGACGAGGGCATTTTTGAATATTGATATATGTATTTGTTCTATGTTCCTAATAAATTACCCCAACAACACCCTGTTATATGTGTGCCCTCCTGCCTTCTCTTCCATTAGAATTGTAAAGACCCTGACCTGATAGCACCAATAAAGACTCAGCAATGAATGCTAAAAGGAGGGTAGCTATGTCTTACATTATCTGATTTTCATTGTGCACTTGCCCGACTACTGTAGAGCAGTGTAGGCCTAAGTTAGCATCTGAGACGCCATTTTCTCCTTGTCACACCGGCCCTGTTGCGCTGTGAGCAACCCCCTCATATATGTGCCCCACTCTCTCATTCTCGGCAGAGGCTGCTGCTCCGAAAGGTTCTCATATCTCACCCAAGGTTGGAACTCAGATGTACGAAGAGAGTGGTTTATTCAGCTCTGCATTCCTATCATCGGACATAACTAAGCTGTCTTACTCGATCTCAGCTCTCTCTAAGCTGAGATCGAGTAAGACAGCCTTGGGAGTCTGATAACATGTACCTATGTTGCAGGTGTTAGCTCATCTCTCAGTGCCTCCTTTGTCAGCTTCTGTGCCCAAGCAGTACTTTTCCATGAGGGGCGGTTTTCTAGAGATGTTGGGAGGTTTATCATATGTTACCAAATGTTTGTTGGTCAGTCCCTCGGTAGCATCTTAGGAGGCTAGTCAGATTGGACTCCGCTGCAGCGCAACTTTCAATAAAGAGCTTCTGTTTGTATTCTCTACTGCGTCACCGACTCCTCATTTCTTTGGAGGCCGAGAGGAGGTCGTGAGTGACCCGGGTGGCCCTAATCGGGTCACTTCCTTCACGCGCCTCGTTTCTGTGACACTGAAGGCTCAGTCACTTGCCCTTTAAGATTCCTCACACCGCACTATCATTCAATATCAGTGAACACAGCACTCCCACCCACCCTGCCTTCCGAGGCCTTTGCATTCAGACAGCAATTCAGAACAACTTGCCAGATGCAGTGGAGCCTCTACGCCAAGAAGAGAGCACATCTTCCAGAGCAAACTTGCTTAAAGATAGTTTGTGAGTGTAGAGTGCTCTTACAGAAGACCAGCATCACCAACTAAAATAAAATGTATCAAAGAACACATGCTCATTTGGCCCTCAGCAATGATGTAGCAAGGTCGACTTTCAAGGTCTAGGCAACAAAAATGGGTCCCCTGCCATTAGCTGGATAGTGAAATACAACTTTTACTGGGATGGAGTGGACCCCTAAACTGCTGCACCCTGGTGCCATTGCACCTGCTACTCTATTGACAAAGCTTCCATTAGCATGAAGATTTAAGATACCCTAATGGATATTATGAACCCTTGGATGAGGGCGATTGGAAGGCAGGATTGATGCCCCACTCGGCGTTGAGTCTTTGCTCTTAGAGAGAGTACGATAGTTTTCGTGAACATGACATCTCTCCAGGTGTTCTCTGCCTGAGTCCACTGCTGGCTGCTGCCGTTGTCACACAAGAGCTGCACGCAGTCGCCTACAATGATGTTGCTAGTGAACTGGAGCAGGGCACTTGGCCTGAGGTGTAGGGGCAACGCTCGAGGGGAGGATGTGGCGTAATGTCAAGAGCTGCCGACTTTGGAACTGGGGAACCAGGTTCGAGTCTCGACGTCGACTCAACATCCTGTGATCCTGGGCAAATCACTTAATCTCCCCATGCCTATCAAAAATGAATGCGTTCTTGTGTAATGTAAACGCTCTCACTTTGAACTCAGTGTCGGTCTTTGAATGCACTGTAAATGTGACGAGATAAGAACAAGATTTACAGGCTTGGGATGCTCTTGGAAGGATACTGGTAAATAAGGTTTTAGCATAAGAGGGATGAAGTGATCCTGGAGAGACTAAGCCAACAAATGAAAAAGAAAGAAAAAGTAGGCTTCCTTTTAACTACGTCAGGATGGGTTAAAACATTCTAGCCTGTACACATGACCGGAGGCCACTTTGCAGCTATGTGCAAAGTGCTCTTGAGCACATCAGCTTTAATGATCCTGGAAAAAGTGCCAAATTGCTCACTCGTGTGAATTGCTCTTCACCTCACATGTACACCGTCTGCCGGGGGTCTGCATCCACAATCCTCCCTCTTTGATTGTGCCCAGGGCAACTGCATCTGAGAAGGAGCTGAATTTGTCACTTCACTGGTCCCACCTGATTCTCATTTACAGGCCTACTTAGATGGCTACTGGTGCTGCATACAGAAAACCTATGTACTGTCCTGAGTTGGATGGTGATGGACGACTGTTTCTAGTCAGGTGCCATGTGGGGGCAATCACTGTGATAACTGCTGATGTTCAAGCTCCGCTCACTCGGAAAAGGTTGCAGCATGGTCAGCAGCTATGCAATCTTCATTTTGACAGAAATAGTAAGGGTAAAGCATGGGTTTTGATTAGTCCCACATCATTTGCAACACCTTCAAACACATGAGGCTTCTTAGTCACTGATACATACATTCTAGGACGTATAGTTTTGTTTTTAGCTTTGTAATTATGAGCTCAAATTCAAGCATGAATAAGCCAGGACCGGCTAAATCTCTCACAGATGATATGGATCACTGGATCCTAACCTTACGATGGACCATCAAGCCAAAAACCTCTCTGCCAGCGGCAATGGTATCCTGAGATTACTGAGGAAGGTTCTTAACCGCCTTCCATTTACGCCAGAAAAGTGATCGTACAGGCACTTGTGTTATCACATCGGGAGAACAGGAATGCCATGTATCTTGGTTCACCCTGTTATGTGGTCAAAAGCCTGCAGACGGTGCAGAATGCAGCCACCCGACTTCTGATGGAGATACCCAAACATCAGTCTGTCACAAGGGCTCTTAGGGACCTCCACTGGCTCCCGGTGTAACGCTGTGTTCAGTTTAAGTCTCTCTGCATTATGCACTGGGTGATTAATAGTAAAGGCCCCTTACTGCTACGATCATTAGCCTCCCCATATTTGCCTGGGAGATTTCTTAGATCCTTCTCTGCTCACTTACTGAAGGTTCCCAGTATCCGTAGATCTCGCTAGGGTGGACTCTCCACTTCTTTTTTGGTGCCTAAACTCTGGAATTCCCTACTTTTCGAACTGCGCCTTTTGGAGCATGAACTCCCCTTCCGCAAAGCCTTGAAGACCTGCCGATTCAGGGAATAATTCCTTTTATAGCTCCTGATATTCTACACCGTCTGTTGCAGTGCTGGGAGGCCTCCGGACAGCCATGAACTATACAAAAACTGCACAATAGAATAGGATGGGGCCACTTGATAGCTATGAGAAGGAACACCATGAGCTCGGCTAGTAATTATAGAAATTCATAGGGCGGTGACAGGATGTTTGGGTCCAGGATGTTTATGTCCAGATGGCACACTACAGTGTCCGCAGGCTGGATTAGGTGCTGTGTGGCATTGTGGGAAGAGTTGTGGGGTTAGGGAACTAGAGTCCTCTATGCTGTTCCCACATTCCAGGACCCCTAGTTTCTTCTTGGCACATGGTGCTGAACTAAAGTCTGGTGATGAAATGTGAGTTCCTGAATGCTGCAATCACATGCCATGTTCCAAAACCCTGGGTTCTGCCTGACAGCTGGAGCACAGTAAGGATACTGGAGTGCTGTGCTGTGGCTGCTGGTGTCATAGTCTTTGATACTGGGTGCTGCTTGGCAGTGTGTACTTGTGTGCATGGTCCTTGGTACTTCTGATGCATTCAACAGACCTGCAGTACTGCTTGTCACCGGACACAGATGCACAGGTATGGAGTACTTGCTGTTATATATCCCCCCCTTTGTGTGCTTGGGTAGACTAGAGACTATGTGCTATGTCGCTTAGGTCAGATCACAGGGTGCGAACGCATGGTTTGCGGATTGCCCCTGCATTTAGTAGATGTGAGGGTGCTCCTGACACTGCTTGAGTCTGTGAGAAAGGGCGAAGAAGCAGATGACTGGGCTTCTCTCTGCAACTGAACCCAGAACACATTTCTTCTGTAGCCCAGGAATGGTGGCACCATTAGTGATAGTAACTGATATTGCATCCTAGAGCTGACTCATTCCTCTTCAGCACTGGGTGTTTGAGCTTTGGGTTTTTCAGCACATTTGTCAAACTCTTGGTCTAAGACTTGGGACACTGATCTCAAAACTGGCGGAGCGGGCATCTGTGCACATAGGGCTGGGGAACATTCCATTGGATCTGCTTCTCAAGTGCCTTACCCGTGGAGTCAGTGGATCCCTTATTCAGGGGCCCCGAAGGATGATTTTAATGATCAAGATGTCTCAGGAGAGTCCATTTACACAGGTCCAGTGGGGAAAGTTACATTGGGTCCTAAGACACAGGTCGCCTCCATGAAGTCCTACTGATAGTGAGAGCTGTGTGTGGAAGAGCTGAAGAAAATACTTGTTAGTAAGACTGCAAGGTGAAACACGCCTCAAAAGAATGACTGCTGCTAAAAAGTCTTGCGGTGAACACCAAACTACTCTTTGGATGGTATTTGAAAGCTATTGTAGTTTGATTAGTGTGACAGATGTTATCATATTTATAATTAGTTTCAAGGCTTATCCACCTTAGTAAAATGTATAGCCCCATGTGTGCTTACAGAATACACCACAGGAGTATCAAAAATCGTAAGCTTTTCTTGGGAGAACACCTCCTTTCTAACGCTCTGTTTAGCTTTAACTAGGTTTCAGAAGAGGACTCGCATTTCTTATGCTTTCAATCTTACTTGCTTTAATGTTTGTTTTTAAGTCTGAGTTTTGTAAGAATAGCTGTCAAATGACCTATTGCTAATAGTATACACAGAGCATTTGGGTCTGCCCCCTTCAATCATTGGCATTCTTCCGCCAACATCTTTTAGCCATTAGCTTGAGATTTTGTCAGCTGTGTCTTGGCTCACCCCAGTGGATTATTCATCTCTCACCTAATGCTATCGGCTTTTTGGGTGCATCATTCCAGTTACACTTGAGCGCCTGCATTCAACTGGATGAAGAGATTACTTTACAACTATAGACCTGCCTCTCTGCTCCTGTGGGCTCCCTCCTGTGTGCCTCACTCCAACGTGCAAATGCTCCATGCCTTATCACTAAATCCAAACCTGTTGGCTTTATCAATGCTAGTTCGTTTAACGCAACATCAATGGGAAACTGGGACAATCCACAAAGCTTACTTTGGCTTTTTAGGAAATATTTGTGGGCGCCCATGTACTAGAATGAGGTTCAAAGAAAATATTGTTTTTGTGTTAACTGGTCTCTGAATTTATCAATGATTACTTCTATCTTGTCATATTTAGTTGCATACTTACATTTTATTTCACATACACAGTCTCTGAATCCCAGTATTATGAATCCATTGAATAATGTTTTGGCAACAAGCTTTAAACAGGCTTTTTTCACTCAGGCCCTGTAATGCAAAACCCAGAGATGCTCCCTTGGTTTTTCCACTGGTCAAGGGCCACAACAAGATTGGCATTGCCCCGTTGTAAATGTATGTCAGGTCATACAATTTACATTTATTCATTTACATTCCATTCATTATTACATGACTGGTTACCTACATTTCTGGATTAACAGAAAGGACCCTTATTTCTTTTTTTACGTCAAGCCTGCCAGACAGTGCAGCTGCCTGGTTAAGAAAGACATATTGTGGGCTTACCAAGAACATAGAGGCAGCTTAGAGCCCGCCCACTACTTACCATTGGTTGGTGTTCCTGTCACTCATTTGCCTGCTTCCTATTTGTGTCCCAGCTTGTCAATATTGTGTTTGTCCCTCCCATGGAGCATAACTTCTTTACCATCTCTTGATTGGCTGACTTCTATGCTTGCACTACTTGCTTTTAAACCACTACTGTCCCCTTCATGTACTTTTCTCCCCATACTCACCATGTTGCTCTCTGTCACCCATGTGCTACTCCCCGCACATCTCCATATTGCGCTGCCTCCTATGTTACCCATTGCTTTCCCACCTATGTGCTTCTCCCCAGTTGCTCTCTCGCCCATTAATTTTCCTCCCAAACCCCAAACCCCATTCTCCATGTTTGCTTTCATCCCCTTGCCCCCTGTGCTGCTTTCCCCCACCCACGTACTCCTTCTTTGTCGCCCGTTGATTATCCGCAAATCACCCTCCCTCTGTGTTGCTTACCCCAATCTGGGCCCTCCTTTTCTGTCTCCCATAGCTTCTCTTCCCGGAAAATGTGTTGTTTGGCCCCATCTGCACCCTCTGTGATGTTCACCCACACTTGCGCTCTCCATACCTACAAAATGATGTGGCCGGCGACATTACAGGCTTTTTTATTTCTTATTTAGCCATGCTGCACAGCATCGGGGATACTGTACAGCATGACTAAGAACCATTGACAAGGCCAATGGGTCTCAAAGGTGGCGCCTATTGGCTCTGCCAATGCTTGTTATAATTGCATTGCAAAAAGTATTTTATTAAGGGATTTTTATTTCATTGCATCTCGATTAGAAATGCTGGCACAGAAAACACTGGAGTCCCCTCAACTCATGTCGGGAGCTCTATGGTTCTAATCTGATTCCTCTTGATCTGGTTCCCAAGGCACTCAGCCCTGCACATAGCACTTGACTTTTTTTAAACAAAAAAAAAAATCAGTTGATCATCGTCTCCGCTAGTTACAAGTTTGCTACCTTTTTCTTGACCAATTCTACATTTTCCCTTGCATGATTCCATACTTCTCTCCAACTTGATAAAACTCTCATTTACTTTGTTCATCTTGTTTTCCAATATGGGGATACATGATTCAGTCATTCAGCTGCCTTCAGCAGGTGCAAAACATCTGAATCCTCTGAGGGATCTTGGTCAGTCAGTTTTGCCTCTGGCTCGGAACACCTGACTGAGAAAAATTTAGGTTCGTCCACTTGCTCCTTTTTCAGACGTTTTCCTGACATTGTTACAAGCTCCGTAAAGAGGGCTCCCTTATCCAATTCCATTGCATGTCGTCCTGGGCTCATGCACTCCACTGCAAAGATCAAGCTGGCTAAATTTACCACTGATCTCCATTACACAATGGCTACCATGCCCAGCAAACCACCCCCTAGTCTGGCCAGGTCTTTCCACTTTCCCAAGACTAACACCATGATCTCTGTCAAGTAACTCTAGACCCTGCCCCTCCTCATCCTTCCCTTCGGTGACTGCAAAGCAGGGACAGCAAAACCCAAAGCTCACCAGTCTCAAAGGGCAAGATCAGCCATTTAGGGGCAAACCTCGAAGAGCTGGGGTATGGAGTAAGCATCACCAGGCAGGAGCAACAGTAGTATCTGTTACTCTAGGACATATCCTTTAGGGGCTGGGCTTTCACCTCTAAGGGCCTACAATGGTGCACAATCTGAGTCCACTGCTTTGCTTTCCGTATACAACAACTGGACCCTGCCCTGTTGTTCATCACCATCATCTTATTATTCAGAGAAGGGGGATGCCTAATTTAAAAGCTTCAGTTTCATGTGACCATCCTTGGTGTAGGGGTAGTCTGCTCACTCCATGCAACGAACATTTATGTTTCTCCTTGACAGGACGGGCAAAGAAGATGGAAAGAGTGAAGAACTAGCACTTGAGAGCCCTGTTCAATTTCACCCTTCACCAGTAGACCTGTATTGTAATTCTTCATTGTCCAAGTGATCCAATTGCTTGATTCTGGACAATTACTTCCTTTCCCTAGGTCTTAAATGCAAACCCCTAGAAACAGGCAACCACAATGGTTAGCACTAAAGAAAAACTGGAGGTTTAGGGCCTTATAGATAGAGTTTGGCAATTGTGAGCCAATTGCCAAAAATTGGTTGCTATCCCGTTTGCTGTATTAAAACTGTACTGATGACAACAGCAGTCTTAATATGGCGGGCAGGACATTGAATTCCACTTTGTTAAACTCTACAGAAGGATCTTGGTCTTTTTATAGTAAAAATAAGTAAGGGAGCAGAAAAACGCAATACAAATTGTCCCATTTGTCGCCTTGTGGTTAATATTATGCTAAAAAGGTACTTACATCCGACAATGAAGGCCTCCCACGCTCTTCAGTTCAGCATATCTCGTACACAATTTTCATGATCTACTGACAAAAAAATAGAGACACCATGAAGACAAACTGAAAACAGTAAATGGAGAAATCAAATAACGTTCATTTCCAAATAGAGGATTATCATAATCCAGCCACAGATGTGGAGATGGGGGCTGCTGTCAATCATAGCGTTTGATGAAATTCTCACAGAACCATACTCTCCGACAGAAAAGCTCTGCAATCTTCCTGATTATACCATTCCTATCGGTATAAGATGCAAATTGCCATGCTATTTTAACAGCATGGGCACATTTCACAAGTATGCTCAAAAGCTCTTCGACTTGGGCCTGAATCGAAAGAAAGACGCCAAAATAGCATTTGCACATTAAATGCATCAAAAGAGCAACAAAGTAAAAGAGCAAGAAACTGCAAATGTAACCTATAAGCTATAACCCAGTGCTTTAAATGGGCCTGTACTGTCCCGTACTGAGTATCGGCACTTTCTTTTATTTTTAGAGGGAGAGTATCTGCACTTCTCAAGAGAAATATAATACTTTTAATTTGAGAGTACTGGCACTTCTCAGAAACAAGCAGACACTCTGGTACAGAGTACCTGCACTTCTATTTTTCCATTTCAAGCACTGCTGTAACTGGTGTATTTTCATGAGCATCACGCATAGAAGCAAGATGCAACCCCCTCCGGAAATGATCAGGAAGGTCAAGGGAAACAAAATGCGGCAGAAAAAATACAATATTGTCTTGAGAAACATAGTAGGAGCTCTGCGTAGTTCCGCCCCTAAAGGAGCCTTGTAGAATCTGTTCTTACTTTCATTTTCGCAATCTGCACGGAGGTGCCCGAGTTTACAAGGCGGTCTGCTCGCACGCCCAGCAGCCCTTTCTACTTCCTGCTCGCACGCGCCTTTGATGTCTGACCTCCCATTAGCTTTCCGGGAGCACCAGGTCCTCACAGTGATCACACAACGGCAACAGGCCGCCCTTCAGAGCCATCCCTGTTGTGTCATGTACAGTTGTTTCATGTTGGCCGTGATTTACAGTCTTAATTAATGCCCAGAAGAAGAGGCGCATGCTCTTACTGTCTGTTGCCCGCACCCCTCGCGCCAGACACTGTGCAAGCCAGGCCTTGGGTACGTTGCCTATGGTTTTCTTTTATAGCTGACCTCATAAATCAGCTGCCACGCCATTTGTACCAATGGCACCTATTAAGGTCTCCTCTCCCTGCTTCTATTCCACAGGACATCGTGCAATTTAGCGGATGCGGATTAATCTGAGACTGAGCAGACACACTGGGCCCGGTAAATCAGGGTAATGAGAGCTGAATCGTTGGGGAATGCTGCCCTGCAGAAACCCCATGGTTTGGAAAAGGGACTTGAAGCAACAGGCAAATGTTTTTACTGAGTTATGTGTAATTATATTTTGGTATTTTTGCTTGTAAGCCACCCTCTGATATTAACCTAGGGCAACCAGAAACTTAAAAGTGAGTGTGTGTGGTCTGACCTACTTGAGGTAAGCGGCTACCACACCCATTCAAGGTAGACGGAAACATCAATGGTTTCATTCATCCTACAGTACAGTGGAAAGTCAGATTTGGGTACGAATAGGAATTAGCGTCCACACAGGGATTGCGATGTTAATGGCCACATGAGTTTTTGCTTGAAAGAGTTTCGTAAAGTAAAATATTGAGGAATTCATACAGGCCAAAACTGGGTTTGTGCACTCTGAAAAAGTTGAAAATTCACTGTATTACCATAATACTCCCCCATGCAAGGTGCAGGATTTGGAATGATGCAGAGGTACTGCACCTGGTAAAGATGGCACCCCATAGTTTCAGGATTTGAGGGGTGCCTACTAACACAGAAAATAATGGGCAACTTCTGCTGAGGCCTTTAGATTATTCACACCTAAGAAAAAAAACTAAATTCTGAATTGTTGTAGAAATAACCTATATTTGGCAAGAATTCTTACAAAATTACTATCGCCCTGTCCCCCTAGTGATACCTCAATTGTACAGCATTCTTTCTATGCCTGTCTCAATCACATGTACCCAGGTTCGGGTGTGCAGTGACACATGATTACAAATTTAAAATTATAGGTTAAAGTGTTACATGAAAATAATCACACATTACAAACAAATGTTATATTTTAGGGTATTAAACTATATTAATGGCAGATTAAGTAAATGTATGTCAAGGTTGGGATTAGGTTATTAAAATAACAATTACACATTAAATATTACTGGCAATTAGGTTTAGGTTATTAAATTAAATGAATTTAACATTTTCAAAACGTGTAAAGTTTAGGTTACAGAACTCCAATAATTAAAACAAATTAAATACACATACTGGTTAGGATTTGTTTTTTAAGTAAATCTAACTATGAATTAATTAAATATAATTAAATGTCAGAGATAGGTATCGCATAGTAAAGCGATATATTTAAATTAAACATAAAAACAGAGTTGCAAATACAATTATGAAAAGAATTAGTAAGAATGATTTTTGTTTACAGTTGATGAATGGATAAGGGTCGGGCCAATGTAGTGGGTGTCCAGCTAGTTGTAAAATACATGCAAAAGCAGTTACCAGCCAAACTGGGAATACAAAATAAACAGCAAACTGGCCGGACCCAGGTTTTCAGACAGATACTTCACCAACTCAAAGCAGGAAATATGCCACAGTGAAATTTAGGAAGTGGGGAAAACGTGAGGAATCAGTTCAAAAACATCGATTCCCTCATGTTAGTTCTCAAAAAGGACAAAATGGGGGCTGATTCTGACCACCCCCATAAGGTGGGGTACTGGGTCATTTACCAGTCCACTTGTAATGGCCTCATAGTGGTAGTAGAATTAGTTATTGCGATTTAGGTGTAGGTCGATGTAGTGAATAGAATATGTTTTCCTTTTTCCAACCATCTAATTATGAACCCCTAAATAACTTGGACAAAACTGTGTGAAATGTATTTCGCTACCATGTTGGCACATGATCATTGGCAGTAGGCTAAGGCTTAGGTGTTAACTGAGTGGTGTTGAAGTCTCTTTTAGGTTTATGTACTCAATAGGTATAAAGTAATGACAATTGCTCCAAGGGAAAAAGCTCTGTAGGATTTTTGAATGAAACACTTCATCACCTAACATGGCAGTAGAGCATTATCTTGGACATGTTTTTTAGGTTTCTGTATTTGTGTGTTTAGAACCATAAAACATTTGTTGAAAAGCTATGCTTCACATTGTGCACATAACTGTGTTTTTATTTTACATGGTGGTTATTTTCCCATTTAAAGTTGAAATATTATTGCACTATTAACAATCATGCTAATTTACACCATCTTGTCACGGTGGCATGTGAACCAAAACTCAAATGACTTTTCGTGAGTTTCACACCATCTACACAACCATTAACATATATACACCAACCCACCTGGATCATCCACAATGGAATAAAAGCCAGCCTGCAAAGGAAAGAGAAGAACAATAAGAAGACTGGAAGGAGTCAAATCTCTGTTACTGGAAACTGACGAGGATAGAGGAAGCAGATGGGATATCTAGACTTCAATATCATCTTAACGAATCCCAAAGTTAGCGCTACTATTATATTTCCAAATTTTACATTCACAAATTAGGTTTGCTTGTACATTTATGGATATTTGTGGAAAATAAAAGGAATATGCGATTGGTTCTTTTTCTAAAAGATTATTTATGATACAGGATGACAGCACAAACCTTTGAATATTTGTTGAGCATTGTGTCGCTTAAACAAAATCAGTGTACCATGCTTACGCCAGTATGCATTCTGAGATGATGCACAGCAAAGGATGCAATCTTTTGTGGAGGTAGAAAATGTGAAGCGTTATGCCTCTGCTTGTTCATGCCCCACTGTCAATAAAGCACTATATAAAGCTCTGACAAACATCACATAACATAAAATTATATAACTCCTAATACCAATGCAGTTTTTCTTTCATAGTGGTACTAGACCACAGTACACAAAAACCGTATATATTTTCCACAAAGTACTCCACTGCTCTTTTGAGCTAGAATTGTGCTATATTCAATTCCTAAAAAAATATGGTATAAGTCTGCCATGGGTCCTAGTCACCCTGTATCAGGTCTGTGTTTTTTTTTTTTAGATGGACAGGATTCCTGGTGGTGACATTCCTCCTTTAGATTTCTTCACTCATTTGTTTATCAATGCTTCACAATGTCAACCCCAAACTGTTACTTTTCCATTTCTTGTTTCCAGTTATTTCCTTTCACGATTTGTATACTCATCCTGGGTTTGAAGTATATCACACACAGGCAAACAAACACTTCTATTTTTTTGGTACGTTGTTTAAGTCTCATTTACCTTTTCTTTGAAACTCATCCTCACAAATGTAACTATTTATCATTTGTTAAAAGCAGTACTCACTTGAAAATGTATAATAATGTTTTTAAAGAGTCAAGTGGGCTAATATGTCCATGGCAGAATGATGTGTGCAATCTCCAGGCAAAAAGACCTCACCCTTTGAGCCTTGGCCAATAGAAAGAGTATCATTGAGTTGGGTTACTTGTTGTCTGCAGCAATCACAAACCAATCCCAAGATAGAATTACCCTCACAAATGTTGCTTCTACTGTCGCCAATATCCCTTGATTATACTGATCTCAACATTGGACCTCTTCAAAGGCCAGGAGAGTCAGCACCCTGATGTCAGAACTTTTCCAAGTCCCTGCTATATCAGTAATAAAAACTCTCGATCCCTGCTACTAAAAGCTTTGCCTGGACAGCACTCTCAAAAATAGTCTTTTCCAGTTAATAATGCTTTAGAAAACAAGACAAATTAAATAGCTAGAGTATCTGAGTAACCTCACCTAGGTGATCATTCACTCGTCATTCTGGTGCCAACTTTATTGATTTTTCTTTGTTTAAATCAATGTAAATTAGCAATCAATATAGATCCCAATTAGATTCTTCATGGGTAATCATCTACAAAAGAGAGGTGCAACAAGCGTTGAAATCCAGAAATAATTAATAGTATATGAAATGCGTTATGTAAAAATCAGTGATGTGATAAAGCAATAAAAAAAAAAGACAACAAAGAAATGATTGTATGCAAAAAGAAAAGAGTGCCTGAAAGCTACCACAGAAGACACTGTTCATACCCCATTAAAGATAGTTACTTGAGGAAAACTGCAAGAGGAGCCCTCGGGCCGCAGCAATTAATACACCCACTTCAGACCAGGCTGTAAGAAATGAGTTACTTACCTATAGCACAAGTTACTAACTTGTGTAACGATATATCTGTAAGAGACAGTAGTTAGTGACAGATTCCTTACCTTAGAATATCCCCAGGCGTCAGGCTGGATCCGGAAAGTTTTGCGTAGCAGTACCCTTGCGCGTCGGTAGGCGGCGTCGTGCGGCTCCGCGTCCGTCGTCGGGATCGCCGGGATGACGTCGCGGGCAGTACTTAGACGCCGGCCCTGAGCGCTGACGTCAGTTCTGTACACGACTTTCCGCGCCAGGAACGCAGAGCCATGCAAGAAGCTGACATTGGTGTCTGAAAAATACTAGGGCCCTGAAAGGGATGTCCTTAACCCTAGAAATCAGTTTGCAGAACGGGGAGGATGGGTGGGCGGTAGGAATCTGTCACTAACTACTGTCTCTTACAGATATATCGTTACACAAGTTAGTAACTTGTGCATCTGAAAGAGACACGTTAGTGACAGATTCCTTACCTTAGAATAGATACCCCAGCAATACCAACCCCGGTGGTGGGTCTGCGAACAAAGATCAGACAAGGAAGTCTCGGAGAACAGAACGGCCAAAGAAGCCGTCCCTCCGGACTTGGCTGTCAAGGCAGTAATGCTTGGTAAACGTGTGCAACGAGGCCCACGTAGCTGCTTGACAAATGTCCTGTAAAGGGACACCACGTCCTAAAGCCGTGGTGGCGGCTGTCGCCCTGGTGGAATGGGCACGCAACCCAACAGGGGGCTCCTTTTTAGCCAAAGAATAACAGGCCTTGATACACAAGACGACCCAGCGGGAGATGGTCCGCTTGTGTACCGCCCGACCTTTTTTGGCACCCACGTAGCCAACAAAGAGCTGATCGTCCACCCGGAACTGTTGTGTGCGATTTAGCTAAAAAGAAATCGCACGTTTTGGGTCCAGACGGTGGAGCCTCTCTTCCTCTCTAGAAGGATGCGGAAAGAAGGTGGGCAAAGTGATGGTCTGCCCAATGTGGAAAGCAGTAACCACCTTTGGCATGAAGGACGGACGTGTCCTGAGAACAACCTTGTCTGGATGGACAGACAGAAAGGGAGGCTTGCAAGAAAGAGCCTGGAGCTCACTCACCCGCCGAGCGGAGGTGATAGCCACCAGAAAGGCTGTCTTCAGAGTTAGAAGACGAAGAGGACAGTTATGCAGAGGCTCAAAGGGAGCGCACATGAGAAAGGTAAGAACCAGGTTCAAGTCCCACTGAGGCATCACAAGCGGAACAGGAGGAAAGAGGTGTGTAATGCCTTTTAGGAATCTGTTAACAACAGGGGACTTGAAAAGGGAGGGCTGATCAGGAAGCCTGAGGAAGGCCGAGATTGCACAAAGATAGCCCTTGATGGTACCCAGGGCAGAACCCTGCTGGGCCAGAGAAAGAAGGAACAGAAGAACCTCAGAAAGAGGGGCAGAAAGTGGATTCACAGCCTTTGCTGTGCACCATGCCACAAATTTGTTCCACCTGCAGGCGTATACCACCTTAGTGGAGGGACGCCTGGCTGCCAGAATCACATCACAAACTTCGGGAGGCAAGTCGAAAGGAATCAACTGCCGCCGCTCAATCTCCACGCAAGCAGGTGGAGGCTGGACAGGTTCGGGTGGAGGACCGTCCCCTGCTGCTGCGACAGAAGATCCTCCCGAAGAGGCAGACGGATCGGGGGATCGACGCTCATACTGAGTAGCTCGGGATACCAAACTCTTCGAGCCCAGTCCGGAGCCACAAGAATGACTTGGGCCCGGTCGCGCTGAATCTTCTTCAACACTCTGGGTAGAAGTGGTATAGGCGGAAAGGCGTACAACAGACCGCAACTCCACTCGCGATGAAAAGCGTCGCCGAGCGAGTGCCACCTTGGAAATTCCAACGCCGCAGAACTGATGACATTGCGCGTTCTCTTCGGTGGCGAATAGATCTAACCAAGGCTCTCCCCACTGTAGAAAGAGTCCTTGCGCCACTTCCGAGTGAAGACGCCATTCGTGATCCATCATGCGCCTGCGGCTGAGTTCGTCCGCCCTGGCGTTCAGGGAACCTGCCAGGTGTTGAACCATCAGGAATATGTCCTGATGTTCCAGCCATGTCCAGAGGCGCAGAGCCTCCTGACACAGGGTCCACGACCCCACCCCGCCCTGTTTGTTGCAGTACCACATGGCGGTGGTGTTGTCTGTGAACACCTGCACTACCTTCCCATTGACAGAGGGAAGGAATGCCTTGAGTGCAAGTCGGATCGCCCGGAGCTCCAGAAGGTTGATATGGAGCCGGGACTCCGCCGGAGACCAGAGGCCTCTGATCTCCGCCTCTCCCATGTGACCGCCCCATCCCAGAAGGGACGCGTCCGTCACAACTGTGTGCTCTGGCTGGGGAAGGGAGAGGGATCTGCCCATGACCCATTGCCGGTTCGAGAGCCACCACTGCAACTGTCTTGCAGTCCCCTCCGAGATCTGGACGTGATCGGACAGGTTGCCCTGATGCTGCGCCCACTGGAACTTCAGGTCCCACTGCAGAGCCCGCATATGCCATCTGGCAAACTCGACCAGCAGGATGCAGGAGGCCATGAGGCCCAGCAGCCTCATGGTCATCCGTACCGAAACCCAGGATAGAGGCCGAAAGATCGGAATCATAGCCTGAATATCCCGGACTCGCCGCTCGGGAGGATAGACCCGAAACTGCGTCGTGTCCAGAACTGCTCCGATGAAAAGGAGCTGTGGAGAAGGAATCAGGTGCGACTTCGGCACGTTGATGGAGAACCCCAGCGAGTGCAGGAGTTCGGCCGTAGTCTGGAGGTGGGAGACGACTGCCTGGGACGAGCCCGCCTTCAGCAGCCAGTCGTCGAGGTAGGGGAAGACTGGAACCCCTGCCCGGCGCAGATGAGCTGCGACCACCGCCATCACTTTCGTGAACACCCGAGGGGCGCTGGTAAGGCCAAAGGGGAGCACGGAGAACTGAAAGTGCTCGTGGCCTACCGTGAACCGCAGGTAACGCCGGTGGGCCGGCAGGACGGGGATGTGGAAATATGCGTCCTGCAAGTCCAACGCTACCATCCAGTCTCCAGGGTCGAGAGCAGTCAAGACCTGAGCTAGGGTGAGCATCTTGAACTTCTCCTTCTGGAGGAAGCGATTGACGTTCCAGAGGTCCAAGATAGGACGCATGTCCTCCTTGTCCTTTTTGGGCACCAGAAATTAGTGGGAGTAACAACCACGCCCTACTTCTGGGGTCGAAACGCGTTCGATGGCCCCCTTGGCCAAGAGGGCCGCAACTTTCTTCTGAAGAAGCACCAAGTGATCCCCTGACATGCAGTGGTATTGAGGTGGCATGGCTGGGGGGGGTGGTCACGAAGGGGAGGGAGTAGCCCCTTCGGACAATGTCCAAGACCCACTTGTCCGAGGTGATGGCACGCCAGTGGTGAAGGTGATGGCAGACCCTGCCCCCTACTGGCGTGCTGTGCACCTGAAAGGAAGGACTAGGAGGGCTTCGAGGCCGCTGACGGGGTGGGGGTGGTGGCCTGACCCGCACGCTGGTTACCCGACCCGCCTCGGCGGGAGCCACGTCCTTGGCCATGCGAAGACGCCTGCTGCGCGGGCCGGTGGCTGGGCAGTGGACGTGACTGGGCGCCCCTTCCGTGGCCACGAAAGGGGCGAAAAGCAGACTGTTGCGGAGGGCGCACAGCAGAAAGGCCCAGGGACTTGGCTGTAGCCCGTGAGTCCTTAAAACGCTCCAACGCATGGTCTGCCTTATTGCCGAAAAGGCCGACACCATCAAAGGGCATGTCCATAAGAGTGTTTTGGACATCACCCGAGAAACCAGTGGTTCTCAGCCAGGTGTGACGACGCAGCGCCACTGTCGTCGCAAGCGATCTGCCTAGCGAGTCGGCGGTATCTAGGCCACATCTGATGGTATACTTCGCCGCATCCCTTCCTTCTGCAATGGCGCGGGAAAGCAGTGCCTGGACCTCCTCAGGACACTGGGGCAGAACCTGCGCCACCGAATCCCACAAAGAGTGGGAATATCGGCCCAAGAGGCAAGTGGTGTTGACAGACCGCAAGTCAGCACTGGAGGAAGAAAAAACCTTCTTCCCAAATTGATCCAGTTTTTTGGATTCCCTATCCGGGGGAGCGGTAGGGAAGGCGCTCTGGGAAGCAGAGGCTTGGACAACCAAGCTCTCAGGGGTGGGGTGTTGGGAGAGAAACAGGGGGTCGCCCGGAGCAGGGCGATGGCGTCGGGCTACGTTCCTATCCACAGGAGCCCCTGTGGTGGGCTTGGACCAGGTGCCCAAAAGAACGTCAGAAAGTGCCTCGTTGAAAGGCAGCAGTGGCTCCGAGGAGGTAGCCGCCGGCTGAAGCACTTCCGTCAGGATGTTAGTCCTGACAGCCACTGTAGGTAACTGGAGGTGTAAAGCCTCAGCTGCCCTACGCAACACCGTTGCAAAGTTTGCTCCCTCCTCCGTTGCCACGGAAGGAGGAGACAGCATGCCAGAGTCAGGGGAGGTGTCCAGACCACTGGCATCCCCAAGTTCCTCAGCCCAGTCCTGCTCGAACTCACATTGGGCAGTGAGAGGGTCCTCAGACCCCTCCCAGACCTCTTCGTCCTCCAAAACAGGTTCAAAGTAAGGAGGAGGGACATGCGGGACCCAAGGTCTCATCGGCGCCGGAGCAGGCGTCGATCGACGCCGGTCCTGCGCCGTGTCCGGATCCGGAGAGAACCGGGGTACGACGCCGCCCGGAGCCCCGGGAACGACACCGGTGAAATCGGCGCCGGTGGAGGTGTCGTCAGGTCAACCGGCGTCGATGGGGGTTGCGGCAATACCGGAGCCGGGGTCGGGGTCGGGGCCGGAGCCGGGACAGAGGCTGGCGTCGCTGGCGGCGCCAGGACCGGTGTCGCCGGCGGTGCTGTAGGAACCCCAGAAGGGCCCGCGGGGCCCGAAGGCGCACCGGGGGGACTTTGAGGCCCGAAGAGGTGGGCCATGGCCGGCAGGAACTCCTGTATTTCGGCCGGAGTCACCGCCGAACCCGGGAAGGGCGGGTAATGCGGCGGCGGCTCCACAGGCACTCCCGGAGCCGCGGGGACGGTGCCGACAGGACCCTCAGCCGAGTCGCGAGACCGGCGAGGGGAAGTCGTCGAGCGATGACGCTTCTTCGACTTCTTGTGCTTCGACTTACCGGAGGAGTGCGAAGACTTGGACCCCGACGACCGATGAGGACTCCGCGACCGGCCCCTCGACCTCTCACGTGACCGGGGCTTGGATTGGCGCGGAGCCGACTACCGGACCTCGAGGAGCTTTCGAGACCGCTCTCGCAAAGCCTTCGGATGCAAGGCCCGGCAGTCGGGGCACGACTTGGAGTCGTGGTCGCGTCCGAGGCAGTAGAGACAGTCTCGGTGCGGGTCCGTGATCGACATCATCCGACAACAGGCGTCGCATGGCTTGAAGCCGGGCATCCCTACTGACACCGTCGAAGAAAAAAACAGTGATAAAAAATCACATAAACTTAGTCAAAAAATGACTAGGGCACTGCTCTTCCCGGATCTGCGATTACTGGCGCGGAAAAAGAAAGAACTGACGTCAGCGCGCAGGGGCGGCGTCTAAGTACTGCCCGCGATGTCATCCCGGCGATCCCGACGCCGAACGCGGAGCCGCACGACGCCGCCTACCGACGCGCAAGGTTACTGCTACGCAAAACTTTCCGGATCCAGCCTGACGCCTGGGGATATTCTAAGGTAAGGAATCTGTCACTAACGTGTCTCTTTCAGATACTGCAATTATCCAGTATTGGTATCTTTCATAAATTCACATGCTTGAATCATTCCCCGTCGTCGAAATGGGAGTCCCCGGTACATTTATAATGGCAATGTCACATTAGACATAGAAGATAACAGGCCTAAGGCCTGATATTTAGTAACATATCTGAGTCCTTATTTAAAAAAGGACCAAACTTAAGAGAACAACCAATCAGCTGACACCAACCTCTAGAACCTTCCTGGAAGGAGCTCCAGTCCCTCAGATTTTCATAAGCACCATGCGTAACCAGAGGTACAACTGAGAGTATAAAGTGATCCCTTCCAAGGGAGGCAGGCGGGTCGCATGTGAATCTATGAAAGATACCAATACTGAATAACTGCAGTTATAGGTAAGTAACTCATTTCTTATCCAGTATCAGGGTATCTTTCATAGATTCACATACTTGAATCAGAATAAATAGTAGTAATGAGCACATTTCGTCATATACATAAGCCATACATAACCGAATAGTTAACTATTTTTTTTTGAGAATGAAATATAAAAACATGCATACAAACAAATGAATTATGCATATAATTACGAAATAGCCGAAACATAGTTTCCAATATTTGCATAACTTTTAGAAATGAACAGAGAAATGTGCATTAGGAAGGTTGGTGGGATGGAAGGAAGGCTCACCTTATTGGAATACATGTCTGAGTACCGCCTGTCCCACCGCAGCATCCTTCATCAATTCGGAATCCAGGCAATAATGCTTGGTGAAGGTATGCAGCGTTTTCCAGGTTGCTGCCCTACAAATGTCTGAGAGGGGCACGCCAGCAAACAACGCCATAGACGTAGATATTGCCCTAGTGGAATGGGCACGAACTCTTGAATGTAGATGTTGACCAGCTTGCTGGTGACAGAAGAGAATAGCACTAGAGATCCATCTAGATATGCTCTGTTTTGTTAAGGGAAAACCTTTTCTGGGTAAGCTGTAGGCTACAAAAAGCTGATTAGACTTGCGGAAGGATTGTGTTCTGTCTAGATAAAACTTAAGGCAACGCTTCAAGTCCAAAAAATGTAAGGTTCGTTCAGCTGCCGTTTGTGGATTTGGAAAGAAGGATTTTAAAACAATTGGTTCATTAAGATGAAAGTCCGAAGGGACTTTACATATAAATTTTGGGTTGGTACGAAGGATCACTCTATCGTTCTTAAATTGAATGAATGGTTCTTGTATCGTGAAGGCTTGGAGTTCGCTAACTCTTCTTGCAGATGCAAGAGCCAAAAGAAGAGCAGTTTTCCAAGAAAGAAATTTTAAGTCAGCTCTATGCATTGGCTCAAACGGGTGCTTCATAAGTTGAGCAAGTACCATGTTGAGTTGCCACATTGGAGGTGGAGATTTTACAGGAGGAAAAGTTCTGTAAAGACCTTTAAGAAACTGTTTTATCAGTCTGTTTGACCACAAAGAAGACCCTTTGGAAGATCTTCGAAAAAGGGAAATTGCAGCCAAGTGAACTTTGATCGAAGTATGAGCCAGACCTGAATTCGCTAAGTGGAGGCGATATGGCAAGACTTCCTCCGGTGATGATTTGAGGGGATGCACCTTAGCAGATCCACACCAGACGCAGAACCTTTTCCATTTTAAAGAATAAGTTCTGTTGGTACTGTCTGCTCTAGCATGAGACAAAATCTCCCTGCAGTCTTGAGGAATATTCAGGTCTCGAAATTCCTGGAACTCAGAAGCCAAGCCGATAATCTGAGAGCGCCTGGATCCGGGTGCTGAACTTGTCCCTGGTTCTTCGTTAGGAGAGAGGGAAACGGCTTCAGGGGAATCGGCGGCTGTAAGGATAGGAGATGAAGCTCCGTGAACCAATGTTGGCGAGGCCACGCTGGAGCTATTAGAATTAACTTGCAAGGCTCTGCTTTAATTTTCTTTAGAACCCTGGGAAGAAGACGAATTGGTGAAAAAGCGTAGGCAAATACGCCGGACCAAGCTATTGAAAACGCATTTCCCAGAGATCCCTGTTGGGGATGCCAGCTTGTGAAGTGTTGGCATTTGGCGTTGCTGCTTGAGGCAAACAGGTCTATCGCTGGTTCGCCCCACTGGGAGAAGATTTTGTTCAGGGTATTCTGGTTCAACTCCTACTCGTGGCATGTTGTCCTTAATCTGCTTAGTGAAACCGCTATTATATTTTCTTTTCCTGGAACGTACTCCGCTCTCAACAAGATCCCGTGTTGAATTGCCCAGTTCCAAATTCGTTGAGATTCCTGTGAAAGGGAGAGAGATCGAGTTCTCCCTGTTTGTTTAGATAGTGCATTGTAGTAGTATTGTCTGTCCTGACAAGCACAAGCGAGTTTTGTATCCTGGGTAAAAACGCCTGGAGAGCTAGAAAAACTGCTCTTAGCTCTAAGAGATTTATGTGTAGATTCCGCTGAGAAGGTGGCCATTTATTTGAAGTTCCTGTAGGAAGGCTCCCCAACCTTCCAGAGAAGCATCCGTCGTTATCACCAGAGGAGAGGCTTGTGGAAGGAAAGGTAAGCCCTGAGACAGATGGTGAGGATGAGTCCACCAAGTTAGAGAGGAGATCATTTGTGGAGTCACTTGGATAATGTCGTTGAAGGTTCCATTTGCCTGAACCCACTGCGCGGTCAAGGCTTCCTAAAGAGGTCGCATGTGTAGACGGCAATGTAGAACCAGAATAATGCAAGAAGACATCATGCCTAACAGAGATTTGTACAGGCGCACCGAAAGAGACTTTCTTCTTTGTATGCGGTTTGCCAAAGTCAGGAGTTTTTGTTGTCTTTCCTCCGTTGGATAGGCCCTCTTCAGAACCGTATCTAGGATAGCTCCCAGGAACTTTAGACGTCGAGAAGGCTGTAGGACTGATTTCTCTGGGTTTAGTGCGAGACCCAACTTGCTGAAAAGCCGCAAACAGGCGTTGGAAGACTTCTTTACGGCGTTGAGAGAGGAGCTTCGACGAGCCAATCGTCGAGATATGGGAAAACTTGGTGTTGATGTTGTCTGAGATATGCAGCTACCGGAGCTAGGCACTTTGTAAAAATGCGTGGGGCCGATTTGAGCCTGAAAGGTAAAACTCGGAATTGATAATGCCTGCCGGCTACAGCGAACCTTAGAAATTTGTTGTGCTTCTTGTGAATAGGTATATTGAAATAGGCGTCTTGGAGGTCCAAGGATAGGCACTTTGTAAAAATGCGTGGGGCCGATTTGAGCCTGAAAGGTAAAACTCGGAATTGATAATGCCTGCCGGCTACAGCGAACCTTAGAAATTTGTTGTGCTTCTTGTGAATAGGTATATTGAAATAGGCGTCTTGGAGGTCCAAGGATACCATGTAGTCGCCTCCATTGAGAAGCTGCAAGACTTCTTGAATGGTGGCCATGCGGAATGACTGTTTCTTGAGGAATTTGTTTAAATTTCGTAAATCTAAAATTGGCCTCCACTTGTTTTTCTTTTTGCGCACTAAAAAGAAGCGGGAATAGAAGCCTTTTCCTTTGGTTTTAAGGATTTCACATCACCCAGCAGACACACCTCCGGTACACACCGCACGCGCTCAAGCACTACGTCTGTCAGCACACTCACAACTTTGGTCCAAAGTAGGGAATTCCAGAGTTTAGGCACCAAAAAAGAAGTGGAGAGTCCACCCCAACTTTGGTCCAAAAGGCAGCTACCCCTGCACACTGCCAAGCGAGGTGTAGGAAATCGGCATCCGCTTGTCCACACCGCACACAACAATCCGTATCACGCAATCCAAATTTACATAGTTGCACTGGAGTATAGTACAGTTGGTGTAAAAATTTAAAATGAATAATGCGCAAATTGCAGTTGGCAGTGAGGCGTCCAGTTAGCTTACAGCAAAACTGCCAATGGTCTAGTGGTATGGTATAACCCAACGCAGCATTCCATTTAAGATAAGAGGGGTGCTCCCCTGGCTCCTTCTCGCGCTGGGATGCAGCATATAGTTTAGTAATCAACCTCTTGCACTCCTCGCCAGCTAGTACCACCTGCAGTGCCCGCAAAGGTTGTGGTTCAGCAGGGTAATCAGGATAGATCGCTTTGACCGCTTGTCGCACCCTCACATATGCAAAGTTTAACATTAAACCATGAGTCCGACCAGCTTGCCCGTCAGACAATGAACGGAAGTGACCCTGTTTATACAGATCTCCCAGTTTTAACACACCGCAGACCTCAGTGTGTGCAAGGCCAAGCTTTCCTGCGCCGCCGAGATGCCCGGATGAGCTGCTAGTGGTAGCTGTGGGGCATAGAGGTAGGCCAGCTGTGCCCTCTTTGCGTGAGCTTGCCAGGCCCAAGCTGTACATAGTACTGGATTAATCTCCTCCCTGGGGCCTCCACCGACACCCATGAGAGCTGCCGCAACAAGTGGCAAGGGGAGGATAGCATCTGCTTCTATCGCTGTATGCGGCAGAAACTTTTGGGGAAAGAACCAGTAATGCGCAAAATGCGCCTAAGCGCATAAATAATAGAGACGAATATCCGGAGCTTCGAAGCCACCACTTTCAAACGGTTGTACAAGTGTATCCCAGCTACAGCTAGGCTTCTAGCCCCCCCAGACGAACGATAGCAAAGCCGACTGCAGTGCCTTAAAAACAGAGCTATTCAGACGAATAGGAATATTCACGAAGAGATATAGCAGCTTGGGTAGAATAGTCATTTTCGTCACTGCAATACGATCTGCGAGCGATAGGGGAAGCCGGGTCCAGCGCTCAGCTTTATCTATAAGTGGTGAGATGGTGCGGCCATAGTTCATGGAAATAACCAGCGCAGGGTCCCTATGTAACCAGACACCCAGGTATTTCACCGGATCCCGGGTCCAGGCCAGTGGGAAATCCAGCTCGAATTCGCGAGTGCCTGCAGTCAGGGGAAAAACCGTAGACTTGGCCCAATTAATCCCTAGTCCTGAGAATCCCTCAAATCTGACGTATTCACGAAGTAACTCATGTAAATAGGTGGCGGGTTCACGGACGTATAGAAGCATATCGTCTGCATATAGTGAGACAATAAGCGGGCGCTGCCGAAATCGCAAAGCGGCCGATGCATGGAGCTGACGCACTTTGCACGCAAGAGGCTCCAGGGCTAATGCAAAAAGCATTGGTGATAGAGGGCAGCCCTGCCTGGTGCCTCTACGAATAGGGAAAGTAGTGGACACCCAACCATTGACACGAACCCTGGCCACCGGCTCAGTATAAAGAACTCTGATCCACTGAACGAAAAAAGGAGGGAAGCCCATTCTAGTAAAGACTGTGAACATATAAGCCCATTGAAGGGAGTTGAATGCCTTCGCTGCGTCGAGTAGCACAGCCACAGCTTGAAAATCAGAGTCGAAGTAATGCAGGGTGGCAAACAGCGTGCGCAGGTTGTGTGTGGTGGAACGAGCAGGAATAAAACCTGACTGGTCAGGAAGTACCAGTAGTGGAACCAGCGGCTGTATCCGGAGGGCAATCATTTTAGCTAATATCTTGGCGTCGATGTTGATAATCGAGAGGGGTCTGTATGAGTCACAGCTGTTGGGTGCCTTATCCGGTTTCAAAAGCATAACTAAGAGAGCTTCCCTAAGGGAGGGTGAGAGACGACCAGTATCGTATGCTTCCGCGTAGACCGCCAGCAGTCTAGGGGCCAGAGCGTCCGCAAATAACTTGTAAAACTCACTGGGGAGCCCATCGAGACCCGCAGCTTTGCATGTAGGAAGAGACATGATGGCGAGTTTCACGTCCTCCACATCAAAGAGCTGCGTAATAAATTCCCTATGACCGGGGGACAGCCATCCCAGAGCAATGTCGTCGAGATAAGAATGCAAGTCATCTTGCCGTAACTCAGTTTTATTGTCATAAAGGCCGGCATAGAAGTTGAGTATAGTCTCGCTGATATCTGCAGTTGTGTACTGCGCCTCCCCTGTCTCGCTAAGTATTTCAGTGATGTGCTCCTGGCCACGCGGTGCAGTCAGTTTCTGAGCGAGTGAGCGGCTAGGCCTGCCCCCCTCGCCATAGTATCGGGCTTTGCTGCGCCTTGACCTATGGATTAACTCCTGATCAACCGTATCGTTATGTTCAGTGACCAGCTCCCGAATCGCAGAGAGCGTCGCGGGGGAAGGGTCCGCATCGTAGGCACGTTCTAAAGTGGAAATTTCATCAGCTAGTCTTCTAATTCTACGCCTTAAATCTCTCAGGACGCCTGCCTGCGCACCCATGCAAATCCCCCTAATAGTTACTTTAAAAGCCTCCCAGAGGACACCAGCGCTTTCTACAGAACCCTCGTTTTCCCTGAAAAAATTATGAATGGCTTCCCCAATCGTATGTTTGAAGACTGAGTCAGTTAAAGAAGACGGCTGCAGCCGCCAAGTGAACGGAGGCCTTTCACATGCAGGGACCTGCAACTCTAAGAGCACAGGAGAGTGGTCCGAGAGTGTCCGGGCCATGTGACGCACTTCAGTTGTCCAAGTACATACAGCTTCAGTAGTCAACCAAAAATCCAATCGAGACCAGGTCCCATGCACGGAAGAAGTGAACGTGCTCTCACGCGCCCCAGAGTGTCGCAGTCGCCACACATCGCTCAAGCATCCCGCATCCATCAATCCCAATAGCATTTCGGAAGCTTGCTTAGGCCTTGACACCTCACTGCCCTTACGGTCAAGAGTGACATCCAAACAAACGTTAAAGTCACCGCCCCATATGATCTCCACCTCAGGAAAACTCGTAATGCGTCGCCACACATCTGAGAAAAAGGCCGGATCATCCACGTTTGGTCCGTACACATTTACCAACAACACATTGGTGCCACCTAACAGCCCATGCACCAAGACTATACGGCCCGAGTCATCAGTTTCAGTGCGGATAACTGAAAATGGGACCCCCCGTTTGACCAGAATCATCGCCCCTCGTGCATAGCTGGAGAATGAAGAGGCCACACGCACCCCCACCCAACGACCCCCCACATTCTTTTCGGACAGTGTCGTAAGATGTGTTTCCTGCAAATAGGCAATCTGCACGTCCAACCTGTCAAGATAAGCAAAGACAGAGCGAATCTTTTTGGGGGTGTTCAAACCTCGTACATTCCAAGTTAGGAACCGTACTTTACCACCCATGGGGAACTGCACCAAGAGATAGATCTAACAATGGGATATAAAGAAGACATGTATTCAAGCATACAAATGAAACAAAGCTATACCACACCCATAGATTGTAAGTGCCACAATACCCCCCAAAACCGTCCAACCCCGACCCCCCTCACATTTCAGCGTCCCCAACTCGCCAAAGCCATCCCAACCCTCTGTAACCCATCCCCAACTAAAAACAAGGAGAGCAAAGCAGAAATGGGGTTCACCCATTGGGGGGCGTCAGAGAACTACTGGCCTCCTATCAAGTAGGAGGTGGCTGAGCAGAACAACAACTGTGCCTGATCCAGGAGCATACCCGACATTTTACCAGGCAAAAAAAAGGCAAGTATACATAAAAAGTCGAGGAACTTCCACCTGCAATAATAGAGGACATACATTGCATAGAGAGCACAACACTTCCACGGAGGCAGAGAGAGAACTGCCCATTCAGGCAAGTGATACGGCAAAGAACAAAGAACCGCCCCCATTGCATCACTGATCCTCAGTTTCAGATAGTGTTTGAGATTCGCGTCGCCTTCTCTTTAAGTGCTTCGCATGTTCCAGCGCCGCCTTGGGATTTGTGAAGATCTTGTAGTCCCCATCCGGGCCTATTTTCAAGCGGGTGGGATAAAGCATGGCATAGGGGACTCCTTCAGATTGTAAAAACTTTTTGACAGCCCCGAACTCCCTTCGCGCAGCCTGTACAGTAACAGTAAAGTCTGGGAAAAAAGAGAGTGTGTTTCCTTGGTGTTCAATTGTTCCCCTAGTTCTGGCCATGCGCAAGATTGTGACTCGGTCCCTATAGTTGAGTACTCGTGCAATGACAGGGCATGGTGGGGCGCCCGGGACAGGTCGAGCTGCGAGGGAGTAATGGGCCCGCTCAAAAATTAACATGGTGGAAAGTTGTTCAGTGCCAAAAATGTCTGTGATCAATTTTTCAACAAAGGTCTCCATTTTACCTACATTTGTGGACTCTGGCAGTCCCGTAATACGAATGTTGTTCCGTCTGGAACGGGCCTCCAAGTCTTCATTCTTGGCCTGAATAAGAGAGAGAACCTTTTCTATATTTAGAGTTTTCTCCGCAACGTCGCTCAATCCATCCTCTGTGGTGGATACTCTTTGCTCGGCTTCCCCCATACGAGCATTTTGTTTTTCGAGTTGGGACGACATGTGATCAAGACGTTGGTTAACGGCCGCCATTGTACCCTCTATAGATTGGAGGCTACGCTGCATGGCGATAAGTGTGGTTTCTAAGGTAGAAGGTCCACCATCCTGGGCATCGGCCTCGGAGTCAGATGCTGCCTTCTGTGAAGGCTTGGAGGACTTGCGCGCCTCAAACGTGAGGCGGGGTTGTGATTTGTCAGTCCGACCCATAGTGACCGCAAGAGGAATCAATCTGATGTGGAAAAGGGAGGCGAGGGCCCCCGAGCCAGAGCCCCACAGTAGTGCAACGCGGTGGGCCGCAGGCCGCCCCCTCAGGCAATGGTGGGCCCTCCGCTCCCCACAGCAGGAGAGGGCCGGAGGTGAGCGCAATCCACGCAAGGAAGTTACGGCGTGGGCCTGAACAAGTAACAAGGGCAGCACCAGGGCCCCGCGCCTCCCACCAGCAGAGAGTGGCGATTCAGAGCGCTGCAACAAGACCAGCTCCAGGAGGGCAAGCGCTCCCGTCAAAAACGCAGCTCAGTCTTGAGAGGTGAGTGGCAGGAGAATGTACAAGAAACGCAGATACCGAGGAGTGGGCAAAATCTCAGCGGGCCCCCCAACGAAACAGCAGGCCACGCCCCAAAAGAATAGAGGAGTCCAGTCGTAGGCAGCTCACCCACACAGGAAGACGCGCACCTCTGGAGCTGGGAGTGGTGGCAGGTAGATCGCTGTGATGCCCCACCGATGTATCAACAGAGCCCCAGGCGGTTGGCAGGCAGCGCCGAGCTCACGCGATCACAGCAGGGGGAGAATCCTCGGGCGGAGCACCTCCAAGGCAAGGTGCAGCATGCTCTCCACAGACGTGCGAGTGCCCGCTGCCGTATGCAATCTAGTCTGAGCAAGGCAGCCCAGAGCCACCCGCGCGCCCCAGCACCTTACAGCGGCTCGTAGGCCACGGCCCGCACTAGGCCCGCACCCACCTCCACAGCTGCAGACCTGCGCCAGGCCACACCGCACTCACCACCTCCGGCGCCGGGGACACAGGAGCCCTCCTCCGCCTCGTCCGCCGCAGGAACCAGGGATCGCCGCTTCCCCACCGCCTCAAGAGCCCCACGGGGCCCAGAGCAGCCTCCCCAGCAGGAGCGACAATCTCGGGGGAATCGCTGTCCTCCTTAGTCCAATCGCTGAAGGCGGGCAAGCACATGCAGACTCAGCAGGGCACAACGATCCGGTGGAGGCGGCAGGCCTCAGGGCTTCACGGGCGCCGCCATGTTGTGGTCGCTCGGCTGCGGGCCGCTATGTCGGATTTTCTGCAGCTGCGGCGGTCGTGGGCCGCATAAAAGGCACCAGGAGAAGCAGGAGCACTTCACACGCAGGATACGCCCCTCCGTGCCTCCGGATGGTAAGATTTTCAGGCGGATAGTAGTCGGATCGTGGCTCAGCCGGGCAGAGCCTCACTAGAGCGCGGCCATCTTGCCGTGCGCCCTCTAGCGCCCCCTGACATTTAACTCTGATGGGCTTTGTGCCACCCCAAACATGCTGTCTATGTCTGAGTCATCTTCATCATCTAAAAGTTGAGTTGGCAATAAGGCTTGAACCTTGCTGGGAGATGTTAGAGAAGGTGTCAATCTCTCTTTTTGAAATTTTTGATGTAAAAATAATTTTGTTGCTTTAGATTTTGGTGTCGTCGACGAGGTCATCGTCGGTACACATATCGTCGTTGAGGAACCATCGACAGGCATTGGTATCAAAGTCCCAGTAACCGGCGTAGATGACAAAACTCTCGTCGACGATGGAACTTTCGTCTTTGAGGCCGTCGACGATGCAATAGGAGAAATCATCGACGAGAGGGCCGTCGATGCTGGCAACACCGTCGACGAAGTACTCGTCGTCATCTTCGTCAACGGGCTGGTCGTCGTCGCAATCTTCGTTGACGACGAGGACTTCCTGATTATTTTAATCGTCGACGACAAAGGTGCTTGACTCGTCGACGAAGACGTCGACGACTAAATAGACGCCGACGAGACTGAAACCGTGGCGACGGTTGTCGTCGACGAAGTCACTCCGACAACAGTAAGAGGAGGTCTTTTCTTCGTCGTCGGTACCACCGTCAATGAGGTGTCCATCGATGGGGCTGAAAAAGGCTTTTTAAAAGTATGCTTCACCTTCACTGGAGAAGTAGAGGGGTCTGAAGCAGATCTCTGAAGGGATTTTCTGGCAGAAGTCAACTCCTGAAGAGAAGGAGACGCCCTGGAAGGCAGATCTTGATTTTTAGAAGCCTCTGAAAACTTTTTGTGCATCTTCTTTGGAGGTTGCTGCGAGGAATGACCTGGCGAGATGTCCCTAGGTGTTTTCTGAGGCGTCTTTGAGGGGGATCTTGAGAAACCATCACTCTCCTCAGAATATACAAGGTCCTCCCTGTTTTTAAGCCTCTGCAGCCAAATTAACAGTCTCCCCTCACGGTCCTTCAAAGTTTTTGAAGAGAAAGTGCGACATACCTTGCAGTCCTTTGGCTTGTGATCAGGATAAAGGCAGTAAAGGCAGTTTTAATGAGGGTCATCAATGTGAAGCCTTTTCTTTCTGCAGGTATGGCAGGACCTAAAAAGGCCTTTTTTAGGTGTGTCTGACATGAAGAAATTTGAGAACTTCACTCAGGCAAAGAGTAAAATGAGTAAAGATGAAAAATACCTTGAATCCAAGAAAAATCTATACACAAGGGAAATTTGAAGATAGGATGAGAAAACTGAGCAGAGCTCAGTGGAGACTCCCTTAGCACGACGTGCGGTAGAAAATCTGAGGGACTGGAGCTCCTTCCAGGAAGGTTCTAGAGGGTGGTGTCAGCTGATTGGTTGTTCTCTTAAGTTTGGCCCTTTTTTAAATAAGGACTCAGATATGTTACTAAATATAAGGCCTTAGGCCTGTTATCTTCTATGTCTAATGTGACATTGCCATTATAAATGTACTGGGGACTCCCATCTCGACGACGGGGAATGATACAAGCATGTGAATCTATGAAAGATACCCTAATACTGGGTAACTAAGGCGAGCAAAAGCCTTAACTACATCTCACTGATGACTTAACTCTAAGTGCTCACAAATGACGACAATGTTTGTAAACAAAACACAGAAGCGCAAAAGTAATTAGGCACTAGGATCACACCAGAATGTCCGTGCTCACAAGCACCAGATTGCTTGGTAAATTCATGTCAATTTTAGATGTCAGTGCAACAGATCTACTGGAGGCCACCTTTATTGTACACCAATAAAGTATTATTTTACTTAATTTGTAAAATAATAAGTGCCAAGTCCCTGACCAGGAGGCCATGCAGCTTGCACCACCCATCGCCCCTGTCATTGCTGCCAAAACAACTACTAACCATCTCTTTTGCCTGCAATTACGGCATTTCAGATTATTTCAGGGCCCCAAAGATAAAGGAATGGTGGGGGAGGCAGGTATTAGTAATTTTTAATGTATATTGTATTCATAAACAACTGTTCTGCTCATCTCTAAATTAGATGAGCAGCGCCACCATGTGGCAGACTGCCCTAAGTGCAGTGTTGACAATTCGGTGCTGAGCACCGGAAACCACTGGCTCAAATTAAACACTAGTTGGAACACACTTTCTCAATCATGACTTAAACAAGCAAAAACTTAACAATGTTGACACACCTAATTTGAATGATTATCATATAAAATGAGCCCTAAAAAAATGTGTACTTTAGTCACTTTTTGATTCAGTGTAGTCCTATCTCCTTTGATGCACTCCTGTTTCAATTGCTGAACATTTCACCCTTTTTAATTTTTTTGTGTATTTGGATAATTTTAAAAACTTTGGAGAAAATGTAGATGAGGGTGGAAAAGGGATATCTGGCAAAAATGGAGCCAGAACTTTCTGCCCTCCTCTCAGTTAACCACCTCATTTGCGGTTGGGGAAATGCAGTTTTCTGAATGGCGGAGCACCTGCTTGTTAAAACCGTGATGCCAATGAGAGTGGCATGAAGGGCTGCCCACTGAAAAAATGAACAAGAGTACCTCTCAAACTAAGGAGACAGGGTTATTTAAACCAAATCACAAACGCTCCCCTTGATACTGACCAACCTTATAACTAATATTATTCAGCACTCACATTCATACCTCATGCACACAATATAGGCAGAAACACAGTACCACAAAGAATTCTAAAATATATATATACCTAAGTGCGTCAACTAAAACATTTTTCGTACTACACAATCTATTAGCACTGGGTGTCTTTACATGTTATTGACTGTGATTCATGGATATCTAGTGAAATGTCAAAGTAGATGTGTATGTCTAAAAGAGAGATCATTGTGTCTCATATCTTCCTGATTTCTAATGAATTATAGATTTTTATTATAAAGAGTTTTATTAAAACAAATAAGACTGTCCTAGTATTTATTGCACGAGTATTGAAATAAAATTCTTTTGAAAATCACCCCTGGAGTGCTGCCTCAATTCCGCTGAGCTTCAAGAAGGATGGAATTGTGATATAGATATATATATATATCTTCACCACCATATACCCCGCTGGGGAGCCTAAATCTCACAGGGCAGCCTCGGCATTCAGGGACGGAGCACCCTGTATGCATCCAACACAAACTTCTTTATCTTTTCACAAAGAAGACCGCCGCATACCGGACCTCATGGGCATCAGACGCTTTATTTCATAAAGTAGCAGCTTGCTTATGATCTTTAACATCCTCCTGACGCGTTTCGGCTTCTATCAAGCCTTGTTCACAGGCGAGCCGTTTATGCGATTTGCGGGGTGACAACACATTTTTATACGCCCCAGTGAGACTACAGGATCTCATCGTAGACTCAAAATACTGCAATCCCCGGAATACACCTTGATAGTAATGTCTATTTGTATAAAATGAAATTAAAGTAGGACTCACGCAACCGTGATAAAGACTTTTTAGTCGAAACGCATTGGTGTTGGTAGTGTGAGTAAATACCTTGAATAATTAACTCCTGGAGTGCGGCATATTTCTTTTGGTGACAAAATTGTGTGTGGGCTTGATTCCGCCGTGAATGCCGGCACCGGCTGTGAGCGCGTTGTGCAGGAATCGTGTTGATGGTAAATATATATATATATATATATATATATATATATATATATTCACAGCTCCGTGTCGCACCAACTCGGTGCACTCGCGGACGGTTGCTCGTACGGGGGTGCACCCGTTATTTATCTTCGCTCCACTCCTCTTGGGTAATAGTACCCGAAATAAGGCAAAGCACTCGCGGGGATGAGTACCGTAACTTTATTGAACACGGTCTCCTGGCCACACAGACGCTTTTCGGCAGACGCCTTCTTTGATGTTATTTCGGGTACTATTACCCAAGAGGAGTGGAGCGAAGATATATATATATATATATATATATATATATATCCAAGTAATTTTGTCAATTACCAAACAAAACAGAGCCGACTCCAATGCAGATTTTGTTTGCTTTATTTTTCGTCAGCCATGACGCCTTTCGCTCGTGTCAGCGACCTTGAAAACATGCAATATATATATATTGCGAAAAAGGGCTGCCCTACCTTAAGCGACTCCCTTGAGTTCATTTCAGACATTGCCCATTCTGTTTGCAGCCACCTTACCAGCAGGTGCCACCTCAAGGAATAAATGCCCTCTGACATGGCAGACATGTTTAAATTTGGTGAGTGAGTCGCGACTGGGTTGGCTGAGATGCTGCCTTCACTGCCGCAGCAGGCCATGCCACCAAACATTAAAGATGCCCTCAAAGACGGTTGCAATGTACTATAAGTTACCAATTAATGAGAAAATGTATATTTTACTAATATAAATAGTGCCTATGTAGGATCTGCTTCTTATAGTTACCCCCACTTTTTGCTGATGTTTCACTGTTTTCGACTTAGTCTGACTGGGATCCTGCTACAGCAGCCTGTGTAGGGTGGTGCATGCACCCCTTACTTAGATAAAGGTTCACTATATCTATCCTAATCACTGCACATATAAACTTATCAGTCACCCCTATGGCAGGCCTTACCAATCCTGAAGGCATGGTGCTGGGTTTTATGTGAGAGGGTGCCCATGCATGAGCAGAGCCCCTCTGCAGCCTTCGGAACCTATTCTCCGGGGTTGTTTGTGATGCAGCCAACCATATATACTTAAGTGCATTATAACCTCGCGGTAAATGCTAACTTTAAAATGGCTGCATGGAAACATGTCGTGTTTGGTGTCAAACACCTTGGAATCCTACCTCCACACCAGTAACTGGTGTGGGAGGTATGTTTCCACCCTCCTAGAGGGAGAAATATGACAACACCGGTACACCGGGTACCAGCTTCACAGAACCCTGGCATCACAAAATGGATGCTGCCAGCCACAGACACGAGTCTGCCCTCCTGCTGCTGGACGAAACTCCGGCAGGGGAAGGCTTGACAATAGGTTTCCGCAACACAGGGAGGTGTGACCACCTCCCAGACAGGCTTTAGTGTATTGGGGCTGGGTGGGTGCACTCTCAGAGTGCTTTGATGTCTGCACCAGGGGCACATTTGGTGTCCCTGTGCATAGTCCAGCTCAAACCGGTTGCAGGAGCCATTTGCTCCTGCTCTGGCGCGAAACTGGACAAAGGACGTGGGTGTAGCCACCCCTCTGTCCTGACCCACCCATAGGTGGGTCCCCAGAGTTTGTCCCACCCCTTCCTTGGGTATAAAGTAGGAACCCCTGACTACAGGACTTTAGATATTACCTGGACTAAACTCTGCTACAGAAACCAAGTATCCTTCGACGATCTACGCTTTGCTGGACGACTGAAGAATCTCCCTTGGAGTAAAGGAGTTACACCCCTGCTGAGCAGGCACCCAAACGCATCTGACCGGTTTGCATCTACGAAGCTCCCGAAGGACTCCGAAGATTTCTGCAACACAGGAGGTGGGTTCCTGAGGTCTCCGCGGTCGATCTGCGCTCTCAGCAATTCTGAGGCCCGTATCCCTCGTGGGGACCGTGAAACCCGTACCCCTGGGCACCGTGTACATTTGCAGCAGCATATGCTTTTCGGCAATCCCTGAAGCTGTGCTTTGGGCTACTTGTAGTCCTGACCCCAAGCAGTAATTCCACTGAAGATTTCCGGCCTACACTCCACGAGTGTTCCGTGGGCTGGTATTTAGTGATTCAGCTTGAGGTCCCTTTGCGATCCCTGGTCCGTTGGCCTGTGGGTCCCTGAGAAGGCAACTTTAACTTTCAGTGGGCTTCCCTGGTTGCTCCAGACGTGCCCTGACTCTCCATTGCTTGGGGAGTCCCCAGGACCTTGCTGGTCCTCACAGAAGCATCTTTCCTCTGACCGCGTGGATTGCAGTTACCAAGGTTTGTTGGTGTTCAATCCGGACACTGACCCCCAGCACTCGACATCCTTCATGGGACAGCTCGAATTCGGACAGTGGTCGTCGTAGACGTCTCCTGGTCCCCGTGGCTGCAGAGTCAAGCTTCACCTCATCTCACCTGAAGCACCCGACATCGGTGGGCATTCGATTGCTCCGCTCCTGGTCTCGTGAAGTGACCCAGACTTTGTCCTCTCTGCTTTCAGGTTCTTCTCATCTCCGATCCAGGCTTGGATCACACCAGACACTTTTCTTCTCCACGGCAGCAGTACTTTTTGGCATCACGCCATTGAAAACGACGAGGGTTTCCGACACCAGTTGACCCCTATGCACCCGGTTCCCCTGGGATAGGTAACACGGGTACCTCGGTACTCTCAAGGGTGCTGGCCTTAGAACCTTCTATGTTTAGCTGGGTTTGCTTAAAGTCCTCTCCTAAGTGTCCTTAATCTTTAAATTTCCAACCGCGACTTTCCCATAGAGTTGTACGGAGCTCGCGTCTGTGTTCCCACACTGCACCCGTCCCCCGTGGGTCCCCTGTGTCACTACCTTGGGTGGTTCCTTGGGGTCCCAGCGATTCTACGTGCTCTAGGCACTGTGTCTAGTCAAGTCGTGGTTCTTATACCACTTTCTTAGTATATGGTTCGATTTCCCCCTGGAGCCCGCTGTGTATTGTGCTAATTACTGTCGTTCTAGTGATTTAATATTGTGTGTCTTGTTCTCTAATCTCATAAAGAGGTTAGTAGAGAGTGTTTAGTAATAAATACATATATTTTATATACACCTGGTGTGGTTCTCCTTTCATTTGGTCATTCAGGAGGTTATATACTGGTAAAACAAGCTGCTTTACATTCCTTCGAGACTTAGCCTGAAGGCTGCTCTCCATAGCTACCACTAGGATGGACTGGTGCACGGTGCCCACTTTAATTAGTGGACAGCATATACCAGGCCAACCTCTCACATTGGTGTGCAGCGGTTGGGATTCAAGCTTGCTATTGTTTTACCAGATAATCTCATTGAGTGACTAACTGAAAACCACTAAAGGTACTTAGGTACATATAAATCAAGACTAGAATAAAGTAAGTTCTACTGAACTTAGAGTTGGGTAAGTCAAGGGCTTAGCACACCCTTTCTCCAACTCAAGAGAGTTCAGTTCCCACTAGGGTAGGTAGGTGCATACACCACACCACACTAGCATGTCTTCTAGGCCTGAAGCCGGTGGCTCCTTGCCAACTAAGTATGACCATCTCTCATTCCAAGAATTGAGAACCATGTGTACATCTAGGAAACTGAAGACAGGGAAAAACCCAAACACTCAACGTCTCAGAGAGTTTGATTTTAGATGACCTCAGAAAGACCCCAGGGTCTGATGAGGCAGGCAAGTTGGGTGGGACAGCAGAAGAGGAAAGTCCAGGAAGTGAGAACTTCAATGACCTGGACTCTGATGCTGGCCAGGAGGATCAAAATGATTCTACCCTGGACAATCCAATTCTTCCTGAAGGTGAGGAAGGATGCCTCAATGGGCCTCTCTTTACCCCACCTGGAAGGGTTAACAGTTTACCAAGAAGATCAAGATCTCCTTCTCAGGAATCTAATCATTCTGGTACTTCTGTAGGGAGCTCTGTTTCTCATAGGACCTCTGCTTCTCATAAAAGGGAGTCCTCTTATGAGAAGAAGTGCCAACTGCATGAGTTTGAGAGAGCTAAGCTCAGAATCAAGAGAGAGCAATTGGCCTTAGATAGGGAATCCCTGGAGCTTCAGAGAGCTTCTCAGAAGTTGGGGCTAGAGCCCCATGGTGGCAGCCACAGTGTCCCTAGAGGTAGAGACCATACTCATGACCATAGGAACCTGAACAAGATTGTCCCTCCCTACCAGAGTGGGGATGACATCCACAAATGGATAACTGCACTGGAGAGGGCCTGTAAAGTACAGAGGGTCCCTCAGGAGCAGTGGGCAGCAATCTTGTGGCTCTCCTTTGCAGACAAAGGTAGAGACAAGCTCCTCACTGTAAGAGAAGAGGATGCTGATAATTACAAAGACCTGAAGAGTGCTCTGATTGATGGGTTTGGCTTAACCACTGAACAATACAGGATAAAGTTCAGACACACCCAAAAGGCACAGACTCAGGACTGGGTTGACTTTGTAGATTGTGCTACTAAGGCTCTGGAAGGCTGGTTACTTGGCAGTAAAGTGTGTGACTTTAAAGGATTGTATAATTTAATTATGAGAGAGAAGATCCTTAATAACTGTCAAAATCAGCTGTTGCATCAGTACCTGGTGGACTCTGATCTGACCTCTCCCCAAGAATTGGGTCAGAAGGCAGACAAATGGGTCAGAACCAGGTTGAGGCAGAAGGTTCAGAACCAAGGTGGTGACTCCAAGAAGCAGGATTCTAAAAACTCTGATAAGGGTGGGGAGAAGGGTAAAGACCAGAAGTCTTCTCAAGGGCCCCAAAAATCTGCATCTGGTGGGGAGTCCCAATCAAACAAGGGTAAAGGCAAGAAGAAGCCATGGTGTCAAATCTGTAAACAGAAGACCCATTGGACAAGTGATTGTACCAAGTCCAAGGACTCAACTCCAACCACCACTGCCCCTAAGGCAACTGTTCCCCCTAGTTCAGCTCCAAGTGGTGGTGCTCCAAATAAGGGTGTAGTAGGGTTAACCCTGGGATCTGAGATGGACTCTGGCCTAGTCAGAGTTCCAACTCAGGTTATGTTGATCTGTGATGGAGGCATGGATATGGCCTCCTTATTTGTAAGCCACAGTAATCTGGGCAAATACAGACAACAGCCTATAATCAATGGAAAGGAGGCCTTGGCATTCAGGGACACAGGAGCAAGGGTCACCATGGTGACAAAAGATCTTGTGGCTCCTGAGCAAATCATACTTGGTGAGATGTACCAAGTGACCAATGCTAGCAATGTCAGGACAGACCATTCCTTGGCAGTTGTTAATTTCACCTGGGGAGGGGTAACTGGCCCTAAGAAGGTTGTGGTAAGTGCAGACCTCCCTGTTGAATGCTTGTTGGGCAATTATTATTATTATTATTATAGGGGATTTATAGAGCGCATGGCTGCCCTAAGGCTTCCCAGCGCTGTACGATTAGTAACTGATAAGATGCCGGCAACTTAGCGGTGTTGCTTAAACAGCCAGGTCTTAATTTGCTTTCGAAATTGCAGTTCATTGTCTATTTTTTCTACACTCCAGCGGAATGGAAGTCCAGAGTTTGGGAGCCAGATGGGAGAAAGCTCTTCTGCCCCATCTTTCTCTCCTAACCTTTGTTTGTGTTAGGCGGTCTTCCGTACTAGACCGTAACCGCCTGTTTGGAGTGTAGGGGGATATTAGTTTCCTGACTTTTTCCGGCCCTTTATTATGGCGTGCTCTGTGTGTAATGATCAGGACTCTGAATTTTATTCTTGCTTCTATCGGTAACCAGTGAAGGTTCACTAAATGTTTTTTTACCGATTCCCGTATGGGAACATCACAGAGCAGTCTGGCAGCTGCATTCTGAACGATCTGCAGTTTGCACGTGACGTATTTAGGTGCTCCCATGAACAAAGAGTTACCATAATCTAGTCGAGAAGTGACCAGAGAGTGGACCACTGTCTTTCTTAGAGGTGTTGGCACCCTGTCCAGGATTTTCCGTAGGCTTCTCAGTAGTCCAAAACAAGTTGCGGCTACCTTCTTGGCTTGTGTCCCCATAGATAGGTCAGATTCTAGCCAAAAGCCTAGCCTTTTAATTATGTCTGTAGGTATCGGTGCTTTACCTAGGCAGGCTGGCCAGTCTAGAATGGGGCTGGGTGTCAGTTTATTTCCAAGATGTAATATCTTGGTCTTCTCCCCATTCAGCTTTAGGCAGCTTCTCGTCATCCACTCTTTGACTTTTATCAAGCAGGAGGACATCTTCTCCCTGTCTCTGCTGTTTTTTGGGTCTAGTGATATCACCAATTGTGTATCGTCTGCGTACGAGGTCATGGATATATCGAATTCTTGTACAATCTTGGCCAGGGGCTCCATGTACACGTTAAAAAGGGTTGGGCTCAGTGCTGATCCCTGTGGTATGCCGCACTTTAGCCCCATGGTTTCCGAGAAGGTAGAATATTCTTGTACTTGGAAAGTTCTTTTATTCAGGAATGATAGCAGCCATTTGAGTGCCTTGCCCTGTATCCCAATATTTGCTAACCTACTGCAAAGTATTTGATGGTCCACCGTGTCGAATGCGGCGCTCAAATCCAACAGGAGGAGCACCGCAGATTTCCCCTGGTCTAGTGATTGTCTCAGCTCTTCTACCACTACCAGTAATGCGGATTCCGTGCTGTGTTGTGCTCGAAAACCCATCTGAGTTAGATGGAGGCATTGGTGGCTTTCAAGAAAATCAGACAGGTTTCTGTTGACGTGTTTTTCTAACAGTTTGCCTGCATATGATAGCTGAGATATCGGTCAGTAGTTCCCCAATTGTCCTGTATCTGCATTAGCTTTTTTTAATAGGGGCTTTATCACTGCATGTTTCCAGGCCCCTGGGACTTCGCCTAATTCTAGAGATTGATTCAATACCCTCATTAAATTTGGTATAATGATGGGTGCTACTGTCTTAAGTATTTGTGGAGGGGCTGGGTCCAGAGGTGAACCGGACTTCACCTTTACCATCAGTGCTGCAATCTCATGTTGTTCAATAGGTGGGAAGTTAGTCATCACCTGCTGTGGAAGTACTATTTCTGAGTCTTCTTCCCTCTCTGGATCAGGGTCTCCCTTATTTTTTAAAATTACTGTATATGTCCGTTACTTTGGAGAGAAAGTATGTGGCCAGGTCATTACATCTCTCTGCCGACGTTTCAGTAGGGCCGGTATCAGAGCTTGGGTTAGTTAGTGACTTAATTACTTGGAACAGTTCCTTTGAGGAGTTCTGAGCACTGTTTATTTTTTCCTCAAAGAATTTAGCTTGGCTTGCTTTGATATTCTCATGATAGATCCTAATTGCTTTTTTATATTCAGATTTCATTAAGGGCTCGTAGGATTTTCTCCACTCCCTTTCAAGTCTTTTACATTGCTTCTTTAGTTCTAGGAGCTGGGGGGTAAACCATCCTTCAGCTCTAGTTCT